>JBBGZY010001244.1:0-1200000 GCA_037952925.1 Lithobates clamitans | reverse complement strand
CTAGAGCCCTGACCCAACGAGCGAACTTGTGGACTTCTGACTTTACCCTGTTCCACAGCATACCCGGTAACCCGATCTATCTGACCCGAGCCTCCTGTCTTGGGATAACTAGCTGCCTACCATTCAGCCGAACATCAGCCCGTTTGGCCCCCCCAGAAAACGAATGAGTGGCCCAAGATCTAAACCAGGGCCACCGAGTCACCTGTAAAGCAAGATTGACAACACGACAGTAAATTCCCCACAACCTTAAACTCTAAACCCAAACTGAAACCCCCGTTAACAAGCCTGTAATAAATGTGGGTGGATATAAAGCTTGAATCTATCTGAGTCCCACCTACCAATGCGCTTCACTGCTTCAAAACTAAGACCAGCCCTAGCAGCCTCTGTAGCAGCACCTATACGAAAAGAGTGGGATGAGTAGCTTGTAGGGTCGTAGCCAGCCGCCGATAAACATTTTTTGAACACTGCTGTAAATTGAATTTTGACAAGGACGACCCATCTGCATGCATCAAGAATGAGCCCGATAATCTCGGACGCATGTCCCTGAACGATACCACCGCTCTTACCGGACAAATGTGTGATTCCACAATCCGGAAAACCTCCAGTTGCACTCCCTTTCCGATCTGATCAGTTTTTGGCCGTTTAATACATATTCTAACTGAATTAGTCAAATACTCCAGATCATCCCACTGAAGCCCCCCTTTGGCCTGCTTGGACGGGCTAACCAGTTCGCTTACCCATAACGCCCCAAAGAACACTAATGTACAGCGTAGACGAAAACATTCAATTTAAAACAGCGCAATACTGTATCGCCATAATACCATGTCGGGAAATTTTTAGACCATAATCTGCTTTTGGATTCATATGTCAGATGAGTTTCTTGTAGTGACACTATTCCTGCTCCCTGCTCTTTCAATTCTCTTAATAAGTTGTATCTTTTATGGGGTGTATTCAGGCCTTTAACGTTGTATGACAAAAATTTAAGAGTTGTCATGTTTATCCCAAAACAAGCTGCTACGCTTCTCTGGCTTAATTCGAGTTATATACGTTTTCCCCTTTTGCACCTTGTGATCCCCCCTCCCCCTCCCACTCCCCACCTCTCCCCCCCAACCACCCCCCACCTTTCCCCCCCCCCTCACCCCCCCACTCCCCCTCCCCCCCCCTCCCCCCCCCCCCTATTGGCCCCTCAGGGCCCCTAAGGTCATCCAGGGCCTCCATCTGAGCCCTTTCTGATCCCCTTGATCAAAAGGTGGAGCTCCAGGTGTTCAGCTTCCTCCCACTCCTTAGAGTAACTATTGTAGTGGGGTGCCTGCCTATTTCATTCTTATCTTGGCTTTGTTTTCTTATCTATTATTATCCCGTCTCCCCCCCCTCTCCCCCCGGCTGAGAACTTGGTAAGTCCCCTAATCTTCTGTTGACCAGCCTGGTAAATCCGGAACCTGTATGTCCAACCTTTTACAGAATTCTTCTAAGTCCTCCGGGAATCGTAGTTTAGCAGACCTCCCTTCCTTATAACCTTTCAGACAGGCCGGAAATCCCCAAGTATATTTGATGTTTTGTGCGATCATTAATTCTAATAGGGGTTTCAGCAATCTTCTTCTTGCTAGAGTTTCTTGCGCCAGGTCTGCATAAAACTGGATTTCTACTCCATCGATCATTATTGGTGATTTTCTTTTCAGATTCTTCCAGACTTCCCATTTATCTTCATAGTAGCTGAATCTAACTATAATGTCCCTTGGTCGTTCTGTCCTTGCTTCCCTGGCATAACCCACACGGTGAATCCTTTCTATCTTTAAACAGTCCTCCCCTTCCCTATTAATCAAAGGCCGGAAAATTATGGGAATCAATTTCTTCAGGTCTTCATCCTCTTTTTCTGGGACTGAGCGAATCCTGATGTTCTTCCGTCTGCTCCTGTTCTCCTGGTCTTCCAGCTTGTATAGTAACAACTTTTGATTCTTCCGTGTTTCCTTCACTTGCTGTCTTAAACTTTCAATTTCTTGCATTTGTTTTTCAGAAGCTTTTTCCGTAGACTCCACCCTTTCTAGTATATGTCCCAGGTCTCCTCTCAGGTTTTGAATATCCATTTTTATCGAATTTTCCATTTTCCGGAGCAGATCACTCATCTCTCCTTTTGTTAGTGTGGAGGTCCCGGTTGCTTCCCCATCCGTTCCACTTACGTCATGGTCCTCCTCTGTTGATAGATCATCTCTAGAGTGTTCTGGGGTGTCTCCTGTTTTTTTATCGGATCCCTTTTTCTTTTCTGTTTTACTTTGACTTTGTCTAACCAACTCCGTACTCCTAGGGCTTGCTCCCTGTGTCATATATTGTTTTAATGTACTGACTGTTGGTTTATCTTTTGGGGATTTGGGAGCGTTCCCCCTTGTTACTTTCGTTGTGTTTTTATTCATTTTGTCTCCCTTTCTTGGCCCCCTAATTCGCTTCCCCAGCCTGGTTTTCTTACTATCCCTCCACTACCGTGAAGGGAGGCCCTAGGACTTTAAGGAGTCTATTTGGAGGGGTTTTTAACAGTTACAAGGAAGGAAACAAAAAAAAAAAAAAAAAAAGGCAGGGGGGAGAGGCAAGGAGAGGGGGGGGCGGTACCGGAATTCCACAGCTTAATTGAATTAACTCTCTCCCTTCTAGCTTTCTCTCCACCAACCTCCCCCTCTCCCCCTCTCCTTTGAAGGACTTGTATGGGGTATGATGTAAAGCCTTTATTACAATTTTACCAAATTGATCCTCTAATTGTGTCCCTTGATTTGAGTTCTACTGTTGGGGGGTCCTACCAGATTGCCGTCCTTTTCCAGTCCCAGTTTGTGCGTTTAGTGTTGGTCACCCCCGTTTAAATGCTTTATTCTCGAACTCACTTAGTATGTGTCCTACGAGCATAGGAGACCTTTGGCGATACAATATCTAATAGAGCAAGAGGAGTGGCAATAGGAATGGCAAAAGAAGTGCAATTTAAATTAGATGAAAGAATGCAGGATACGGAAGGTAGATTTCTTTTTTTAAAGGGATCACTAGGAGGGTTGGAATGCACTATTGCAAATATCTATGCGCCTAATAAAAATACAGCAAAATTCCTGATAAGTACACTGGAGAAATTAATAACCTTCAGGAAAGGGGGTCTGATAGTGATGGGGGACCTCAACGTGTGTCTAGAACCAGCGCTGGACAGTGCGTCCGGTGTGCAGGGGACGAATAACGAGCAGCTTAGACGGCTTAGGCAGAAATTACATGAGAACCAACTGGTGGATATATGGCGAATATTGAATGGTAGAACAAGAGACTATACGTTTTACTCCTCTGTACACCGGACGTATTCCAGATTAGATTACATACTACTGGAACACAGATGGGTAGAGAGGGTCACTGAAGCAAAAATAGGAATCATCACACTGTCAGACCACGCCCCTGTGGAAATGGAATTGCATATCTCCCATATACAGAGAAAAACCCCCTTATGGAGATTAAATGAAGACCTGCTGTCCGATGAGGGGGTGGTCCAAAGGGTGGAAGAGGAACTCAAACAGTACTTTAGGATAAATGAAACAGGAGATGTTTCGGGGGCAGTGGTGTGGGAGGCCCATAAAGTATACATAAGGGGAATATTAATAAAAGAGGGAGTCAGAAAAAAAAAAGAAAGGAACAACAGAAAGGAAAATCTTACGACTGAAATATTTAACATAGAACAAGAACACAAAAAAACGAGAGGACTCCATAAAGAAATATACCAAAAGTTGATAGATAAAAGAGGTGAATTGAAAAGACTGGTAGATCAAGAAACAAAAGAAAAATACTTTCTAATTGAGAAAGAGAGATATCAGTGGGGGGATAAAACAGGGAATCATCTGGCTAGAATGCTAAGGGAAAAAAAAGCCCGTAATTTTATTGACAGGATACAGACTAAGCAGGGCTCAATGGTCTATGAAACAAAAGTAATAGGAGAGGCATTTAGAAACTATTACCAAGAATTGTATTCAAGAGAACACAAGGGGGAGCATGAGAGGTTAAAGGAAAAAAAGATAGGGGAATTCTTAAAACGTGCGGGAATACCTGAGATTCAGGAGAGAGAGAGGGAAGCCCTGGAGGAAGTAATTTCGGAAGAAGAGGTAAAGGAAGCAATATCAGAGGCAGCACAAGGAAAGAGCCCAGGGCCAGACGGATTTACTGCAGGTTATTACAAAAAATTTAAAGATATCCTAATACCGAAGATGTGTCAGTACATAAACGGGTTAGGAAAAGACTTTGAACTGAGTAGAGAGGCACAAACAGCTTAGATCACGGTGATCCCAAAGGAAGGAAAAGATGCGACCCTCTGCTCCAGCTACAGACCCATATCGCTACTAAATGCAGATATAAAGATCTATGCAAAAATATTGGCAAAGAGGATGAAGGGGTTAATGAATTCGTTGGTCCACTCGGACCAAACAGGGTTTGTGGCTGGAAGAGAGGGGAAGGATCATGGGGTGCGAACTCTGCTCCTTCTACAAAAAATAAAAGAGGACGGGGCCCCCGGTCTGCTCCTGTCTTGCGACGCTGAAAAGGCGTTTGACAGAGTAGACTGGGGGTTCATGTTCCAAACATTAGGCAAAATGGGGTTAGGCCCAAGGATGCTGGAAAGAATAAAAACATTGTATAGACAACCGAGAGCAGCAATTAGGATCAACGGGGCACTTTCAGAAACTTTCGAAATGAGGAGAGGGACAAGGCAAGGGTGTCCCCTATCTCCACTCCTTTTTATCCTCTCATTAGAGCCCTTTCTGGCAACACTAAGAAATGATCCCGCTATTAAAGGACCAAAAGTGGGCAAGGAAGAGCACAAGTTATCGGCATTTGCCGATGATGTGCTCTTCTATATAATTAAACCAGAATGTACCCTGCCAAAATTAATTAGAACGATAGAACAATATGGAGAGCTCTCAAATTTCAAGATAAATATGGGAAAATCTGAAATTCTAAACATAAACATAAGAAAAGCAGAAGAAGAAAATTTGAAGAAGAAATTTCAATTTATCTGGAAAAAAGAAATAAAATATTTAGGCGTAAAATTAGCTAATTCCCTGGATAAAATATATAAAGTGAACTATATCCCCCTATTGGATGAAATCAGGAAAGAGGGAAAAAAAATACAGACTAGACCAATCTCTTGGATAGGCCGGATAAACGCCATAAAAATGATCCTGCTGCCAAAAATTACCTATAAATTCCAAATGCTACCTATAGACCTACCAATATATTACCTCAAAAAACTAAAAACAATATTAACAAATATTATTTGGAAAAATAAAAAACCGAGGGTAGCTTTAAAGACGCTAAGAAAAGAAAAAAAGAATGGGGGTCTGGCGGCACCGGATATTGTAGCATACTATAACGCAATAATCCTGTCACGAGCGATAGAATGGGTAAGGGATAATCAAGAAAAAAGATGGGTAAACCTGGAAAAATTCTATAGCAAGGCACAGTTAGGAGTAATTATTTGGAACCCTCCCCAACACAGAACGCTAGACGAAAATACACATGTGTTGACACGGGTGGTAATTAGGCTGTGGGATAGAACTTATAAACAGTTAAATAAGACTTACAACTCACCACTTATAAGAGTTAATGATAACGAGTTTTTTGCACCAGGGAAAGTAAGTATAGGAGGGAAATGGATAAAGAAAGACAAGGTGGAATTAAGAGAGATAATGAAAAAGGGGAAAATTAAAACAATGCACGAATTACAACAGGACACAGAAACATGGGTGATTAATGCATGGCGATATGCACAGCTAGAAAGATTCATCAGAAAACTACCACAACCTATAAGATCAGGAGAAGAATTGACGGGATTAGAAAAATTATGTACACTAGAAAACACAAAAAACACTATATCAAAATTATATAAATTATTATTAGTTGAAGATGAAATAGAGAAACCCACTTATATCAAACAATGGGAAAAGGATTTGGGGACACTGGTTGATTTTAGCACGATAAAAAAGATTATGAACCTTACCCATAGATCGGCGACAGACATAAAAACAACCGAAATGAACTATAAGTGTTTAGTGAGGTGGTATATAACACCAGAGAGGGCCAGTAAATTCCAAAAAGAATCATCGGCAGATTGCTGGAGAGGATGTGGGGAAATTGGTACAATGGGACACATTTGGTGGAAGTGCCCGAAGATTCAAAAATACTGGGAGAATGTTCTAAGTATGGTCCAAAAAATTACGGGAAAGGAGGTGAAAAAAGACCCATGGTTGGTGCTCTTCCACGGCATTAAGGATAGTGAGAAACAATATAAAGCCTCGTTGGTGCCTCATCTAATCAATGCAGCAAAAAAACTAATACCCAAAAATTGGAGAGAAAAAGAACCCCCACAGATATGGGAGTGGATTAATGCCGTGGAGGAAACCTACACCATGGAGAGGTTCTATGGTAGCAAGGAAGAAGGGGGTGAAGGAAGGAAAGATAACTGGAAGAGTTGGGGAGATTTCAAAAAAACATGGAGTTACGCTGAGAAAGTTAGGTTTTAGTAGAGTTATATTCGGTAAGAGTATTTATATTAGGGAATAAGGGAGGGGGGGGGGGGAGGAGGGGAGATGAAATAATGTAAATTAATAAGGGAAAAGAGCTATCGAGATATAATAATAAAGGTTGTTTTCTTGTTTTCTTTTCTTTATATAAGGGTGGGTAAAGAGAAAGAAGGGAGGGGTTTATATTGAAACAGGAAGACTGCTACATTATGAGAGATCTGTACCCCTTCCCTGTCTAGCTCAAATTTTATTGCGTGATATGAAATGCAGCCACAGTGATGTGAAGGAAAAGAGAGACGTACATGAATGGAAAAGTTGATGGTTGTCTCACTACTTAAAGTAAACTGAGTGGCAAAAAAAAAAATAAAATAAAAAAAAAAAAAAACAAAAAAAAAAAAACAGCGCAATACTAAATGCCTCAGCAACCTGACCACTGGCATGGACTTGGCTGACAAGCGGTTAATCAACTGGAGAACACCTAAGTTGTCACAGTTGAGCCACACTTTCAAGTTACGAAAAGATTCCCCCCAGATTTCCATTGCCACCACAACTGAAAACAGTTCCAGGACGACCAGGTTCTTCAAGAACCCAGCCTCCACCCAAGTAGGGGGCCAGCGAGCGGCACTCCAAGTTTTTTGAAAAATGGCCCCATAGCTCATAGAACCTTCCGCATCCGTGAATAATTCAAGATCCCAGTTACTGATGGGACCTGACATCCAAAGAGTGTGCCCGTTAAATGATTCTAGGAATTCATGCCATACCCACAAGTTCTCTCTATGGTCACTGTTAAGAGTCACAAAGTAAGTGGGGGCGGTGACCCTCGCAGTCGCTGCCGACAACTGCCGGCAAAAGACCCTACCCATGGGAATTATTCGGCAAGCAAAATTCAGCTTACCCAATAATGATTGTAGCTGCCTCAATTGCACCTTGCGCTTACCAATGGTCCCACGCACTTCTGCCTTGAGAGTTTCTAGCTTGTCCGACGGCAGTCGGCACTCCATTCCCATGGAATCCACCTCAATTCCCAGAAAAACGATATTGGACATGGGGCCCTCCATTTTTTCCGGCGCTAACGGGACCCCAAAACGCTCCGCTATGCGCTGTAACGTCCCTAAGAGGACTGCACAAACATTAGAACCCGCTGGGCCAACACAAAGGAAATCGTCCAGATAGAGGATGACCGAATTGATCCCAGAAACGTCCCGTACCACCCATTCCAGAAACGAACTGAACGTTTCAAAGAAAGAGCATGAGATAGAACATCCCATCGGGAGGCAGCGATCCACGTAGTATGCCCCATTCCATGTGCAGCCTAGCAAGCGGAAACTTTTCGGGTGGACCGGCAAAAGCCGGAAAGCAGATTCCCATGATATAGCTGCATCAAAGGAAGTATACGTAACCGCACACACCTCTGGCGCAATCGAATCATTGACTGACCCACCCTTCGGAAAGGAAAGATGATGAATCAACCTGAATTTATTTGGCTCCTTCTTTGGAACTACTCCCAATGGGGATACCACCAATCCCGGAAGTAAAAGGGCCAGCCATGCACCCCAACTGTATTTCTTTTTCTAATTTTTCCGCAACCACTGTCGGATGCGTGAGGGTCGAACGTAAATTCTTCGCTATGGGAAGTGCTGCTTCCAAGGAACACGGTATTTTATCCTGATTCCAATAACTGAGCCGCATTTCGGTCGGGGTACCTACTGAGGAAAGGACGCATCCTTTCCACCTGCACCGGCGTCGTCCCTCTTATTCGCAGACTCTCCACCATGCCCTTTCCCTCTTCTAAAGCACTTTGACAGTGCGTGAGATCCCCCGCAACCGGAACATGTGTGCTTGAATCGACAGTTTGCACCAAATTACAGGTACCCTCATTAAACTGCCAATAGAAGCCCCATTTCTTTTCGGTCGGTTGTCCTGGAGCTGCGGTAACTCTGACCCCTGCCTGAAAAAACTGGTTCGGAGCCTTCGCTGCAGTCATAAGCTTCATCCACAGGCTGATATCCTTATGATCCCAGCGTAGTGAAGGTCGGACGGCCATCCGTTGCCTAAACTGCTCGTCGTATCGCAGCCATGCCACTCTGCCGTATGTCCGGTGCGCCTCACTAATGGCATCTAAGTAGACAAACAAGGCCGAGCAGTGCTCGGGGGACTTTTCCCCAACCACACTCGCCAAGATAGCGAACGCCTGCAGCCAATTAGAAAAAGTCCTCTTTCTTACGTTCTTCCGGTTTCAATCTATCCAGATTGAATTTCGGCAGTAATGTGAATATCTCCACATATTCCCGTTTCCAAATTTTTTCCTTCACTTCTGTCTTGAGATGGGCTCCCAATGGGCCTTCAAAACAGACATAGACCTCACTCTTTGCAGAGTCCGCCAACCTGACTGACTCCGCCTTCTTCTCCCATGTTTTTTCTTGGCTGTCCGGGACCGAAAAGCTGTTGTTCCAGGCGGATCGACTACCACCGTCCCAACTCCGATTGTCGGTGTAACCGAATCTCCACTAACCGCGACGGTTGGTGCTGCCGTAGTCACCGCAGCCGCATCTTTTCCTTGTGGTGTAGCCCACGCCCGCTCTGGTGACGAACTGTCCCCCGTGGTCGGCTCAAATCGCTGTACTAAATCCTACAAACCTGCCAATAAATCCTGCAGTTCTGTCCTGCCCACCCCTTCTCTTGTTCTGCAGGTGGCTTAACCACACTTACCCCCGCTGAACTACCCCCCCCCCGAGGAACCCCCTTTTCTGCCCTGCTCTAATAACTTTTCTAACAAAAACCGCCCATCCACCGCTGACGAATGTCCCTGGTCCTCGTCCCTCTCTGACCCGGACAGCTCCCCTTCTGATCTGTCGCTGATCTCCTCCTGATGAACGACCGTTGGCTGCACTCCAGAGGGACCCGCTCCGGCTGCCGGGGGTCTGTGCTGTTGCTCTCGTCCCACTCTCTGCGTTGCAACGCCAGACCCATGTCCTGCCCATCTGGATGGACTTCTGTGCCGCCGACCAGTCTGGGCCTCTGTTGCTCTCCCTCTGCCTCTGCTCACCAACAACACTGCACTCCTCATTGTCCGTCCTCTGCGCGGCACAGGGCTGCTGGCCGCCTCGGCCACCTGGCCAGCCCCCGATTGACTGATGATGAACTCCAGGGCCCCCGGCTCGTTGCTGCTCTGTCCTCTGTAAGGATGGCTGAGACCTGAGCCTGCAGCCAGTCTGCCCCTTGTGCTGCCGCCACCGCTCGCAGCTGTACCAACATCGCTGCCACTGAGATAGCCGCCATTGCAGTAGAATCAGTGGAGTGATGGGAGCATGTGTCGAATCTTTCTCCCCGCCGCTCTCCACTGACGTCACTTCCCCCTTCTTCCACCTAATCTTCCCCCAGCGTCGCCTCCCCTGCATCCACCACTTCCCCTTTCTTAAAGGGGACACAGCATACAACAGCGTGACTGTGCAGTCCGCACATGTCATGCTGTCCCTACGCTGATCCCCTTCTATCCTCTGCTCTGGGACCTTCTATAAAGCAAACAGCCTGAACTGCGGCTCAGCAAAGACAAAAACTGACTGCACAGGGGTGATCGCTAAAGGATTAGCTATTTTTTGTGTTTTTTTATGTATAATAAAAACATAAGCTGGGCTGGACTTCAGTTACTTGTCCCTTAAAAATTTTTTAATTGGGGGGCACTGGTCAAGGGGGAGGAGCCAGGAGCACCAGTGAGGGACCCAGAAAGAAGAGGATCGGGGCTGCACTGTGCAAAACCACTGCACAGAGCATGTTTGTTATTTCCTTTAAAAAAACAAACAAAAAAAAACAAACCTTTAATACCACTTTAAAATAACATGCCTGGAGGATGCCGTTAACTTGCCAGTGAAGTGGCACATCTGTACGATGTACTATATATAGTACAAGCTACTACAGTCAAACTGACATTTACAAATCATAAAAATGCAGATTAAATTGCTGGTGAATGACAGCTCCCGGCTGCTTCAGTCTGTTTGTAATAAAAGCAGCCACACTTCCATATTCTATAGATGTTAATGGGGGACCATACACACACACACACACAAACAAAACAAAATGTAAAGTTTACCTTAAAAAAAAGCAACCAAACCCTTATCTTTGCTGAGGGTCTGGTATGGATGTCAAGGTGGACCTTATGCAAAAGAGAAAATAAAAATGTGTGTGATCCTCCCCCAATAGTTATACCACTCACATACAGTATCTTTGTATGCAGCCTGCACAGACTAAAAATGAAAGCTTATCCCTATTCCTGACATTCCTGAGCCACTCTGGGGAGCCCCAGACATGCAGTTCATGCTGAAAACCAAAGAATTTACAGGACCTGGAAGCTTTTAGCCACAAATAATGGCCAGCAGCAGAGATAATGGGAGAGCCCCTCATAATGGGCACAGGTGTGCAGAGCCAGGAGTTAAGTGCAGTGATGGATGGTAACCCCTCATGATGGGAACAACAAGAGTGCAGAGACAGGAAATCAGTTTGGGGATGGTGGGAGCCCACCATCATAATGGGCGTTACAGGTGTACAGACCTGGAAACTTGCAGGTGCAGTGCAGATATTGAGGTAATTCTTCATAATGGGCACAGAATGTGTGCAGACCCAGGAACTCAGTACATTGATGCCTGGAGGATGCCTTTAACTTGCTAGTGAAGTGGCAGATCTGTATGATGTACTATATATAGTACAACCTACTACAGTCAAACTGAATCCCTCATAATGGGCCCAGCCCATGGGAGCTTAGTGTAAGGATCTCACGATTATATAACGAGCTGGAAGTGACTAAAGTTGGTTTACCTCTGCAGCAACCATGCCATCTAGATAAAGGAAGGCCCGTAGAAGTGGTGTATCTGGATTTTGCAAAAGCATTTGACACGGTTCCCCATAAATGTTTACTGTACAAAATAAGGTCCGTTGGCATGGACCATAGGGTGAGTACATGGATTGAAAACTGGCTACAAGGGCGGGTTCAGAGGGTGGTGATAAATGGGGAGTACTCAGAATGGTCAGGGGTGGGTAGTGGTGTCCCCCAGGGTTCTGTGCTGGGACCAATCCTGTTTAATTTGTTTATAAACGACCTGGAGGATAGGGTAAACAGTTCAATCTCTGTATTTGCAGATGATACTATGCTAAGCAGGGCAATAACTTCTCCGCTAGATGTGGAAACCTTGCAAAAAGATCTGAACAAATTAATGGGGTGGGCAACTACATGGCAAATGAGGTTCAATGTAGAAAAATATAAAATAATGCATTTGGGTTGCAAAAATATGAATGCAATCTATACACTGGGGGAGAACCTCTGGGGGAATCTAGGATGGAAAAGTACCTGGGGGTCCTAGTAGATGATAAGCTCAGAAATGGCATGCAATGCCAAGCTGCTGCTAACAAAGCAAACAGAATATTGGCATGCATTAAAAAGGGGATTAATTCCAGAGATAAGACGATAATTCTCCCGCTCTACAAGATTCTGGTCCGGCTGCACCTAGAGTTTGCTGTCCAGTTCTGGGCACCAGTCCTCAAGAAGGATGTACTGGAAATGGAGTGAGTACAAAGAAGGGCAACAAAGCTAAAAAGGGGTCTGGAGGATATTAGTTATGAGGAAAGGTTGCGAGCACTGAACTTATTCTCTCTGAAGAATCGACGCTTGAGAGGGGATATGGTTTCAATATACAAATAACATACTGGTGACACCACAATAGGGATAAAACTTTTTCGCAGAAAGGAGTTTAACAAGACTTGTGGCCTCTCATTAAAATTAGAAGAAAAGAGGTTTAACCTTAAACTACATAGAGGGTTCTTTACTGTAAGAGTGGCAAGGATGTGGAATTCCCTTCCACAGGCGTGGTCACAGCGGGGGGCATCGATAGTTTCAAGAAATTATTAGATAAGCACCTGAACGACTGCAACATACAGGGATATACAATGTAATACTGACATACAATCACACATAGGTTGGACTTGATGGACTTGTTTCTTTTTTCAACCTCAAAAATAAAAAATATAGTGATGGACCTGTGCAGTGGAAATGGAGAAAGGTAATTTGCAATAAACCTCAAATGAACTGGAACTGCTGCCCCCCAGAATGCAATCACCACATAAAGTGGAAAAAGCTAAGTGAAGAAATGAGGATATGGGTGTGGCGCTGTTCCTATTTAAATTCTAAGTGATCTGTGATATCTTGCTATATTCACCTCTATTTGGGTGGGATGAGTGATAATGGTGGTTCAAAGAAAAAAGAAAATCTCTAATATAATGTGAAAAATTAAAAGCAAAATCAAACAAAGTCACGTTGACTTATGTCTAATCCGACCGTATATGAGATCATTAAGGTGCTTGTATGATTCACAAACTTATTAAATCAATAAGAAGATGGTTAAAGTGCTTGTGTGGTTCATAAACGTTTATGAACCACACAAGCACTTTAACCATCTTCTTATTAGAGATTTTCTTTTTTCTTTGAACCACCATTATCACTCATCCCACCCAAATAGAGGTGAATATAGCAAGATATCACAGATCACTTAGAATTTAAATAGGAACAGCACCACACCCATATCCTCATTTCTTTTTTTCAACCTCACTTACTATGTAACCACCAAGCACTGAAATAATTCATTTCAGGTGGACTGACCCTTTGCAGTTTCTTTATGATTGGTGATTTTATATACCACAATTTCTACCAGCCTTTCCGAAGTACCCCAGTTAGAGATGGGCGCGAACAACCCTCGGGTCGGTTTGCACCAGAACTCTCGAACATCGCAAAAGTTTCAGACCCACACTCCGAACCCCATTTAAGTCTATGGGACCCGAACGTGAAAAATTAAAAGTGCCCATTTTGAAGGCTTATATGCAAATTATTGGCCATAAAGAGGGTATAGGGGCCCGGCTACTGCCCTGGGGAACATGAAGCAATACAAAAAGAACTTTGAAAAAATACCTTTTTTAAAGGAGCAGTTATTTTAATGATGCTTAAAGTGTTTGTAACCTTCTAAAAAATATCACTGCCAGCCCCTCTTTTTTATGCAGCCATAACACAGTGTACATATTTGTTGAAAACTAAGCCTCTAAATACTGTCTTTCAGATCTCTTCAGGCCAGTCACATGACTCCCGGCCGCTCTCCGACTCCGATGTACGAGTAACAGTGGGAGGAGATGAAATCGGTCTCTGATGTCATCTGGGGAGGTCACGTGACCACTGTGTTGGCCGCTCAGCCCCTCCTGCCAGGAGTCACATGACTGGCCTGAAGATCTCTGAAAAACGATATTTAGAGGCTTTGTTTTTCACAAATATGTACATTGTATGTTATGGCTGCATAAAATAGAGGGCCTGGCAGTGACATATTTAAATATTTACTTTATTACTAAGAGCGGCAGGAAGGGGGGGTGGCTCACAGACACACGGAGCTGACAGGCAGGCAGTGAGGGGGGAGAGAGCAGAGCTGCGGATGATGGGGACATGCAAACTGACCACAGTATTCGGGGCTCAGCAGCCATGATTACCGTGGTCAGTACACAGAGGGGGACACAGGAACTGGCAGAATCAGCCAGGTTTTTTACATCCTAGAAAGGGGCAGATTAGACAGCACAAGCCCTCTGCTGTTTAATCTGCTATAGGGGAACAAGATCTCTCTTTTTTATTTTGTTTTGGGTTACAAACACTTTAAAGTGAAACAATAAAAATGAAAAATTCCTTTAAATATAGTGCCTGGGGGGTCCCCTCAGTCTGCCTGTAAAGTGGCGCATCTGTACCATGTATAGAACCTGCTGCAGCAAAACTGACATTTATAAAGAAAATAAACTACATTTAAATTGATTTTCCCTGCAAGTTTTCTTTATTTTGGAAACAGCGGCTTGGGGGGCCAGTCTGTATGATGAGGCCACAATTTAGTGCACTCTGAACAAGATTACAGATTTTTGTGATATCTGGTGTCTATTTGGCAGACTTTGGATGGAAATAACACATTTTTTGCACCACAGTGAGCAAGCCTTCTGTGAAGAAGCCAAATTATAGTACACTCAGGCCAAGATGAACAATTTTTTTTAGATAAAGTCTATTGTCTCTTTCGCAGACTTTGAAAAGAAATAACAGGTGCTGAAAAATTAGGCTTTGGGTGTTGGTGGTGCCATCAACCCATAACCTTCTAGAGGTGCTCTTGATGACAGCAAGAATTGGTCTTGATGTCAAAAATTTAAATGTGATGCCCCTGTCAAACAGGTGCAGAAAAATTGGTCCTTGGCTGTTGCTGGTTCCTTCACCCCGTAAACTTCTAGAGGTAGTCTTGATGAAAGCAAGCATTGGCCTTCCTGTAAACAATTGAAATTTGATGCCCCTTTCAAACAGTTGTGGAAAAATTGGTCTTTGGGTGTTGTTGGTACCTTCACCCCATAACCTTTTAGAGGTACTCTTGATGAAAGCAAGAATTGGCCTAGCTGTAAAAAAATAAAATTTGATGCACCTGTCAAACAGGTGCAGAAAAATTGGTCCTTGGGTGTTAATAGTGCCCATGAAACCTATACCAAAAACTTACTTCAAGATAAAATCAACACCCACAAAGCTAGGCAGTCAACACAGTCTTGCAGAGATTCGAGAGCCCAATAACACTTAATCAGCATCAGGTAGCTACTGCTAATCCAGGACTGATTCATGTTGACAAATGTCAGCTAGTCAACGGAGTCTGTGGACTGACGCGCTCTTTTATTTGTCACAAAACCTCCGGCAGAACTGAATGCCCTTCGGAAAACACGCTGGATGTAGGGCAGCCCAGTAGCTTAATTGTATACTGGGCAAGTTCTGGCCAGTGGTCTATTCTCATGACCCAATAACCCAGTAGATTGTCTACTGAAAAGCTCTCCATGTCTGTTCTCGCCCCTGGATAATCTTCAACCATATGATGCAGACGCTGCTGATAGGATGTGGAAGCTGACAGCCCAAGGACTAAAAAAACATTTAAGTGCATTACTGAGGCGACCCCCTTCTCCACCGCTCCTCCTTTGACCAACAGAAGTCTTAAAACTACATTTTCTATTAGACTGTAATATACTGACTGAACGACCACAACATACAGGGATTGGGATATACAATGTAATACTGACATATAATCACACACATAGGATGGACTTGATGGACTTGTGTCTTTTTTCAACCTCACCTACTATATAACTATGTAACTATGTAACCCTCCAGAGTCTGGATAGGCGTTACATAAACTCCTCCTCAAGGTGTCCTCAAGATATTTCATCATGTGCTTCCTCTGTGAAGGCTGGATGGCTTCCAAGACTTTCCCCTTATAACAGTGGTCAAGGAGGGTCGCCGACCAATAATGATCCTCCTTGTTGCCACAAATTCTCAGGTCCTTTTGCAGGCTTTGAAGAATAAGGGAGTCTGTGCATCAAAAGTTTGCGGAGGCATGAGAAGCAGACTTCTTGGGGTCACTGAGGATTACAGTATCTGTAACTGCCTCCTTCCAGCCACATACTACTCCCAAGGTTTCTGGGAACCGAAAACCATCTCTTAAGGTTTGACGTATGTCTTCCTCTGCTTCTTTGCCCTCAAAACTGCCAGAACCCTCCTCCTCCTCCCTCCCCTCTCGTGTGTTCTGTGGCATCGCAAGAATGGTGTCTGCATAAAGTAGGCCATGAGAGGAAAGGGTTTGGCTTGAGTGCTCTGTCCATAATGCAACACAGAGTATGCTCCAGCAGGAACACAAGAGGGATTGTGTCACTGTTGCGTGAAATGTTACGGCTCACTATTCTTGACACCTCAAATGGTGACAGTACAGTTCCGGCATCTTTTATCAGCAGCCATTGGCGTGAGGAAAAAAAGCTGAGGTGACCTGAGCCTGTCCTTGTGCCATACTCAAACACATACTCATTGACAGCCCTCTGCTGCATGTGCAGCCGCTGCAGCATTGCCGAAGTTGAGTTTCGCCTGGTGGGCATGTCACAAATTAGGCGGTTTGCGGACAGGTGGAATTCCTTCTGAATTTCAGCCAACTGAACACTGGTTGTATATGGCTGCCTTCAATGGCTACAGACTCTTCTGGCCTGCTTTAGAAGATCTTGCAAACCTGGGTACCTGTTTAAGAAACGCTGCACCACCAAATTGAGGACATGTGCCAGGCATTCCTTTCCCTGTCGAATGGTAGACAGAAGGTTAGTGCCATTATCGCACACTACCATTCCTGGCTCAAGCTTTCTAATGTGAACCACCTCTGGAGCTGTCCCTGCAGAGCTGAAAGAATCTTTGCTCCGGTATGGCTCTTGTCCCCTAGACAGACCAGCTGAAGCACTGCATGGCATCTTTTAGTCTGACTCGTTGAATAGCCTCTTGAACGCTTAGGGGGTACTGGTGGTTCATAGGACAGTCCAGCAAAGGAGGGTGTGGAGGAGGAGGAGGGGATGGAGCTGACAGACTTTGCATCACCACCACCAGCAGTAAGGAGAGGTGGCGGAAAAATAAGCACCAGCACTGAGCGATGTCATGCATCCTTCCTAGTTGCAAGCAGAGTTACCCAGTGTGCTGTGAACAAAATATATCATCCCTGACCATGCTTATTGGATAATGTGTCAGCAGTAAGGTGGACCTTGCGGCTGACTGCCTTGCTCAGCGATACCAAAACATTGCCTTCCACGTGATGGTACAGAGCTGGAATGGCCTTACGTGCAAAGAAATAGCGACTGGGAACCTGCCATTGTGGTACAGCACATTCTGCAAATTCGCAGAAGGGGGCAGAATCCACCAGACAGAAAGCCAGCAGTTTGGACAAGCTGTAATTTAGACTCTGAGCATGTGAGTGATGGGGAGTATATTTTTTTCCGCTACAGCATCTATGGCAGAGAAATATGCCTGCTATACTCTACAGCTGGTGGTGTGCTGCTGGCAGACATGTTGCAAGGACCTGTGACACCCTTTGCTTTACCATCATCCCTGTTAATGGAGGCTGCTGAGAGGTCATGAGATATAGTGGGGGTAGACATGAAAGGTGAGGCATGAAGAGGAGAATAATTTTGCCCCTTGTATGTGGCTTTCAGGTGCTCTTGCCAACGGGCTGAGCGGTGGGAGGTTAAATGCCTTGTCAATCATGTCGTACCCAAATGGCTGGTGTTTTTTCCATCCTTGAACAGCTTGCGGCAAAGATTGCAAATTGCAACAGTGCGATCGGCTGCACATGTGCTAATAAATGCCCACACAGCTGAGCTGTGAGAAGTGGGTCGGGATATAACAGCTCAACAATCTGATGAAATAGGGTTGCTGCCCTCTACACTTTTATGATGGCTGCCTCTGAAGGACATCCTGCCTTGTTTCGGTTTTTTCTCCCCCTTACTTTCCTCCTCTGCTCCATCCAGCACCCAAGTAGCATCAGTGAACTCATCATCATCCCCTCCATCCTCATCATCACTGGAGCCAACTTGGCAATACACTGCGGCTGGGAAAACATGACTGACAATTTGTTGTTTATCAGTGTTCTCCCCTTTCTGTAGGCTCATGTTACTCCCTTCCTCTAGCTCAAAACCAACATCAGAATCGCGTAATGTCTGTGCATCCTCAAGAAGAAGTGGCTGACACTGTGTTCAAATAATTCAGATGACTCCTCCATGCATGATGCTGGGGCTATGGCAGAAGTAGCCGTGGACAAGAATAAGCTGTTCTGGCAGCTGCAGTGGACTGCGTGCTAGTGTCAGCTTGGGTCATAGAGGATGAGGAGGAGGATGGTTTAGTAAGCTAGTAAGCCAGTCCACCACCTCATCTGCATGCTGTGGCTGGACAGCACGGGCAACATCACTAAACAGAGACAAATGTGCCCTGCCTGAAGATAGGCCACATACACCTTTGCCTGTGGACACAGATGCTGCTGGCCCCCTCATTGTGCCATGGGAGTGTCTGCCTTTCCTTGTTGGCCACCCATACATGATGGGGGGGGCTTAATACCCAAATAAAAATAGAAACTGGGAAATGTGTGATTGGATGCACTTTATTGAATAAAAAGTGCTTTTTGGTGCACTTTAAGTTGAGTACTGCCACTGAAAGAAATGTAAAAACTATAAAAAAATAAATAAAAAAGGGGGAACACCAGAATCACAGTCAGAAAACCTGCAGGTGACAATTTTGACAAAAGGGGCAAGCAGGGGACAAAAAAGGGGTATACAGCACTAAATGTAATGTAAAGCTGTGTTAAACACTGCACTGCACTTACAATACACTATACTAACACACTATACTCATAGTACACTATGCTGTTACACACTATACTCACACACTACACTAACACACCACACTAAGACCCTACACTCAGAGTCACAATAAGTGAACAGTGAACACACTAACTCGCTAGTAGCAATTTGAGCCCTGCCTTATCTATCTCTATTCCATCAAACTGCAAGAGCTGGCTATGGGAAGGAACCTTTTATAGTGTGGGGTGAGCACTGAGCCGTGATTGGAGAAAGTAATCATCACAATCAGGGTCTGACAGTAATAACTGGCAAAGCGCTGGTCAGGTGCAAGGATTCATCCAATTAGGGCCCTAGAATGCACTATGAAGCACTCAGTGTATTGTTGGGCGCTCGGTGGGAAAACATCCCGCCGAACGCACCACAAGTTCGATTGGTTCACCGAATGGGCGAACAGGCGATGTTCGGGCTGAACTTTTGTTCGGCTTGAACAGTTCGCCCAACACTAACCCGAGTTAGTGTCATCATAAACGTGTATCTTGTTGAAACATACTGTGTTTAATATGTCATGGTACAGGTGGTATATTAGTCATTTTATTGTGCTTATCAAGTGGCGTTGTCACAAAAAAAAAGACAATTTACACGTTCGTTATTTGTCATTTCTGAGATGCAGAAAGGTTAATTGCGTGTTAACTGGCAGCATCACATCTGAAATTTATAAAATAATGTAACTCCGCGAGGAATCCATTTCATTAAACATCCCTGGGATTGTTTCTTTGTATTTGATTCAGCATAGGTTGAGCCGTTCTAAGGACCATCGTATACTTCCCTCTAAATAAATGCGTAATAATTCTGAGAATTGTCTTAATTGATGAGATTGGAAATAAAACAATGTATTTTTGGCATTTAATGTGAAGCCTTTTATGAGGCTCTGCTGTGTTCAGGTGAATGTGACCTACATTTAACATAATAAATCCATTTGATAAATATCTATCACATTCATTTTATTATATCTCTCCCTGGAGTTCCAGTATCTGAGAGGGAATACAGCAATATCCAGGTATCCGGAAATGAAGATGTTTGTATAATAGTAATCTCATTTTAGTTCTAAAGACTGAAAATAATCTTAATTGTAACAAACATTTAGGAGATAAATGGAAATTTCCCAAACTGTTATAGCTGCAAAGGGTGGGTCAACTCATTATTGAACCCTACAGGCTAATGCCCCGTACACACGGTCGGATTTTCCGATGGAAAATGTCCGATCGGAGCGTGTTGTCGGAAATCCCGACCGTGTGTAGGCTCCATCGGACATTTTCCATCGGATTTTCCGACACACAAAGTTTGAGAGCAGGAGATAAAATTTTCCGACAACAAAATCCGTTGTCGGAAATTCCGATCGTGTGTACACAAATCCGATGGACAAAGTGCCACGCATGCTCAGAATAAATAAAGAGATGAAAGCTATTGGCCACTGCCCCGTTTATAGTCCCGCCGTACGTGTTTTACGTCACCGTGTTCAGAATGATCGGATTTTCCGACAACTTTGTGTGACCGTCTGTATGCAAGACAAGTTTGAACCAACATCCGTCGGAAAAAATCCTAGGATTTTGTTGTCGGAATGTTCGAACAAAGTTCGACCGTGTGTACGGGGCATAAGACTGGGGTGCCATTAAAGTTCATGTGGGTGTAAAGGCATTCGTCCCAGTACCTTTGACAATATGGTGTATGTACTACTGTAAGCGGGATGTAATTCTCAGTATATTTTCTTATTCTGCATGTATGGACTCTGCACAGTACCACTTCTCTTGTCCTGTATGTTGGGTGTAATTCTCAATATCTGATCTTATTCTTTATGCATGGACTTTGCACAGTACCACGTGTAGGCATATTTCACCTAAGCAGCTCAATGAGCAAAACTGAGTGTTTCCATGTGCATAAATTTTACAGACAGCAGAGAAATGAGTGCAGCTGGTGCCAATCTATTCTGTACCCCAACCAAAGTGTTAAAGTATAACTAAATTTCAAAAATTGATGGTCAACAAGTAAACCCGCCTGCACTTGTAGTCTCACCACTGCGCTCCCGGATCAGAACACTGTGATACCTAAAGCTGCCACTTAATATAAACAAATGTGTGAGCAGTAATTTAACCTCTATTAAAGTGACCCAAAATCAGTGGAATAAATAGTGGTGCTAAAAAAAGAAAAAGAAAATAAATAAATAATATAAATAATAATAAATAAAAAATCTATCCTAATAAAAATATATGTTGCACTTGTTCTCATCACTCTATGACAAGTGTTGAATACCAGTGTCAAACCTTGATGATTTTACAGCAATAAAAAATTGTGTGTTAACAAAACCTCTTATCACCCTCTATCAAGTGAACAAGACAACTAAATAACGTTTAAACCATTAATATGTGCTATTAATGCGCTAATATCACCCAGTGATAAGTGAATCAAAAAAGTCTTAATGTGAACGTATGCTGTGCAGATAGAAAGTCCAATGAACGAAGATAAAAAAAAACAATCCAATGAAGTGATTCCAGTGCAATGTTCTTCTATTCTTCCAATACACCTCGGTGCAAGTGATTCCACTCCCCTTAAGAAACGCACTCACCAGCTTAATTTGCCTCACACTCTCGTGTTTGGCCACAGTCACCTTAAACCACACAAAAGGGGTTAAAATAATCTCCAACCTCCAGCCATGTATCTTAAAGATCTCTCCACATGTAAATTATAAAAAAGTACTCCAATAGTGTGATAACGTAAAACCAGTTTAATAAAATATTCCGTAATCTTCCACCATTACACTCACATAAATCAAATTGAAAACAAGCAGAATCCTGTCACAGCAAACTAACTTTCATGCGGTTTCAGAGTGATGTATTGCTGTCGCGGCGGACCCAAGGTGGACAGTAGCTGGAGATACTCTCACCCCTTCCTCAGACCCGAGCTTCCACTTCCTGGTGCAGTGTATCGTCACAGCGTATAGCGTCACACGTTGATGATTGCTGTACAGCCACGCCCCGACATGTTTCGTCACACAGACTTAGTCATGAAACTACATGGAAGTTAGTTTGTGTGGTTTAAGGTGACTGTGGCCAAACACGAGAGTGTGAGGCAAATTAAGCTGGTGAGTTCGTTTCTTAAGGGAATGGAATCACTTGCACCGAGGTGTGGTGGAAGAATAGAAGAACATTGCACTGGAATCACTTCATTGGATTGTTTTTTATCTTCGTTCATTGGACTTTTTATCTGCACAGCATACGTTCACATTAAGACTTTTTTGATTCACTTATCACAGGGTGATATTAGCGCATTAATAGCACATATTAATGGTTTAAACGTTATTTAGTTGTCTTGTTCAGTTGATAGAGGGCGATAAGAGGTTTTGTTAACACACAATTTTTTATTGCAGTAAAATCATCAAGGTTTGACACTGGTATTCAGCACCTGTCATAGACTGATGAGAACTCATGCAACATAGTTTTTATTAGGATAGATTTTTCATTTATTATTATTTATATTATTTATTTATTTATTTGATTTTTCTTTTTTTAGTGCCAAATAGGGATGAACCGAACACCCCCCTGTTCGGTTCGCACCAGAACATGCGAACAGGAAAAAGTTTGTTCGAACACGCGAACACCGTTAAAGTCTATGGGACACGAACATGAATAATAAAAAGTGCTAATTTTAAAGGCTTATAGGCAAGTTATTGTCATAAAAAGTGTTTGGGGACCTGGGCCCTGCCCCAGGGGACATGGATCAATGCAAAAAAAAGTTTTAAAAACGGTTGTTTTTTCAGGAGCAGTGATTTTAATAAAGCTTAAAGGGGTTGTAAAGGTAAGATTTTTTTTTTAAAAAAATAACAAACATGTTATACTTACCTTCACTGTGCAGCTCGTTCTGCACAGAGTGGCCCCGAACCTGGTCTTTTGGGGTCCCTCGGCGGCTGTTTCAGCTCCTCCCCGCATGCATTCACCACCTTAATGCGAGCTCCCTCGCATGGTGGTGAGTGCTTGCGGGCGCGCTCCCGTGATACAGCCGGCGGCTATAGCCGCTCGCTGTATCACTCGGCCCCGCCCCCCAGCGCGCCGCGTCATCGGATGTGATTGACAGCAGCGCGAGCCAATGGCTGCGCTGCTTTCAATCCATCCACTGCAGCCAATTAGCGACCAGGCTGAGCTGCAATGAAGATGACGAGAACGAGCAGCGAAGATTCGAGGCGTCAGGTAAGTAAAACGGGGGGGCTGGGGGCGGCGGTATTGTCAAAAGTTTTTTCACCTTAATGCATAGAATGCATTAAGGTGAAAACATTTTTACCTTTACAACCCCTTTAAAGTCAAACAATAAAAGTGTGAGGAAGAACAGCGCGATGTGCGGCTGACGTGCGGCTGACGTCAGCACGGGGGAGGAGCCCTGCGCCGGCTCCAGGAAGCGAAGAGATGGGACGCGGACGGGCTGCGGCGGGGTCTCGTGGAGTGAGAGACCACGAGCGGCCGGTCTAGGTCTGCGCGCCCGGCCATCCTGCCTGCCCTGCTCCCCCCTACCTCCTTAAGCGGATGCTGCACCCCCGAAGCGATCGTCCATCCCGGATTCACAGCCCCGGAGGCGGCCCGCCGCTTCTTCCTCTCTGAAGTGCCACTTACACAGCTGCACACTACTGAAAGGACATTCCCTCCAACGGACCTGACCAAGGAGAAGTAGCAGCTCCCTGGACGAGACATCCAGGTAGGAGACGCCTCACAGAGGCTTACCATCAACGAGTACATATAATGACTTTGTAGTCTGGCCATATCTCAGACTTGTCTACTGTTGGAATAACTTGTGGCCACTAGAGGGGGTCTGGAGACCGGACTGGCTCAGGGGGCTTGAGGTATCTGGCAAGACCTTTCTTTTTCCCGGTAAAGGGGTCTGAAGTGTGAGCGGATCTGGCGTCTCCCCTCCCTTAAGGCTCAATCAATCTGAGCGGACCCCCCCTGCTGGAAGCAATAACATCTACCCTCCCTGCCCTCATTGCACCCCTCCGGTGGAAGTAAATGTATTGACACCGACAGTAGTCGGATAAAAGGGGTCAAGCTCCCTAACCCTGGGCACTTTAAATAGGCTATCGACGGATACCACAAGCAGTGCTGACTTCAGCAACACTCCCCATTGATGCTGTGTCTAAAAGGCGGTATAAAGAAGGCCTCCTATTACTGCAGGCACATAAGGGCATAATCAACCCCTCTGGGTATGTAGGGGGGTTTGGTGTAACTTACTGAAAAATAAAGAAAGGTGGCTCTGAGAGTCGGTGTATAGTTATACTCAAAAAGAAAGCTTAGGAAAACATGAAAGGCCGATCTTCGAGACAAGCAGAAACCAATAACCCAAGAGAGAGCCTTAATACCAGCTCTATTCAAAAATACCTAAAAGAAGCAGGCGTAAAGAGCCCGGGAACGGAGGGGAAACATTTAGGCACTAAGAAAAAGGACCAACAGAAACAAAAGGGGGGACAGGGAGATAGGCCCCATGAGGAGCGGGACTCGGAGGGGTCACCAGCCTATACTGCAGCAGAAGAACAGAGAATCATGGCCCAAGTACCAAGCAAAACAGATATTAGCGAAATGTTTACCAAACTGGAGAGGAAACTGGAGAGCATTATAAAAGAAGAGATTTCAAACGTCCGCTCTGATATGGGGCACCTTCTCCGCCGGGTTGAAGAGGCGGAGGAGGCCTCCAGTAAACAAGCTAAAGACTTAGCAGACCTAAAAAAACGAGTCGAGAAGGTGCAGAGTGAAAATCGAGCTTTGGCTTTTAGACTCGAGGAACAGGAGAACCAGAGCCGCCGTCAAAACTTACGCATTCGATCAATCCCGGAACAACAGAACGAGGACCTGGGCGAGAAGATGAGAAAAATTTTCAATCCCTTACTGGGAAGGCGGGAAGACGAGGTGTTGAGTATCGATAGGGTCCATAGAATAAGGAAGCCCCCCCACATTAAGCAAGACATCCCAAGAGACGTCATAATTAAATGTCATCAATATGAGGACAAAGAAAAAATCTGGAAAAAATTAAAAGGGGCGCCACCTCTCAAATTTGAAAACAAGGACTTGCAAATCTTCATCGACCTCTCAGCAGGGACTTTAGAGAGGAGAAGACAGATGAGACCAGTCCTCGATCTACTCAGGAAGGCTAATTTAAAGTACAGCTGGGGGTTTCCAACATCCCTGATAGTCTTCAAAGAGGGAAGATCCTTCAGAATGAGATACATGGAAGAAATGCAGGACTTTTGTAGCAATCTGGGTATCTCGGTCCCGGTTTCGAAATAGACGCTGGAGATCGGGCGGGGGGGTGGGGGGTGATGGGGGGGAGGGAGGTGGGGGGGTTTCCCCCCTTCCCCCCTTTTTTTTTTTTTTTCTTTCCCCCTCCCCCCCCCTCTCCCTCCCCTCTCCCCCCCCCCCCCCTGCTCCGCCGCCCTTCTCTCCACATGGGAGGGGTGGCCGACCTCGGGACATGGGGACTTGGGTACAATGGACTCAAGTTATCAACAATCGATATGCACTTGGTAGGAAAAGGGAGGTAATAGGATCCCTCCTTTAGAAAGCAATCTGTATTGTATTTAGGGTGGGGGATTGCGGGGCGGTGGGGGGTGTGCTTGGGGGTGGGGCAGCTTGAGTCTATCCCATGGAATGGGTCCTGGATGCCGGCGCGGGAGCCCAGCCCCTGCGGAAGAGGCACGCCGTGTGGTATGTGTGTGCTTCCATACGGGCGGGCTTCAGGCGTAGTGGGCGCCATAGGGGGGAGGGTGGGGGGTGGGAGTCAGGGGGTGGGGGGCGGTGGTGAGGTGGGGTGGGGGGGGGTGGCTGGGTGGAGGGGGGGAGGGAGGGAGGAGGGCGGTGGGAGGAGATGTTGGGTGTTCGGTGGGGGGGAGAGGAGAAGGGGAGACAGAGGCGGGTTGTGTTCAAGGGGAGCAGAGTACAGAGGTTAGAATGACTACCTTGTAAGAGATGCCCGATATTAAATTGATTTCCTATAATGTAAAAGGGCTGAACTCTCCCAGGAAGAGGCACAAAATTTTGAGGGAACTGGATCATCTGGGAGGGGATGTGGTCTTCCTGCAGGAGACACACCTGACCCTCAACACCAGGGTCAGGTTGTTCTCCCCCAGGTTTCCACAATGGCACTATGGGGATTCCCCCGATAAGGGGTCTAAAGGGGTAGCTATTGGGCTATCCAAAGTAGTGAACTTCCTAGTAAGGGATCGATTAATAGACCCGGAAGGTCGTTTTTTATTTTTGAAAGGTTCCATCGGCTCTAGAAAGATCACGCTGGCCAACGTATACTGCCCGAACAGGAGCCCCACTGTCTTCCTGGGACAGTTGTTAGAGAAACTGATGGAATTCGGAGAAGGGGAGATGGTCCTGGCCGGGGACATGAACTTTTGTCTAGACCCGGCCTGGGACAGTACGTCCCGTGCCCAGGGGATCAAGAAGGTGTCACTAAGAGCAATTAAGCGGAAACTATTCCACTGTCAATTAATAGACGTGTGGAGAATACAACATGTTAAAGAGAGGGACTACACCTTCCACTCCCCTGTGCACGGGACCTACTCCAGGCTGGACTATATTTTTGTTGATCATAGCTTGTTAGAAGGGGTGGTAGATACTAGTATTGAAACAACAACTCTTTCTGATCATTCACCTGTCACGATAAGGCTGAAGCTCCCAGAGTTAGGGAGACGTCCCTTCTCGTGGAAGCTGAATGAAAGCCTACTTAAGGACCCGGAAGTAATAGACCGGATCCAGAGTGAGTTAAATCAGTTTTTTACACTGAATGACACGGGCGAGGTTTCCTCTTCTATTCTCTGGGAGGCGCATAAAGCCTACATACGGGGGATTCTCATATCTATAGGAGCAGCCCAAAAAAAAAAAAGGAAGGAAAAAAGGGAAAAACTGATAGCGGACCTGTTCCAACTAGAACAATTACACAAGAGGTCCAGGGGACAGGATGCGGACTGCTACCGGGCGATGGTTGCTGGAAGAGAGGAGCTGAGGGACACGATGGAGCAGGAGGCAAAGAGTGCCATAAATTTAATGACCAAGGAGAGGTATCTTTGGGCCAACAAGTCTAGCAAATACCTGGCGAGGCAAATCAGGAAAAAAAGAAGGCGGAATTACATAGAGAAAATAAATGGGGCAGGCGGTAAAGAGTTTGTATCAAGTGAAGATATGGCAAATGAGTTTAGAAAATTCTATGCCGACCTATATACAATTAGACATGAGGAAGGGGAGGTCAGCGCACGGACAGCAAGGAGAAGAGAATTTCTAAAAGAGGCAGGCCTAGGAGTATTGTCTGGTGAAGATAGAGATCTCCTGGACAACCCCATAGAGGAGGGGGAAATTCTAGCAGCATTAAAAGATACTCCGAAGGGTAAAAGTCCGGGCCCGGATGGCTTCTCCTCCAACTATTTATTAAAAATGAAACACATTCTGGTCCCCAAGCTCTGCAAATATTGGAACGAACTGGGCACCAGTGTCGAGATGGAGCGAGAGGCCCTGCGTGCCACGATAACTTTAATATTAAAAGATGGGAAGGATACCAAGCTGTGTTCGAGCTATCGGCCTATTTCTCTACTCAACACGGACGTAAAACTATATGCAAAGGTCCTGGCTAACAGACTAAAGCGACTCATGGCGGACCTAGTACACCCGGACCAGTCCGGTTTTGTCCCGGGGAGACAGTGTAGAGACAATGGGGTCCGGGCGGTGCTGCTGGCGGAGTTCTGTAGACATAGGGGACCCCCTGCTCTATTCCTGTCGATGGACGCCGAAAAGGCTTTCGACAGGGTAGACTGGGGGTTCCTGATGGATACATTAGAGGAAATGGGTATTGGACCCAGGTTTATTTCCTGGGTTAAGGCCTTATACAGCAGACCAACGGCAGTTGTAAGGGTAAATGGGGCAGTATCCAAAACTTTTGAAATGAAAAACGGAACCAGGCAGGGGTGCCCTCTCTCCCCTCTCCTGTTTGTTCTGTCCCTGGAGCCTCTCCTAGCTACCATCCGGAGCAGTCCCGATTGCAAGGGGGTCCGGGTGGGACCAGAGGAGCACAAACTGGCAGCATTTGCCGATGATATACTCTTTTTTGTCTCAGCTCCCAGAGTAACCCTCCCTAACATATGGCGAATTCTAAGGCGATATGGAGAAGCCTCCAATTTTAAAATCAACCCCGGCAAATCTGAAATCCTAAACATTAGCCTCACGAAGCAGGAGGAAGCTCATCTAACCTCCGTGTTTCCCTTCCCCTGGAGAAGGGAGATTAATTATTTAGGTATTAAGCTAGCCAACTCTATTAAAAAGTTGTTCCAAAGTAATTACATCCCACTACTAGATGAAATCAGGCATGAGGCTGGGAGATTGAGGTCGAGACCGCTCTCCTGGTTTGGTCGCGTGAATGCGGTTAAAATGACGATCACCCCAAAGATTTTATATAAATTTCAGCTGCTTCCGATCCCTCTACCAAGATATTTTCTGGGGGCTCTAAGGAAATTAATTACCCAGGCTGTCTGGGGTGGCAACAAACCTCGCATTTCTTATGCAACACTGAGTAGAGGTAAAAAAAAAGGCGGAATAGCGGCACCAGATTTCAATAGGTACTATATTGCTGTAGTGCTTTCACGGGTTATAGAATGGAGTAAGAAAGAGACTGATAAGCGGTGGGTGAATATTGAATATATCTTAAGTAATAATAATTTGGCACATTCACTATGGAACCCCCCAAAATTTAGGACATTCAGCACTGATATTTCTTTATTAACACAAAACACTTTTAAATTATGGGACAGAATTCATACCCAGCACAAATGGCCGCACAATTCACCTTTAATATATATGAAGAATAATTTATTTTTTGAACCAGGTATGAGTACAGTGGGGGGGGAGTGGTTAAAAGATGACACTCTTCAATTGAAAAATTTTATTAGTAGGGGGGAAATACGCACTTTCACGGAATTGAACCGAGAGGGAGAACACTGGGTGATAGATTGGTGGAGGTATTTACAGCTTTCCCATTTCATAAGTAAATTACCAAAGCCCCTTAGGAGTATAGAAGAGCTCAGACCTCTTGAGAAACTCTGTGTGACGGAGAACCCGGGAGGTGTTATAGGTCAAATCTACAGAGTACTTGGAGAGTCACAGGAGGGTAAGACGCCTCATTATATCATAAGGTGGGAGCAGGAATTGGGGTTACCATGCACTAGTAACACTCTGGGTAAAATTTTGAATCTGGTACATTATGCAGCATTAGATATTAGGAGAACGGAAATTCACTACAAAGTATTATCAAGATGGTATGCCACCCCGGACAGAGTTAGCAAGATGGATGGATCTAAGGGAAACTCCTGCTGGAGGGGTTGCCAGACTAAAGGCACAATGGCCCATATCTGGTGGGAATGCCCTATCATAAAGGTCTTTTGGAAAAAAATCTTATCCCTGTCAAAAGAATTCACGGGGAAGGAAATAGAGGAGGACCCCTGGGTCTGTCTCTTCCACGGTACCCAAGATACAGTAAAGAGTTACAAGACCTCCCTGACCCCGATAATACTAGACTCAGCCAAGAGACAGATTTCATTAAACTGGTTGAACCCTTTAAGTCCCAAAACGCGAGATTGGCTATTCGATCTCAACGAAATCTACAACATAGAAAGCCTGGACCGAGGGGGAGTGGAACCAGATGAGGATCAGGAATGCAGGGGGAAATGGGCAGGTTGGCCTAAATTCAAAAAAACTTGGACCTACTTAAAGGAGATAATATAAAAAGGGCTTAAACCGAATAAATTGATAAGGGAGGTAAGGCAGGCAAGACTTCGCTCTCCTTTGATTCACACCCCGTAAGGGAGGGAGGTGGGTATGGGGGGTGGGATTGGGCGGGGGGTTAGGGTAAGGGGACGAGGGGCATGTCCGCAAGGCTGTCAGGTTTACTACCTGAATATATTGATGAGTTGCTGTTTTTCTTATTTTCCCTGTGTGGCATGTCTCCCCAGAGGATTGTTTTGTATTGGAAAATGATAAATAAAGAATTAAAAAAAAAAAAAAACAATAAAAGTGTAATATCCCTTTAAATTTTGTAGCTGGAGGGTGTCTATAGTATGCCTGTAAAGGGGCGCATGTTTCCCGTGTTTAGAACAGTCTGACAGCAAAATGACATTTCGAAGGAAAAAACCCATTTAAACCTACTCGCGGCTATTGCATTGCCGACAATACACATAGAAGTTCATTGATAAAAACGGCATGGGAATTCCCCACAGGGGAACCCCGAACCAAAATGTAAAAAAAAAAATGACGTGGGAGTCCCCCTAAATTCCATACCAGGCCCTTCAGGTCTGGTATGGATATTAAGGGGAACCCCGCACCAAAAAAAAAAAATGGCGTGGGGTCCCCCCAAAAATCCATACCAGACCCTTATCCGAGCACACAACCTGGCAGGCCCAAGGAAAAGAGGGGGGGACGAGAGTGCGCCCCCCCTGAACCGTACCAGGCCACATACCCTCAACAATCCTGCCCCCCCGTGTGAAATGGTAAGGGGGTACTTACCCCTACCATTCCACTAAAAAACTGTCAAAAATGTTAAAAATGACAAGAGACAGTTTTTGACAATTCCTTTATTTAAATGCTTCTTCTTTCTTCTATCTTCCTTCATCTTCTTCTTCTGGTTCTTCTGGCTCTTCTGGTTCTTCCTCCGGCGTTCTTGTCCAGCATCTCCTCCGCGGCATCTTCTATCTTCTTCTCCTCGGGCAGCTCCGCACCCATGGCATGGGGGGAGGCTCCCGCTCTTCTCTTCTTCATATCTGCGGAGGATATGCTGGATGAGAACGCCGGAGGAAGAACCAGAAGAACCAGAAGATGAAGGAAGATAGAAGAAAGAAAAAGCATTTAAATAAAGGAATTGTCAAAAACTGTCTCTTGGCATTTTTAACATTTTTGACAGTTTTTTAGTGAAATGGTAGGGTAAAGTACCCCCTTACCATTTCACACGGGGGGGTCGCAGGATCTGGGGGTCCCCTTGTTAAAGGGGGCTTCCAGATTCCGATAAGCCCCCCGCCCGCAGACCCCCACAACCACCAGCCAGGTTTGTGGGGATGAGGCCCTTGTCCTCATCAACATGGGGACAAGGTGTTTGGGGGGCTACCCCAAAGCACCCTCCCAATGTTGAGGGCATGTGGCCTGGTTCGGTTCAGGAGGGGGGCCGCACTCTCGCCCCCCCTCTTTTCCTGCGGCCTGCCAGGTTGCGTGCTCAGATAAGGGTCTGGTATGGATTTTTGGGGGGACCCCACGCCGTTTTTTTTTTGGGTTTTTTTGGCGCGGGGTTTACCTCTAAAATCCATACCAGACCTGAAGGGTCTGGTATGGAATTTAGGGGGAACCCCACGTCATTTTTTTTTAAATTTTGGCCGGGGTTCCCCTTAATATCCATACCAGACCTGAAGGGCCTGGTATGGAATTTAGGGGGACTCCCACGTCATTTTTTTAAAAAATTTTGGTTCGGGGTTCCCCTGTGGGGAATTTCCATGCCGTTTTTATCAATGAACTTCTATGTGTATTGTCGGCAATGCAATAGCCGCGAGTAGTTTTAAATGGGTTTTTTCCTTCGAAGTGTCATTTTGCTGTCAGACTGTTCTAAACACGGGAAACATGCCCCCCTTTACAGGCATACTATAGACACGCCCCAGCTACCAAATTTAAAGGGATATTACACTTTTATTGTTCGACTTTAAGCATTATTAAAATCACTGCTCCTGAAAAAACTGCCGTTTTTAAAACTTTTTTTGCATTGATCCATGTCCCATGGGGCAGGACCCAGGCCCCCAAACACTTTTTATGACAATAACTTGCATATAAGCCTTTAAAATTAGCACCTTTAATTTCCACATAGACTTTTAAAGGGTGTTCCGCGGCATTCGAATTTGCCGCGAACACCCCAAATTGTTCGCTGTTCGGCGAACTTGCGAACAGCCAATGTTCGAGTCGAACATGAGTTCGACTCGAACTCGAAGCTCATCCCTTGTGCCAAAGTATAACTAAAGGCAAACCTTTTTTTTTAGTTTTGAATAGAGGGAAGGTGGATTAGAACACCTGACAGTTTTTATTGCTTCTTCTGTCCCTGTTATGGAGATTCACTGTCTCTATTTGTCCTGTTTACCATTATTATTAAAAGTGAAAGTAAAAGGTAATCCCACATTTTGGGTTGTTCTAAGAAAAGTAAACAAGGGGAAATATTCCAATAGGGACACTAGTTCTGGTGACCAGGAGGTCCCAAAAAGTTTCCCTTAATTTGCAGGGATTTCTTCTCACTTCTTGTTCGGACATTGAACAGAAAGTAAAGGTAAATCTCCCCAATGGAACACAGATGGCAAAAATAAACCTTACATGGATATAACCCTCCCTTACTCTATCCAAAATGCAAAAAAAAAATTATGTCTATAGTTCTACTTTAAGAGTTAACTAAATTACATTTTCCATAGACGTCTGATGAGTGTCTTTTTTGAGTTCACTATTAAGTGCATTTTTGGAACGTGTAATTTTGGGGGCTCAATCCAACAATACAAGCTGCAGTGTTCATATTATGAATTCTTACATTTTCCTTTACAAACGGTTATGGCTTCTCACAATGTCTGTGGATATAAAGCTGAACTCCATGCAGATATAAAAGTCACAAATTATTGAAGCACATTATTTGATAATACATAATTATATAATGTATATATTTTAATGGAAACAGCGTACATACAGTGCTCAGCATAAATGAGTACACCCCAACAGATTTGTCATAAAACCTTTACTTTCCTTTCAGAATCAACATTTTCTATGGGATACTAACTACAAAATACTCCCACAAATATGGGCCATTGATTGCAACCAAGATTTGTTAATTTGCAGACACAAAAAAAAAAAAATTTCCCTAACAAATTCATTCAAGACCATGTTGCAAAAAAGAATACACCCCAATGAATGTCTTAGGAGCAAAGCTAAAATGTAGAAAATAAAATCCTAATTAACAAGAATTCAACTACAGGTTAGTCTAATTATTCATTAAACAGGTGTCCAGCAGACAGGTGATTAAAAAAAGGGTGTTACTTAACAAAGAAAACCCCTTCCCATTTCATGCTGTCAGCAATGGCTCCACGTGGAAGAGAAATGTCACAAGGCCTGAGAAAGAAAATAATTTCTTTACAAAAGAAAGGTGAAGGCTACAAGAAGATCAGCAAAGCTTTACTTATCAGTCAGAATACCGTAGCAAAACTGGTACAAAAATTTAACAAAGATGGAACTGCAACCATCTCACAGAGATGTCCAGGCCATCCACGAAAGTTAACACCTCGACAGGAGCGTCTTCTCATAAGAAGGATAGAAGAAAATCATTATACTAGTTCATAGCTCCCAACTGTCCCTGATTTTAGGAGCAATGTCCCTCTGTCCCTCTTTCCCCCTCATTTGTCCCTCATTTTGGTCTGATCCATATAGTTGTATATAAAATGCACTTTTTATCTTTCAAAAAGTGTTTCCCAGTGCTAAACCTTTCATTTTTACATTTTAAAAGCCAATATAAAGGAACAGTAGTGGTAAAAAAAGTCCTTGTGGATTTAATTAGCTTTTTTTTGGTTAAATCTCTTTTAAGGGGGTGTGACAGGGTGTGTGTCCTATGCCTACATATGTTTGTTAGTAGGTGTCCCTCATTCCCATCTCAAAATGTTGGGAGGTATGCAAGTTCACTGCAGTTAGCTAAAAAAGTAGAAAGCCAAACTGGGGTGATTGTTTCCCATGACACAATACGGTGTACACTGTAGAGGAATGGCATGCATGGGTGTTGCCCACGAAGGAAGCCTCTCCTAAAGCCCATGCACAAAAAAAGCCCACCTAGAATTTGCCAGGGCCCATGCTGAAACAGGAGAAGACTACTGGGACTCTGTACACTGGAGTGATGAGACCAAGATAAATGTTTTTGGAGCTGATGGCTTCAAAATTGTATGATGTCGCAAAGGTGAGGAGTACAAAGAAAAATGCATGGTGCCTACAGTGAAACATGGTGGCAGCAGTGTCCTTCTGTGTGGCTGCATTAGTGCTGCATTTCATTGATGGTATCATGAATTCACAGATGTACTGCTCTCTATTGGAAGAGAAGATGCTACCATCACTCCGTGTATATATAAAAAAACGGGTTGTCCTTATCAAGACTGAAAGGAATCAGAGGACCAAATAAGTAACACAGCATACAATATATAGGGAAATAGTAAATAATTTGAAATTTATTAATAGATAAAAATCATTATAAAACTCATCAAATGGGAGATTATAATGGGGATACTGAAAACTTGACAAACAACCAGAAATACCAGCATCAAGTCATATCTGGGTGTGGCCACAAACAGCACAGGACAGGGACAAAACACCCAACAATAAAATACAAATAAACAATCGTCCGGACGCCAAGGATCTATATATGGATGAGCATGCCACGACAATGTTGTATAAAATTAAACACAAATATGTGTGGATGATAAGTCATGGGCATCCCTTCCCTTCCTTCCCCTCTTCCCTTTTTCTTTCCCTATTCATTCCGTGGGCTTGAGTCTTCCAGGGACCCCTATATGGATGCCCATGCCTTATCATCCACACATATTTGTGTTTAATTGCATACAACATTGTCGTGGCATGCTTATCCATATATAGATCCTTGGCGTCCGGACGATTGTTTATTTGCATTTAATTGTTGTGTGTCTTGTCCCTGTCATGTGCTGTTTGTGGCCACACCCAGAGATGACTTGATGCTGGTATTTCTGGTTGTTTGTTTCAGTATCCCCATTATGATCTCCCATTTGATGAGTTTTATAACGATTTATTTATTAATAAATTTTAAATTATTTACTATTTTGCTATACATTGTATGCTGTGTCACTTATTTGGTCCTCTGGTTCCTTTCAGTCTTGATAAGGACAACCCGTTTTATATATATATATATATATGCAGTTTTCGTTGACTAGAGTGACACTACCCACATTGGGTACACAATGTTTTGAGGATATACTAGTGTGTCACCACACACATACTTAGGCCCTTTTTTCTTTTTTGTTTATACTACCATCACTCCGTGCCCTTGGTCGTTGTGCACTTTTCCAACATGACAATGATCGAAAACGCACATCTAAGGCCACTGTTGCATTTCTGAAGAAAAACAAGGTGAAAGTGATTCAGTGGCCAAATATGTTGCAATATTGTGATTTGGCACTGTGTCGCTTTAACTGACGATTGCGCCGTCATGCGACGTGGCTCCCAAACAATATTGAAATCCTTTTTTCCCCACAAAAAGAGCTTTCTTTTGGTGGTATTTGATCACCTCTGCGGTTTTTATTTTTTGCGCTAAAAAAAAAAAAAGAGCGACAATTGTGAAAAAAAAATGCAATATTTTTTACTATAATAAATATCCCCCAAAAATATATAAAAAAACATTTTTTTCCTCAGTTTAGGCTGATACGTATTCTTCTACATATTTTTGGTAAAAAAATTCGCAACAAGCGTATATTGATTGGTTTGCGCAAAAGTTATAGCGTCTACAAAATAGGTGATAGATTTATAGAATTTTTAATCATTTTTTTTACTAGTAATGGCAGAGATCAGCGATTTTTATCATGACTGCGACATTATGGCGGACACATCGGACACTTTTTGGCGCTATTTTAGGGCCATTCAAATTTATACAACGATCAGTGCAATTAAAAATGTATTGATTACTGTGTAAATGTGACTGGCAGTGAAGGCGTTAACCAGGAGGGGGCACTGCAGGGGTTAAGTGTGTCCTAGGGAGTGACTCTAACTGTGGGGGGGGAGGGGCTACGCGTGCCACAACACTGATCACCGCTCCCGATCACAGGGATCCTTGATTAGTGTCGGTGTTACTAGCAGAACGGGGAAATGCTTGTTTACATTAGCCTCGTGAGATCACGTACGATAACGTGATTTCGTGCAGCGAGCCAACCTGCCGCAGTAAAACTGCGGCGGCTGGTCTGCAAGCGGGTAAAGAATGGAAAAAGATAGATGTTGCAATATGTCGCCAACTCATTCATTCCATGCCTAGAAGACCTGGTGCTGTCCTTACAAATCATGGATGTCATAAAAAATACTAGTTTTTGTTTCTTAGGGGGAGGGGTGGTGGATTAATTTTTGCCTCGGCTAATTTGAGTAAAACTGAAGATTTTGTAATCTAAGTTATATTATTAACCTTACTTTCATGTAACGAGCTAAACAAATGTTCTATAGAACTCAGTTTTGTCAAAATTTTAGAAATTGTTTTTGTGTTGATTGAGATATTGATTAAAATCTTACTTTTCAAAAGGGGTGTACTCATTTTGCTGAGCATTGTAGCTGAATGTGACATATCGGCATCTTGCAGTCCCTGTTACAGCAGATCTCAGACTTATACAGGGAGAAGCAGTTTTAGATAAAGATGACTCTCTTTCTTCAGGTGTGACCCAGCTTCTTTGTGTTAAAGGGGATATGCCATCAGATATACTGTATTTTATATGATACATACAGCATGCTGAGTATTGTGTCAATGTAATACTTCCTTGAATGTATTACCTCTCACAGAGATCACAGTACTCCCCCTTTCAATGCCTTCATCTACTTCCCTCCTAAAGGACAAAACCATTTTTGTTCATGCATCAATTAGGGTCATCACCTAAGACAGCTATCCTCCCAGATTTACTGGGGGAGATTTACTAAAACTGGTGCACACAGAATCTGGTGCAGCTGTGCATAGTAACCAATAAGCTTCCAGGTTTTATTGTAAAAGCTTAATTGAACAAACTAAAGTTATAAGCTGATTGGTTACCATGTACAGCTGCTCCAGATTCTGTGTGTGCCAGTTTAAGTAAATCTACTCCATAGAGTGCAGAGATTTTCGAACTCAGGGACCAAAAATCTAAGCACCAGCAGACTGAGCATGATCATCACTGAGGCAGGTTGCCTGAGCAGTTAACCCTTTACATACACATGGTAGCCGCCACCATGTATTTTAAATGGTAGCACACACCATTCACAGTATACACTCTTTCAAATTTGAGCTTTAAATAAATGTCTGTACCATTTGCTGCCACATTTGCACAGGAATGTAATAGAGTTTAACCAGTTCCCACTTGTCCACAGTACATTTACTGCGGACGGCACAAGCAGGCTACACGATATACCCATACGTCGCTTAGCACATGCACACTGCCATGTTCCCTAGGGCACACTGAACGCAGCATATTGTGGATCGTGGTAACCAGACACTTTGAGTGGTCATCAATGTAACAGCAATCAAAGTGTAAAAAAAAACAAAAACCCTGATCACCCCCCCCCCCCATAACCCTCCCTCCCCCCGAGTATCACAGTGAATTTGTAGAAAACAGGAAAAAAAATGTTTAAAAAAATGATAAATGTTTAAAAATTTGTTTTTTTTTTAACATACTTTCACCAGTCACTGCCACACCAGTCAAATGATGATGCTGTACTGCACTGGTGACAGTATGTTAAAAAAAATTGTGAAAACATTTTTTTTTTTATCGTAATTTCTTAATTTTACGAAATATTGTAACTTCAAAAAACGAATCATGCCTCTTACTAAATACCCCAGACTGTCTACTGTCCAAAAACATTTTGGGGAGTATTTGTACTGCCTTGGCCTTTTAAGGGCCTCAAGAAATGAGATGGGCTGTCAGTACATCAGGACTAATTAATTTTCAAATATTTATACTATAGTTTGTAGACGCTATAACTTTCACAAAAAACAATATACAGTACACTAATTGGGATTTTTTTAACCAAAGACGTACCAGAATACACTTCCTAAATTTATGAAGAAATTAGATTTTATTGGATATGATATAACAGGAAGTAGAAAACATTGATTTGTTTTTTTTTTTTAGTTTATATAGCAAACAATTTAAAACCCAGTGGTGATTAAATACCACCAAAAGAAAGCTCTACTTGTGTAAAATAAATTATATAAATTTCCTTTGAGTACAGTGTTAAGCCCTAAGTGGTGTGGTGTAGGTGTGTTAGAGAGTATTTTTTATGCTTTTATTGCATCTTTAATGAGTATTTTATTATGCTTTTATTACATCCTTAATGACAACTATCCCTTGTACATCTATATGACAAGGTTTTACAATCTAACAACTACCATATTAGTTAGCAGAATGGAAGTATGATTTGTTAAATATTAAATATGATATATTTGTGATGCATATATGTATATACAGTATATAGGAAGTCTAGTGTGTCTTATAAGCCATTTGGATCTTGTAATATAGATGTGTTTTGTGTCTAAGTTGTATCTTCTTCTACATTATGAAACCACTATTTAGGAACTTAATTATTGTTGGAGTTGTGGAAAATAAGTTAAGAGTTGACAGTTTGAGATGTATGAGAGTTGAACTATAGGTTAATATACCAGTTGTGTATTCTTAAACTGCACACAAGACCATTTGCAGTGTGACCAGTTAAGACAGGACCTCATCAATGGTCCTTTGAAGACACTGGGCTAATTAAGGTTTATGATATCTCTGGATTCCTTCTAACTTGTCTGATTTTTGTCAAATGTGCTTTAAGCTGGCTTAAACATGACTGCTTAAGCACAGACCAGAGATTTTGATCTGGCCATCTTGCTATAAAATTTTAGGAAAATGAGGGTGGAATTGTGTTTAGTATCACCTAACTGCTCTTTCCACAAAGTGTGGGGTTCATCAGCTCTGACTATCGTTACAGGTAAATTTTTCACAAAACAAGGTTGGTGTCAGCTTCATGTAACACGTCTCAGAAGATGATTTTTACACCAAAGCCCCTTAACTCTGCACTAAGCAAATGTCACACAATGGTGTTCTGCAGGGAGGAAGATAAGGTTTAAAACACCATAAAGTGAGTGGATGTCCTTCCATCCCATTGAACAATGGACACACCAAAGAAAACCTCCATTGTCTTCAAGTCAAACTCTGTCTACTTCAACACCAATGTGCACCGTTCATTTAGAAATAGGGACACTTGCAAAACACTTTTATTAAAAACACAACAAAAACAGATAATTAAAGTCAAAGATATATAACGGTATTACTGGAGACAACACAAACATAGTGCAATAAGATTCTGATTGTGTCCCTCCAACAAGACTGAACTGTACAGAAAATGAGACTCAGAGCAGTAATAGGGATATAAAATATCAGCAAACATAATAATAAATTCACAAATATAAAATCCCAGCTAGCATTGCTCAGCAGAGGCCAGTCCACACGCTGGAGTCTGTTTGTCCTTAAGTTTCAGAAAGTAATATAGAAAATGGCCGCTTGAGGTTTCGGGAAATCTCTTTGTGGCTATGCTGCTGTGATCTCGCTTTCCAAAGCGCAGTCCAAAGGGGTTAAAGTTAAACTTGCTGCGAGTAAAGCGCAGCCTGCAGGAGATCTGGCCCTCTGACTGACTCTCATGTATAAAATAGCAGATGTTGGGGTGATCTGCCCAGTTCTGGCTTTCAGCACTTCTCACCAGAGGATAGGGGTTCCTCTTCACTGGTAATTCACTCTCTGGATAATCGGAATCTAGATTTGGGAAAAGAGTGTGTAGTTAGAATTTTATTACAAAAGTTTATACATTTAAAATAAATGGATCAGTCCTCTTAAATTTATAATTTAGTTTTGGACAGATATTTGGAGGCTGGGACACCACTTGAGGAATACAGAGGTGAGATCTCCCCACCATAGTTCCCGGCTCTTATTCCACCCACTTTAGGATGATTCAGTTTCAGGTATATCTGAGCCCCTTTCCCAGTTGTATCTGAGCCCCTCTCTGCTCTGTACCTGAGCCCCTCTGTTTTTCGTATATGAGCCCCTCTCAAACCCCTATAGTTGAGCCCCTCTTCCTTCCATATCTGAGCTCTTCTCCTCTTTTCTCCTCTGTATCTGAACCCCTATCCCCACTGTATCTGAGCCCCTCTGCCCTCTATATCTGAGAACTTCTCCCCTCATATCTAAGACCCTCTCCCCTCCACATCTGAGCCCCTCCTCCTTCTGAATCTGAGCTCCTCCCTCCTGCATGTTTGATCCCCTCTCCCCTCAATATCTAAACCTCTTCCTTCAGTTTTGGAGCCCCTGTCCTCTCTATATCTAAGCCTCTTTCCTCTGTGCTCATCTGTTTTTCGTCTATGAGCACACTGTCTACTCTTTATATCAGTGCTTCTCTCTCCTATTTATCTGAGCCCCTATACCCTCCGTATCTGAACCCCTCTCTCTTACATATTTGAGTCCCTCTCTCCTCCATATCTGAGACCCTCTGCTTTCCATATCTAAGAACCTCGACCCTCCACATCTAAGACCCTCTTCCCTCTGAATCTGAGCCCCTCTGTCCTCCTTTAGCTTGGCTCCACGCCAGTAGCTTAGATAGGAGGGAGTCTTAGAATGATCTTGGAGATAACAAACAAGAGTCTACCTAAAAACCAACCAAAGGTGTTCCCACCCACCTCGGGGTGTTCCAGTTACAGGTATATCTTAGTCCCTATCCCCCCTGTATCTGAGCCCCTCTCGCATCATATCTAAGACCCTCTCTATTTACTGTCTAAGCCCCTCTTCCTTCTGTAATGGAGCCCCTCTCCTCTGTTTTAGAGTTCCTCTCCTTTGCATATCTAAGCCTTTTTTTTCTGTGTTTGTGCCCCTTTCACCTATTTATCTCAGCTTTTCTTTCACCTCATATCCTGCTGGGATAAGAGAAGGGGCTTTGGTGTAAATCATATCTGCAGTCTTTCTTGTGTGTGAGCCTAGACAGTGACATATTGCACTTTCTGGATTTTATGAGGTATTTAGAGAGAAAAATGGAAAAACACAGTTCAGAGATGTCAAAAAAGAGAGGATTATTTCTATAAATAAGGCTGGCCATACATTATACAAATTTCTTATTCAATTTCCTTTAGATTTATCTTCAGCTATGAAGTGCAAAGGCCTGCCTGATTAAATAAAAATTAAAAGTGTTTAGGGTTGACGTCATATATAGTTTTGGTAAATCTAAAGGAAAATTGTACAAGAAAATATAATGTATGGTCAGCTTAACTGTGGCTTTAGAGAAGGGGAGCCTCATCCTTCAGGGTAACACAGTCACATTGCATTAGGGAAGAGCATACAATATAACTGGTAGAAAGGAGTTATATCTCTTCCAACTGAACTATGATTTTTCTACTAAACCTTACCTGAGGGATCTTCCATGCTTGCACTGGCCCGATTCCCTGAGCAGCCATCCCGGTACACTACCAATGTGATCAGTACAAAGACACAGAGTCGGTCCATTGCCCAAACCTGCAAGACACAAACATAATATATCAATATGCATATTACCCAAATACTGTTCCATGTAAAATCATAGATAGATAGATAGATAGATAGATAGATAGATAGATAGATAGATAGATAGATAGATAGATAGATAGATAGATAGATAGATAGATAGATAGATAGATAGATAGATATTATTTTCAGGTGAATCAAGAGCATTAAAATCTAAAATGTTCACATAATAATTGACTCCTTTAGTAAATCTCATCCATTCTTAGTATGAATGCTCTTTCAGGTACATTATATAATTAGTAGTAAATGATTGGCAGACGGTAACAGGCAGAGGACAGCCATGTGCCTTTCGGTAGGATGTTACTTCTGTGCCTGTTGTGCAGATGCACAGTGGTTGGAGTGGTTGGTTAAGGTAATATGTCACTAACTCCTATTATCCTCCAAATTGTTGCAAAGCAATCACAAACCAAGTGTGTAGAAAGTATCATTTTAGAGGAGCCGGGATACAAAGATCATTTATGAAGGTCGAAGTGACACAGTGCCTCTTGTGATCAGATCTATTCAGGATCTGCACAGTGCTAATTGCACAGCAGCAAGCAGCTCTGATAATTATCAGTTTATTATCCAATCCTTTCGGGACATGGAGGTGTGAAGATACCAAATCTTGTCCCATGTCACTATCTTCTGCTAATTAATACCTATTCTCCTATACATGCATTAGTGAGTATTCACCCCTCACTACAGGTATAAGCCAGCTCACATATTATCAATTACAATTAGATCACTAAGCGCAATTTTCCCATATATACTTATTCTTCTATACCTTATCATGGGAAATAATTACACCAAATATTCTGCCACTTATATCTCTTGTCTTACTTTACAGCAATTCGATTGTAAGCTTCTGTGGACAAGAAGGAAGTGTCTTCTTAGCCTTCACGTATTTGGTAAAAGTTTATACTTTGCCACTGCTACATATATTGGAAGCCAGTCAGAAGTAACCAAAATACAAAGATGAACACATTTTTAATATATAGAAGGTCTCCTATCAATAACTATTTTGTATCTTTTTTTTTTTTTTGTACAAACTATTTTTCATTCCTTGTCCTCGTATTCCTTGATAGATCTCACAATGTAAATATAAAATTGCCATAATATTTCATTTATTATAATCAATTTGAAAAAAAGGGACACAATTATGTAGATGATGAAGTAGCTTTAAATTGTGTATAAAGGATTTTTACCATTTTCATGAGGAATGTTTTTTTTTTTTTAAATCAAATAATATTCTAGAGCAGGGTGCTCATTACTTACATCTGTACAGAACACACCGAGAACAATATAGAAACAAAGAGAAGATGTGCATAAAATAACCCTAAAGTGCAAACAACTCTGAGCAGAAATCTCATTCATAAAATTAAAGGCATTTTTACATCTCACTGGTTCCTCCAGGCTGAATCCAAACTAATAACATTCAGTGAAAGCTTTAGAAACTTTGCAGAGAATAAAATATATTCCAAACGTGTACAATCTAATATTACATTGTCAACAACTCACAAAAACAATGCATTAGCACATTTTACAAAATCTTTGGAAACACATCTAACAATGTAAATGAATGAATGAATTATTGTAAATAAATCTTAACAAATATTTTATATTTTGAAAGCAATTAAAGCTCCCTGGAAATTGTAGAGTTGAAATGGCGATGATGATGATACTACGGAATATTTGGGTTCAGAGGGACACTTAACTTATCGCTCACCTTGGTGCTGGGATGCTGCAAACTTGGGGTGCTCCTGTAGTTGGAATACAGCAGTGTAGCTGCGCTCTGTTGCTCTCCTACTGTGACTGCTCCAGTGTGGCTCTCTTTGTGGCTTTGATGAAATGAACACTTTCATGAATCACAGTTTATGAACAATTAAGAACCTCAAACACAGCACAACAATGAGAAGGGGAAGGGAGGAAAGGGGGGTGCTCTCCTGACACCTTGTGGCTACTTTTCATAGCACAGTTTCTGCAGCCCACACTGCATTTCACCACCCAGGGGACCAACATGGGTATAGGAAAAGTTGGGTTATATAAAGCATTCAATAATTATTCTAAAAAAATAGAGATAACAATAATTAAACTAAAAAGATAAAAAAACTACAAATTATGTTAAATTAACAGAGCTGTATATGATATATATGAGAATGAGGACATTTTCCTTTGCACTTCTGAGGTCTTACTAATCTTATTGAAAGATACTTTTATCATCCTCTTTTAGCTTACTCTGTGTAGCTGACAGTAGAATAACAAATGTACTTACATTGATACAAATCAGTTGATAACCTTCGGTATATGGTTTGACTTTGAGTCATTTTCAGTGTTCCATGCTGCCCTGGTCATTAGTTTTAGGTGCTGGGATTTTGGCTCAAGTATGAATCAGCATGGAGCTGTTATGTGGATGTTTTTCATTGAGATTCATAATGTACTTGCTGGTTTGATCATTCCAGTCTTAGTTCTGTTTTTTGTGATTGAGTAAATTTTTGGTCAAGTTACATTTAGGCTTAAGGTCATGGGTTGGTGGGGTGGGTCACATTTAAAGTGAACCTGTGGTCAGGCTATTGATAATTTATTATTCCCATTTTCTGAACAAGCAGTAAATGAGTTTTAACCACTTGACCTCCGGAAGGTTTTACCCCCTTCCTGACCAGAGCATTTTTTTTATATTTGGCACTGCTCTACTTTAACTGGTAATTGCACAATCATGCAACTCTTTACCCAAACAAGATGTATGTCCTTTTTTTCACACATATTTTCTTTTGGTGGTATTTATCACCATTGGGATTTTTATTTTTTTCGATATAAATAAAAAAAGACCCAAAATTAAGAAAAAAAGTTATAGTGTCTACAAACTATGGTATATACAGTTGTGCTCATAAGTTTACATGCCTTGGCAGAATTTATGATGTCTTGGCAATTTTTCAAAGAATATGAACAATAACACAAAAACTTTTCTTTCACTCATAATGACAACAGAAACTACCCAAATGACCCTGATCAAAAGTTTACATACCCTGGTGGTTTTGGCCTGATGACATGCACAGCAGTTAACACAAAGTGGTTTGAATGGCTATTAAAGGTAACCATCTTCACCTGTGATCTGTTTGCTTGTAATAAGTGTGTGTGTGTATAAAAGGTCAGTGAGTTTCTGGACTCCTGACAGACCCTTGCTTCTTTCATCCAGTGCTGCACTGATGTTTCTGGATTCTGAGTCATGGGGAAAGCAAAAGAATTGTCAAAGGATCTGTAGGAAAAGGTAATTGAACTGGATAAAACAGGAAAGAGATTTAAAAAGATATCCAAGAAATTAAGAATGTCAATCAGCAGTGTTCAAACTGTAATCAAGAAGTGGAAAATGATGGGTTCTGTTGAAACCAAACCATGGTCAGGTAGACCAACTGACGTTTCGGCCATAACTACCAGGAAAATTGTTTGGGATGCAAAGAAAAACCCACAAATAACTTCAGGTGAAATACAGGACTCTCTGAAAACATGTGGTGTGGCTGTTTCAAGATGCACAATAAGGAGGCACTTGAAAAAATATGGGCTGTATGGTCCAGTCACCAGAACAAAGCCTTTACTACGCAAATGCTACAAAGTATCCCGCTTCCAATATGCCAAACATCACAGAGACAAGCCTTAAACCTTCTGGCACAAAGTCATTTGCAATGATGAGACCAAAATTGAGTTTTTTGGCCACAACCATAAACACTAGATTTGTAGAGTCAACAAGGCCTATGATGAAAGGTACACCATTCCACATCGCTGATGTTTTGGGGATGACTACAAAGGCACAGGAAATTTGGTCAAAATTGATGGTAAGATGAATGCAGTACGTTATCAAAAAATACTGGAGGAACATTTGCATTCATCAGCCAGGAAGCTGCGCATGGGACGCACTTGGACATTCCAGCATGACAATGATCCAAAACACAAGGCCAAGACGACCTGTCATTGGCTACAGCAGAATAAAGTGAAGGTTCTGGAGTGGCCATCTCAGTCTCCTGTCCTCAATATCATTGAGCCACTCTGGGGAGATCTCAAATGTGCAGTTCATGCAAGACAGCCCAAGAATTTACAGGAACTGGAGGCTTTTTGCCAAGAGGAATGGGCAGCTTTACCATCTGAGAAGATAAAGAGCCTCGTCCACAAATACCACAAAAGACTTCAAGCTGCATTGATGTTAAAGCGGGCAAAACAGTGTATTAAGAACTGGGGTATGTAAACTTTTGACCAGGGTCAATTGGGTAGTTTCTTTTATGATTATGATTTAAAAAGAGTAAACACAGTTGGTTGATAATAAATGGCTTCAGCCAAACACTAACCATAAGTGAAAGAAAAGTTTTTGTGTTGTTATTCATACTCTCTGAAAAATGGCAAAGAAATCATAAATTCTGCCAGGGTATGTAAACTTATAAGCACAACTGTATACTGGAATTTATGCAGCTTTTACTTTCTGACTGCCTATCACATTTCTTGAGGTGCTAAAATGCCAGGGCAGTACAACCCCCCACCACAAATAAATGTTTTCATGTAAACAAGAAGTGTCAGAAAAGGCTTGGTCTTCAAGTGGGTGATGTGTGGCATAAGCTTCTAATGCTGGGCATAAAATGCAAGCACAGTCCAAACACCCCATAAAATTACCCCTTTTGGGAAAGTAGACACCCCAAGGTATTTGCTGAAAGGTATGTTGAGCCCATGGAATATTTTTCTTTTTGTCACAAGTTTGTAAAAAAATGACAACAAAAAAAAATGCTTTTTTTTTACACAAATTTGTCACTTAAATTATATATTGCCATGGGTATATGTGAAATTACCAGATTAGATGCTATGATTGCTTTTACATGAAAGCCCACTGCTGGCTGAAAAAAACAATAACAAGATGATACCTACACCTGCAGGCATTATCCTGGTATAACCACTTAAAGTCCAGAGACGTACCAGTACGTTGCTGGTCCTTGTTGGGCATATATTGTAATGTTCTTTTTTTTCATGCAGCCTGGGCTGAACGGATTCCTACATTCACATGGATCGATGTGGACAAAGAAATCACTGCCAGAAAAAAGTTAAAAAAAAAAAAAAATACCGAAGCATAGGGGCGATCCACCCACTGACCACTCCAGGCCCCATGCTTCGGCATATACGTTTTTTTTTTTTTAACTGCGGTGGAGAAATCTCATCCTACAGCGCTGCAATTACTGATGTATGTATTCTAAAAGCACACCCTGTTGCTGTCAGAATAAACAGATCCGTGCTGCAGCTGAATGCGGCTCCTGTAAAACAAACAACAGTCAACAATAAAACACAGGAACAATAAAACATTAACACAATAAAACATCCCATGTTAAGGTTGTAGTCGTGGACACAGAGGGGCTTCTCAACAACACTGGTCACCATTGCCATGTCTGTGTGAATGGAAGACAGAACAAAAACAACCAGTTTGTCATTCCACTTCACTGCAAGCAATTGTGTATTCTTACACAGTGGGCGATCCTCTTTGAGATAAAAGTGGTTCCAGCGATGGGTTTGCCATGGGATCACTTTTATGGGCAGCAGGAGAGGTGCTCCCCTCCCATCGCTTCCCAGTCCAGTTTCCCCGCTTACCGGAGATGTCGATAGCGGCAAAAACGAGCTGATGTACTGGAGGGGTGGGCAGGAAGTCGAGTATGGGCAGGATGGCCCCCACTCAACTCTATGCCCTTGGAGGACAGGAGTGACGTAATTTCTGCCACCTGGTCTTAAAGGGCCCATTTTTTTTGTAAAAGTAAAATGAATTTTTTTATTTTTTTGCTCTTAAGTGTAAATGTGAGATCTGGGGTCTTTTTGACCACAGATCATGCATTAAAGAGGCCCTGTTCTGCTTATTTTTATTACAAGGGATATTTACATTCCTTGTAATAGGAATAACAGTGATCAAATTTTTTTTTTTAAAAGGGACAATGTAAAAATAAAAAAATAAAATGTTGGGGGGGTTCTAGCAAAAAAATACTGATTTTAACTTGTTAAAAACAAATGTTAGAAATAGGCTTGGTCCAGAAAGCAAATCTTGTGTCAAAATGTAAAATCATGTATTCATTTCCAGTTTGTATTTCAATTAATCTTAACAGAGAAAATTGAGTACTGTCCATGATACTTTTTTTATTATCAAATCAATTAATCTTAAAAAACTAAAAAAGTACTAAAAAAGAAAAAGGATGCGCATAAAGTCTATATGGTATGTGAAAAGTAAATAAATAAACAAAAAATGAAATTATCAAAAATGGGATATCCCACAGTGAATCTTCAACTTAGAAGATGTAAAGTCCTTCACTTATTCTCAGAAAGCAGGACACATATTACTGTGAATAAATTCTCTAACACATAAACATGTGAGAAAATGAAAGGTCCATATGGTATGTGAAAAATAAAAAAATAATTAAATTTAAAAAAAAGGGGGAAATCCCACAGTGAATCTTCAAATTGGGAGATGAATATGTGTCCTGCTTCTTAGGAAGCAGGACACATATTCCTCATTCTAATCATCTGGGATACGGTGAATACAATGCAAATAGAGGCTGCTTACCAGATCCGTTGGATCTCAAGTCATAGAGATCAGGAGCGCTTGTGCATTAGCCTGCCGGCAGGTGAACTCGCATTTATTGAAGACAGAGAAGGGTCCACTCGTTTGTTCAGGAACCAGCAAGGACACAGACCTCACTTCCAAGACACTCTTAACTAAGCATGGGTCTGGAGAATCTCATGTGAGGAGGAACACAAAAGGGCTTCATGGTGCAGTATGTTCCAGCAAAGGTTTTCATTAAAAACAAATCATACAAATAAAAAGTCCATAAATTCAAGCAGGTAAGAAAGGTTTGAATCAGCAGCGGTGTCTACCATTCAGCTACGTGATGACGTCACAGGTTCATGCTCCACCTGACATGTTTCCCCTTAACAGGCATCCACTGGGAACGGAGATCGAAATGTAAAATCATGTATTCATTTCCAGTTTGTAATTCAATTAATTTTAGCCAGCGCATATTACTCTGGATGATCTTGAACTTTGCAAACTTACTTTGAGAAGATCCTCATACATTTACTTCCGCATCGGTTGTTATCCCTGGATAGCCGATCGCCTGCTCTAAAAGACGGTACTGGGATGATGCCTGCAGCTGGGGGCATCATCCAGGTATAACCCCCTAAAGCCGAGGCGGCATATCTGCGTACGCTCAGCGCCAAGGGCATATATATTAAATAAATTATAAGAAATATATATGCATGTACAAACATGCATATTTAGTAAAGTGCTATTGTATTCGGAAGGCATTTTGCGGAATAAGGATGTATCACCAACAAGGTGGCTAAAATGAAGTTGGGGAAATAAGATATCCACAAAAGTATATGTGTATATGTGTAACCGCATAAAGAAATATACAGATACACAGATATACATATGAATTAATTATGGGTGTCAATCAGAAGTGTGCTTAGAAAGCCTTCACCCTAATACAAGGGCAAACGAAAAAGGGGGGGAGGAGGGAATATGGGAGAAGATGAATAGGGAAAGGGGGGGATAGAATATTGGTAGGAGGGAATTGGGAGAAAAAAGGAGAGGGAGGGGGGGGAAGGAGGGGGAGGGGTTTTTTTTTTGGGGGGGGGGGGTTATTAAAATATAATGAATGAACTATATCACATGTATCCAAAGGATAACAATATAAATCAGATAAAATGGCGGCTAACAAGAAAACAAGAAATAATAAGAGGAGTAGTTTAGCTTACAGTATGTGAATTTACTTACTATTGGGTCGGTGCGACCACCACCCCAAAGAATTTATTATTATGATAACCATCATGTTTGGAGTGATGCCTAAGACAGAAAGAAAAGAACAATATCAGATTATTATTATAGAATCGTGGACATCTCTAGTGCCTCGTTGATGCCGCCAGGTGACAGGGCATCAAGAGAATAAATCCAGTAAGTCTCACGTTCACAAAGCCTAAAAAACCTCTCTGCCTCAGAGAGATTTTTTGGCATTTGTTCCACTACCCAAGTGACGAGGAACGCTATGTTTGTCTTTACCTTCCTCGATCTTTCTCCGATGCGGGCCAAACCTCTGCCAGAGTGGGCGGGTAGTGCGGCCTACATAGAGTTGGTGACAAAGGCAACAAAGGCAATACACAGCGTAATCAGATGAACAATTGTAAAATTCACTGATGTTGTAGGTTTTTCCTTTGGTGGTGAATTGTTTCTGACCATACTGCACAAAACTACAGGTTTTGCATAATGTTTTTTTGCATTGAAACATACCACACAATGGAAGTAGACATATACCGTATATACTCGAGTATAAGTCGAGATTTTCAGCCTTTTTTTTGGGCTGAAAGTGCCCCCCTCGACTTATACTCGAGTCACCACCGTCTGCCTACATGATCAGCGTGTCATGCAGGCAGACGGCGGCCAGCGTGTGCTATTACCATTCGGCGGCCATTCACTGTTCAAAAGCCGCTTCTCCTCCTCGTCTGTGATAGGCAGAAAACTCCATTTCCCAGCAGTCAGTGTACAGCCTATCACAGACATTTTCTCATCCTCGTCCGTGGTATGAGGATGAGAGAATGTCCATGATAGGCTGACCGCTGACTGCTGGGAAATGGAGTGTTCTGCTTATCACGGACGAGGAGGAGGTGCGGCTTTTGAACAGTAGAATGGCCGAATTGTATTATGACACGCTGACCGGTGCAGAGCGGCACACGGAGGCATGCACAGGACACAGGTAGGATGTACACATACACAGGACACATGCACACATACACAGGGACACATACACAGGGACACATGCACAGGACACATACACTGGGACACATGCACAGAACACATACACAGGGCACATACACAGGACACATACACAGGGATACATACACAGGACACAGGTAGGTGACACATGCATAGGACACATGCACAGGGCACATGCACATATACACAGACACATGCACAGGACACATGCACATATACACAGGACACATGCACATATATACAGGGATACATGCACATATACACAGGGACACATGTACAGGACACATGTAGGTATCACTTGCACAGGACACATGCACATGACACATGCACATATATGCAGGACACATGCACAGGACACATGCACATATACACAGGACACATGCACATATACACAGGACACAGGGAGGTATACAGCTGCAGATGGGCATTGTTGACCCTCTTTTTCCACTTACAGTAGCTGCTGCATTTCTCACCCTTGTCTTATACTCAGGTCAATACATTTTTCCCATTTTTTTGTGGTAAATTAGGGCCTCGACTTATACTCGGATCGACCTATACTCGAGTATATACGGTATGTGGTATGGGCTGGGTAGGGCAAGGTTTTAGCTTGCTGGGGGCAATTTGATTTTTTGTGTTAGGTGCTCTTCTATATGTGACTTTGGGGATGTTGGGCAATAGAGTTTTGGAATAGGAAATAAGTAGGAATAAGCTCATCAGAATTTTCTCCAAAGGTATCATACATCAGTCTTTTTGGGAGGCATATTTTCTGTCTCAATCTGGAGTAGATATTTTCCAGTGGTTCTGATTTAAGTTCTGGTTCCAGCTTTGGTTCAGGCTCTAACTCATGTACAGTCTCTCCTTCTACTTCGTTGATGGGAGAGCCTGGGGTTTCTGGCACATTAAGCACTTCATTGGGTTCCATCTTGACGTCTTTGCTTCCTCCTAGAGGGTGGAAATCTAGTACTTCAACTTCTGGCAGTGGGAGACATGTCTCCTGATGGTCTTCAAGAGGGGAGGTCCAGACGGGGGGAGGAGCTGCTGACCAAGATGGCCGCATAGGTAGACCGAGAGTTGGACATGCCGACATGCTGAGAAGCAAGACATGCTGAGAAGAGGATATGCTGGAAAGCTGACATGCTGGCATAATAGGTCAAACTGATAAGCTGATACAAACATTGAAGGCATCGAAGTAATATATTTCTTATATACATGCCTGGGAGAGCTCGATGGCTCCGGGGTTACCCTGCTGAATCTCTCCGCCGGGATAAAGCTGAACTGAGCTAACTTCACGCGAGTGTGAGGAAGGAGTGGAGGTAGGAGCGGCTGTTGGAACAGTAATAGCTCTCGCGAGAAGCAGGAGATCCGAAAGAGCCGGCGGAGAACGAGCCTGTGGGGTGCCAGGATCGCTTCCGGGGACAGAGCCAGGAGACAGCGGGCGCGGCCGGGCGGGAGCCTCTGCGAGTCTGCGGAAGCGGACCGCAGTGACACTCGGCACGGACGCCCTCTCCGGCGGTAAGCCTCGGGAGGTGAGCGGCAGTGATCAGGCTGACTGGATGTAATCAGGGACACCCAGAAGAGAAGCCAGAAGCGGATAACGCTAAGGAGTTTAGCTCTAATTAACTCCAGAATCTCGGAAAAACAGGTAATGCGACTGGAAAATTATCTTTGATGCCTACAAACTGTTGTAATAATTATTCAGAAAGACTCAACATTTAAATAACGAAAAAAAAAAAAAAAAAGATAGCAAAACAAGCAGAGAAAAGAAGAGCTTACTGACTTTAGATCCAGAATCTTGTACTAAAATTGTTTATTACTTATTGGATAAATAAAAATAAAAAGTGACTGTCAAGGGCTATTAAAGAGTTATAAGGAAACAGGTCCTACATAGCCCCCCCAACTCTGTATCCTATTTTAAAGTCTATCAAAAAAAGGGAAAAGGAGGAAGGAAAGAAAAGGAAGAAGGAGGAAAGAGGGGGAAGAGGAGAGGAGAAAAAATGGCACCTAAGAAAGGCAGTAAAACACCGCAAAATCAAATAAATAAAAAAGATAAGGTAGAGGGTAATAGTAAAAACACTACAGGGGCACAACCACTACAAACAACAGATATTAAGGAATTCTTCCAACAGCTACAACTACAATCCCCCCATGTAACACAGGAATTACAAACATCACAGGAACTGTCGGGTCTGGCAGAATCATCGGTTACATCTAGGTCATCAGGGGAGGAACAAACAAGCCACCCTAGAAATAGCTCACCCATCGACAAAATAACAAGTAAACAAACAGAGGATGATAAAGAAAAATGGGACATTAGGGCGTACATTCGATCGCTCCCAACTAGGGCGGACATGGACCAATATGTACATAGGCTGGAGGAATCTTATAAATCGGAGATACAAGAATTAAAAGTAACTACCCAAAATACACAAGAAAAAATAGACACAATAGGCAAGCAGGTTTCTAAAACAGAGCAAGACCTGAGAAGGATAGAGGAAAAGATTCAGAAGCAAGAAAGACAACTTAAGCAAGTAATAAACAACTTAGATGAACAAGAAAATAGAAATAGAAGATCAAATATAAGAATTAGAGGATTGAAAGAAGAAGTAAGCTCAAAAGAACTCATAACAGCACTACAGAAAATCTTTCAGGATGTTGCCCAAGATATTGATATAAAAGATCTAATAATCGATCGGGCACACAGAATCACAGGGATAAGGAAGCCAGATTCAAAAAAGCCTCGGGACATTATCTGTAAGATGCATTTTGCACATATAAAGGATAAAATCATGTTGGCGGCCCGGCAAAATAAAAATGTTCAATATGATGGAGAGCCCCTTTTACTTTTCCAAGATCTATCGAAATTTACGCTGGATCGGAGAAGAGCGTTAAGGCCCCTGGTGGAGCAATTAATAAAGAACAACCTTCAATATAGATGGAAATTTCCATTTCAATTGCAGGTTCGGAAAGAGGGTCGTATTATCTCTTTTAGAGACTTGGAAGACTTGCCGGAGTTTTTGGATATCCTTAAAACCCCGGAAATAATATTACCGGACTGGCCCATTCCATACATGCAGTAAACTTAAAAAACGTAAAGGGAAAGGGGACTGTCGGGATTGGGGGGATGGTGGGGGAGGGGGGAGAAGGGGGAACGGGGGGAAGGAGTGGGAGAGCAAAGTTTACAAGTTTTGACTATATATAAACTCATTCTCACCCCTTTTTTTTTTTTTTTTTTTTTTTTTTTTTTTAAGAGGATATAAGTATTTATGGATTTTTGCACTTGGTATTTAATGAATTTATATTGTTGTGTATTTTTTTTTTTTTTTTTTTTTTTTTTTTTTTTTTTTTTTTTTTTTGGGGTAAAGCACAAACGAAACAGTTTAGGCACTGTGGTAACATTGAAGTTAAAATGATGGACTTAATTTTTTATTTTTTTTTATTAATATAGTGAAGCACTAATGGAACAGTTTATGCACGATAGTAATTAGTATTACTGAATTCAAAGAATTGAAAGAAGGGGAAGGTGTTTTTTTTTTTTTTTTTTTTTTTTTTTTTTTTTTTTTTTTTTCCCTTATATAAGGAAAAAGGGTGGTTATTATCTATTGGTGTAAGCACAGACAGGGGAGAAAAAAGGAAAAGGAAAAGGAAATTCTTTTTTTTTGTTTTGTTTTCTTTTCTTGGGTGTGTTAATAAGTAGAATTAATAAGTAAATGGTTTATACACTGTGGCACCACTGAATTTAAACTGAAGGACTATTAGGGGTTTTTTTTTTTTTTTTTTTTTTTTTTTTTTAATTTTATTTATTTATTTATTTATTTTATTTTTTGGTAATAATGGGATATAAGGAGAACTATTAAGGGTGTGGTTTGGGCACTGTGATATCACTGAACTTAAAACTACTGGATTTGAGTGTTTTTTTTTTTTTTTTTTTTTTTTTTTGTTTTTTTTTTTGTTTTTTTTTTTGTTTTTTGCTAATAGGACGTAGGGAACAATAATTAAGCGATTGGTTTTTACACTGCGGTATCCATGGTTTTTTTTTTTTTTTTTTTTTTTTTTTTTTTTTTTTTTTTTCTTCTTCTCCTCTGGTTTAGGCACAGAGAGAAAGAGGGAAAAGGGAACATTATATATATATGCACTTTTGGTTAATAGGATGTAGGGAACAATATTAAGTGAATGGTTTATACACTGTGGTATTATGGTTTTTTGTTTTGTTTTTTTTTTTTGTCAAATAATAAGACACAAGGAGAAATACTAAAGGAATGATGTATGCACTGTAGTATCACTGAATTTAAAATGAAAAAATCTTTTTTTCTTTTTTTTTTTTTTTTTTTTTTTTTTGCTAACGATTACTGTGGGTGATTATAAGGAAATATTAATCGGATGGTTTATACACTGGGATATTGAGTGAAAGATATTCACAGAGAAATGCGTTCATAAATTCTTGTAAATGTTATGATTTAAAAGATGACACATAACAGTAGGGAATTCGGGATATTCTAAACTTTAATTATTTAGAATTAAAAAACAGACATAGCAATGATAACATTAGGGACAGGTATAAATAAAACACAAGGCGAAAATACAGGTTAGCGCACTAGGGTAATGGATTTTTTTTTTTTTTTTTTTTTTTTTTCAGGAGTAAAAAGAGTAATCTAAAAAAAGAAATACTAAAATATGGATCTCATGGATTTTTTGCACTAAAGTATTGCATATAAGAACCTTAATTATCTATGATGAGATAACAAGCATTTAAAGGGTTTTTTTTTTTTTTTTTTTTTTGTTTTTTTTTTTTCCCTCTTTTCTCCACCTAGCCCGCCATCCCCCCCCCCCCCCCCCCCAACCCACATATATACACTTTTTTTTTTTTTTTCCCTCTATCCCTCTCTCCCTTTTAAAAAAGTAACAAAATTGAAAGATACTGAAAGTAGATGGAGCGTAAGAGATGCGAAGGGAGAGAGAGGGAGAGAGAAGGAGAAGGGGAGAAGGGAGAAAGGGAGAAGGGAGAAGGGAAGGGCTAAACTAGCAATTAAAATTAGGCATGCGAACAACAATCGGTGCGGCAAGTCGTGGTCAGCAGGCTCAAAACCCCTTATAGTAGGGAGCTTACTAAATATAGTAAGATAGACTTTATTTACTTAAGTCAAATAGAAGTAGGGTAGATAGAGTGCGTGAGTGTGTTTAGTTTCTGTTTTTTTTTTTGTTTTTCTGTTTTTTTTTTTTTTTTTTTTTTTTTTTTTTTTTTTTTTTTTTTCCTTTTCTTTCTTTCATTCTATGGGGGGGATTAAATTTTGCTCCTTCAATGCAAGAGGCCTTAACTCTCCTAATAAAAGGAATCAAATTTTAAATTTTCTTAATAAACAAAAAGTGGATATTATACTCTTCCAAGAGACTCATTTTCGTTCAAATCACATACCGAAACTTAATAACAGATATTACAACAATTGGATACATGATACATATGCCTATTCTAAATCAAAAGGGGTATCTATTGCTTTCCATAGGAATGTACCATACCAAATAATACAAAAATACATGGGTAACGATGGTAGATCCCTGGTGATAAAGGCGATGATTTACGGAAAAATTTTTACAATTGTCAACTTGTATTTACCAAATCATGATCAGATAAAGACAGGGATAAGGGCCCTAAATAGTAGCATGGAAAAGGCAGAAGGTACAGTGGTCATGGGCGGGGATTTTAATTTTGTTTTGGATATAAAAATGGATACAACTAATACCCATGCTTATAGGAATAAGAGCCAATTGGAAGAATTTAAGGGATTATTGGAGAAATATCATATGGTAGATATTTGGAGAGCCCAGCATCAAACCGAAAAAAATTACTCATTTTACTCGAATATACACGATTCCTATCATAGGATAGATTATTTTTTTATTAATCACTCAGGAATGTCAATGACTCCATCATCAGACATAGGGGGGTTCTTATGGTCAGACCATGCCCCGGTGTTTTTGGAAATTAAGGTAATAGAGCAAATAAAAATAAAAGGGAATTGGAGATTAAATGATAACCTGTTGAAAGATAAAGAATGTATAGAGGACATACGCAAGACAATAAAGGAATTCGTAGAAATTCATGAGAAGGACGAAACATCAATTCCCATGCAATGGGAAACATTAAAATGCGTACTAAGGGGGACACTTATCAAGCACGGATCGAGATTGAAAAAAAATAAAGACCAAAAAAAATCTCAGTTGATAAAAGATATAGAGGAATTGGACAAAGAACATAAGCAGAATCTAAAACCATCAGATAAAATAAAGATAAAAGGGAAAAGAATGGAATTACAATCCTTGCTTGATGAGGAATCCCTTAGAATAAGGGATCGTAGGAGGGCACAATGGTATCAGCAGGGGAATAAGACAGGAAAAATGCTTGCTAAAACATTAAAGGAACAACAGACCCTACCATCTATAAGCAAAATATTAAAAACAGATGGGGAATACACATATGACCCAAAAGAAATAACGGAAGAATTTCATGCATACTACTCAAAGCTATATAATATTAAAACACCACAAGGGAATAAAGGGAGGGATTGGAATAGAGAGAAAATTAAAGAATATATAGAAGAAACTGCCCTTCCTAGATTCCCTAAAGAAATATACGAGATAATGGAAAATGATATCTCGGTAGAAGAGATTCAACAAGTAATCAAAGAACTAGTCCCGGGAAAAAGTCCAGGACCCGACGGATATACCATCAGATTTTATAAAAATTTTCAAGAAATAATTGCCCCTATATTGGGAAAAACATACAATTCCATATCTGATAAACAAGGTTTCGTACCACAAAGCACAGAGGCTCACATCACCTTGATCCCAAAATCAGATAAGGACCATACGCTATGTAAAAACTATAGGCCAATCTCCTTAACCAACATAGATATACGAATATACTCTAAAATTATTGCGAATAGAATAACACCAATCCTACCTAATCACATAAAACTAGATCAAGCTGGATTTACAAAAGGGAGAGAAACTAAGGATAACATTATAAAGACTTGTACATTGATGGAATTTGCTCAGAGAACAGCTATCGAAACGTGTATGCTAGCTGTAGATGCAGAAAAAGCATTCGATAGGATAGGGTGGAGTTTTCTCGAAGAAACACTAAAACAACTCGGTATGGGCCCGAAAATGAGTAACAGGATAGCGGCTTTGTATTCCAACTCAAAAGCAAAAGTGAGAGTAAATGGCATGTTATCAAAGGACATAAAAATATCAAATGGCACCCGCCAGGGTTGTCCTCTCTCCCCCTTGTTGTTTGTACTTATAATGGAACATCTAATCACGGCAATTAGAAACAATAAAGAAATCAGGGGGATAAAAGTGGGAGAGAAAGAATATAAGATAGCAGCGTACGCAGATGATCTATTAATATACATAACCGATCCCAACATAACTATACCAAATCTAATGAAAGAATTTAAGAGATTTGGAGAATTAAGTAACTTCAAAATAAATTACGATAAATCTGAGATATTGAATATATCAATAAGTAAAGAGAGTCTCTTACGGATGCAAAACGACTTCCCATTTAAATGGAAACAAAACGCAATAAAATATTTGGGAATCCTCATAACAAAAGATTTAAAACAACTTCAGGGGATGAACTATGAAAAAGCAATTCGAAATACCATTAAATTATTACAGAAATATGACAAAACGACATACTCATGGACTGGAAGAGTTAATATCGTAAAAATGGATATCTTGCCAAAGCTCTTGTACACTTTCCAAACGATACCACTGGAACCCCCAAGAAAACTGATGAAGGAGTTAAGACAGGCGATAGTTGAATTTATATGGGCGCATAAAACTCCACGGATAAAAAGGGAGAATTTAATAAGGAAAAAAACTAACGGGGGGCTTGCATTACCAGACTGCATGAAATATCTGCAGGCAGCATCACTGACCAGTATAATAGACTGGTACCATAACAAAGAAAATAAGCAATGGGTCAGTATAGAAGAGGAAATAATTGGGCCCCAATTAAAAGTCCTTCCATGGGTAGAACCCCACTTAAGACCTAAAAGAAGTGAGCTGACACTCTTTGTAAGTGCTACGTTAAAGGTATGGGACGGTATAATGAAAGCAGGGAAGCTCTCCTCAGTTCTGGGACCTATGACCCCAATGTTTTATAACCCTGAATTTCCTATAGCAATGACGAGTAAAAATTTCTTAAAATGGAACAGATCGAAAGATATAAGATTGGTTCAAGTTCTTGAGAATGGGAAAATGCCTACATTGAGGGAAATGGGAGAGGGGAATGAAAAGAAATGGCTGCAATATCGACAATTACAGGCGTTTATTGAACCTAAAATAGCTAGAATAAACAGACCATTGACTAGATTTGAAAGATTATTACTGGGAGAACAGGCCCCGGCCAAGAAAATATCGAAGATATATGATGAACTAATCCCTAATAGTCCCCTTAAAGAACTAACAAGCATAAAGAAATGGGAAGCAGCAATAGGAAGACCCTTATCGGAAGAAGAATGGGAAAAGATTTTCAAAGTTATACATAGAACAACCATATCAAATAAATATCAAGAGAGAAACTATAAAATTGTAATGAGGTGGTATAGGAACCCTGTCACCTTAAATTTAATTAATAAAAGAAATACAGATCTATGCTGGAGATGTAAAGTAGAAAAGGGAACAATGGAACATATATGGTTCGGATGTCATCTGGTGAAAGAATTCTGGAACAGGATATACGAGATTTATTATAAGGTATCAGGAGTAGAGGTGACCCCGAGTATAGAAATTTCATTACTGTCACTGATACCAAAGTCAATAAAGACAATTAAAAAAGACATCATTCATCATATGATATCAGCAGCAAGAACAATAATAGCAAAAAATTGGAAAAAAACAGAGAATCCAGCCATAGCAGATTGGATATGTGAAATGAATGAAATACAATATATGGAGGAGCAAATTAGAGAGGAAGGGTACATAACAAGTCAATTACCTGAAACCTGGCAGAAATGGGAAGAGTTTCGGTCTTCGCGAGAAATGTTAAAATTTATATAAGGAAGGAGGGAAAGAAAGGAGAAAATCGACACTTTTTTTTTTTTTTTTTTTTTTTTTTTTTTCTCTTCTTTTTTTTTTTTTTTTTTTTTTTTTTTTATGAATGTGGTATGAATGGCAAGATAGGTACGGGGGGGAGGGTAATAGGTGATCAGGAAGTGGCGGTTTATTATTGATTGATGCAGATGTTTATAGTAGGCTAGGAAAAAACTTTTATGTATTAGGAATAAGAATAACATGCTGTAAAATGTTTTGTCTTATTGGGAAGTCATGTCATTTGTGATTGTTTTGTATGAAATGAAAACTTAATAAAATGAGATTGAAAACAAGAGGGGAGGTCCATAACCAATCAATAGCCAATTCCTCTTCATCACTCTCCTCTTCAGGTGGCATGGGTCGGCAAGCTTTCCCGGCCCTAGGCCTCAATGTAGGGGATTGATAAGTCTCCAGACAGGAAGATGGAGGTGATCGGACAGCCTCCAATATAGGCAGCAGATGGTTTCGGTGCCAGGTCTTCAGGGACCCTGTCTTACCCTCTGGCTGAAGTTGGTATACAGGAAGCCCAGAAAATTGTTTACAGACAATGATCATCGATCAGCCAGCTTATGCTTCCCAGGCACTCCCAGATTGCGTAACAACACTCGATCTCCGGGTTGTAAGCCTGCACCCTCACTTTGAGATCAAAGTTTTTCTTGTTCCTCTGTTCTCTGGTAGTGGATGCTTCCTTGGCTTTCTCATAGGCCATCTTCAGATTTTTTCGAAGCCTGTCGACATTCCCCCAGTAGTGGGCCTGAGAGGTATGATCTAACAATGTTCCAAATGCCAGGTCTACTGGTAAACGAGCTTCTCTTCCAAACATTGGTCTGTAGGGGGAGTACCCAGTAGAATCATTTGAGGTGCTATTGTAAGCATGAATTACTGCAGCTATACGGTCTCCCCAATGCTGTTTCTTTTTCGAGGGAAGGGTTCCCAAAATATCTCAGCAGGGTACGGTTGAAATGCTCGGGTTGCTGATTCCCTTGAGTGTAGTAAGGAGTGGTCCTGGATTTCTTTATACTTAAGAGTTCACATAGTCTTCTGAATAACTTGCGCTCAAAGTCCCGACCTTGGTCTGAGTGTAGGCATTGAGGAAGCCCATAATGAATGAAGAACCTCTCCACTAGAGTTTTTGCTACCGTACTGGCTTGCTGATACCTAGTGGGAAAAGCTTGAGCATAGCAGGTATAATGATCTGTCACAACCATTACATTACCCAATCCACTCAAGTCAGGCTCCAAATACAAGAAAACAATGCACACCAACTCCATTGGCCCCTGACTCTGGAGATGGCCCATTGTCCCTTACTAACTTGAAGGTTCTGTCCAGGCCTAAGTGACCATGATCATCATGAAGGGCGGTCAACACTTTTAGTCAGTGTTTCTTAGGGAGGAATAGTTGACAAATACCCTATGGCTCCTCAGATGGGCCTCTCCGGTATATGACTCCATCCTCTAATCGCATTCGTTCCCACTCTCTATGGACTACTTTTTCTCCCTCAATGGAACTATTCAACAGCATCTGAGGGTCTCAAACAGATAGGGACTTTCATAAGATTTCCCAATGGGTCTTCCAGTTGATCCTGCTTCATATATTCTCTTGTCACCACTGCCCACTTGAGGGCCAAGAACTCCAATTTGTGCACAGGTTAGTTCTTCTCGGGGGGTGAGGCTGTGGCTCACAAAAACTACCAGCGGAGTCTTCCCTCTGACTCTTGGTACAGCACTCCCCCAAGGCCACCTCTGCTGGCATCCATGTACAGTTCATAGGGCTTGGCTGGATCCGCGTAGGCCAGCACTGGTGCCTCCACAAGACTCCCTTTTAGTCGCTCAAAAGCCTTTTCGCACTTCACCCTCCATTGTTCCTGAATGGATTCATGTGGCCTCCTGGAGCCATCCTTCTGGGCTTTCTGTAGATCCCCTTCCATCTGTTTCTGCAAGACTTCATTCAGTGGTCGAGCAATCTGTGAGAAGTATTCACAAATCTCCTATAATAGGAGCAGAATCCCAGAAATTACCTCAATTCAGTGACGGTGTTTGGGCGGGGCCAGGAAGTAACGGCCTCCAACTTCTGAGGGTCCTTAGCTATCCCCTCAGCTGAGATCACATGCCCAAGATACGTAACCGAAGTCTGGTAGAAATTTTTCTAGCGGCAATTTTAGCCCCTCTGTGTGTAACCGCTGGAAAACTTTCTCCAACCGTGCTTCATGCTCCTCCAATGTTCTGTCAAACACGATGATATCATCAAGATACACTAGTATTTCTACCAGATTCATATCACCCACAGTGTTCTCCATCAATCTCTAAAAAGTGGCGGGCCCCAGCTAATCCTTGTGGCATTCAGTCGAATTCGAAGAATACTTTCTCGGTCATCTATATGCATGGGTATCTGGTAGTATCCACTCTTCAGGTCCAGCACACTGAACCATTTGGCCCCTGATAGACACTGCAGAGCCTCTTCAAAACGGGGGGGGGGGGTACTGGTCTGTGATAGTCCTTCGGTTCAGGGTTCGGTAGTCGATACACACCTGGAGGGACCCATTCTTTTTTATCACTACCACAATAGGGGAGCCATAAAGGCTCCTGGATTCCTTAATGACCCCTGACTTCTTCAGCTCAGCCAGCTGTTCTTTGAGGTCCTCCAGATCACACAAAGGAATTTGCCAGGCCCTTTTGTGAAAAGGCTCATCTTCAGTTAACCAAATTCGATGTGAGCACTCCTGGCGCAGTCCACATCAAAGTCATTTTTGGAGAACAGCTTCTCCCATCGTACTAGTTGCGCTTTAATCTTCTCCTTCTGTACCGAGGGTAAATTTTGGCAATGGACAGTGGTCTCTTCTCCACTTTCCTTCTGCACTAGGTCATTTCCCATCACTGGGGTGGCAGCACTCACTTTCCCTATCACCATCCGAGGCTTCAGGCTAATCGGGTGACTGGTGATCTTCCTCACACTGACAGGGATTCGACCCCCTGCTTCTCAATAGGGCCCTAGTGGGTATAATCTCCGATCTACCAATTCGATTCCCACATCTTCTTCTGCTGAATCCACTTCCACCACCACAAATGGGCCCGGCTGGTTCCAGGATAGCTTAATAGTGACCTTCAAGCAGGCCCTCTCGCCTGGCTGCAATACCTTTTCATGTGCATCCAATCGCCACAGTCTTCCTACTCCTTCCTCGGGGGCCTTCTTCTTCTGTAACACTCGCTGAAAGGCCTGTTGCAGCTGAGGGTGGATCTTCCCTACTGGAGTAGTCTCCTCACAAGATTGGTGTACGTGCCTATCAACAAAGAGTTTCGGCCTGCTCCAGGGGCCAACGTGTCAAAATTTACTGGTTTTCCAGCCAAAGGAGTATCAAAAGTTATCTTGATGGGTATGTATCCATGGTAGGGGCATTTCTGGATCCCTATGCCCCAAATCTCTAACTCCTCAAATTTACATAAAGGGATATGCTTCAAGTACTTGTGATAAAAGTCTCGATACAGCAGTGTCACCTGGGCTCCCGTATCCAGTAGAGCAGGGGTGTCAAACTCAATTTCATCATGGGCCTTATCAGCAGTATGATTGTTTTCAAAAGGGCCAGTTGTATCTGTAAGATTAGATGTCCAGCACATCCCCTCCCCTTACATTAGATGTCAAGAGCCACCCCACCAAAGGGGAGTACATCACAGTGCACCCCCCTTTCCTTATGCTGCTACTGGGAAGAAGCTGGATACATTGCTTGAAAGCAGAAAGTAGGGGTCTGGAGGAGGACCAGAGGAGGGCTGGAGCTCTCCTGCAGCTGCAGGAGAGGTGCGAGGGCCACATGAAATGGCCTGGAGGGCCAGATTCGGCCCACGGGCCTTGTGTTTGACACCTGTGCAGTAGAGTATAGATGCCCCCCACTTGTATCGAGACTATAGGGGATGGCCCTACTAGGTTCTTTGGTAGATTCCCAGCTGGTGACTCTATGGTCTGGGCCCTAATCAGCCCCTTTGGAAGTAGCAAACTATTCGCTCAGTAAGGTGTGCATTGATTTCTTGCCTCCGGTTCTCCTTCCTCGAGGGTTTAATTTATATTGATTTCCTTGGCAAGGAAAGGGAAGGGGCAACAGATGGTTTGTGTCCTTTTTTTTCTAAGGTCTTTCCTTTGTTGAAGTAAGGGGAGGGGCAACAAGTGGCTTGCGTCCTTTTTTCTTCTTAGATCTTCCCTTTGCCTTGGAGATCAGTTTTCCCTTGTGACTCAACTAGCTCGTTCACTGAGGTTCCCTGAAGTTTCCCATTGGTTCTGAGAATAGTAGTTTCTGTAAGGCTTTCAGAATGTCCATGAGTAATTTAGGGCTGATGCCAGCCTTGGGACACTTGGCCCGAAAGTGTCCAACCTCCCCACATGCGTAACACCTTCTCTCGTCTTTGGTGAAATCTTGGCTCCCCTTGGCGAGTCCTTTGTTCTTGGACTTTTGCTTGGGTCTCCATTACCCGCATCAAGGCATGATACATCTGAGTTTGGGCTTGAGCTACCGGAGCCATTAGTTCACCTACCGGCTTATTAGTGTCAGGAATGGCCAGCCCTACCGGTTCAGACTCAGTTCCACTGTCCTCGTCTGAGAACATGCATGAACAGCTCGGGCCACCACTTTCTCTCTATTTCCAGCAATAGGACGCACCTCCCTGGTTCTTTGGCTTTTCTCTTTTAATAAAGCCTCTTATTCTCATACTTATATCAGTACAGGGTATGTAGGCACGACTTTGGTTTTCTTTAGTAATAACTTTATTACAATCGTGTGATTTGGCCTAGCCCCATGCAGAACATGGTCTAGAGAAGCTTTGTCAGCATCTTTGGGATCAAAACCCCTATTAAGTATAGTTTGATGCAGCATTCTCTCTGCTCAAGATATGTACTCAGACAGACTCTCCCCTTTCTGCTGGTGGGTGCGGTTGAATTTGTACTTTAAATCTGCAATAGTTTCAACTCTTCCAAATAAAGCATATAGGGCATCTATGTAGTCCATGGCAACACAAGTTTTCTTTCCCATTCTCAGATTACGAATCACATCAGCTGCTGGGCCTCGAAGACTCTCTAAGCCATTGTTGTTTCACAGCCTCTGGAATACTCCATTCTTTCCATGGCCTGCAGAGCTTGACTCATGCAGGTTTCAAAGTCATCTTCGCCTACAGGAGTCAGTAACTGTCCCGAGAAAAACCTGAGTCTCCGATAGCTCTGGTTGGCTTTTCCAGCACCATTCTTTACCAAACTATCGAATAGCCGGCTCATATCCATGTAAAAAGAGGAGGGACATTGGCCCCTTGGGGGTCGGCTCCCACGATACTAGGCCTTTTTCCTGAGCTCTTGATGGGGTTCTGTTGCTCAGCGGGCTCTCCTCCCACTTTGAGCGGGATCACTCTAGCAATTATTCCCTTCCCTCTGGAAACACACAGGTATCTTTTCTTGCCACTCCAGTAGCACCCAGATTTGATCCGAGACGTATTCAGCTATCGTGTCTACAATGTAGGCCCGGTGCCCTGGGGCCAGAGCTCTCAACCACTTTCTAATCTCTCCCTCGTGTGCTCACTCCCCAAGATCTCTAGAACAGTTCTTCTCTCCAGTTGAGCTCACTGATTCCTGCCCCAGACAGCCACCGCTACTGAAGCGGCCTCCCACTCGGATTGTGGCTCATGTCTAGGTTGGCTAGGGCCCACTGCAGATGGCATGCCGGATGAGCCCCCAAATGTAGCACTGCCCCCTTGGGGATTGCTTGGATTTACCTGCTCATCTGCATCACCATGACCCTGTGAACATTCCAACCTGACACTTTTGATTCAGACATCATTGCAACACCTTTAAGCAATAAGACAACACTCAATACGTTTATATTCTGTTAACGTCTACTGGAATACTTCAGTTAAGATATGGTTGCACAAAGGAGGTAAGGGTTCAAATGAGCTTGCAATAACAGCACAAACCCAGTTGAGTGACTCCTCAATAAAATGGCAGTTAAAGCAGTTGGCCACAACAGATTATTATATACACTTATGTACAATGGAGTACCACTTGAAAGTAACCTGAAAGGATAAGCAGAGGTTAAGTATCAATTCTGGCAATACTTCTAACAAAGAGAAACCCAGGCCAGCCTGTTTAACCTTTGATCCTAATGAGAGATGAAGCTAAACATGGATGGTATGAGGGCCCTTAGTAGCAATGATAGAATATCCATTTTGCAGATCTGATGCACAGTAAAGCTGTCTGTGCATAGTGTCCCAGTGAAACAACAAAGGAAAGGTTTGCAAAGATGGGAAGTGACCCTCTCACCAACGACCAGACCGATTCGATGCCTTCCAGCTAGCGAATCCCGGATGGACATCCTGGCTGCGGACCCGCTTGCAAAGATCACCTGTTGCTGAGCACAAAGCGTGGGTTGCTGCACTGTAAAGGTGGTGCTGATCAGATGTCTGATGAACAGCAGGCAACGCTGGACCCCTTCTCTGTCAAGTCGGATGACTGTAGACCACGTGGTAGGCCGCGACCTCACTCCCCTTGCACGGAGAGATCCTTCACACACGAGGCCCGGGAGGAAGAGAGTATGGAGGGATCTCTGGTCTCTTTTATAGCTCTTCCCAGCAATCTCTCTGGTGATAGCAAGAATCCCTGGGATATGTAGTCTGGGTGTATAGTCATGCAGGCGAATAGCCATCTGATGGAACTACTAGTCCCACAATCCCTTTGGTTGGGCTCACGAATATGATGTCAGTCTAGTAACGCTGGGCACTAGAGGGACAATATGATATACAGACAAGCAGGGAATAGCCGTTCCTTGCAATTGTAGTCCATAATGCTACATCTATTTATCTGATTCCCCGTATATTGCACTGTTTTGTTATTTTGCAATTTTTGCTTTGCTAAAATGCTCTATATTGATACTAGTGTATATATCTTTCTCTATTAGAAGGCTTTTGGACAGCAACCCTTGAAAAAGCCCAGGTTGAGGGCCAAACATGTTGGGAACCACATCAATCTTGCTGTATCCATAAGGACTGTACCACACATACTTGCTGTAAAAACTGTTTTTAAACATGTTTTTACCCATGTTAAAATAAAATGTTTTTCTTTTAAATATAATTCCTTGGATCTATTTACTAGTATTTGCACCTCAAAAGTCCCGTAAATACTTTAATACTTCTCTATCTCACGGATGTGGTGCTAAATTTTGGTGTTTTGTCCATGGTTAAGAAATGATCCCTTAGGTAAGGAAAACACAGACTACAGGGGCCCCAGGGGCTGCACAATAAGGGGTTGATTTACTAAAGGAAAATACACTGTGCACTTTGCAAAGTGCAGTTGCACTCTGCAGGAGCAGTTGCTCAAGAGCTTAGTAAATGAGCAAAAGCTTTGCTGACTTCCATCATTCATCATGTGCAATGAAAAATTCTGTTTTTTTTTTCCATTTTCATTGAACGCGATTGGGTACTTTTTGCAAAGTGAAGCTTTACCTCATTTACTAAGCTGTGGAGCAAATGCGCAGTCTATTTGCCATTAGTACAGCAGGTTCTGAGGTAGCCATCTTGCCACACCAATAACTTGGGCTTCATACTAAACAGAATCTGTAATTATTAGTCTTTTCACAAAACAAAAAGTCCTCATCTGCTTCCATTCAATAATATGCAGCTGAACTGACGGTGAGATCTCAGGACTGCCATGGGACCACTGTGGACAGTAAAAATAATTACACTTTACTTAACCGTTAAATTAAAAATATGCATTTGAACAGACGCCTGCTAGAGTCTGCATCCCGGGAAATATTCACACTAATTAGGCTGAATCAATTATAGGTAGGCTGGGCGGCACTGGGAGATATTTGGCCTTTTGGCTCGGGTGGAAGCTGAGAAACTGGCGTCCAGGTTCACTAAACTCGCTATTTTATTTTCCAATTCCTGGTGTCTTTATTTGTCTGTTTTGGGAAGATAAAGCTTAATTTTACAGCGCAGAATGTTTATAACGTCATTAAATGCTCACAAGGGGGAGAGCTGAAAGGAAAATATCTGACTTGCCATTCTGCACTTAAACAGTCGGAAACGTCAAAACAAAAAGCAATTTCCCCACAGTAATTTCACGTAAATCTGCGAACTTTGCTCAGCGTAAGTGGTGGAAGTTTGAACGTGGGATCGCAAAGTGCCGATGAGACAGAAGCGTTGTGACACAAAGATTCCACCTCCCACAGCATGCGTTCATAGCTGTCAATGAAAACACAGTTTGGCGCAGTTTGTTCTGAGTGATGTTGATAGACCCGAGCCATCAGCAGCCAGAAAAACATAAAGATCAATGTATGGCAATTAAGTTGAACGACAAAATTATTTATGATCATAAAAATTCAGAAAATCCAAAGTCTGTCGCCAGTAAATACACATATCACCGCTATATAACACAACACATGGGGAATATTTATAAAATTCGGGGGAACATTTTCTACATGGAATCATTGGTGAGTCACTTATAAAGTTAGTGAGATTGTTCAAAAACAATCACTTACCATATTTTAAACACAACTGTGGTTACTGAGAGCTGAATTTCACATCAAAGAATAGGAAATCAAGAATGGTGGCAAATGTGACTTGATCTGACAAACACATAGAAGAATCCAACTGGCATATGTCTGTTAAAAATGCAAGAAATATTGCAACACAAAGTATGTACTATATGTGCCATACCTGTGGGAACCCCATGGAAGCTAGAAATCCCTGTACCACTACTACAGTGATTGCCGCAGGCTTCTGAATCCTGTGCTGAGTGGCTGTCCTGCTGCTTGCTGAACAAAGTAGGTAGCTTGCTCAGCATGGGCGCCATTCAGAGAATGCTTTGCATTTTCTCAATTAATGCAAAGTAGTGTCTGATTGGACGAGATGGATATTTTGACGTCACTGCACCATGCACGATCACTATAGTAGAGGTGCCTGTTGGTTATGTGATGAGATGAGGCATTGAGATCTTGAGGAAGGGTAGAATTCAGCTTTACTTACATAGGTGAACATCATACATACTGTATGTCAGAACAGCATTACAGAAGAGAGCAGAGATTTAAAAAAAAATAAACATCCTTCTTGTGCAAAATATACAAGCATATATAAACACACAGACACCAGTATTTCACTACAGCGCCATCTATAGTTCGGAGTGCATTGTACATGCTATTGCACTTCCAACACCCCTTCTCAACAGCATGTGCTTTGCTATATGATGTTTAGATTCTTTTGAAGACTAGGATGTTCCTTTAACAATGACTTAGCAGTCATCTCTTCTGAGGGGCAATATTGAATGTCAATAATACCTTGCTCTTGATTGTTCCTACGCAGATGATATTTCACATTGATGTGTTTGGTCTTAGGACTGACCCTTTCTGATTGTGTTTGTAGCTTTATACATCCCTTTATAAATCCCTGGTTGTCTTCGAAAATGGGAATGGGTTTTGACATGTCTACATCCAGGTTCAATAAAATTTGATGAATCCGTATTGCTTCTTGACATGCATGTGCTGCTGCTATGTACCCAGCTTCAGTTGAAGATAGTGCAACAGTGGCTTGCTTTCAGCTAGACCAACCTATAGTTCCTTCCCCATATTGGAAGACAAAACCACTAGATTTGCGTCCTGTGCAGTCTCTGGCCCAATCAGCATCAGCATACCATATAAATTTTTGATCTGAGGCTGCTGGTAGCCATAGCTTCATCCGAATTGTTCCCTTTAGGTACCATATGTCCCTTTTTACTGTATTCTAGTAGCGCTGACAGGGTGCTGAAAGTTTTCTACAGAGTATACCCACTGCTGCAGCTATGTCTGGTCTTGTCACAGTGGCAATGTATGGCAGCTTTCCAATAGCTCTGCGGAACATGTCATTGTTGGATAGGAAGCTTTCTGTTTCATTGCATTTTTGTTAGCTTTGTTCTATGGGGTTTCTTTATTTCTTTTTTATCTGCATGTGGATCTGTTCCAGGATTTTGGCTTTTTTTTTTTACTTTGGTTGAGAAGATAACTTCCATCTTCTTTTTTCTCTATTTGGATTCCAAGATAGTGGCTGATGCTCCCTAGCATTTAAAGTGGTAGTAAAGTTCCTGTTGTCTACTTGTACCTACAGATAAGCCTAAAATAAGGCTTACCTGCAGGTACATTAAATATCTCCTAAATGATGCACGTTTAGGAGATATTTACTATAGTAGCAGCCGGTTACGTCACTGGAGCATTTGCACTGGAGGTGACCATTTCGTTGGAATTTTTTTCTGCGGTTTACCACCGCTTTAATTTAAAAGTTCTGTTTCACCTTGTGGACTAGCTATCTTGTTCAAAATAATTCTTATAATGTCATCGACATAAATTTGGATGTTTACCTATCTGTCTTCTTGACTTCTTGAATAGAGACAGGGATCTCTTTTGCTCCTTGGGAATCCCTCTTGTGAGTACTTTATTTATTTTCTCAATCCAGGTCCTTATCGATTGCCTAAAGAGTAACTCTACTTTTGTTGAGAAAACAACATTCCCCTTTGGGTGATCTATGTACATTGGAAGGATTTTAAAAAAACTGTTGCAGATTTCTACCTTTTGTTATTCTGAAGAAATCACTGTTTGTTTCTCTGTATCCATATGGAAAGTGAATCTATTGGGAATGGTTTCATAATTATCAATCAGCTGCTGCATCTTCAGGGCTCTAATGAGGAAAGCTTCTGGGTCTGCATCCCTTTAGACGCGATTTCCTATTGGCAGTATTTCACTAAAAATTACATTTTTATTGCAGGGGATGTCTGAAATCTGACTTGTATCTTAGTGCTAACTTCTGGAAAAATCAGTGAACCAATCATGCAAGCAGGAAATGACATATCTGGGGGTGTTCTGTACACATTCTGGTAGCCATACTGCATTGCATTTTCCAGAAAATTACAGAGCTGCAAATGGAAAGGAAAGTTAATTTTTAATAACATCCAATTACAATATGACTTGTGTCGCAATTGTTTATGCTATATTATGTTTCTTTTATTTACCAATTTTTTTCCCCACGAAAGTAGAGTTACTCTTTAAGACCGTAGATGCTCTTTTGAACAAGGATGTTTGCTCAAACCCTGGTGGTTGCTCCATGTAGAGATCTTCCTGAATGTGTTTGAATAGGAAAGCGGCTTTGACATCTCGGTGCTTCACTTGTCTGTTCTTTCCGGTTGCAATGCTTAGCAGCCTTCTGATATATTTGTAAATATTTCCTTCAGCATTGAGCTTTCTGTTAGTTTTTCAGTTGGTGGAGTTCTGTAAGTGTCCGGGTTTTGTTTTCCTGAAGTGAATTTAATTCTTTTTCCACTGCCTTTCTCCATTAATTCTTTCTTCTCCAGGCCTCTCAGACCATTTGAAAGGAAACGTGAACAACAAAGCCCATTACGATATTACGTTTTCCTGAAGTGATTTGAATTCTTCTTCTGTTGCCTTTCTCCATTTATTCTTTCTTCTCCAGGCCTCTTACACAATTTGAAAGGAAATGTGAACAGCAAGGCCCATTTTGACATACAGTTTCCATTATGTATAACTTACTCAATACTCCCCACCTTACTTTCTGCTCCACGGGAGGTTTCTGTCCTCCCTGAGCTCGCCTTAGGACCCTGCGTTATTGTGGGGGTCCTAAGGCGAGCTCAGGGAGGACAGAAACCTCCCGTGGAGCAGAAGGTAAGGTGGGGAGTACTGAGTAATAGCGGGTCGCTCCGAGGACAGTGGCAGGTGGGGAGTATTGAGCAGGGCTTTTTTTCAGCAGGAACTAGGGGGAACTCAGTTCCACCACCTCTGGCTTAGGTCTTCTGCTCCCTGCTCACCAATATCACTTGGTAACACTGAAGTCCAACAAGTGATAGCTTATCTCCCAGTAGCTCCCACAGGTCAGATCTCCTGCTCAGATCCCACTAAGTGCCAGACAGGCACAAGGGAGATACAGAACAGGTGCCCAGGGTTCAGTGCAGTCATGGGCAGGAGAGGGTGCGTGGTAGGCTGCACCCTCTGTGGTCTCCATTTTCTCCCTTGCAAGTGACTGTAGTATAGTATGCTGGGAGGTACTACAGCCGGATAGGTGCTTCAGCTTAATATTGCAACAAAGGTAAGAAATATGATAGATGGTGGAGCTTTTAAGGAGGGGGGAGAAGATGAGGGCAGTGAAGGGAGGGGTTGTATGCACTATTTGATGCCATTTGGCAGGTAAGAAAAGCCCGGAGCAATGTAAGAAGGACATAGGCGTAGGGCTGACATGACAGGGTTAACAGGGAGATGTAGGGGGAGTAATGCTTGGTGCCGAGGGGGAGGGGTCACAGAGTTGTTAAATGAAGTCCCCGCCCCAATGAGTCATGACAAGCGTGGGGGAAAGTTCAGTGAGCAGGCAGCATGGCTGATGTGGCCCAGCTTAGGGAGGAGGCGATGGTGCGGGGGGCTTCATGGCTACAGGACAAGTTCGGGACTGTGTTACACGGCACTGAGCCTTTGACAGGTACGTGGGGACGGAGATCAAGACCGCCGGAGGGGTTCTCCCCAGCCCGCCATGTGGGACCGCAGCGGAGGGCGGGGGTGGGGATGCTGCTGGGACCCTGTCGGGTCCGGTGGCGAAGCGTGTGGCGTTAGTGGACAGGGGGAGCCTGGTTAGTGTTGCCTTTATCCATAAATAATGAGGCAGGGTCTGTCTCTGATATGGTGGATGAGTGTTTAGTTGGGATGGAAAGAAATGCGGGGAGTGTGCCCACATCTAGTGGGGCGGCGGGTTTATTGGGCTTTTTGGCAGGGATAAAAGAATTGATAGCAAAGTTTGAAAATGCAGAAAGAGGCGCTGCTGGGCCAACGTGGGCATGGGTGTCGCCGGTTGGGGGTGCTGTTGAAGCCAGTGCAGCTGGGGGGAGCTCAGTGGTGCCAGCGGCTGTGAGTACAGTCCCGGTGCCTGCTGTGGCGACAACGGCAAGTAGTTCCCCACAAGGGACGGCAAAAGGAGCTGAGGGGAGGCAGGACATTATCAGGTTGGGCGATGCTGCAAAATGCGAAGTCTATGTTTAATATGAAGGACTCTTGGGAGCTCACCTGAAACAGGAGGTGCGTGAGAAACTGTGGAAAGGTGAGTACGTCGAAATATTTTCCTTGCTACCGTTAGAGAAGTTTAACCTGGATAGGGTTAAACCGGACGATTCAAAAAAGGAGGATGAAGAAAAAAGGAGGTACCCAGGACATTTACTAACTGGTTGCAAGCGTTTGCAATCATGGCTAGTGTCATAGGGGAGAAGAAACCTGAACATTGTTCGGCGCTCTTCTGTTACCAGGACGCGATAGGGGAGGCATACAGAGTCTACGATGGTACAGGATGTCTACGGTATGATGAGCAGTTTCGTCAACGGAGAGCGGTACGGCCGGAGATAAGATGGGGCCATAAGGACATCAGCCTGTGGATGCACCTGATGATGTCAGCGAGGGCGCCTAACCAGTTTTTTCAGGGGGGGGCGGTGGACCTTCGGCCCAGGGACAATCGGCCAGAAACAGAAAAGGGGTTTGTTGGCAGTACAGCACAGGGACCTGTAAATTTGGAGCTACGTGCCGATACAAACACGAGTGTTCCGGATGTGGAGGGTCTCATCTGGCGTCCAAATGTTTTAAACAGGGCAAAGGTCGTGCTGGGGAGACTGGAAACAAGAGGGAGGACCCCAGTGAGGGTGGACAGAATGCGGCAGGTATCCGGATAGGGAGGCGGCGCAGTTGTTAGAGTCAGGGATTACGGTGGGTTTTAGGATTCCGTGTACTTTGGGGATCATTCCCCCTGTTCCCCCCAATTTGAGATCAGCCATGCAACACCTGGAGGTGGTTTCTGAGAAACTACAGAAGGAGGTTGCTTTGGGGAGAATGGGGGGCCCATTTACATCACCGCCTTTTGCGGATTTGGTCGTATCCCCGTTGGGGGTGGTGCCCAAGAAGGAGCATAACAAGTTTAGGCTCATTCATCACCTGTCTTTTCCGAAAGGAGGATCGGTGAATGATGCAATTGATCCAGCAGCTTGCTGGGGTGGGTGCAGCGTTACGGCAAGGGAGCATTGATGGCTAAAGCAGACGTGGAGTCAGCTTTCCGGCTATTGCCGGGTTACCCGGATAGTTTCCGGTTGCTGGGATGCCATTGGAATGACCAATTTTACGTTGACCAATGCTTTCCGATGGGCTGCTCCATATCTTGCGCGTTATTTGAGCAATTCAGCTCTTTCGTTGAATGGGTGGTGCGTGATGTGTCAGGCATGAATTCGGTCATTCATTATTTGGATGATTTTCTTTGCATAGGACCAGCCTCTTCCAGAATCTGCGCGGTGCTCCTGGCAACGTTGGAACAAATCACAGATGGGTTCGGCATTCCATTGGCACCCGAGAAGACTGAGGGACCTAGTACGGTCATTGTCTTCCTGGGCATTGTCCCGGACTCGGTGGCTATGGAATGCAGGTTACCAGGGGATAAGTTGGCGGATCTCAAAAAGGAAATTGCAGGTATGATTGGACTGCGCAAAGTTCAGCTTCGAGGGCTGCAACCGCTATTGGGCAAGTTGAATTTTGCGTGTCGAATTTTGCCAATGGGGAGGGTATTCTGCCGCAGGCTGGCGGCAGGTACAGCTGGCGTTAAGTCCCCCAGACACTATGTCCGATTGGGACAGGAGCATAGGGCAGACTTGAGGGTATGGCATACCTTCTTGGAGTCCTTTAACGGACGGGCGCTATGGATGTCAGGACCGGTTAGTAATTTTGACATCAAACTGTTTACGGATGCGGCCGGCTCCACGGGTTATGGGGCATTGTTTCAGGGTCAGTGGAGCGCAGGTCCATGGCCACAGGCATGGATTGAAGCAGGTTTTACAATGAACTTAGTGCTGCTGGAACTGTTTCCGGTGGTGCTGGCGGTAGAATTGTGGGGTGCGGCGTTTCAGGACCGGAAGGTGCGCTTTCATGGGGACAATTTGGGGGTGGTGCAGGTGATCAATAGAATTACTGCATCTTCTCTGCCAGTTATTAGGTTACTGCAACACTTGGTTTTACGTTGTTTGCAACTGAATGCCTTCATTCATGCAGTGCACCTCCCGGGTGTCGAGAATGTTATCGCTGATGTGTTGTCTCGCTTCCAGTGGGACAGGTTCCGAGAGTTGGCACCGGATGCGGAGCAGCAGGGGGTGCCTTGTCCTGATTGGTTGTGGGGGATAGCATTGGCCTCGTTGCTGGATGGATCAGAAAATCGGTAAGTGAGGCAACGTGGGCAGCATACTCTAGAGTATGGCGGGAATGGCTGGAATTTGTACAAGAGGTAGGGGAAGAGTCGGTTGGTGGTACAGTGGGTCTACTGGTTTTGTATTATATGGCTAGGTTAATGGAGGAGGGAGTGTCTGCATCGGCATTACATAGGAAGTTGGCGGGTTTGGCGTTCCTGTTTAAATTGCAAGGCCAACCTGACTTCACCAAGGATTTTGGGTAAGGCAGGCGCTAAAAGGTTATCGGCGATCGGTGGTTCGTACGGACGCCAGGAGACCGATAACTTTTGAGATTTTAAGGGGCATGATAATGAGTTTACCATGTTCAAGGCGGCATTTTTGCTAGCATTTTTCGGGGCTTTTTGGATAGGGGAGTTGGTTAGTCCGTCCAAGAAAGTATCCGAGTGGATTGGGAATCAAGAGGTGAGGTGTGAAGGTGAAGGTTTGTTGTTATTTTTCCAGAAATCAAAGACTGATCAAACGGGAAAAGGGAGGTTGGTGCATGTTTTTCCAGTGCCGGGCTCGTCATTGTGCCCGGTGGAGGCAGTTAGAGGGTTTATGGGTATCCGGCCGCAAGTAGGGGGGTCCTTTTTGGTGCATTTGGATGGGGTCCCTTTATCGCCTTATCAATTTGTGGCTGTATTTAAAAAATGTTTAAGGGCCTTGGGTTTGGCGGAAAAGGAATTTTCGTATCACTTGTTTCGGATAGGGGCTGCGACAGAGGCAGCTAGAAATGGGATGGATGCAGCGGCGGTTAAACGCATTGGACGATGGGAATCGCGTAGGTTCCAGATATATGTTAGGCCCCACCTAGTGGTGGATTTGTAAAATGTTTGAGTAATTAAAAAAAAAAAAAAAAAAGTTTCAGTTTGCATGGATAGGTTTCAGTATATTTGGAGGTCATGGTATTGTTTTGTTATCTTCTAATTAAAGTTTCGGAGACAGGGCTGGTTTGGATAATGGGCCATTCCTTTGTGTGCTGGGGGGCCAGGAGGGGAGATATGAGATATGAAGGTAAGCAGTTGGGTTTTACCAGGCAGGAGGCCTGCATCAAGTGGTTTGGAGTCCCGGGCATGATGTGGGGTAGGTTGTATTCTGAGATTCACCGCTACGCGCATAGGGACAGGGCGCCAGATGTCTTAGTTTTGCATTTAGGGTGCAATGATTTGGGGGTGAGATCGATGGTAGACGTCTCGCGTGACATCAAATTTGATGTTTGGCGATTGATGCAGGATTCTCCGAAGATGGTCTTAGTCTGGTCGGACATGGTGGCTCGGACAACATGGAGGATGGCCAGGTCGGTGGAAGGTGTTAATAGGGCACGGAGGAAGATTAATCGGGAAATAAGTAAGTTCATGGTGAGGAATGGGGGTTTGGCCATTAGGCATATGGAGTTAGAGTTCGAGACTTGGAGGTACCTGAGGAGAGATGGTGTTCATTTAAACGATGTGGGTATTGATCTGTGGGCTTTGGGCCTGCAAGACGATATCCAGAGAGCTTTTCGGGTGTGGAGAGGCACCCAAGGGTAACGGTGTTACCTTTGGGTGCTGTGGCAGGCGTTTTTGGTCTTTGCAGGGGAAGGAAGATATGGCACAAGGAGGATTTCGGGGACTCTCCTTGATATGGGTCCTGATTGTGGTTTCCGGCTAACGGAGGTTAGACGGGAAGTGTTAATGGGGGCACTGCGGTCATTGGTTTTCTCTGAGCCAACTTGTCGGCTTGAGGCCTATTATTACATTAAGAGAGGGGCTGCAGTGCAATATGGTTATGTTACAGATGTTTATGAATCTCCTGCAAAGACCAACACTAGATAGATAAGGAATTTTGAATAACAGATGTTTGTTTTTGGTATGTTCTTTATTTTATTTGAAGATGTATAAGCCGTAGCAGTAGGCTGCTACGGCCTTTTATAACTCCAACCTTTGGTCTCGTCTTAATTGTTTAGAATAAGGTTAAGAAATTGGTTTTCAGGTAATTGGGAAAATCATACAACAGTCATGTGTGTGTGGTGGGCATGGTTGAGTTCCTGCACCTATTCTCTGAGTAAGTTATACATAATGTGGCAGTGGCAGTGGCAGAAGAATACATACGCGCTTACCTTTCTAAGTGGGAATTGGATCTTCACCTTCAGTTGACCCCTATACAAAGGGGAAAAGTTCTCTACCCCAACCCCCCCCCGCAGCTATTACCTTTTGTACCACCTCCTGCTCCCTTTAGATTGTAAGCTCCACAAGCGGAGTTTACAAGTCCTGTCTGTATTGAACTGTATTGTAATTGTACTGTCCCCCGTCTACATTGTAAAGCACTGCGCAAACTGTTGGTGCTATATAAATCCTATATAAATACCTTCTCAACACTGCTAGGAGTTGCATCCCAGTAGACTGGAAACAGTCTCAGGCACCATTAATAGCTACATAGCTATTTTTAGCTAATAAATAGCAATCAAAGTCAAATTATATTGAATGCATTGAAAGTCTAATTTAGATAGGGTACCCGTTAAAAAATCAAGAAAATCTTCTTTTCTCTGTTTCAGCTAAATGTCGTGACCTTCTTCATTGGAACTGCATTGTTGGAGTAACAGAGATTTCTGTGGACACAGGAGAGAGGCCCTTTTATAATTTAACGTATAACTAAAGGCAAAACTTTTTTTAAATTATTTTATAGCGTGCAGAGGGATTAGAATGATTGTGTTTTTTGCTGTCTGTGTCCTGGTTTAGGGAGATTCACCCTCTCTATTTGTCCTTTTTAACATTATCATTTAAAGTGAAAGTAAGAGAAAATCACAAATTTTGGGTTATCCCCAGAACAGTAATAACAGGAAGATCTTCACTAGTTCTGGTGACCTGGGGCTCCACAAGGAATTCCCTTAATTTGCAGGGATTTCCTCTCACTTCCTGTTTGGCTATGGGATAGGAAGTGAAGGGAAATCTCCGTAATTTGACATAGATGGCGAAAGAAATCTGGCAGGAGTTATAACCCTCCCTTCCTCTATCCAAAAGGAAAAAAAAAAGTTTGCCTATAGTTATACTTTAAACACTTAAAAACCACCTAGTGCGGCAGGGCGGCTCTATTGCAATAGACAGTGGGGGCACGCGCACGCCGATTGGACAGAGGGGAAGCTAATCAGCGGGTCTGGCGGACTCGATGTCCGCCGACTACCCACGATCGCTCCCCAGAGAGGCAGAACTGACAGGGAAGAAGATAGAGATCTTGTGTTCCTGCTAAGCTTCATCCAGTTAGACCATCCCCCACACATTTACCAAGCACCTCCTAGGGACACACTTAACCCTTTGATTGCCCCTAATGTTAACCCCTTCCCTGCCAGTGTCATTAGTACAGTAAATATTTTTAGCACTGATTACTGTAATAATGTCACTGCTTCCCAAAAAAGTGTCAAAAGTGTCAGTTAGGTGTCCGATTTGTCCGCCGCAATGTCATATAAAATAAAAATGCCATAAATATATCCCATAGTCTGTAGACCCTATAACGTTTGAGCAAACCAATCAATATACACTTATTGGGAGTTTTCTTTACCAAAAATATGTAGCAGAATACATTTTTGCCTAAATTAACCACATGCCGACCAGCCACCGCTGTTGTACTGCGGCAGAATGGCACGGCTGGGCGAAACGACGTTATGTAGCATCGCTTCGTCCTGTGGCCACTAGGGGGCGCACACTCCACTCGCCCCCCCCCCGAGCCGATGCGAGTGCCCGGCGGTCTTGATCACCGCCGGGCTCCCGCGATCGCCGCTGAGACACGGAGAACCCAGAATTGTGTGTGTAAACACAGTTTCTGGTTCTTTGAGGGGAGAAGTGACAGATCGTCTGTTCATACAGAATATGAACAGCGATCTGCTATCTTCCCTGCACAGTCCCCATCCCCCTTCAGTTAGAACGCAAACTAGGACACACTTAACCCCTTCACTGCCCCTAGTGTTAACCCCTTCACTGCCAGTGACATTTTTACAGTAATCAATGCATTTTTAATTGCTCTGATAGCTGTATTGATGTCCATGGTCCCAAAAATGTGTCAAAATTGTCCGACGTGTCCACCATAATTTCTCAGTCACAATAAAAATCGCAGATCGCCGCCATTACTAGTAAAAAAAAATGAATAATAAAAATGCTATAAGTCTATATTTTAGACGCTATAACTTTTGCGCAAACCAATCAATATACGCTTGTAGAAGAATACATATCTGCCTAAACTGAGGAAAAAAATAGTTTTTTTATATATTTGGGGGGGGGGGGGGGGGGTATTTATTATAACAAAAAGTAAAAAATAATGCGTTTTTTTCAAAATTGTCGCACTTTTTTTGTTTATATCGCAAAAAATAAAAGCCACAGAGGTGATCAAATACCACCAAAAGAAAGCTCCAGGTCGGTCTCTGGCCCCGCACTTACCCCATCTAGGTCGCGGGCAGCGCTTCCTCTGGGCGGCGGCTTCACCCTGTGTCTCCTCCTCCTGGACTTCATGGCGGCTTCCCCTGTGTCTCCTCCCTCCTCCTCCCCGGAGGCCAATAAGATCGCTTCTCCTCTCGGCCAATCGAGTGACGGGTCTCAGAACTCACTTCCTGATTGGCCGTGAGGAGAATCAGGAAGACAATAGCGAATATTAATTTGCTTTTGGCACACAACTGGGTGGGCTAGGGACACAGTGCTCTGCGCCCGAGCCCACCTTTTTTTTTTAAGCTTATTACAGCCTCTGGCTCTAATCACATGCGTCTAAAAAAAAAACAAAAAAAAAAACCCCATTGGAATCCATGTGTCCGGCACCCTGCATATAGATTAGGGGCCGAATGCATTGATTAGGGGGGCGGCGCCCCTGTGCCCCATATGGACAGGTGGCTACTGCTATACCTATTTATTCCAATGATGTGTCACATAATTCTAAATACAAAAGATTTATATGGCTTGTGATGAGTCAACCTCTGTAATGATCCATTATTGTGGTTATGTATATGATATAAAGCAGTTTGTTTGCAACTTTATGCACTATATGTCGTTCTTTATAAATAGAGACTGTACAAAAAATGAAGAACTTTATTGTTGGAAAAAGTAGAGCAAAACAATCATAACACATAATAAATTAGTCCATATAGTGCGTGGTGTGGTTGACCCAACTTGAATCCAAGGCAGGTAGTATCACAGGAAAGTGCAAACCAGAGAAAGAGATGTAATACTCTTACCGACTTCGGTGGACTCACAGGCCGTGGGCGGTGAGTCAAATAGGCTTGTACTGTCTTCAAGCCAATGACAGTGTGAGACTAGTTGGTACACCGGAAGATTTCCTCCTCGAATGGGGGGCCAGGAACCTGCCCAAACAATCTGCATGATCACCGTCTTTGTCAGCAAGCGTGGACCATGTATAAAGAAAAAACAAGGAGCCTCCACATGGTGTAAATCCAAGATAACTTTTTAAGTGGTGTTTATTAGATCGTTCAAGATCATCAAACATGCCATCAAGCATAAAAAGTAGTAGAATCGATTCAAAAGATAAAAATAGATCTAAAAACAGCAAGCGTGGTATGGGTGGCTGGGTACAGCAAGAAACCCGACCGGTTTCGTCCACAAAGACTTCGGCTGGGGTATATGCCATCCCGCCACCTCCACGCTTATATATACACATTATAATGTTTAACTAGAAACAGCTGATTACAGCATCCTACGTGCTGACTTCCTGGATCGATAGCGTGCGCTCCATTCAGGATCATGTGCTAGCTAGATTAGCCAATAGGAAGATAGAGTAATAGATCCGCCTCTCTCTACCAAGCCTCGATGTGAGTGCCCTCTCGGCGTGCGCGCTCATTGGATGGAAGGACACGCATCTCAGTCATTCACCCAATCAGGGCTAGCGTCATATGACGTTCACGTGACCAACATCACGTGATAGCGCCTGACGTGTCCCTAGGTGTGCATCACTGCGTTTGAGCCGGAAGTAGGAACACATCTCTGAGGTTATTGGAACGCAAACTGCGTTCCAAGCGGGTCATTGAGAAAGGAAGTGATTAAAAAACAAAACAAAAAACGGCGATAATTATAATTTTTTATTAATATAATTTTTATTGATATTTTTTAACACTATTTTTTATAGGATTTTTTCGATCTCACATTTATCATACCATATTTCTTCCCAATTTAATGATTGTAAGGATATTAAATGCATATTTTAGTATGGCCTCTCAGTTTGTTGGAGAACATTAATATATGTATATATTTCATGCATAGAAATAAGCCAATTGATACATAGTTTTTGTCCTTTTGTTCATACAGATTGGGATGTGGCCGTACTGACTTCCAGATTGAATACTTTTGTATAAATAACAAATTTACATGATTAAATCTAAATCTGATCACATATTTATTATTACGGCGGATTATAATTATCGCCGTTTTTTGTTTTGTTTTTTAATCACTTCCTTTCTCAATGACCCGCTTGGAACGCAGTTTGCGTTCCAATAACCTCAGAGATGTGTTCCTACTTCCGGCTCAAACGCAGTGATGCACACCTAGGGACATGTCAGGCGCTATCACGTGATGTTGGTCACGTGAACGTCATATGACGCTAGCCCTGATTGGGTGAATGACTGAGATGCGTGTCCTTCCATCCAATGAGCGCGCACGCCGAGAGGGCACTCACATCGAGGCTTGGTAGAGAGAGGCGGATCTATTACTCTATCTTCCTATTGGCTAATCTAGCTAGCACATGATCCTGAATGGAGCGCACGCTATCGATCCAGGAAGTCAGCACGTAGGATGCTGTAATCAGCTTAATGTGTATATATAAGCGTGGAGGTGGCGGGATGGCATATACCCCAGCCGAAGTCTTTGTGGACGAAACCGGTCGGGTTTCTTGCTGTACCCAGCCACCCATACCACGCTTGCTGTTTTTAGATCTATTTTTATCTTTTGAATCGATTCTACTACTTTTTATGCTTGATGGCATGTTTGATGATCTTGAACGATCTAATAAACACCACTTAAAAAGTTATCTTGGATTTACACCATGTGGAGGCTCCTTGTTTTTTCTTTATACATGGTCCACGCTTGCTGACAAAGACGGTGATCGTGCAGATTGTTTGGGCAGGTTCCTGGCCCCCCATTCGAGGAGGAAATCTTCCGGTGTACCAACTAGTCTCACACTGTCATTGGTTTGAAGACAGTACAAGCCTATTTGACTCACCGCCCACGGCCTGTGAGTCCACCGAAGTCGGTAAGAGTATTACATCTCTTTCTCTGGTTTGCACTTTCCTGTGATACTACCTGCCTTGGATTCTAGTTGGGTCAACCACACCACGCACTATATGGACTAATTTATTATGTGTACATGGTTCTTCTGAGAGTTATATCTCTTCACCAACATTATGGACATTGTTTGACACTATTTATTTTTTCCTCACTAACATTTGTCGTTATTATTCATGATATTTCCATGATCATTTGTGCCTCTTTGGGGCATCATTTTTGTTTATAGATGTGGTAATATTCACATCCACTATTTACATATCTACCTTGCTGGTTTGAGATTAGACGAAGTTACCCGCTCCTTCTAATGTGGATTGACTTCCCTCTATCTCAAACCCTTATATATTCTTTTTTATTGTTTTCACGTTAGCGCTACACTTTTATTATCTAGTTATTGTGCACAATTTTTGTCATATTGTAGTGTTGGCTGCTATCCTGATGTGTTAGATTGGCGCGGTATTTTACACACCCAATCATAACACATGCAAAAGCTGCTCTTCCACAAATGTGTACACAGACTCTTTTATTTCAGATTGATCCATTGGGACACTAAATAGCGGACAAAAAACTTAACATGCTCCTACTTCACTCCAACCAGATGGTAGATTTCTGGTGTGCTCCGTACATCTAATAGAAAAGAAAAACAATGTAACTGTTAAGTGTCATTATACAGAGCAACACCTGTCATGAGGTTAATGCATTTCTATTATGCGTACAGGAATTAGGCATCGCTCCAGCTGCCTGACAGTCATTCTCAATGTACTATTTTCTTGACATCACAAGGAAAAGCTGAAAAAAAAGCAATGAAAGCTACAATGTACAATATACTACAAATTATAAAACAAGTACTGGATAGAGCTGCACAATACTATACAACGTAGATTATAATTCAATGACTGTTAAGACCAGAGCTACGCTACATTATATAAGTTAGCACATTAAAGTGTTTGTTAACTCAACATGTTCACTTGCTGCCAGCCCCTCTATTATAGGCAGGCATACCTCACTGTGTAAGTCTTTTTCTAAAAACAAGGCATGTAAATACCTTTTTAGGGTGATCTTCAGGCTGGTCACGTGACTCGCGGTCGCTTTACAGCTCCAATACATGGCTTCTGCAGGAGGGGCCGAGATCTTCCTCTGATGTCAGCCGGGGAGGTCACGTGGCTGCTCATCCCCTCCTGCAGAAGCCCTGTCTCGGAGATGTAAAACGGCCGTGAGTCACGTGACCGGCCTGAATACAGTTTTAAAAATGTATTTACAATCCTCGTTTTCAGAAAAAATTTACACAGTGTGGTGTGCTTGCCTATAATAGAGGGACTGGCAGTGATCATTGTAAGTTTTTTACTTGCACTAATAGCAGTGGGGATAGGGGGGGGCGGAGACAGAGACACAGAACACAGAACTGACAGGCAGGGAGGAGGGGGAGAGAGGAGAGCAGAGAGGACAGCAGCGGATGACAGAGGGATGTAGCAGCTTAGTAGCCCTGATTATTGTGGTCAGCGCACAGAGGGGGTTATAGGAAGTGGCAGGATCAGCCAGATTGTTTACAGGGGGGCAGATTACACAGTACAAGCACTGTGCTGTTTAGTCTGCTTTAAGGAAACAGAATCTGATTTTTTTTGGGGGGGGGGGGGGTTAACAACCACTTTAACCACTTCAGCCCCAGAAAAAATGACCAGACCATTTTTTTGTGATACGGCACTGCATTGCTTCTACTGACAATTGTCATGCGACGTTGTACCCAAACAAAATTGATGTCCTTTTTTCTCACAAATAGAGCTTTCTTTTGGTGGTTTTTGATCACCTCTTGAGTATTTTTTTTTTTCTTATAAATAAAAATAGACCGACAATTTTGAAAAAAAAAATATTTTATACTTTCTGCTATAATACATATCCAAAAAAAATATATAAAAAAACTGATTTATTCATCAGTTTAGGTCAATATGTATTCTGCTACATATTTTTGTTAAAAAAAATCGCAATAAGCGTATATTGATTTATAGACTTTTATTTTTATTTTGTATGTTTTTACTGGTAATGGCGGCCATCTGCGATTTTTAGTGGGACTGCGACATTGCGGCGGACAAATCTGACCCCAAGTGACACTTTTTGGGGACCAGTGACATTATTATAGTGATCAGTGCTAAAAAAATGCACTGATCAATGTATAAATGATACTGGCAAGGAAGGGGTTAACATTAGAGGGCGCTAAAGGGGTTAAGTGTGTCCTAGGGTGGTGTTTCTAACTGTGGGGGGAGTGGACTGACTGGGAGTTTACATAGACAGATCCCCATTCTGCCTCTCTTTGCCATGATCGTAGGTGGCCAGCAGACATCGAGTCTGCGGGAAAAGTGCGTGCACCCCCGCGGCACGCATCGATGGTACGTATTTGTGGTACGTCGACAGGTGCGTTGTTTTGTGCAATAGAGCCACCCTGCCGCCGTATATGTGCGGTGGTCAGTCTTTAAGTGGTTAAGTACTGGGACCAGGGCTACACAATATTAAACATTATGGGGGTTATTTACGAAAGGCAAATCCACTGAAAGTGCAGTCGCTGTAGATCGCTGTACATCTGAGGGGAAGCTCTGAAATGAGGTGAAGGTCTGCTGATTTTATCATCCAATCTTGTGCAAGCAAAAATGCAGTTTTTTATTTTCCTTGCATGTTCCCCTCAGATCTACAACGACTGCACTTCCAAGTGCACTTGCAGTGAACTTCTAAGTGTACTTGTAGTGCAAAGTGGATTTACCTTTAGTAAATAACCCCCCCCCATAACACAAAGGGGTTGATTTACTAAAGGCAAAAAGACTATGCACTTGCAAGTGCAGTTGTTCCAGAGCTTAGTAAATGAGGTAAAAATTCACTTTGCAAAGAATATCCAATCACATGCAAGGAAAATAAAAAAGAGGCATTTTTTCCATGCACATAATTGGGTGATGGAAGTCAGCAGAGCTTCTGCTCATATACTAAGCTCTGGAGCAACTGCTCCTGCAGAGTGCAACCACACTTTACAAAGTGCATAGTTTATTTGCCTTTAGTAAATCAACCCCACAGAGTGCAGGCGTCACAAGCATATAATGCACAGAATGCAGGGGTCAGTAGTGCATAATGCAAAAAATACTTGGGTCATGTGCAGGGGTTAGCAGTACAAAATGAAAAGAGAACCGAGATGTGGTTTGTGTTACCTCCTAGAAAACATCAAACCTCACCTATATTCCACCTTCTAGCACAAATCATCTCCCAACCCAAATTCCACTTCCTAGCATAAATTCACACCCAAAAAAATCACCCCTTCCCATCACGAACCCCCCACCACCACCACAAATCCTCTCCTCCCATTAAACCCCACCAGCAATAACCCTCCCTCCCAAATCCCCCCCCCCCCCCCCGCACAAATTGTCGCCCCCTCCAAAAATATCCCTCTTCAAATCTCAAATTACACCACTTAGCATAAATCCTTCTTCCATATCCCCCCAGCACAAATCATCTTCCCCCTCATAGCATAAATCCTCCCCTATCCCCAGATTTCACCTCCTAGCACTAATCCTCTCCCCACCTAATTCCCCCCCTCCAGCACTAATCCTCTTCCTCTTCCTCTTCTTCCTCAAATCCCCTCACCCCAGCAATACTCCTCTCCTCCCCAAATCAATCCTCCCAGCACTATTCCTCTACTCCCCTAAAATTCCACCTCCCCTTCCAGCACACATCCCCCTTAGTCCCCTCTAAGCAGCAAAAATATTTTGCCCCCAGAACAAATCCTTTCCTCCCAGAGATCATAAAGCCATCAAACTCCCCCTCAGCACAAATCCTTTCACGGCCCCCAAAAATTATTACAGCACAAATAATCCCCCCCTTATTCCCACTCCCCAGCATATATCCTCTGGATTCAGCACAAATCCTGTCTTCCCTCAAATCTCCCTCCAGAATTAATCCTCTTTCCCTCGAATCCCCTCCAAATTTCAGCTCCCCAGCACAAATCCTCTTGGATTTAACCCACTCCTAGCACGACTCCTCCACCCTCACAATCTCCCTCCTCACTAATCCCCCCCCTTCAACACCCCCCCCCCCAGCACAAATCCTCCCCCTCCCCAAATGTCACATCTGAACACAAATCTCTCTCATCTAAATCCTCTAAATCCCCCCCCCAGAACAATTCTTCTCTTCAACCCCCCCCCCCAGCAGTAATCTTCTCCCCCACAATAATTCCAACTCCCAGGACAAGTCATTCTCCCCAATAAATTCCCTCTTTTACCACAGTATCCCCCCAAATCCTCTCTTAGAACATAACCTTTGGGCCCACCTGTAACTGCGGATCACTTTGGACTATGGGATCATCTGAATACTTCGGGATCGCCTGAGGCTAAAGAATCACATGGAATTGTGGGATCACCTAGTTCTATTGGGTCTCCTGAAACTATGAGCCCACCTAGAACAATAGATCACTTGAGACAATGGGATCATGTGAAACTGCAGGATCTCCTTAATCTATGGAGGTTGGTTGACACTGTGGGATCACCAAGAACTATAGGACCACTTGGGACTGTGGGATCTCCAGGTACTATTGAGTCTCCTGGGACTACAGGGTCGCTTGGGACTGTGGGGCCACCTAGGTCTATGGGGAATTCCAGTGACTGTGAGGTCACCTAGGTCTATGGGGGTTCCCAGGGACTGTGGGGTCTTTGGCCACGGTCACCCCAGACTCGTTGGTCAGTTCACCTCTGGCATCGAACAGCTGCTGTGCGCTGAGCACATTATTCGTGACATAGCTAGTCCCCTGTTAAACAGGTAGTCGGCCATGTCGCAGACAATGGAGAAGAAGTGGCAACTGGACACAAGGAGTTGCTCCCTTCCCCTAAACCCTTCCTGACAAGAGGCAGCCAGCCCAGAGCTGCTCTGATTAAAATAACTTACCAGCACCATGCACCGGTGACTTCATCTCCCTGCGCGCTACAGTGGCTGCTGCAAGTGTCCGGAGATGAGTGCAGGGACCGGCGGGTGGTGGAGTTCTCAAGTGGGAGCCGGGAAGGTGTCATGGGGGGAGGGGAGATGGTCTTACCCTCTTCCAGCACCCTATATGAAGGATGGGGGTGACAGTGGCCATCACGGTCGGATATCACTCTTGACCTACTTGATGGTGTCACCCCTCTGGCTCCACACCCCCATAGCAATGCCACTGGCTCAGTTTTCCATAGGAGAAAAGTTAGGAGAGAGGTTACCCAAAATAGCAGCAACAATTGCCTCTGCTCAGTAGTAACTTGTAGTATCTTTAACCTGTGTCACAGGCTAATGCAGATTCTGTAGATTAGACAGACAGCTACCTTTCTGTATTTTCAGCCCCTTCCACAGGCTAACTGTAGACCTTTAAGCCAAGACCAGCAATTTGTGGTTGTGGACTTTTAAGCCAAGACTAGCAATTGACTAAGTAGGACTCTTCTTCAGCTTCCTTCCCCAGGCATAAGGCCTGAGAAGCATAAACTGGACTTCTCAATGGAGCCTGGGAGGGAAGGACTCTTGCCAGGTTACATCACTGGCATAAACCTCTTAGTGATTGGCCAGTGCAGAATAAATATTTATAACCCAACCGAATTTCAAGAACTAAATCATCTTTTGCTTGACTTATAACTTTCTAAGGCAGATCCTCACCTACCAGGCCTCATCTATCTAGACACTGCTTGTGGGGTGTATCATATTAATTCAAAGCTGCCATATAGCATTCAGAAGAAGCAGTCAAATATGGGTTCAAATTACAACGAGAGTCAAATTTACTTTCCAACATTCTTCCACCTCTGGGATTTCATCAGAAAAATTACAGAAACCAAAAATGACCCAAGTTTCATATGTATAGTGAGCCTAGCACCCACGGTCCAACCTCTCCCAAGGTCAAATATCTTCACAAAAAAAAAAATCAGTTTCCAGACTTACTTTGTCTGCAAAAAAGACAAATATGCTAACAAAGCCTCACACAAACCCTGAAAAGGCAAATATGTTAGCCAATTCTAAAACAAACCCCAAGAAGAGCAATCGGAGTGAAAAGATAGAAAATATTGCCTTGTCACTTCATTGCAGAGAAAGCCATGAGCAATCATCTGCAACAGTCATGCCAAAGTGCAGTGAACTATGTTGTCAAGGAATTTTGGGAAAAACGTATGCGAAAATATCAAATCTTTTAAAAGGTCTTTCCTTACAGACAACCTAAGAAAACATTTAAAGCTGATGTCCAGGCTTACTTTCATTTTAAATAGTTAGTTTTGGCCAAGCTGGCCCAAACAAACTTATTTCCTTCACTAACATGTGCACCCGCTTGGAGCTCTGTATAAACTGTATATAGCCTCAGCTACATACAGTATATAGTACTGAGCGCTGGGTGTGAGATGAGATCTTCCCATCTCACACCCAAAACAAAATAGCGTCAGACTGAGTGGCACTCAGCTCTTCATAGGAAGCTTTGTATTCTATCAGTGAATACAAAGCTTCCTCTGATTGGCTGAGTTGGAGAGGCGGGCTGATCAGTGGCGGCTTGTGCTCAAAATTTTTGGGGGGGCGCAAACAAACTGAAAAATACTGAAACCCCCCTCTCCCCCATCAATTGCAGCCTCACTGTGCCCATCAAATACAGCCATTTATTTGAAGAGAGAAAAGGGAGAAAACCCTTACATAGCATAACAATACGAACTGGTTTAGTAGCAAAAGATTCCGTCATAATTCCTTAACCACCTCATCTAAATAGTTAGATTACATATTATAGATGGTTAACAACATGCAGGAGAGCAAACCAGTGATTTATCTTTTTGGAACAGCTTCAACATCAATGTCCTGATCGTCATCTAATGCCGTGTACACACGAGTGGAATGTCCGACAGAAAAAGTCAGACGGGCGCTTTTAATCGTATATTCTGATCGTGTGTATGCCCCATCGGACTTTTTATGTTGAAAATTCTGACGGACCTAGAAAGAGAACATGTTCTAAATTTTTGATTAGAGCCATCGGGAAAACCGCTCGTCTGCATGCTGTTCTGCTGTTCCGAACGGACCAAAAACGACATATGCTCTGAAGCAAGTACGAGACGGAAGTGTTTGGCTACTGGCTATTGAACTTCCGTTTTCTAGTCCCGTCCTACGTGTTGTACGTCACCGCATTCTGGACAGTCGGAATTTGGTGTGACCGTCCGTGTGTATGCAAGACAGCTTGAGCGGAATTCCGTCGGAAAAACCTTTGTGTACAGGGCATTAGAGCTCCGCTCCCCAAGCATCTATCCCTCCTGACCATATTTTGTCAAATTTGCTAGGGCAGTTTCGATTGATATATGTAATCTTATACAGTGGTATCACTGAATTTAATATCGAGCGCCATGAGGTCCCCGTAGGTGGTGCAGCGTCCTCCAGTGTCATTTTTTATAGCAATGATCAAAATAATAATGTCACTGGTCCCCAAAAAGTGTCATTCGGGGTCAGATTTGTCCGCCGCAATGTCGCAGTCCCGCTAAAAATCGCAGATCGCTGCCATTACTATTAAAAACAATAAACAAATAAAGGTCCCTAAATATATCGCATAGTTTGTAGACATGATAACTTTTCCACAAACCAATCGATATACGCCTATTGCGATTTTTTGTACCAAAAATATGTAGAAGAATATATATCGCCCTAAACTGATGAAGAAATTTGTTTTTTTACTTTTTTTTTTGGATATGTATTATAGCAACTATAAATCACTCAGTCTGTTGGTCTTTGACGGCACCCTGAACTTAACACATATTCCACCACTACACTGCAGGAACCTTTCTCCATGATAGGCCTCTAGCCGTACCACACCAACTCGGAGACAATCCCCTTCCCACAGTGCAACCATTACCGTATTGCAGCTAACCGTTCTAACTGGAATACACCAGAGGGGCACATACTACTGATGAGTCCCCAACACTTTCATCTCGTATGTTTTCTGACACCATCAAAGACCAAAACACTGCCACAGCCCACAAGGATAACACCTTACCCTTAAGAGCCCCTCCACACCAGCAGGGCCTGCTGAATCCCGTCCTGTAGACCCAGCGCCCCCCAAACTCACAATATTATTATTATTATTATTATTATTATTATACAGGATTTATATAGCGCCAACAGTTTGCGCAGCGCTTTACAACATGAGGGCAGACAGTACACTTACAATACAAATCAATACAGGAGGGATCAGAGGGCCCTGCTCGTTAGAGCTTACAATCTAGAAGGGAGGGTCAAGTGGAAACAAAAGGCAATAACTGTGGGGGATGAGCTGATGGAAAAAATGAAAATACAGTTGTTAAGTGTGGGTAAAATAGGCTTCTCTGAAGAGAAGGGTTTTCAGGGATCGTCTAAAAGCTAATAGAGTAGGAGCTAAGCGGACAGATTGGGGTAGGGCATTCCATAGGATTGGAGAGGCTTTGGAAAAGTCCTGGAGGCGAGCATGGGATGAGGTGACGAGGGAGCTAGAGAGCAGGAGGTCTTGAGAGGAACGAAGAGAACAAGTAGGTTGGTATTTAGAGACTAAGCTAGTGATGTAGCTGGGGGCGAAATTGTGGATGGCTTTGTACGTAGTTGTTAGAATTTTGAATTTAATTCTTTGGCCGAGCGGAAGCCAGTGGAGGTATTGACAGAGAGGAGTGGCAGACACAGAGCGATTGGTAAGGTGGATGAGTCTGGCAGCGGCATTCATGATGGATTGAAGAGGTGATAGACTATGTAGAGGTAAGCCAATGAGAAGAGAGTTGCAGTAGTCGAGGCGAGAGATGACATGATCCCTCTTTGTACTGCCAGCATAGACCCCATTTCTTTCTGGCCTGTTGTCCTGACGAAGTTGCAAGCCCCCCCCTTGAAAAAACTGACTCGGGGCCCGAGCCGAGGACATCAGGCGCATCCAGAGGCTAATGTCTTTGTGATCCCAGCGAAGAGACGTACGGCCCTGCGCTGCCAGAACTGCTCGTCATACCTTAACCAGGGCGATTCCCCATAAACCCGGTGAGCCTCTCCAATGGCGTCTATGTAACAAAACAGAGCTAAACAATGTTCCGAGCTCTTCTCCCCTACAACGCTCGCCATAATGGCAAACGCCTGCTACCAGTAGGCAAACGTCTGCGGAATCAATCTGTACCTCCGCTGGTCCTCATCCTCCTTCTTGGAGTCATCGGGCTTGATCCTATCCAAGTAAAAATTTTCTAGGGGCAGTAAGGAGAAGATCTCCACATACTCACCCTTGCAAATTTTTTCCCGCACTTCCTGTTTCAAATGTGCCCCCAACGGCCCTTCAAAGCACACGTACACCTCACATTTTGCTGCATAAGCAATCCTAACCACATCTGTCCTGCCCGTGACCTTCTGCAAAGCTCCTGCTTTTTCCCCAGTCTTCATACTCACCGACACCGCGGCCAGGGGCGTTACAGTAAGCTCCGTAGGGGCAGGTGGGACACCCGTGACCTGGGAGGCGGGGGGCCCCCCATTTATTCTCATTCCCCTGCCATCCGCACAAGCCCTGTCAACTGATTGGACCCACGGTGACACCTGCGGGGGCTGGCCTCTTTTTCCACCCGCAAACTGCTGCACCAAATCCCGCAGACCCTCCCAGCAAGTCTTGCAGCTGTGCCTCTGTCTCAGAATTGGCAGGCGGAGTGCCCGCCACCTGTGGGCCAGCCACCACGGCCGCAGGTGACTGTGGCATGGCTCTAGCAGCCACTGCAGCACCCCCATCGACTACACTCAACAGCCCACACAGTGAAGCATTCAATAAAGTATTAGGTAAAGCAGAGGACTTACCGGGCTGACCAAGAATGCCCCCAACAACCACTGCTTCAGCATCTATCAGTGTCATGCCTTCAGCCTATAAAGAAAAAATAATATTTTCTGGACTTGCAATATCAACATTGCCCACTAGATGCCACTCTTAACAAAAGACTATTGATGGGTAGTTTTCTATGGTTAATAGACATTTCCTGTCATATCACTAGGAACTAGCCCACTTCCTATTACAACTCTTTCATCTTTTCCATGAGGACAGACTGCATGGAGCCAGCTAAGCCTGCACTACATGTTCAGAGGAAATCTCAATCCTTCTAAGGCAGCATCGCTGGTATGCTAAAGACTGTTTATTTGTATACCTATTAGACATTTGTTATGTTCATGTAATTCTTATATATTTGTCTGTCTATTTCTAGTTTCACCATATCATACACGCGTGTGTACCGTGTGTACATCCTATTCTTATATGGCCACCACCTGTTCATTGTAATAAAGATCCAAAGTTTCAGACAGTCTGGTTATTGTAGGATTCAAGGTTTAAACTGTATGTTGAGCTACATACACGCCAGGGGCAAACGTGTAGCGAGAACAGCACAATCGGTGTCGTGCGACTCTGCGACTTCCCTTCCTCCGAGCATGACAGCCTGCCTTCCGACCGTACTTCAAGAGCTTGTTGATCTGGCATTTGCAGCATCCCAGGTGAGGAAGGCCTAGATGTCGTGGATCCCTGCCGTTGTTGGCCCCGCCCACCAGCACTGGATCCGCCCACCGCTGCACATGCCCCCTCTAGTTGGGCCCTGGCCAGCCGTTCCCGATCATCTGCCGCCTCTCTGCCCCCTGTCCCCCACAGCTGGAGGATCCCTCTCATCAGTGGAGCTGCCGGCCCTGTCTGGTAACGGCCAAGACTCCCCCCGCGCAGTCACCGCTGAGGGGGAGGAGTGCGCTGGCTGCTGACCTGTGTGACGAGCGGGCGGGGGAGAGGCCCGTAGCACGCCCACTGAGCTCCGCCGATGGCGAGGATTCTGACCAGGGCCCCCACCGGCAGAAGCAGGTGGGCGCTTTGCCGGGGGGCCTGACAGGTCCCGTGGAGGGGTCCTGATGTGGCACAAAGCTCTGGGGGAGGTCCCGGCAAAAAAAACTCCGGATACCTAGACCTCCGAGCCCGTGGAGACACCTGTTCCCCCCGCTGCTGACCCAGATGCTTGATCCTGGAGCAGGGAGGACACTTGGCTGTGAAGCCACTCCGGTCCCCTGGTCGCAGCAGCCGCCCTCAACTGGGCCAGGATGAGGTCAATGTCAGCCATGATGAGAAATGTCAGCAGCGTGGAAACTGCTTCCTCCTTTCTGCCCCTGCCTCTGCTGCCCGGAAGTCCCGCCTCCCCTTTAAATAAACAACGCCCCTCCCACTCTGCTCATTTACCAATCTGTACCACCCCCTTCCTTGCAAACTTCCCTGCTTTTAACCCATTGTTGTCTCCCCTCTACACACTGTCATGCCCAGCCCTGCACTACTTTCACTTTTTTCCTTTCACTCCGAGCCTCACTAACTGGTGATCGGCTGTTCAATAAAAGTGATCTAGGCAGCTCTACAGCCACCGGATTGTTACTTGACTTTTACTGAATTGATAAGGGCCAGGTCTCCCTTCCTGCATGTGCCTATTTTAACATGTGTGAAAAATGTAAATATTGCTCTGGATAGCAATTGGTTAAAGGAGAAGTATGGCCAAATCTTTTTTGGCTATACTCCTCCTGTGGGTCACAGCAGTGCACTTAGTTCAAAGCCAGGCTCTGCAGGGATCCCAACAATAATGTCAGGACCCACCAAGATGCCTGGTGCTATGAAGAAGGTTTAGGCCGAAACAGCATTTTAAGATGTTGTAACTGCTTCAGTGCAAAATAAAATTTCATAAGAAGGAGCGATCGTGTGGAGGCTTTTGATTTCTATGGGTTCATGTTGGACGGGATAGCCAGAGCACCAACACACAGCCCATCATCCTTTTATTGCAGTAGAGCTTGAGTGAGTTCTTATACTTCATCATCTTCAGTCCACATAGTAATACATGTCTTTATAGTACAGTATGGAACACTTAGTTCTACTACACAGTACCATAACATCCAGCCATCTTCCCAGCTGTTTTCATTTAGTCCCCCAAAGGTGGTTCCACACACAAGGTGTCCCTCAGTCTTAAACCCCAAGGCCATCCTAAACAAAGACTTACTAAATGAAGGTCAGGGGTGGCGAGATTCTACCATCTTTTCCCTTGTGAGTCTTTGTTCATACTCCTGACAGTCAGCACTGCAGAGGGTCCTCTCTAACTCTATCATAGATCACAAGCCTACTGTACATGGTGTTGGCCAGGGGTGACCTGTTCCCATACCTGAACTTCCAGGCCTTGCCCACTGCAGAAAATAAAAAGGGCACAAACAACACCCACTACATCACCAGAGGAGGGGCAACAAATAAAGGGCACTACACCTGCCAACATACACATTACAACTACTACAAAACTCTTACATTTCTAGTGAGAGTTTAAAAGACTTTAATTCTACATTCCTGCAACAGATTCTTGACCTGTGTTGCAGTTTAGCTGTGGATTCATCCACGAAGACCTGAGATAATACAGCTGACAGCTTACATTACACCTACCAGCAAAGAGAGACCTAATGCCGTGTACACACGGGCAGACTTTACAGCATCAAAGGTCCGACGGTCTTTACGACGGACTTTCGACGAAGTTACTACGGACTTTCGAACGATTGGACTTGCCCATACATGAATGGACTAAAGTCCGTTCGAAAGTCCATTGGTTTGAACGTGATGACGCACGTGGGACTAGATTAAGGAAGTTGATAGCCAGTAGCCAATAGCTGCCCTTGCGTCGTTTTTTGTCCGTCGGACTAGTATACAGACGAACTGATTTTTCGACCGGACTCGAGTCTGTCAGAAAGATTTGAAACATGTTCTAAATCTAAAGTCCGTCTGATTTTCGACAGAAAATGTCCGCTGAAGGTCCGATGAAGCCCACACACGGTCGGATTGTCCGACGGATTTGTTCCGTCGGTCCTGTCCGGTCGAAAAGTCCAGTCATGTGTACACGGAATAAGAAGAACATCAGTCATCACACAATTACACCCCTTTCTTCACAAGTCCTCTAGACTTTTCAAAAAGTTTCTTCAACCAATCAATGAGACCCTGTACGATCCATAAGGGGCCTTGCAAGTTATGCTGCCCTTGAAAGAGTGAATTGATGTTTCAAAGACTGTTCTAGGATGTCGAGACCAGGACATCAAGGACTCAAATTCACAACCTTATCTGTTCTGTTTGTAGCAAGGCCTTTTAGGCCTTTTTAGGCCTAATGGTGACCTCCAGAGTCAGGGACAGCTGTCATCCTTCTGTGTAGAGTGGGTTACAAGCCATGGTGAGTGTAATGCAAGATGAAAAGGGTGGGCACCAGACACTTTTCGAATGCAAAGAGATTTATTGTCTCTTAAACAGAACTGTGGGAGAGAGGGTTAGGGCCAGGACACCCTTAGGTAGATGCAATGCTAATTGATAGACTCTGAGGCCTTCACCTGTAGGCAGACAGCCATACAGGTGAAGGCCTCCAGCCGGACACCACTTCTGTATAGGTAGGACGCTATCTCCTATGGCAACAATCTTGTAGAATTTACTAACTGTAATTGTATCCACCTTTTTGCAACACGAACAGGTCTCAGATTACCCCACAATCACTCACTGTGGGTCTTCACTCAATGAGCTCCCAGTCTCTCTCACTAGACTTCAGATCCAATAGCCACTGGATCCCCTGAGCTCTTCCACTGTTAGCACTCAGTATCTTCCTCAAGCGTCACCCCTGCTTCCCTGCTGGGTCCCTGACTTGCCACTCACAGATTCTCTTCAAGCATCACCGCTGCTGACACACTAGGTGCCTGGTTTGGCACTCACTGATGCTCCACAAGCGTCACTTCTGCTGTCCCACTGGGTCCCTGACTTGGCATTTGCTGAGATTTTCTCACTTCTTCACCATCCCCAGATGATCAGAAGTCTGCTCTGGTACTGTACTAATCTTACTCACAGTGGTCTCCTATAACATGGTGGATGGTCCCTTAGTGGCGACAGCTTCCCCTCTACCTCCGACCACAGCGGGTTCCCCGGCCGGCAGAACCGCTACTTCTGGTTGGTCTACAAGCCTGCAGTCCCAACCCTACGCTGCTCTCCTGCTTCTGGTAAGGCCTTAGACAGCCTAATAGCCAGATGTCCCCGGGATAGGCCTCAGGCTTCCGGCCTAGCAGCCCAGGGCAGTACAAAACACGTCCACCCAGACAGCCGTCCAGGTGGCACAGAATCTCAATCACCCGACTCCACCCAAATAAATAGGCTTTCCCAGCAGGCCAAGGGACCCAAGAAAATCTAAGCCCATTGGCTGCGACTCCCCATTCATTCATAATCTGTCCTTGCTATGCTCTTGTCTTATCCAATGTCACCAGCTACCAGGCCACCTAGTGACAGAAGAGAGAAGTTCAGCAATTGCAGAATTAGGGGAAATCAATTGATCTCCTAACAATTGGCCAGGGCAACTATCGACTGGCAACTAAATTTAATAGCAGCCCTGCCTAAACATCAGGGTGCTACATGTTCATTCTATGGAAATTGAGTCAGCAGAGGTATGACATTCTGTGGCCTCTCTCACTTGAAGATGGTAGACAGGACTGAGACTTTATTTTTCTTACGCATGTAGCGGCTGTTGCATCAAGATTACAGTGCCAAGCTGACCAGGACACTCATTAAACAGGGACATGGCTGTTAGTTCTGTAAGAGTGATTTCACCCCTCCCTCCTTTTCTTCTCACAGACATGACACAGGAGAGACAGCCTACTCTGCCCTTTCCCCTAATTATTCATTGGCAGAATGAACTCAGCCAATCATGGGAAGACTGTAGGAGGAAAAAGGAACTGTGGGACATGAAGTCCCAACACAAAGCAGCCTGACTGACTTTTAAGGTGACAGGACTGAAAATACCAGGCTGCACTGCAGAGAGTCAAGAGAATTGTGGGAGAGACTATAAAAGTACAGGGCAGACTAGGCCCAAGGTTATTTGTTTCCTGGATCCTCTCATGTGGACACCAACCCATCACTGTGAGAGGGGGATTGCGGCCTACCATGTGGTGTACCCGCATGAGAGGGGCCTGGCTCTGTTTGCTGTCCATCTGAAATCCATCCAGCACCACTCCGGCCGTCTGCCAACCTGTGTACTGAGCTTCACATCTGGAGATCGATACGGCGGATCCGCTGCACGAGTGTCGCTACATGAGCTACTGTCGGCCTGGTCGTGGTGAGAGGGCAGTTGCCCACCTTTACAAATCCTTTCTCATGGTTTCACTGGAACACTTTGCACAGACATCTCTACCTTAGGAATACTAAACCTACTTTGAACACCGTGCAGAGACGCCTTTAGCTTTCCTCATTTCAAGAAAACTATCGATTGCTACTACACCTTATTGGATAAAAGTTAATGAGCTCCTCCATGCCGGTGAAGACCATCAGATGTGCAATGGGGACATTACTGTTATTGCTGCTATGAGGACCCTTATACCATTGCCTTTAAGTCAGACCTCTCAGAGTCAACGGTTAATAGTTTGGCCTGGGGTTCCCCTTTAGTATTGGTAATATCTACAAGTACTCAATAGTTTTGAAGAAGGTATTATCTGTCACTGACTGTATTGATGCTGGCTATTTGCATATTTGTTTGAGCACTATAAAAAATCACTTTAACCAAATCCTGATTGTTTGTCCGGGATCTGGCTGACCAATACCATTTTGAGTTCTTGCTGCCTAAGTAAATTGAAAAAAGCATTAATACTTGAACTGTGTCAGTGTGTTATTACTGTGGTATTCTATTAATCACATTGCCAGGTGTGCCAGAGGGGCTGAGGCCATTCCTGGGGTTGAGAGGCAGAGTAACGGGAAGAACAAACTTAACCAGCGGCTCCTGGGGGGGTATCGCTACACACGTATGTATTGCTTCCATTGCATGATGTTCTTTCTCTCTTGTATCTTATAGGTCCAAGAACAAGTCATCTATATGGACTTATGTCATGTTGTACAGTGAAATCTAAAGATTTCAGGCAGATATTGCTATGATCCACCTGTGGTGTTATCTTCTGTTACTCCTTTGTATTGCATTGATGTTACTAATGTTCAGGTCTATGGTGACGCCTAATATTAGATTAGTGTCATATCAGCTTGTTCGGGTAGTGTAGTGCCTACCCCGATTTTCCGGGAGCCTAATGGTGACTACCGGGGGTAGGGATGGCTGACATACATTTTCAGGGTGCAGGTTTGTGGGCATGGTGGGTGATGAACAAAAAAGAAGTTTGGCGCCAGTCACTTTTATGCTTTAAACAATAGAGAGTTTATTTCTCAGAACAGAAAAAATGTGGGAGAGAGGGGATCGGGCACAGGACACCCTTAATAATGATCCGCAACAGGCAGATTGACAGACTCCTCAGACAAAAATAGGTGAGGTAAGGTAGACAGCAGTACAGGACACAGAGCCTTTAAGCTGAACCAGCATATCTGTACTTTATAGGATAGTAACTGAACTTTATTTATTGCTTCATACACTGATTCCCTTGGATAAGTTCCCTCTGAAGTCGTCCCAGCCACTTCATAGCCTCCTGCTCATGAAGGGTCCTCTCTCTGGTGCTTCCTCAGAACTCCTTCTTTCTAGAATCCTTACCGGATCTTTAGCAGGCTTTTCTCCACATAAACTTGAACACCCAGGTAGGCCTCGGTTAAGCCTAGCAGCCAGCAGCCACATGGATAGGCCTCGGTTAGGCCTAGCAGCCAGCAGCCACATGGATAGGCCTCAGGTCTAGCAGCCAAGAGCTGTATCACACATCCACCCAGGCCGTAGCCCTGGGCGGGAAGAACTGACTTGTCACCTGACTTCTTTCCATTAAATAACTTTTCCCAGAATGCATCACAGAAAATATGATTGGCTGAGAAAAGTATGTTTATCAATCCCTTGCATATACTGTAGCTCATCATACTAATGTCAAAGGCAACAGCACCACCTACTGACAAAAGGGAGAAGCCACAAATAAAAATGGAAATAACACGTAAGTCCTTTGACGCTTAAACACTATCAATTAGCCAGGCTGACTACCACCCAGCATGACTAAATTTACCTGCAGCCCTACTCCAGGGACAAGGGTGCTACAGTAGAATTTGGTAAGTTCCTTCTGTTTTCCCTTCCTGTTTAGTGCTATAAGAGCACAGACTTAAGCCGGCCATAGATGGTTGAATCCCGGCTGGTTCAGCAGGGACTGGCCAAGATTGTAACCATGTATGGGCAGGCTGAATGTACCAAAGTTGATCAATGGATCAACTTAGGTACAATCAGCCTGTCAGATTTTTATACGATTATTGCAAGGCGGCCTAGCAATAATCACTGGGTGTTCACTGTGTGTTCTCCTGGCCTTGATGGGAGAACACAATAGCTTCACGGGAATGAATCCCCCATGTTCCCGTGGTTAACACTGAAGAAATGGCTGCACTCCAAGATCCATCAAAATTCTTATCTAATGAATGAACATCCCAAGTGTTACAAACAATTCAAATGGTAGACACGTTTCACACACTACAGGCGTGCTTATTCAAGTGTTCCCGTGGTTGCAGGAAAGAAAATCGCTCTATCTATGGCAGGCTTTACAGTAGTTGATTTCTTCCTGTCTTCTTCCATGCCCTTTTCCCAGATTGGGATCTAAGGAAGAATGTCAATGTATAAGGCTGTATTTGAAATATAATACCTAAAAATGGCCAGAAATAAATAACGAGATTAGACTTCAATGGGGTTCACTGCAAAGTTTAAGCAAGATTCACAATCAGTGAACTGAACCCAGGTAGATTTATTCATCCCTATGATGGAATTCACACAGATATTGCAAACAGGCGGTTGGGTCATGTTTTTGCTAGCAAAGCCACTCACAATTGTTAAAACAGGGAGTGGATGGGTATGTACAGATGGCAGCGCTAGCCTTGCCATGAATTGCGGCAAGGCAAAAATAACTTGCGGAGTTCAGCAGGCATTGACACTTTGCAACCGCCTCCATTCACTTCCATTGAGATGCACTGTAAACCCATTTACAGCACAGTTGCAAAACATCAAAAGTGATCATTTCCCATTGAAGTATTGTAAAAAAAAATCTCACTATACATTGCCATGCGTAGTGGTGCACTGCACTGCAACACACATTAACGCAGAAGAAAAACCGCATGTGCATTGGAGCTGCGATGCCATAGTCAGTGCATTGAAGTGGCATTAAAAATGGATGGCACCACACTGTGCTGACACAGAACGTTGTGAATGGCCCCCTTAAATCCAGCGCACCCTCAAAACACCTTTATTTCACTTTTACTTTTTGCATTTTGACAAAATCTTTTCTTTATAACTGAAATTTCAAGGAAATGAAAACTGCCAACCTGGCTTATCCTTATTTTTACCATCACCGACTGCTCTGACAGTAAATATTCTGACTATCAATATATAATATAACTCTTGAAATCCAGCAGGTGGGCACTCCTGGCTAATGATTGCTTGGGGCTGTTGTTCTCCCTGACTGCTGATACCATTCAAGGTTCCAGCGCTTGGCGTTCGTCCAGATGAAGATTTGCGTTCTGGTTGTCAGGTGACCTCTGATCAGTCAGGATCTGTCCACTTAACAAGTCAGAGAGGGATTTGACTGCGAGTGTGTAATGCTTTGTGTCAGGTAGTGGAGCCATAAGCCTGGGATTATCCCATAAAGAGGGCCTGTCTCCATCCTCTTATGTCTTAGCGAGGCCACAATACGGGAGAGAGACAACTGTCGCATCAACATAGGGAATATTTAGTCTGTGGATTGTGCTGCCATGCCTCTGAGCAGATCCTTGTCTGTCACTTCTCTGAATGGCCTGCCACAGTGGGATGAAGAGGACCTGCCTATTGAGGATCTGCTCCTCTTTGAGATCTCATGGGAAGTCACCAATAAAGGTCGGTAAGCTGGTTTTTATCAGGGGGATCTAGGATTAACCCTTTAACTGTCACCAGGGGTATTTTTTTGTACCCAATACCAAAAAGACTCTGTTATGGAGGCTTGAAGTTTTTGTTTTTTTTATAATTTTGACAACTGCAAGCAGTGCTTTTCTCTTTGTCCATGAAAGTAAGGACTGAAGATGCGATAGAGTTTTTTGACAAAGCAATGCCTTTGCAACACTGCTTTTTCAGGTGATCATTGGCAAATGACAGTGATCATCTGTAGTGAAGCCAATTTGGTGTGCAGCACCAACAAAATACACTGTATTGTTAAAAGTATTGGGACACCTGCTTTTACATGAACATGAACTTTAATGGCACCCCTGTCTTAGTCCGTAGGGTTCAATATTGAGTTGGCCAACCCTTAGCAGCTATAACAGCTTCAACTCTTCTGGGAAGGCTGTCCACAAGGTTTAGGAGTGTGTCTATGGGAATGTTTGACCATTCTTACAGAAGCGCATTTGTGAGGTTAGGCACTCATGTGGACGAGAAGGCCTGGCTCTAGGTCTCTGCTCTAATTCATGCCAAAGGTTGAGGTCAGGACTCTGTGCGGGCCAGTCAAGTTCCACAACCCCAAACTCATTCATCCATGTCTTTATGGACCTTGCTTTGTGCACTGGTGCGCAGTCATGTTGGAACAGGAGGGGGCCATACCCAAACTGTTCCCACAAAGTGGGGAGCATGAAATTGTCCAAAATGTCTTGGTATGCTGACTCCTTAAGAGTTCCCTTCACTGGAATTAAGGAGTCAATTCCAACCCCTGAAAAACAACCCCACACCATAATCCCCCTCCACCAAATGATTTGGACCAGTGCACAAAGCAAGGTCCATAAATACATGGATGAGCGAGTTTGGGGTGGAGGAACTTGACTGGCCTACACTGTCCTGACTTCAACCCGAAAGAACACCTTTGGGATGAATTAGAGTGGAGACTGCGAGTCAGGCCTTCTCGTCCAACATCAGCACCTGACCTCACAAATGCGCTTCTGGAAAAATGGTCAAACATTCCCATAGGCACACCTCTAAGCTTTGTGGACAGCCTTCCCAGACCAGTTGAAGCTGTTATAGCTGCAAAGGGTGGGCCAAGTCAATATTGAACCCTACAGACTAATGCCCCGTACACACTGTCGGATTTTCCGATGGAAAATGTGTGATAGGACCTTGTTGTCGGAAATTCTGACCGTGTGTAGGCTCCATCACACATTTTCCATCGGATTTTCCGACACACAAAGTTTGAGAGCAGGATATAAAATTTTCCGACAACAAAATCCGTTGTCGGAAATTTCGATCGTGTGCACACAAATCCGACGGACAAAGTGCCACACATGCTCAGAATAAATAAAGAGATGAAAGCTATTGGCCACTGCCCCGTTTATAGTCCCGACGTACGTGTTTTACGTCACCGCCTTCAGAATGATCTGATTTTCCGACAACTTTGTGTGACCGTGTGTATGCAAGACAAGTTTGAGCCAACATCCGTCGGAAAAAATCCTAGGATTTTGTTGTCGGAATGTCCGAACAAAGTCCGACCGTGTGTACGGGGCATAAGACTGGGATGTCATTAAAGTTCATGTGTGTGTAAAGGCAGGCGTGCAAATACTTTTAAAACTATAGTGTATAAAACCATGGGTAAGTGAAACCATGAGCAGAGCTCTTATCATTGTAAATAAAAAGGGGTGGAGGTGCAGAACAACACCTTGGCATGAGAATGGACTGCACATTTAGGCTCAGATTTCTACTCCCTGGTCATTTCGGTAGGAAAGGGTCAGTAATATAAACTGCCATAATCACACAACCACCAATCAAAATTGACAGCAGAAGGTTGTGAATGATGTCCCTGATTTCGAGGGACTGTCCCTGATTTGGAACAAAGTCCCTCCGTCCCTCTTTACTCCTCATTTGTCTCTCATTTTAGTTTGAGCTATATAGTTGTATATAAAATGTACATTTTTATCTTTGAAAACATGTTTCCCAGTGCTAAATCTTTCATCTGATTTCTAAATTGTTGCATATGGAAATGTACAAATGTAATATACGCTTCAATATACGCTTATTGCGGTTTCTTTTACCAAAAATATGTACAGTAGAAGAATACATATTGGCCTAAACTAATATAAACATTTTTTTTGGATATTTATTATAGCAAAAAGTAAAAAATATATTTTTTTTTTCAAAATTGTCGTTCTTTTTTTGTTTATAGTGCAAAAAATAAAAACCGCCTAGGTGATCAAATACTACCAAAAGAAAGCTCTATTTGTGGTAAAAAAAGGACATCAATTTTGTTTGGGTAAAGCATCGGACAACCACACAATTGTCAGTTAAAGCGACGCAGTGCCTTATTGCAAAAAATGGCCTGGGCATTAAGGGGAAAAATCTTCCGACCTGTAAGGGGGAGTGGCAGTGGGTGTGTCCTATGCCTACATACTTTTGCTAACACGTGTCCCTCGTTCCCATCTCAGAAAGACAATGGGGAATTACCACATTTGACACTTTAGGGTTTATGTACTAAAGCTAGGGAGTGAAAAATGAGTTACACTTCTGCATAGAAACCAATCAGCTTCCAGGTTTTTTTGCCAAAGCTTAAAGCTGGGTTCCCACTTAAAAAAAAAAAAATTAAAATTCAGCATCTACAAATATTGCAGCTGCTGATTTTTAATAATCGGACACTCACCTGTCCCAGGGTCCAGCGATGGGGGGGATCGAAGCCCCGCTCGTCCCTCCCTCCTCTAGGTGGCGCTGGCATCTTAACTGTGGGCACCCGGCTTCACAGCCGGACACCCACTGCGCATGCGCAAGCGCGTGCCGTCACTGGCCGCGCAATCATCTGGGACCTGTCACGTGTCCCAGATGATTGACAAGAGGGAGGGGGGAGAGCTGATCTCCTTTCCTGCGCCGAGGGAAGTGACATCAGGAGCCCAAGCGCCGAAGGAGGCAGACTACGAGGGACCCCTAGCAACAGGCATTTAGAGGTGAGTAAAAAAAAAATTTTCTCCAAATGTTTTTTTTAATTTTTTTTAAGCACGTTAATATTTTTTTTTGGGGGGGGGGTGAAACTCCACTTTAAAGTGGTTGTAAACCCTTTAAACCCCCCCCAAAAAAAAAAAAAACGCAAGACAAAGGCATAATGAGCTAGTATGCATAGCATATTAGCTCATTATGAATTACTTACCTGAGATCGAAGCTTCTGCAGTGGTCCTCGTTCACCGCTCCGGCGCCCGTCATCTCTCCGGGGAGTTACTTCTGGGTATTGCGGCTCCAGCCAATCAGCATGCGTGCGGGAGCCGCCGGTAATGGCACAGTCTAACTGAAGCAACGCCATGTATGTGCCGTTGCTTCAGTTTGCTTAAGTGCGCATGTGCCTATGAGGTCGACACATGCAAATACAGGGGATATCTCCTAAACTGTGCAGGTTTAGGAGATATCAGTGTAACTACAGGTAAGCCTAATTATAGGCTTGCCTGTAGTATAAAGTGGTTGTAAAGGGTTTACAACCACTTTACTTGAACAAGCTGAGGTTACCCACCAAAATGCTAACATTGCAGCCTGACAGGGCATACATATGGCACAATGCCTTGCTTTGCGGCTGTGGCATTTTGCTGCAGAGTCTGACACCTGTCAAACTCTCCCATTAAGTATAATGGGATCACACTGCAAATGTGAGGCCAACACTCTGCTGAAATCTTTTTTTTACTACAAAAACTCCCTTGGGATTTAAAAAACAGGATGTTTAGGAGGCGGCAGGATTACTTTGTAAATGCATGTCAACTAGCTACTATGCCACTCTCTAAAAAGCGATCCACTGCAGATTGCTTTTCAGAGGGCAGTAAGCATTACTGCCAGTGTGCAAGAAAACTTACGCTGGAGAGCATGTATCCATCCACCTATGTTCAAGGTCAGTGTGAAAGAGCCTGAAGTTGCATAGGGATATGTTTTTCACTTAAATTGTACCACACTTGAAACTGTGTAGCTGCCTTTGGCAAACAGATTTAGGTTTTCTCTCTGCAACGTGTTCAGAAAAATGAAGCAGATTTGGATAGTTTTCTTCTTTTGCTCAGCACAGATGCAGTTTATGCTCCAGTGTGATTAGGGCTTATTAAAGCATATCGTTTCAAAAATGTTTCTGAATTTTTACCTTTACATTTAGACCTGATTCACACCTATGCAGGTTGCAGTTTGCATATTGCAGGTGCATTTTGCGTTTTTCAATACACACCTTTAAACCAGTGAAGTCTATGGAACCAACAACCAGAAGAAAAAAAACCCTGTCCCTTTCCATAAAATGCACAGATGTGAACTACATCCATAGTAAACCATGTTAAATGGACTGTAGCATGTTTCTGCAAAACTGAAAATGCACTAAAAAATGCATAGGTGTGAACCAGGCCTTAATGCATTGGGGTCATTTCAGCATGCCTTGCAGAATGTTTTTTTTTATAAGTGTTTTCCCCATACAGAATGAAGGATGAATGCTTACGTAAATAGTAATAAGAGCATTTGGACTAAATATCTTTATAAAATGGTTCTGACTCTGATGCTCAATCCAGGGAGATGTCACTAACATATATCTAAAAGGTAAAACTTTATTTTTTTGTTTTGTTTTGGATGGACCCGAGAATAGTAAGAACCTGCCAGGGTTTTTTTTTTTTTTGGGGTGCCCATTGTAAAATTTTCTGTCTCCCTCTGCATTGGGGACAACATTTTTGATTTCCCATTACTATCTTTCTTAGTGGCACCAGGATAAATAGAGAGAGTGAATCTCCCCAGCATGGACACAGAAATAAAAACCTGAGAACAATCTACTCCTTATTCACTCCACCCAAAACCTAAAAAGTGATTGTAAAGCCTCACCTTGTATAACAACCCATTCAGTTGAAAATAGAAATGAAAAGCATAACATCTCTGTATAGATATTAAAAAACAATATAAACGCCTCCCCTCCTTTTATAAGTGATTGCATTCCCTCTGTTCTCAGCTGCATAAGAGCTGGGGGAGGAGAAGCAGCAGCACACTGATCTCCCCAGTGAAAGGCTGTGTGTGTGTGTGGGGGGGGGTTCAGGATAAGTCTGATCTTTGGAGGAGAGCAGGCTGAGTTCCCAGCACAGCTAGAGAACTGTCCACTTGTGTGTTTTCGTGCCTAGTGTGGTCATGGTCAGCTTTTTATAGGAAAGGGACTGACAGGAACACCAGGGATTCCACACAAAGGAAGTAATACAAAGAGAGCAGGAAACTTTCTCATACAAGTACATGGTACAGAGGGCACATATCAGGAATATGAAATGTTGGGTTTACATATTCTTTAAACTTGTCTGCCTTTGATCATCTCCATTACATGGTGGATTGATGGGGTTAGTAGTTTACACAAACTAAAACAATGCTATCTTTCTTTTGTATATTCTGTACTTGCTGAAAATGTTCTTAGCCTGAAAAAAAAAGAAACAAATGCAGCCACCACATGTGTGGACTAATAAGCTATATAATGTATTTTTTTTTTTTTATTATTTTGGGTTTAAATACACTTTAACTGCAGCAAAGAAAAATCAGATAGGACTGTGCTGGTGGCAGAGCTGCGTAAATATCAGGACTGGAAGGACAAAAGATACAAATCCCTTTGTAGATAAAATAACTGCCATATATGTATTTCATTTGTGTATTTATCTGCTTGCCTGTGGTTCATCTTTAATTCACCTGGCAGGTCTGGAGGAGGCTCCCTTTGTGGCTCAGGTTGGTTAATCATTTCTTAGTTTATTGACTGAAAAGTTGAAATGAAGGGGTGAAAGTTATTTACAACATCAGCCAGTTCACAGAGAAGTCAGGAGGCAAAGTACATTGAGGTCAGGTCCTCCGATTGATCAATAGATGGACACTGTGCAGGGTACACAATGAATGACCAGTCTGGGTGTTGTATTACCTCATATAGACACTAGGTGGCAGTATAACATCACAGGATGTTATGAAGGGGTTATGTCTGTACAATGGTGTACCATTAACCCTCAACTGGCCAGCAAATAGAATACATTTGTCTCACTGCGCTAAACTGATGAAAGGTGAAATCTGGCTTTCTGTACTTTACAAACCTCTTTGCCGTGCGCTGATGACTCACTTGTGCTTGATGTACACTTGTGAAAAGGCTATAGGGTTGATTTACTAAAACTGGAGAGTGCAAAATCAGGTGCAGCTCTGCATAGAAACCAATCCAATTCTAGATTTGTATTGTCAAAGCTTAATTGAACAAGCTGAAGTTAGAAGCTGATTGGCTACCATGCACATCTGCACCAGATTTTGCACTCTCCAGTTTTAGTAAATCAACCCCAATGTATTAACCACTTCCCTACTGGCGCATTGTAAAATGACGCCGGCAGGAACATCTCCTCCCTCGTCATGATGCCCGCCCGTTCTTGCCGCTCGTGCCCTCAGGACAAATCCCATCCCCGATCAGGAGACAATGAAAACGGCTCTTTACCACGTGACCGGCTGTGTCCAATCTACCGGTCACATGTGTTGTCCTCGTGCCGTGATCGGGGATGAGGTGTGTCCATTAGAAACACGTCATCCCCAATCAGGGTAGGGAGCCAATAAAAATTGGCTCTTTACCACGAATGTCACCAAACGGCGGTAACCCGCCGTTACTGGGCTCTCTTCCTCATACACTGATCCAGTGTGAGGAGGAGATCTGGTAACAGTGAGTTACTAATTATAGTGCACAACATAGTACCCAGATTGCCCCCCCCCCAAAAAAAGGACCTGTCTCCAGCCCAGAGTACCTGAGTACACATCTGCAGCCCAGAGTACCCTAGTACCTATCTGCAGCCCAGAGAACTCAATGACCGATCTGCAGCCCAGAGTACCCGAGTACCTGTCTCCAGCCCATCAGAGTATCCGAGTACCTGTCTCAAGCCCATCAGAGTACCTGAGTACCAGTCTCAAGCCCATCAGAGTACCTATCCGCAGCCTATCAGAGTAACCAACTACATAGTACATATGTGCAGCCCATCAGAGTACCTGAGTACCTGTTTCAAGCCCATCAGAGTACCCGAACACTTGTCACCAGTCCATCAGAGTACCTATCTGCAACCGATCAGAGTACCTATCTGCAGCCCATCAGAGTACCCAAGTACCTGTCCATAGCTCATCAGAGTACCCGAGTACTTGTCTCCACTCCATCAGAGTACCCGAGTACCTGTCTCCAGCCTATCAGAGTACCTAAATACCTGTCTCCAGCCCATCAGAGAAACCGAGTACCTATCTGTAGCCCATAATAGTACCTAGTCTCATTTTGTGGGCGTTTTACATTGTCCTGGTGCTCCAGGACCTTCACAGATGTGATAGGTAGTCAGGCAATTAGATGTGTAATTTATGATCCTAGAACGCCTGACGGTGCTACTTGTATGTTGGGCCTCTGTATGTGGCCAGGCTGTGTAAAAGTCTCACAAATGTGGTATGGCCAAACTCAGGATGAGTAGCAGAATGTATTTTGGGGGGTCATTTTTGCTATGTACATGCTATGTGTTAGAAATATGTTATAGATTGACAACTTTGTGTAAAATAAAAATATGTTTTCATTTTCTTTGCACATTTTTCAAAAACTTGTGGAAAAAAATGACATGCTCAAAAGACTCATCATGCCTCATAGAATATACGTTGGGGTGTTTTCTTTCTAAAATGGGGTAATTTTGTGGATGTTTCTATTGTCCTGGTGCTCCAGGGCCTTCAAAAGTTTGATAGGTAGTCAGGAAATTATATGTGTGAATTATGTCCCTAGAAGGCCTGGAGGTACTACTTGGATGTTGGGCCTCTGTATGTGGCCAGGCTGTGTAAAAGTCTCACACATGTGGAATCGCCATACTCAGGACAAATAGCAGACTGTATATTGGGGTGTCATTGTCAGTATGCATATGCTGTGTGTAAGAAATAACTTGTTATTATGACAATTTTGTGTAAAAAAATAAATAAAAAATTCTTAATTTTCCTAAGAATTGTGGGAAAAAATTACAACTTCAAAAAACTCACCATGCCTCTTACTAAATACCTTGGACTGTCTACTTTCTAAAAAGCGGTCATTTGGGGGTATTTGTACTGTTGTGACATTTAGGGCTTCAAGCATGAGATAGGCCATGAGGTGTGATCAGGTGTGGTCAATTTTCAATGATTGGCACCATAGCTTGTAGACTCTATAACCTCACAAAGACCAAATAATATACACTGATTTGGGTTATTTTTACCAAAGATATGTAGCAGTTTAAATTGTGGCCCAAATTTATAAACTCAATTGCTTATTTGGAAACTTTTATAATAGAAACTAAAAAAAAGTGTTTTTTTTTTCAAACTTTGCTCTTTTTTTACTTATATTGCAAAAAATAAAAAACCCAGTGGTGATTAAATACCACCAAAACAAAGTTCTATTTGTGTGAAAAAAATTATAAAAATTGTGTTTGGGTAAAGTGTAGCATTGTGTGAGAGCACTGAAAGCTGAAAAATGGTCTGGGCTGGAAGGGGGTATAAGTGCCCTGTATTTAAGTGGTTAAAGGGTAACTTCGCTTTTGTGGGGAAAAAAAATAGCAAATGAAGAAAAAAATCATATAGCATATACAATTGCGACACAAGTCATATTGTAATTGAATGTTATTAAAAATTATCTTTCCTTTTCAATCTGCAGCCGCTGTAATTTTCTGAAAATACAATATGGCTACCTGGAGGTGTTCTGTACACAGAATGTGTACTGACCACTTCCCACAAACATCATTTCTTGCTTGTGTGATTGGCACACCAATTTTCCCAGAAGTCTGTCTAAGATACAAATCAGATTTCAGGCATCCCCTGCAAAAAAAAACAACATTTTTTTGGTGAGATACTCCCACGTCTAAAGGGGTGCAGGCCCAGCAGCTTTCTTCGTTAGTGCTCTGCAGCTGCCACAGCTGACTGATAATTATAAAACCACTCCCATTAGACCCACTCAGCACAGAGGCACAGAGGAACAAACAGTGATTTTTTTCTGAGTAACGAAAGGTAGGAATCTGCAACAAAGGTTGTTATAATCCTTGTAATGTACATCGATCACCCAGTGGGGAATGTTTTTTTCTCAACAAAAGTGGAGTTATGCTTTAAGTTAAAAGTAACAATCAGTTTACAGACACAGAGTTCAGCAGCTAACAGTGAGACATGTTTTTCCACCTCTAAACATTATCTTGGCTGCCTTTAATGCCGGTGTACCCTTGTTAAAATTTTTGTCACATGAATGCTAACCACCAAATAATTTGCACATGGCTTAATTTTCATTGTGCTCAAGTGTTTTGCACTGCCACAGATACTGGAGGCGATATTTCAGCACACATTTATCACACTTAAATAGCTAATATTAAGTAAGGTGCTAAATCTCAACCTAAATGCTCATCCTAACCCTGACCTTTCACCTCAGGTCAGCCATTGTCAGTGATGATAATTACAACAAAAATTGCATCAGTGATACCACTCGGCTGAAAAATTTCAGAGCCTAAATACATCCAGGCTGTAATATACAAAAAAAAAAGAAAAAAAAATCAGTGCTGATTTTACGATGCAAAAAACAAAGCTGGGATCTCTGTGTACAGTGCAGGAGATGTGAGAATGTTGTTCATTGTGTTGAGCAAATAAATACAGACAAACTACTTAGGTCCGTGTGGATCCATGTTGATCCACCCCGAGAACCTCCGCTTGCTCAGCGGGGATGGCTCCGTTGATCCCCGCTGAGCCGGCGGGGGATCAGATGAACACGGACCGTCTGTCCGTGTTCATCCGATCCGCTCTGCAGACGGATAGAAAAATAGGATTTTCCTCCGTCTGCAGAATCGGACAATAGCGGGGACGGATGACATAGGGATGCATATATGTCCGTATTTCATCCGAAAACGGATGGATGAAATGCGGACATACAGTCCGCATGTGTGAAAGGGGCCTTACAAGGAGGCTGTTTTACTTGCCAAAGCATTTATATTCTTTTTTATACAGGGATTTATACAGCAAAGGCAGGCTGGTGACCTGACTTTTCTATGCTGCAATTATACAGCACAGCCTAGTCACCCCCCTGCCTGTGATTGGACAAAGAAGGTGCAGCATGTGGCTAGCACATGTGCACACAGTACATCTGATTGGTTCTATGTGCCACTTCTCCCTTTTCCTAGTCTGATCACTATTGTACAGGGACTGTCAGAGGCTGATACCAGGTTAAGTTCAGGGACTTACTGTACACTGCTTTTCTTAAAAAATACATCTCATGTTTTTTAAATGTGTGCATAACCATACCTTCCAACTTTTTGAGATGGGAACGAGGGACACCTGAAAGCAAAAATATGTAGTCATAGGACACACCCCCTGCCACACCCCCTTAGAGGAGAATTATACCAAAAAATGATTAGTTAAACCCACAAGTGTTTTTTTTTTTTTACCACTACTATTCGTTTATGTTGGCTTTTGAAATTTACAAATGCAGCAATTTAGAAATTGGATGAAAGGTTTAGGACTGGAAACACTTTCTGAAAGATAAAAAGTGCATTTTAAATACAACTATATAGATCAGACCAAAATGAGGGACAAATGAGGAGGAAAAGGGGACAGAGGGACTTTGTTCCAAATCAGGGACAGTCCATCAAAATTAGGGACAGTTGGGGGCTATGGTAACTGGTTACTTATTACCTCTGCAGAGTTCTCCTGTTGAACATACAAAAACTGTAGTGGATCTGTACATAAAGTATTTCTAATATTGGTTTGGCGAGACCACCCAGGGGTTTAAACTGCAGAAAAATCACAGGGCACATTTATCCAGAAATGTTCTGGTCTAAATGCTCGTTATACAACATCCTCCACATGCTGCTCCCACTGCCTCCCTATCACATCAACCTTTGGGGGATCCAGTTATCTGCACCACGCCTTTTGATGTATCTGTTTTCTGCACATCTTGAAGGGAACACAGTTAGACTGTGAATATTATGCCTTTTTTCTAGAGATGACAGGTCCTCTTTTGCAAACAAACAAAAACATATGATTACATTGTGATAGATCTATGTTGCTCTTTTCTGTGTCTCACTATAGTTGGAGGAATCTACACGGTGATCCAATCTAAAGCCAAGATTACTTCAGACGAATGGGGGGAGAATTACTTCATGATGGGTCCATATTACGATCACAACGTCAAGACGCAGGTGGAGCTCTGTGACCCCCCCATGGCGGCCATCAGGAAAGCAATGGATGCACTGCAGGCTCAGGGCTGCCAGGTAGTGAAATCTCCCACAATGCTAATCCGCGTTAAAGGATTACGTCCCTCTTAACACTTGGAGAGTTTTTATTTTCAGAGGATAAATTCAATGAAAAGTCAAGAAATCCTATTATGTCTTCTTCTTGACACTGATCCAATTACGTACAATCCTTCACCAAGGCCTCTCTTTCAATTATACGTTTCACAAATTGCAACACTATTGTGAAATGTCCAGAAACAAGAATCTGTCTATTTCTGATACAAATGCAATCCTCAGGAACATGCATTGCAAATCATTGTTATTTGCTCAACAAATAAAAAAGTTGCAACCTATGCTTTAGGCCCCTTTCATATGGGGCGGATCCGCAGGTCGTACCCCGCCAGCTCAGCGGGAGATCGCTCCGTTGATCCCCGCTGAGCCGGCGGATGACAGGTCTGTCTCTGCTCACTGTGCAGGGATGGACCTGTCAGAGCCCCGCTGTCCTCTATGGGGAGATCGGATGAAAACGGATCTGCCTGCCTGTCCATTTTCATCCAATCCCATCTGATCCGATTCACTGGACGGATGGCGAACGTATTGCTGATCTGATTTAAGCTGATCTTGTCGGATCTGATGGCAGGCGGGTGTCAGTGGACACATCTCCACTGACATTCGCCTGCCCATACAAGTCAATGGGTGGCCCGATCGGATCTGCCTGAAAAACGGACAGGTGGATCCAAGCGTTCCTATCATGTGAAAGGGGCCTTACCGTCGCACCCCTGATAGATTATCAGGTCCTATATGTCTACCAGTTCCGTTTTACCAACTTTCCTAGACGCAGCAGCTTTTTGGCAGTAAAAACGTGTGATGCTTGTAAATGCATGTGTAGCGGTGCCCTCCCTGGGGTCGCTGCGTGTAGTAGTTCCACACGTCACCCTGCTTGGCCAGGCATTCACTTCAGACACACATTGCCAGTCAATGAACGGTCCTTTAGCTTGTTTTTGTTGTTTTAATTAGGGGATTTAACTTGGATTGGGGAAAAGGGACATGGGATGCCCAGATAATTGATCTTGTTGAATTGAGCAATTGATTGTGAATCTATATTGGCAGTCTCTAAAGCTCTCCATACTCCTCCAGAACATCACTTGAGTAAACTCCACTTTTTCTACTGCGCATCATAGTTTCCTGATACAGCTAGCCTGTGTTTAGGGCCTACTCTGAATAAGTCCTAACAGTTCAATAATAGCCATTTGCTGGCAGGGGTCTACAGGCCACATTGATTTAGCAACCGATAGCAATGAAAAGAATACTTCTTGTGCTAACTGCAAAGCTTGGTGGACTACTGATCCCAGACAGTCCTGTGCAAATTCTGCCAACCCTCCTGGCTGCAGCAACTTAACTCAGCACCAGTGACATCACAGCCTCTCCTTCTGGCTTCACATCCAATCCTGGCATGTCTCTCCCAGATTTCTCCACTGTGCCTGTCACTCACGACCCCGTAATGGATCCCTCCTAGTAACAATGTTCCCTGCTGTCTTCTTCCTGCTCCTGTTCCAGACACCGTGTATGGAGAGGTTCCTTCCCAGCTCCCGAGCTCCAGACCCGAGTTCACCCCCCCAGCCCAGAAAGGGGGCTCCCTCAAGGGTCAAGACAGCCTAACACTCCATCACTAGTTCTCCCACTCGACAACTCCTCCCACAGCAGGCTGACCATGAGTATATATAGGAGGCCTATCCCCTGCCAATCCTAGCTGGTGATTGATCAGGGCTCCCAGATACACTGCATGCCACTCCAATCCTCTGCCCTGCCTCTTTTCTAGAACCCTCTAGAAACAGAGGAGGCGCCAGAGAGCTGAAGTACATGTCAATCACCTACTGCTATACTCAAAATCACTCCCAGCCCCCAGATCAAAAACAAACAGGCCTAGCTCACAGATAGGCCTGCATAAATTTACCTGCACTGGCTGTAACAAAAACACAGCTACTCTAGCAACCTACCTACCTAAGGTAGAGGGTGCTACACATGTAACGCGTTCAGGTGCATCAAGGGGCAGTAATTCATTTAATTGGTCAGAATAATTATTCTGGCCATTGAAATTAATAAACACTAGCATTAAAGAGCGTTTAGCGGTTTTGCAGCCAACATGTCAGTTCTCCTGGACGCACTGACAGTGGGGTTTTTTTTCTGCTTCTAAACGTGTCTGCCTCCAAACTTCTCTAAACACCTATGTGTGCATGCACACATAGGGGTTGTTTTATTAAAGGCAAATAGATTGTGCACTTTGCAAAGTGTAGTTGCTCCAAAGCTTAGTAATTGAGGCAAAGATTTAATTTACAAACAATATCCAATCGCATGCAAGGAAAGAAAAAAAAAAAAACAGCATATTTGCTTGCACATGATTGGATGATGGAAGTCAGAAGAGCTCCCCCTTATTTACTAAGCTATGGAGCAACTGCACTTGCAAAACTGCGCAGTCTATTTGCCTTTAGTAAATCAACCACATAGGCCAACATGGGACATTTAGAGACAGAAAAAAAAAGCTATACTCCCTGAAAAGCCACTTTAAAAAAACGTTCAGTGCGCATAAGGCCTTAGGGGTGAGCTTGGATGGAAGTGAGGGAGGCCTTGGGGATGGGTTTGAATGGTAGTAGGATTTGATCCAAACTAGAATACAGTTAACACACAGCAGATTTGAAGGCCTTATGCACACTGGACAATTGTTCTCTTGCTCCTAGGGGCATTTGGTGTTTTGTTTGTTTTTTGAGCCTCTAAACACCCCTGCATGTTAGTCTATTGAGTTGATTTACTAAAGGCAAATACACTGTGTACTTTGTAAAGTGCAGTTGCACTCTGCAAGAGCAGTTGCATCAGAGCTTAGTAAATGAGCAGAAGGTCTGCTGACTTCCATCATCCAATCGTGTGCAAGAAAAAATGCATTTTTTTTTCTTCCTTGCAAGTAATTGGCTTCTTTTTGCAAAGTGAAGCCTTACCTCATTTACTAAGCCCTGGAGCAACTGCACTTGCAGTGTGCAACTGCACTTTGCAAAGTGCACAGTCTTTTTGCCCTTAGTAAATCAACCCCATAGTTATGGGGTGAGCTTAGTGAATGAGGTAAAGCTTCCCTTTGCAAAGAATACCCAATCACGTGCAAGGGAAATTTCAAAAACTGCATTTTTGCTTGTGCATGATTGAATGATGGAAGTCAGCAGAGCTTCCCCTAATTTACTAAGTTCCTGAGCAACTGTACTTACAGAGTGCGGCTTTCTCTTCTAAACTCCATATTTGTACAATGGCATCAGCCAGCATCCCTGCCCGTTTGTTTACAAACCAGCTGTCAGCTGGGAATCTGTCACTCAGCAAGGAACAGCGACGGGAGAGGACGTGTCGGCATGTTGTTCTTTTAGCAGGGCGGTGAGCATCAATTATCATTATTGACAAGGATCTGGACAACATAATTGAGGATGGATTCACATCACTGGACATTTATGTATTGTTTTTAGTTTTTTTAATAAAGGACTTGTCAAACTGTGTAGTACTTTTTACTTTTTTTTGTGAATGAGTAGGGGTATTATGTACCCTTCACTCATTCATGTAGGGGGGAGGCAGTATCTGGGGGCCCCATTATTTTCAAAGAGGGCTTCCATATTTTTTATGCATTTACCTGCAAGCTTTTATGTTGGTGACAGGGTCTCTTTGTTAACAGTTTAGTTGCATAGCAATTTTTGATTTACAATTCATTTTGTTACTTTTATTAATTTCATACATTTTATTGACTTAACACTGGGACGCTTTATTTGTTATTTGTGATATGTAAATTATTATACATTTTTTGAGCGCTTATTTTTGTATCTAAATCTATTGTATCCAGTATTCAGGATATTAGAGTGCTTCTGTTTCTGATACATTTTTCTTAAAGACATGGAGCGCAGGATTTTTTTGATTATTACCATAAAAAGTTAACATTGTAATTGATACAGAACCTGATCTAAACATTGCAAATTGCTGGAACTTTTGATGTGCTCCCACCAGCAGGATAACCCACTCTGCCTAAAAGGTTAAAGTATAACTAAAGGCAAAAGGTTTTTTTTTAGTTTTGGATAGACATGTGCGACGTCAATAAATTCATTTTGTTTTGTTCCGTTCTGTTTTGTATTAGAATTAATTCGTATTTCGTAATTCGTGTCTGAAATTTCGTATGAAATACGAATTTTCGTTAGGTTCGTTAACTTTTCGTAACAATTACGAATGTTCGTTATGATGAATTTATCATTATGAGGGGCTCCCACTATTAAATTATAGTTATGGGAATTTCCTTTCAAATTTGGCTGTTGGTGAACGTATCGAATACGAATTTATCTGAAGTCCCGAATTATCCAAATAACGAATGCCGCATCTAAATGAATGGAACGTAACAAATTAATAATAATAAATAATAATAAAAAAGTTTTTTATTATTATTATTATTTATTATTATTAATTCATTACATTCCATTCGTTTAGATGCCGCATTCGTTGTTTTGGATAATTTGTAACTTCAGATAAATTCGTATTCGTTACGTTCACCAACAGCAAAATTTGAAAGGAAATTCCAATACCTATAATTTAATAGTTAGTTATTATTAGTTAGTTATTATTTCGGATTTTCAAATTTTCAAGTTTTTGAATTTTCAGATTTTCATTCTTATTTTCGAATTTTCGGAATTTTCAAATTTTTGAATTTTCGTTTTCGGAAAAATTCGGGTTTTTCTTCATTCGAATATTTCCGAATTAATGAATTTGTCGAATTTCGGCGAAAAACAAATTCGGAACGAAACGAATTGCATGTCTACTAAAAATTCATATACCTAGAGAGATTATGTTACCAGTGTCTGCATGCTTGTTACACATTTGTTGTTAATATGTATGGAATTATATGTAAGCACAGTATGTATGTATGTGTGTATGAATGAAAAGTATGGCTGCTGATTGGATACAGATTAGTGTCAGTGTATGTAAGCTAGCAAATCTGCTTGTTATGGTGCCAAGCTACCCGAAGTCATGTGTCTGGCAGTGAGAAAAATGATAATGCCTGGATTTGGAAGGGCAGAATCCCTTGGTATAAGGGGGTACTATTTGCGTTGAGAGGCATTAGGTTTAATCCCTGCATATGGAAAGGCTTCTTTACAGTAAGGGCTGTAAAAAATGTGGAATAGCTTGCCTCATTAAGCAAGGTCTAGCCAATGGTGTGTACATTATTTAAAAAAATGATCTGGGTGTGTTTTTAAATGCTCAGATATAATTGGTTATTATGGATTATGAAAAATAGCATTGTAGATTGTTGATTCATGTAACATTTATAGACATTAGGGGTTCAGGAATTACTTTTTACCTTTTTTGGATCACATTTTATAAGGGCTTTTCTGCCTTCCTATGGATCAATCACAGGTTTAAGGTGTTGGGGATGCAGCTTGTTTAGTTTTATGTTTTGCCTTTTATTGTGGACATGTGTCTCTTTAAAACCTAAGTATGTAACTATTATATATCATATCACACAATATACTCAATATACTACATCATATCATATCATTAATATCTTTATTGTGCAATAACATTGGTGGAATGGAATTGTGGCACGCTTTGCACACACACACTCTCTATCCCTCCCCTCTCTCTTTCTCAGGTGTATTTCGGCCGTTGGCTCATAGAGGGGAGCCCGTACGCTGTACTGTTTGATATCGGTTCAGCTGCCTGGAATTTGGACCGCTGGAAAGGGGATTTCTGGGAGGCATGCAATATAGGAATTCCCTTCCATGACCGTGAGGCCAATGATGCCTTAATATTTGGGTCCCTGGTGGCGTGGTTCTTGAAAGAGGTACAGTGCTACTTAAATTCATCAGTTTATATTCTAACAATTCCATTATCTGATTCAAGAATCTGTCTGCCCAAAATATATTTCCTACTCAGCTACTCCCCAGTTATTCTCATGTGCTCTGTAAAACATTCCATCTGCTGTGCCCCCTGCTGGTGAAACCTGGCAGTGCAGCCCATCTGGTCATATTTGTCAATGTTTTCATCCAAAGTGTTACTAAACCCAGGACCCTGCATTCACTATATCTGGTCTGCCACAGTACACAGAACATAGAAATTATTTTAGTAAATATAAACTGCTAAATACCTTTTCTCACCAGCAGTATATAACAGCCTTGTGACTTGTATCAGTTCCTGGTAAAGCTTATAGGAGGAGTTTTCATTCTCCCCTGACCCTCTGTCTGGACATGTCTGGACAGTGCTGATTAGCCCTGTGCTGATCACATGCACTCTCCCAAGAAAAAAGAAAAACTCTCTAGCTATAAACACTAAACTGAGCAAGTGCAGCCTGTCCCCGAGCTCTCTATTATCAAGAAATAATTAGGGGACAGTAAAAGGAGGGGGGGATCAGAGAGACAGCCTTTATACACAATGCAGAGGATTAACCCCTTAGGTTCCACAGTGAGTATAACAAGCATGCTTTACTGCATATACACATTGATTTTACTGTTGTGGGTTTAGCAACACTGTAAGATTTATACATTTATTACCTATTATTCATCTAGAAAAATGGGTAAGATTAATGCAAATTTTAAATGAAAAAAATTATACAAAAAACCCTTAGTGAAAATATTTGTAATAATTTTAAATATGCAGAATTTGTTACGCATTAAACAAGCCAGCACTAAATTGCTTGCATTTTTGTGCATTTCCCTGCTTTTTATTAAAAAAACATATCACCAAAAAGTCACGTTGATATGAAATTGATATTTGCTATGCAAATTGGAGAAAAGGTCATTGTTCAGTAAACGAAGGTCTATGTCTTACTTACAATTCTGTCACTGGTGAGTTCTCGTATGCCTCACTGCCAAAAATGCTGTTGAGCATCAATGGCGAGAACACAACACATGCAAGCAGGTGCGGGTTTGAACTTCCTGCTGTGTCCTCCATAGTGATTCGGCCCTTGGCAAGTTCTCTCCAGAGGCAGAATTGCAAATGTGTCATCAGCCTAAAATGCATAAAAAAACGCTTGGTTTGGTCATGAAGGCTCTCACTGTCACTGAGAGCCTGAATTCAGTAATATGTCTTTTTTCACCTGTTTATAAAACTGCTTTGGGCAATTCCTCTGCTTATTTTAGTCCAGTAATAATACTCTCATCGCACATGTTAATGGAAATGGCCCATAACAGGTGGGATCTGTAGCAACAGCCGGCTGGGAACCAGGTTAAAGCATATTATTATTTATGAAAGTAATCATATCACAGCAAAGAGCTGCTACTATTTCCTATTTTAGGACCAAGACCTTGGTGTCCTGGTGCACTGTCTAACACACGTGTTAACAATTTTTTTTTGCTCCTTAATGTGTTGCTGTACAGGCTGGCAATACACCAAAACATCCCAAAAATTTGTGTGCCATTTTTGGCATTGCCATTTTTGACAATGCAGCGCACCACAATGACCTGTAGTGCATTCTGTGCATTGCTTTGTGTTGGAGCTCCATTGCCTTATTAAGTTGGGTTTCCATTAAAAATGAATCGCACTGTGACACACCAATGGATGTAACGTACGTTAACATGCATTGCAGTAGCGTGCTTGTTACCAAAATGCACCCCAGTGGAGAAGTGTGTTTTGTAGCGGGGTAGCACATTTACCCTTTAACTCGCTGATGCCCAGCCAGATTATCCTCATGGTACATTGGAGTGCCTTAATTTGAGGCTCTCAGGATTCCCAAGGCTCCAGCCCTGGGGTGACCGGGACCCCTGTGTCCTATACTGATTTGCTACTGGCCTTGCACACCAACAAACCTTGCTAGGCCCATGACACACAGGACAGTTTCCAGGAGAAGCCCCTATGTAGTTTAAATGAAGGAGTACACACACAAAGTCTTTTTTCATAGATTTACTAATTTAATAAATGCAAGGTGCAGGTCATCCTCCCAGGTGGAAATGCAAAATCAGAGATAACAGAGTCCAGAGTGTACAGACATGATGAGAGGTCCATACCTACTGGAGGGCTGTTTCAGAGCCTAGCACCCCCCAAAGGGGAATGTGAGTAGTCCCATTATATACAAGTCCACCAGCTTCCTCTAGGTTCCCCCCAGGGGGGAGCTAACACTATACGCTTCTTGCATAGATGGTTGTCCATACTGCTGCACTCATAACAGAAAATCAGTAACTATGCTCCCTGTGGTAACTACACTGAGCAATATTATGAACGCAATACTTTAGCCTATGTCTCTCAAATATTGTTCACAAATCTGTCTAAATCTGTGTTGGTGAGCACTTCAGCTTTGGCGAGATAATTCATCCACCTCAAAGGTGTGGCATATCAAGATGCTGATTAGACGTGCATCAGAGCCAGGGGCCGGCGTCGATGCGCATGGCCAGCGGCCGCGATGTCCTCCGGCCGCCCGCAATCGCTCCACAGACAGATCTGTCAATGTAAACAAACAGATCCCCGTTCTGACAGGGGAGGAGAGAGAGTTCTGCTGTTCCTAGTGTTTAGGAACAGCGATCTCTCTCCTCCTCCAGTCAGTACACTCCCCCCACAGTGAGAAACAACTCCTGAGGGAACACATTTAACCCCTTGATCACCACTAGTGTTAACCCCTTCCCTGCCAGTGTCATTTATACAGTAATCTTAGCACTGATCGCTGTATAAATGTCACTGGTAATAAAAAAGTGTCAAAAGTGTCTGTCCGCCGCAATGTCGCAGTCCCGCTAAAAATCGCTAATCAACACCATTACTAGTAAAAAAAAAAAATAATAATAAAAATGCCATAAATCCATTCCCTATTTTGTAGACGCTATAACTTTTGAGCAAACCAATCAATATACGTTTCTTGTGCTTTTTTTTTTTTTTACCAAAAATATGTAGAAGAATACATATTGGCCTAAACTGATGAAGAAATTATTTTTTTTGCATTTTTGGGGGGATTATTATTATAGCATAAATTAAAAAATATTGTTTTTTTTTTCGAAATTGCTTTTTTTTGTTTATAGCGCAAAAACTTAAAACCGCAGAGGTGATCAAATACCACCAAAAGGAAGCTCTATTTGTGGGAAAAAAGCACATGCATTTCATTTGGGTACAGCATCGCACAACTGCGCAATTGTCAGTTAAAGCGATGCAGTGCCGTATTGCAAAAAATGGCCTGGTCATTAAGGGGGTAAATCCTTCCGCTTTTATTTTGCATAACTCTCCTTTAAGGGGTGTGGCAGGGTGTGTGTCCTATACCTACATACTTTTGCTAATAGGTGTCCCTCATCCCCATCTCCAAAAATTGGGAAGTATGCATAAGGGGCTTTGAGAGGTGGGGTAGAGACTGCAGGGGTGGTGACAGCAGGAGGCAGAGAAACAGCAGTACACTGATTCTCCCAGTGATTGGCTGGGGGGTGGGATCAGCACAAGTATGACCATTGGAATACAGGCAGGCTGTGCTACCACATAGAATGCAAAGAAGAAAACTGACCATGCTGGGATAGATGTGCTTCCATGCCCTGGCGTGGTCAGTTTGAAATAGCAAAGCCGGCTGACTGGCAGGATCACCAGGGATTTTTACACAAAAGAAGCAATACAAAGATAACAAGAGACTTTCTCATACAAGTACATGGTACAGCAGACACATATCAGGAATGTGAAATGTTGGGGTAACAAACACTCTAAGTCGTCACTGTGTCACCACTCTTTCACCAGTCTTTCTGCTTGTCCCTATTTTTAGCGCTAATTTTTTGATGTCAGACTTTTTATAAGGTGGAGAATTTAAAGAGAGTCATAGAATTATTTTACTGACCCTTTATAGATATTTCCCACATTCTCTGATGCTATATGCCGGTGTCACTGTATGAATAATCGCTTGTGATTTCTGCAGCTGACGGATCAGTTCCAGGACAACCCCAACATTATTGCTCATTTCCATGAGTGGCAGGCCGGAGCTGGATTGATTCTTTGTAGAAATCGGAAGCTTCCTGTTGCCACAATCTTTACCACCCATGCCACCCTGCTGGGCAGATACCTTTGTGCTGCCAATGTGGACTTTTATAACCGGCTGGACCAGGTAAGGAGTCGTCCATGGGGGAGGGGGGGGGGGCCACATTTCATTGTACGCTGGTAACTGTCACTAACACTGGCCCTGGGGGGTCCACTTGCTTCCCATATTACCAGCACATTAGCGGGAAATTCATATCAGAATACACAGGGAACATGAGCATGTCAGTAAATGGGCATTTAAAGGGTCATGATATTTCAGTGTTTGATGGATGCTGTAGTTTGCAGTTTCTGAAGGTCTCTTGGAATTTTTTTATTTATTTATTTTTTTGTCAAGCCCTTGTAACACCCATCCTGCTGGATATTTTATTTATTTTATAATAGTTTTAATATAATTTATAATGTACAGGCATACCCCACTTTTAAGTACACAATGGGGTTTATTTACTAAAGCTGGAAAGTGCAAAATCAGGCTTACTTCTGCATAGAAACCAATGAGCTTCTAACCCCAGCTTGTTCAATTAAGCTTTGTTAATAAAACCTGGAAGCTCATTGGTTTCTGTGCAGAAGTGAGCCTGATTTTGCACTTTCCAGCTTTAGTAAATAAACCCCATTGTGTACTTAAAAGTGGGGTATGCCTGTAATGATATTTCATTTTTATAATATGTACATTTATTGTATAATATAGAACCCAGTGAAGATTCGTGGAAAAAAAAAGACAGGAAGAAATAATAGGAGCCAGAGGAGTACTGAACCACCAAACTCCACTTAGAACCAAAATGTAACACTTTGGGGTTGATTTACTAAAGGCAAAAAAACTGTGCACTTTGCAGAGTGCAGTTGCCCTCTGCAAGTGCAGTTGCTCCAGAGCTTAGTAAATGAGGTAAGGCTTCACTTTGCAAAGAGTACCCAATCTCGTGCAAGGAAAATTTAAAAAACTGCATTTTTTCACATAATTGGATGATAGAAGTCAGCAGAGCTTCTGCTCATTTACCAAGCTCTGGAGCAACTGCTCTTGAAGAGGGCAACTGCAAAGTGCACAGTCTTTTTCCCTTTAGTAAATCAACCCCTTTGGCTGACTAGCCTTATAGATCTTTCATTGGCATCCCCGCATGGTGATATCCGCCTTACAGACTGCACCAAATGTGTGAGGGAAATGTCTTGCGCTCAAAATCACAGCATTATATCAGCTATTTCCAGATGTAGAAAACATGGAGTCTATTTACTAATCTACCTTAAAATATGATTAAACTGCTTCTAATGCTTTTCCTTGTTAGTTTTGGATGGAGTAGGGAATTGATAAAAACTCCTGTCAGGCTGTCTCTGCAGAGGAGTTTCACCTCCACTTCCTATCCCAGAGACACAACAGGAAGGGAGGGGAGATTTCTCCTGCATGAGGTCCGGTTCACACTGGTGCAACATGCGCTCCGACTTTGAGAGCACGTCGCATGACATGTAAAAAACGATTCCTTGTGAGAGCCGTCCTAACTGGCCCGATTTGTGTCGGTCCGACTTTGAAAAAGGTTCTTGCACTACTTTGGTCCAACTTGGGTGCAATTTCAGCCCATAAAATTCAATGAAAGTCGCATCCAAGTTGGATCATCATCTTAACTGATCCGACTTGTGGCATGCGACATGTACTCCGAGGTCAAGTGTGTGCTATGTTAGCAGTGCAAAATCACAAAAAAAACGGCATGGGGTCCCCTCTAAAATCCATACCAGGCCCAAAGGGTATGGATCTTAAAGGGGAACCCCACGCCAACATTTTTTAAAAAAACGGCGTGTGGTCCCCCCCGAGACCACACTAAAGCCCGCCTGCCCCAAAGCACCCACCCCGCCATGTTGAGAGCATGTGGCCTCATATGGTTTAGGTACCCCCCAAGACCATACCATATCCTTTGGTCTGCTATGGATTTTGCTCGTCCCCCCCTTCCCTGACCTGCCGGGCTGCATGCTCGGATAAGGGTCTAGTATGGATTTTGGGGGGACCCCACGCCGTTTTTTTAAATGTTATTTTGGCGCGGGGTTCCCCTTGAAATCCACACCAGACCAAAGGATCTGGCACAGTCTTGGGACAATAGGAACAGGGGTTGGGACTTTAAATGAGGCACGTATAGGGTGTGCCTCCATCCCTAATTTGGGGTTAATGAAACAAGTTTGGGACTTTAATTGAGGCCATAGACACAGTGGAGATAAAATTTATAAAGGTACACATTTATTGACATAAAAATCATGAGACATGTCAAACAAAAACCACATGGGTGAAAAACATTGTAGTAAATGTACATTTCATGTTAGTTCACACACATTATTGAAAGTGTGCATGAAATACAGGCAACTAGGGTACATGGGTATAGTAGCCAAGTGCCCCACAGTGGTCTGATTGATCAATGAATACATTCTAATTCGTTCATAATGGTACAAAAGTATATAAATGTATAAATGTAAAACAACACTTTTAAGTGAGACAATGAGACCACAATACATAGCAACATCCAAAGAAACAAAAATTGTAAGAAAAAATCAGATTATAAGAGAAAATATCATCGGGTTAAGAAGACCTCCCAAATTTGCCCTGAAATTGCCCAATTGGATGGTTAGAAAAGGGGGCTTATATCTGCATCCCAAAATAATTCCCGACGCGTTTCGTGTATCTCACACTCATCAGGGGCGGGTGCTGAAAATGTATCTATAAGATATGATAAAATAAAATAAGTGCAGGGTAATGGGAACTGTCTATAAGAAAAAGATAGGTGTCTCCCAATATACTTACAAAGGCTCACTACCTGCTATACCTCATTCATAGTGAGCCTTTGTAAGTATATTGGGAGACACCTATCTTTTTCTTATAGACAGTTCCCATTACCCTGCACTTATTTTATTTTATCATATCTTATAGATACATTTTCAGCACCCGCCCCTGATGAGTGTGAGATACACGAAACGCGTCAGGCATTATTTTGGGATGCAGATACAAGCCCCCTTTTCTAACCATCCAATTGGGCAATTTCAGGGCAAATTTGGGAGGTCTTCTTAAACCGATGATATTTTCTCTTATAATCTGATTTTTTCTTACAATTTTTGTTTCTTTGGATGTTGCTATGTATTGTGGTCTCATTGTCTCACTTAAAAGTGTTGTTTTACATTTATACATTTATATACTTTTGTACCATTATGAACGAATTAGAATGTATTCATTGATCAATCAGACCACTGTGGGGCACTTGGCTACTATACCCATGTACCCTAGTTGCCTGTATTTCATGCACACTTTCAATAATGTGTGTGAACTAACATGAAATGTACATTTACTACAATGTTTTTCACCCATGTGGTTTTTGTTTGACATGTCTCATGATTTTTATGTCAATAAATGTGTACCTTTATAAATTTTATCTCCACTGTGTCTATGGCCTCAATTAAAGTCCCAAACTTGTTTCATTAATGGCACAGTCTTGGGGGGACTCCACGACGTTTTTTTTTTAAATGTTGGTGTGGGGTCCCCCTCAAGATGGATATCAGACCCAAAGAGCCTGGTATTGATGTGGGGGGGGGGGGGGTCCCACGCCATTTTTTCTTGATAAATTTGATGTGAGTATGGTGTGGTATGGTTTCATCCATACCAGAACCAAAGGAATTGTTTTCATTGGTCAAATAACAAGTCGCACTAATCTCAAAGTCAGATAAAAATCAGATCCTGTTCATTAAAGTTGCATGGAAGTCGGACCGAAGTTGCAGAGCAAAGTCGCACGACTTTCATGTCGCACCAGTGTGAACTGGTCCGTAGAGGAAAAACCCTCACTGGCACAGGTGTCCTCATTGAAAGATTTCCTTTAGCTTGTTGATCTGGAAAGACAGTAACATGTTGGATTTCCCATCACTTCCTGTCTTGGTGACACCAGGACAAATAGAGAGGTAGAATCCCCCCCAGACACAGACACCAAAAAACACATGACGAGCTCCAAACTTTCCACAATCTAAAACTAAAACTATAAATGTTCAGGCATTAGACACACTTTAATACCAGTTTTTAGACATTGTTTTGCTGTTTGGATTGCTCGGCTCTCCACAAAAGGTATTGTTCTGATTTTCATCAAATATTTGACAAAATAAAATCTTCATTGACAGATTGGTGCCCCCATTGTGTCTGTTGAATAGGGGGGGGGGGGGGGTATTTACTACAATTTGTTCCTGTCCAGAATTCACAGACGTGGTATTAGTCAGATACGGAGTGAAGGATGTCAGCAGCTGCCCTTTGTACACGGTCGGCCTTTAAAGGTTAATTCTGGGCGATTCTGCCGCAACCCCATCCCAGGCAGTAAATGACTTGTCTGACCTTCGCGGCACAAGGTAGAACATGGCGAGCGCTCCCCTGAACAGGCGACGACCCCCACCTACCCACTCCCTCTGCCTCCCCAGCCTCCACCTTTGTGGCCTTTGGGCTCGGCTGACCTTTCTTGGGCACAGACACCCTCATTAGATCAATGGATATCTTAACATTTGTCAGAAAGTTCCGTAACAGAGCCAAAAATGTCCAGCGTAGGATGAGCGCAATCCGCCATCATCTCTGTATTACTGCCTTGTAAATGTCAGGCGTTCAGGTGGGGGTGAGGGGGGATCTCCATATTACATTTATTTGGTAATTCAATCCAGTTCAATCTACTTCAGAAACTCTGAAACTCCAGCCTTTCCCTCAGCCTTGCACAGCTGTACAGGCTCCTCTCCTGTACTGAAATAGCTTACCCTGATTTCACTGCACACTGTGAGCTTCTCACAATGTGCATTAGAAGCTGCAGCATGTCAGTTAGAGCCCGTCCCATTTCTTGGCTTGACATCCAGCATCATCTATCACTTTTCTCTCGAGCTTGACTTTCCCTGGCTCTCCCCTTTCATTCAATGGATTTCAGTTCCTCCAATCATGGAGGCTCAGCATCAAATGTGTGTGTTTCCTAGGATGAGCTTTAAAAAAATACAGCCTGCCTAGAAACGCAGACTCCTCCAGATTAACATTCACCCATCAATGCGTTTTAAACAGTGGGGGCTGGTACTCCATCAGTCGGGGGACGGCAGACAGATCTGACCACAGACATCCCCCCCCATCGCTCCAGCCCACCAGCCTGCCACCCCACACTAACCCTTCCCCCCTTAGCTCAAGCCCGCCACCGCACTACCCCCCCTTTTTCCAGTCGCTGGAGCGCTCGCTTGCCCTCTGGCCCGTTAGACCTCCTGTCATCCCTAAACTTACCCCATGCAGGTCAGGGCTGCGGCAGCGGCTTTTACCCCTTATCACCTCTGTGTCCCAGCCATTGCTTCTCCTCCTGGCCAATCAAGTCTTCGGACTCCCAGCCAATGGGGTCGTAGGACTCGCGGCCAGTGGGGTCTCAGGACCCGCTTCCTGATTGGCCGAGAGGAGAAACAGGAAGACATTAGTGAATATTAATTCACTAATCTCACACAACAGGGTGGGCTCAGGGCGCAGGGCTCTGCGCCCCAAGCCCACCCTTTTTTGAAGCCAATTAGAGCCTCTGGCTCTAATCACGTGCTTCAAAAAAAAAAAAACTCCATTGGAATCCATGCGTCTGGCACCCTGTATGTAGATTAGGGGCCGGATGCATAGATTAGGGGGGTGGCACCCCTGCACCCCAAATGAGCGGCCACACTGGTTTTGATATTTGCATAACTCCTCCAATAGCCAGTTCAATACTTACTTCAGGGCAGAAGTCTCTTGAGAGGGGTACTTCAGCATCTGGCCAGCTCTTGCCCCTTTTCAGCACCCAGCCAGCTTTTGCTGTCAGCCATGATCTGTCATAAACTGTAAATCCAAATGTTCTTATCAGTGCTTTCTGTTATGTTTCTTTTGCTAAAGTTTGATATTGATAAGGAGGCTGGAGATCGGCAGATCTATCACCGTTACTGCATGGAGCGTGCATCCGTCCACTGCGCTCACGTCTTCAGCACAGTATCACAGATCACCGGCATTGAGGCTGAACATATGCTGAAGAGGAAAACTGGTAAGTTTATCTACAGTCAAAAATCTGATTAGTCATTGGTTAATCAATTTCGGGTCCTGCAAAAGTAAATGAATTGCCATAGTACTTAAAGTAGGTATATTGGGTTGCCACACACCAGCTGAAAGCTCAAACCAGCCTTACAAAGGGAGTGCCAGCTGTATAAGCTGATGGTTGCAAGAAGGAGGGAAAGAACTCCACCAATGATGTCACTCGTAGTCCAAAGAGCAGACACGAGGTGGGGCAGAGACACTGGTGGGCAGAATTGCTGATTTTTAAAGTGGAACTCCAGGCAAAAATTTAACTCCTTCGTAAGCATTAGCACCCCCCCACCCCCCCTTCATTTTTGGATATTTTTTTGTTTTTTCTACATTCCTTTTTTGTGTTTTATTTGGGGCTTATGTCCCAAGGCACCACGGCGAGGAACCTCACTTCCGCAGTGCCCTCCTCCTCCCCCTTTTGCCTTCTTAGACCTGAATGTGTTCCAGAAGACAACGGGACCATTCAGAAAGCGCAGCGGGACTCGCGCATGCACAGTAGGAAACAGGCTGTGAAGCCGCTAGGCTTCACTTTCTCTTTCCCTTAGTAAGGATGCCATTGTCTGCACCCGGAGCCAATGGACGGGTGTTCTTATACTGTATTAAAAGTCATCAGCTACAGTATTTTTTACCCAAGCTTGAACTCAGCTTTAAAAGTGTTGTTATCTCCTGTGTAGTCATACAATACAGCAGGATCATGGTTTATCAGTTGACTGGAAAAAGTCTCAATATATGCGTATATAGAAATGCTATATATTCCCATTAGAGCCATAGCCACTCCTTCACCTCTGCGTGTTATAGCTGAACAGATCTAAACCAGGTAAAACGCAGTTCATTTAAGCAATGGAAGTTTTGCTTGCTCCCAGCATAGGAGAAAAGTATAAGCCACAAACACTTTGGGGTTGATTTACTAAATGTAAATACAGTGTGCACTTTGAAAAGTGCAGTTGCACTCTGCAAGTGTAGTTGTTCCACAGCTTAGTAAATGAGGTAAAGCTTCACTTTGCAATGAATACCCAATCAAGTGCAAGGAAAATAAAAACAGCATTTCACCTGCACATGATTGGATGATGGAAAGCAGCAAAGCTTCTGCTAATTTACTAAGAGCTGGAGCAACTGCAACTTTGCAAAGTGCACAGTCTATTTGCCTTTGATAAATCAACCCCATTGCATGAGGATGTCAAGTCCCAGATTGCGCAATAGTTGCTCCATAGCTACAAGGAAGGAAATACAAGAAGTAGTTGTCCCATAAAGTGATTTCAGTATTACTTTGCTTGCAAAAAAAATCCAATTTTCAATATGTTCAGTGCTTTATTCATATATAGTACCGTGTTCATACTGTATATAGCAGAGTGCCATCTTCATTCATAGAGCTGTGTGCATAAAAAGAACTATGTTCATACCTAGTGCCATGGTCATATATAGTACCGTGTTCATAAATAGTGCCATGTTTAGACATAGTACCATGTTCATACCTAGTGCTGTTTTCCTACATAGTACCATGTTCATACATAGTGCCATGTTTAGACATAGTACCATGTTTATGCCTAGTGCCATGTTCATACATAGTGCCATAGTTCAGTGTTCATACATAGTACCATAGTGCTGTGTTCATTTATAGTGCAGTGTTCATACATAGTACCATGTTTATACATAGTGCCATGTTCATACACAGTGCCGTCTTCATACATAGTGTCGTGTTTATACATAGTGCCGTGTTCATACACAGTACCATGTTCATACATAGTGCCGTGTTCATACATAATACCATGTTCATACATAAGAGCTCCCATTTAGTGTATACATAATATACAAAACACATGTCAAATGAATAATCAATCCAAAAATAAATTGTTCAAAGTGATAATAAAAAGTCCATGTATAAAAAATAAATAATAAATCACCCAATTGATATGAAAGTATCTTAAAACAGTTCCAAAAAACATAAATTCTTGCTGTGAGAAGAAAAAAGCGTGCTTGCTCCACCACCGTGAAATCAGACTGGCTGCTTACCAGAAACTCATGATCCCCCGTTACAGAGGATCAGAGAAAGCTCTTTGTTAATACTGCTTCGAACCACGACCAATGGATCAGAGACCTTATACCAAGACGGGACATCAAAGACTGCAGGGTCAGGCTAAAGATGTTCACACTGACAGGTACTCAGACATCAGCCCACAGCATTGCAGATATGGTCATAGAAGGAAAAAAAGGCTCCATATAGTATAAAATCATTGACTTTATTGGATAAGTAAAAGGTAAAACTCACATGTTAGTAGACAATAGTAGGCATGTAGTGTAGTCTGGAGCGCCGGCCGGAAGCTCACAGACAGCCCGTCCTACTGGAAACAACAGCAGCAATGGGAGGTGACGAGAACACGTCGCTCTGCCCTACGCGGCGTTTCGTGATAGAGATACTTTCGTTTTAAGATACTTTCATGTCACTTGGGTGATTTATTATTTATTTTTTATACATGGACTTTTTATTATCAATTTGAACATTTTATTTTTGGATTGATTATTCATTTGACATGTATCAATGCAAAAAAAAAGTTTTAAAAACAGCCGTTTTTTTCGGGAGCAGTGATTTTCAGAATGCTTTAAGTGAAACAATAAAAAATAAAATATTCCCTTAAATATGGTGCCTGGGGGGGTGTCTATAGTATGCATGTAAAGTGGCGCAGTTTTCCCGTGTTTAGAACAATACCACAGCAAAATGACATTTCTAAAGGAAAAAAAGTAATTTAAAACTGCTTGCGGCTGTAATGTATTGTCAGGTCCTAGCAATATAGATGAAAATTATTGAGAAAAAGGGAGAAAAATGGCATGGCCAATGCCCCCCCCCCCCCCCCGCCCATTACAAGGCTCTTTGGGTCTGGTATGGATATTAAGGGGAACGTCGCACCCCAATTTTTTAAAAAAATGGCGTGGGGGGGCCCCCAGGCACTATATACTCTGAACAGAAGTATATATACTATACGGCCTGCCCTATATACTCTGCAGAAAATTGGGCCTTAGGTGTTGGTGGTGCCAGAACACTGTAACCCCTCATAGTTACTCTTGTTGGGCGCATGAACAGGCCCTGCTCTTAAATATTATTTCAAAAATTGTAATTATATGTCCGTGTTAAACAGGCAGAAAAATTTGGCCTTGGGTGGTGGTGCCACATTACTGTAAGCCCTCACAGTTGCTCTTGGTGGGCGTAGGAACAGGCCCTGCTGTTAAATATTATATCAAAAATTGTAATAACATGCCCCTGTTAAACAGAGGCAGAAAAATTGGGCCTTAGGCAGTGGTGGTGCCACAACACTGTAACCCCTCACAGTTACGCTTGTTGGGCACAGGAATGGGCCCTGCTATGAAATATTATATCAAGAATTGTAATTACATGCCCCTGTTAAACAGGGGCAGAAAAATTGGGCCTTAGGCAGTGGTGATGGTGGTGCCACAACACTGTAATCCCTCACAGTTACGCTTGTTGGGTGCAGGAACGGGCCCTGCTATGAAATATTATATCAAGAATTGCTGCTGCTGATCCAAGACTGATTCGTTTTTATGAATGTGAGCCTATCAACGAAGTCTGTAGACAGGCGCACTCTATGATCCATTACAACCCCTCCAGCAGCACTGAATGTGCGTTCAGAAAGAACGGTGGATGCAGGACAGGCCAGTTGCTCAATTGCATATTGAGCAAGTTCTGGCCAGTGGTCCATCCTCAAGACCCAGTAACCCAGTGGATGGTCTGTTGGAAAGGCCTCCAAGTCTGCTCTTGTCCCAAGATATTCCTGCACCATGTAATGCAGACACTGGCGATGGTTGCTTGAACCGATCAGACCTTGGCACTGAGGACTGAAAAATTGTCTAAAGGCATCGGTCAGCTGGCCACCTTCTCCACCGCTCTTTTTCTGACTGAACGAAGCCTCAGAAACACGTTGTCCAGCACCAGGAAATTATAACTTCCCAGGGTCTGGAAATGCATTGCACAAACCTTTCTTCATGGATTCCTGAAGATGTTTCATCCTCTGCTCCCTCTGCGAAGGCAGGATGAGTTCTGCAACCTTACCCTTGTAACATGGATCAAGAAGGGTTGCCAGCCAGTAATGATTCCTCTCCTTGATACCACGAATCCTAGGGTCCTTTCACAGGCTTTGCAGAATCAGGGAGGCCATGCAGCGTAAGTTTGCAGACGCATTTCATTGTGAGTCCTCTGGGTCACTGAGGATGACATGGTCAGGAACTACCTCCTTCCAACCACGTACAACTCCTTGGGTTTCTGGCGACTGAAAACCATCCCTTGAAGACTGCTACTGAGTGTTATCCTCTACATCCATGCTGACACAATCCTGCTCCTGGCGGGCCCACAGGAATGCTTTCTGGATAAAGGGAGCCTTGAGAGGTAAGGAAGTCCTCCTCTTCCTCCAGCTGTTCTGCCTCAAGTGCCCTGTCCATTATTCCACGAAGCGTGTGCTCCAACAGGAAGACAAGAGGGACAGTATCACTTATGCATGCATTGTCGCTGCTCACTATCCTCGTGGCCTCCTTAAATGGTGACAGGACAGTGCATGCATCCTTGATCAGTAGCCATTTGTGTGGCAAAAAAAGCCAAGCTCCCCTGACCCTGTCCTGGTGCCATACTTACACAGGTACTCATTGATGGCCCTCTGCTGCGAGTGCAGCCACTGCAGCATTGCCAACGTTGCGTTCCACCTGGTGGGCATGTCACAAATGAGGCAGTTGGTGGGCAGGTTGCATTCCCTGTGAATGTCAGCCAGCTGAGCACTGGCATTGTATGACTGGCGGAAATGACCACAGACTTTTCTGGCCTGCCTCAGGAGATACTGTAAGCCTGGGTACCTGCTCAAGTACCGCTGCACCACCAAATTCAGGACGTGTGCCAAACATGGGTCAATTGTCCCTGTCGGAGGGCGGAGAGAAGGTTGGTGCCATTGTCGCATACAACCACTCCTGGCTGAAGCTGGCGTGGTGTCAACCACCTCTGAGCCTGCCCCTGCAGAGCTGATAGAATCTCTGCCCCAGTGTGGCTCCTGTCCCCTAAGCAGACCAACTCAAGCACCACACGGCATCTTTTTGCCTGAGTGCTTGCGTAGGCCCTTGACCGCTTACAGAGCACCACTGGTTCAGAGGAGAAATCTGAAGAAGGGCCCTGGAGGAAAAAGAGGAGGAGGGGGTGGAGGAGAGAGCTGTGGCAGAATGACCACTAGCATTTTGGAGGCGTGGTGGCGGAACAAGCTCCAACAATACTGAACCCTGTCCTGCATCCTTCCCAGCTGTCAGCAGAGTTACCCAGTACACCGTTAAGGAAAAGTAATGTCCCTACCCATGCCTGCTAGACCATGAGTCAGCGGTAATATGCACCTTACTGCTGACCGCCCTGTCCAACGAGGCCAAAACATTGCCTTCCACATGCCGGTAGAGACCGGAATGGCCTTCCATGAAAAGAAATGGTGTTTTGGAACCTGCCACTGAGGTACAGCACATTCCACAAATTCACGAAAGGGGGCAGAGTCTACCAGCTGAAAAGGCAGCAGTTGCAGTGCTAGCAATTTGGCCAAGCTAGCATTCAGACGCTGAGCATGTGGATGGCTGGGACCGAATTTCTTTGCCTGCTAAAATCAGATAGAGGTGTACTAATAGCAGATTGGCTGCAAGTACTTGGGACATTTATTGCTATACTTTCATTCCTCTCAGTGCAGGTTTTTGAGAGGACTGGAGGTATAGTGGGGTTGGAGATCCCAGATGAGGAGCAAGGAGAAGTCCGCCTTTTTCTTTGATGTGGCTGCTGTTCTGACCACGCTTGATCCGCTTCAGACATAGGTTGCAAACAGCAATGGTGTGATCTGCTGCACACGTGTCAAAAAAGGCCCACACCAAGGAACTTTTCAAAATCAGCGGGGAGCAGCGCCCTGCACCTGTGGAGCTCTGCGGTGTGATGCAGTAGGGTGGCTGCCCTTAAGCTGCCCCCTAGAGGGCATCCTGCTTCGTTGGAGTTGTGTCTTCTCCTCCTCCTTCTCTCTTCTATCAGGCACCCAAGTAGAGTCAGTGACCTCATCATCCCCTCCCTCCTCGTCACTGGAGCAAACTTGGCAGTATGCTGCGGCTGGGGGAACATGACTGCCAGTTTCTTGTCCTTCTTGGGCACCCCCTCTCTCTAGGCTCACCTTACTCCCTTCCTCAACCTGGGAACCAACATTGGAGCCTTCTAATCGCTGCGCATCCTCCATCAGAATGTACCAGACACTGTGGTCAAATAGTTCGGGAGACTCCTCTGTGCATGATGGTGGGGCTACGGAAGGAGTGACTGTGGACAAGGAGCCAGTGGAATAGGTCGCTTTAGCAGATGCATTGGAATGCAAACTACTCTGAGCCTGGGTGACAAAGGATGAGGAGGATGAGGACAGCTTTGTTATCCACTCCACCAACTCTTCTGCATGTTCTGGCTCAAAAACACGGCCAGCAGCAGAAAAAAAGGACAAGCGTGCCCCATGGCCACCTGGAGAGGATGCACCATGTCCACAATCAGCACTGTTGACTGTAGACGCAGAGCCTGCTTGCCCTCTTTTAGTGGCCTGTGAGCGTCTGCCTCTCCTTGGTGGCCTTCCGGACATGATGTTTATTTTGTTTGGCAACACCACACTGTACTGTATTGTGTACTGTGTACACCACCAGAAAAGTAGTAGCAACTACACTACGGCTGCACTGTATTGTGTACTGTGTACACCACCAGAAAATTAGTAGCAACTGCACCACACTGCACTGTATTGTGTAATGTGTACACCACCAGAAAAGTAGTAGCAACCGCACTACGGCTGCAGTGTATTGTGTAATGTGTACACCACCAGAAAAGTAGTAGCAACTACGGTTGCACTATATTGTGTAATGTACACACCACCAGAAAAGTACTAGCAACTGCACTACAGTTGCACTGTAGATATACACTACACTGGATGCTGCAGAGTGTATATATGTGTATATATATATATATATATATATATATATATATATATATATATATATATATATATATACTAGACAGTCTGTATATATATATCGAATACACCGCCTGAAAAGTAGATTAGAAATAGTACACCACGGAATGCACTGTAGAATGTAGATCTCTAGGCTACACTGACTGAATGCAGAGTATATATATATATATATACATACACACTAGACTGACTATATATATATATATATATATATATATATATATATACAGTCAGGTCCATAAATATTGGGACAACAACACAATTCTAATCTTTTTGGCTCTATACACCACCACAATGGATTTGAAATTAAACAAAAAAGATGTGCTTTAACTGCAGACTTTCAGCTTTAATTTGAGGGTATTTACATCCAAATCAGATGAACGGTGTAGGAATTACAACAGTTTGTATATGTGCCTCCCACTTTTTAAGGGACCAAAAGTAATGGGACAATTGGCTGCTCAGCTGTTCCATGGCCAGGTGTGTGTCATTCCCTCATTATCCTCATTATCCCATTTACAAGGAGCAGATAAAAGGTCCAGAGTTCATTTCAAGTGTGCTATTTGCATTTGGAATCTGTTGCTGTCAACTCTCAATATGAGATCCAAAGAGCTGTCGCTATCAGTGAAGCAAGCCATCATTAGGCTGAAAAAACAAAACAAATCCATCAGAGAGATAGCAAAAACATTAGGTGTGGCCAAATCAACTGTTTGGAACATCCTTAAAAAGAAAGAACGCACGGTGAGCTCAGCAACACCAAAAGACCACGGAAAACAACTGTGGTGGATGACCAAAGAATTATTTCCCTGGTGAAGAAAACACCTTTCACAACAGTTGGCCAGATCAAGAACACTCTCCAGGAGGTAGGTGTATGTGTGTCAAAGTCAACAATCAAGATAAGACTTCACCAGAGTGAATACAGAGGGTTCACCACAAGATGTAAACCATTGGTGAGCTTCAAAAACAGGAAGGCCAGATTAGAGTTTGCCAAACAACATCTAAAAAAACCTTCACAGTTCTGGAACAACATCCCATGGACAGGTGAGACCAAGATCAACTTGTACCAGAGTGATGGGAAGAGAAGAGTATGGAGAAGGAAAGGAACTGCTCATGATCCAAAGCATACCACCTCATCAGTGAAGCATGGTGGTGGTAGTGTTATGGCGTGGGCATGTATGCCTGCCAATGGAACTGGTCTCTTGTATTTATTGATGATGTGACTGCTGACAAAAGCAGCAGGATGATTTCTGAAGTGTTTCGGGCAATATTATCTGCTCATATTCAGCAAAATGCTTCGGAACTCATTGGACGGCGCTTCACAGTGCAGATGAACAATGACCCGAAGCATACTGCGAAAGCAACCAAAGAGTTTTTTAAGGGAAAGAAGTGGAATGTTATGCAACGGCCAAGTCAGTCACCTGACCTGAATCCGATTGAGCATGCATTTCACTTGCTGAAGACAAAACTGAAGGGAAAATGCCCCAAGAACAAGCAGGAACTGAAGACAATTGCAGTAGAGGCCTTGCAGAGCATCACCAGGGATGAAACCCAGCGTCTGGTGATGTCTATGCATTCCAGACTTCAGGCTGTAATTGACTGCAAAGGATTTGCAACCAAGTATTAAAAAGTGAAAGTTTGATGAATGATTGTTAATCTGTCCCATTACTTTTGGTCCCTTAAAAAGTGGGAGGCACATATACAAACTGTTGTAATCCCTACACAGTTCACCTGATTTGGATGTAAATACCCTCAAATTAAAGCTGAAAGTCTGCAGTTATCATCATGTTGTTTGTTTCATTTCAAATCCATTGTGGTGGTATACAGAGTCAAAAAGATTAGAATTGTGTCGATGTCCCAATATTTATGGACCTGACTGTGTGTATATATATATATATATATATATATATATCAAATAAACTGCCTGAAGTAGATTAGAAATAGTACACCACGGAATGCACTGTAGAATGTATATCTCTAGGCTACACTGACTGGATGCAGAGTATATATATATATATATATATATATATATATACTAGACTGACTGTTGACTGTATATATATATATATATATATATATATATATATATATATATATATATATATCAAATACACTGCCTGAAGTAGATTAGAAATAGTACATCACAGAATGCACTGTAGATATAGGCTGCTACACTGACTGGATGCTGCAGAGTATACAGTGGGGCAAAAAAGTATTTAGTCAGCCACCAATTGTGCAAGTTCTCCCACTTAAAAAGATGAGAGAGGTCTGTAATTGTCATCATAGGTATACCTCAACTATGAGAGAAATGTGGAAACAAATCCAGACAATCACATTGTCTGATTTTTGAAAGAATTTATTCACCAAATTATGGTGGAAAATAAGTATTTGGTCAATATCAAAAGTTAATCTCAATACTTTGTTATATATCCTTTGTTGGCAATGACAGAGGTCAAACGTTTTCTGTAAGTCTTCACAAGGTTGTCACACACTGTTGCTGGTATGTTGGCCCATTCCTCCATGCAGATCTCCTCTAGAGCAGTGATGTTTTGGGGCTGTCGCTGGGCAACACGGACTTTCAACTCCCTCCAAAGGTTTTCTATGGGGTTGAGATCTAGAGACTGGCTAGGCGACTCCAGGACCCTAAAATGCTTCTTACGAAGCCACTCCTTCATTGCCCGGGCGGTGTGTTTGGAATCATTGTCATGCTGAAAGACCCAGCCATGTTTCACCTTCAATGCCCTTGCTGATGGGAGGAGGTTTGCACTCAAATGATACATTCTTTCATGTACAGGGATCAGTCGTCCTGTTCCCTTTGCAGAGAAACAGCCCCAAAGCATGATGTTGCCACCCCTTGGCTTCACATTAGGTATGGTGTTCTTTGGTTGCAACTCAACATTCTCTCTCCTCTAAACACGAGTTGTGTTTCTACCAAACAGTTCTACTTTGGTTTCGTCTGACCATATGACATTCTCCCAATCCTCTTCTGGATCATCCAAATGCTCTCTAGCAAACCTCAGACAGGCCCGGACATGTACTGGCTTAAGCAGGGGGACACGTCTGGCACTGCAGGATCTGAGTCCCTGGAGGCGTAGTGTGTTACTGATAGTAGCCTTTGTTACTTTGGTCCCAACTCTCTGCAGGTCATTCACTAGGTCCCCCCGTGTGGTTCTGGGATTTTTGCTCACCGTTCTAGTGAACATTTTGACCCCACGTGGTGAGATCTTATGTGGAGCCCCAGATTGAGGGAGATTATCAGTGGTCTTGTATGTCTTCCATTTTCTAATTATTGCTCCCACAGTTGATTTCTTCACACCAAGCTGCTTGCCTATAGCAGATTCAGTCTTCCCAGCCTGGTGCAGGTCTACAATTTTGTTTCTGGTGTCCTTAGATAGCTCTTTGGTCTTCACCATAGTGAAGTTTGAAGTGTGACTGTTTGAGGTTGTGGACAGGTGTCTTTTATACTGATAACAAGTTCAAACAGGTGCCATTAATACAGATAATGAGTGGAGGACAGAGGAGCCTGTTAAAGAAGAAGATACAGGTCTATGAGAGCCAGAAATCTTGCTTGTTTGTAGGTGACCAAATACTTATTTTCCACCATAATTTGCAAATAAATTCTTTCGAAAATCAGACAATGTGTTTGTCTGGATTTGTTTCCACATTTTGTCTCTCATAGTTGAGGTATACCTATGATGACAATTACAGGCCTCTCTCATCTTTTTTAGGTGTCCGTTTATGAAGCAGTGAAATCTATTCACTGCTTCGTTCTCCGGCATTCACAGTGAAGATTTTTCTCCTCTGTGTGCAGTTTATGAAGCGGTGTAGATCACTTCACCTTTGGAGGAGTGAAGCGATCTACAAATGCTTCAAATAGTGGAGAACGGCCCCTGATACTGGAATCTCGTGAGACTTTACGAGATTACAGTACCAGATGTCAGTTTATCAAGCAGTGATAAATTATCACCGCTCAACGGCGTGGATTAATGTTAATAAAATAATGTGTCCCCCTACATTATACACATATGTATACACACACACACACACTATATACACATGTATATACACACACATGATATATATATACATATACACATTATATGTATATATGTATATATATGTATACACATAAATATGACAGGGGGACATGCTTACAGTGTTGGGGGGTCTGAACGAGGCATAAGGAAGTTAAAAATCTTCCTCCTTCCCCCTCAGATCCCCCCAGATTTCCTCTTCACTCCCCGATTCACCACCTCTGAGCTGGTGAACCTGGGAGTGTGAATTCTGACACAGATCGCCAGTGAAGCGGTGAGATCACCGCTTCATAAACTGGCCGTTACTGTGTCATTCAATGAGGATTCTCCGTGTGTAGAGATAATCGGTGGGAGAACAAGTTCAAACATGTTCTCCCCCGATTATCACTGTTTCATAAACTGTTTATGGACTGTGATCAGCGGTGATCCTCAGGATCACCGCTGATCACTGCTTCATAAACGGACACCTTAGTGGGAGAACTTGCACAATTGGTGGCTGACTAAATACTTTTTTGCCCCACTGTGTATATATATATATATATATATATACATATATATACATACTAGACTAACTGTATATATATATATATATATATATCAAATACACTGCCTGAAGTAGATTAGAAATAGTACACAATGAAATGCACTGTAGAATGTAGATCTCTAGACTACATTGACTGGATGCAGAGTATATATATATATATATATATATATATATATATATATATATTAGACTGGGATTTGCCAAAGCATACAGTTCAGGTTCTTTGGCTAATCATCATACAGCAATGCACTGCGATCTCGCAGTGCATTATGAGGTGTTCTGCGGGCGCTCAAATAATTTCCTGCGAACACTCCATGATGTTCGATACCCAACAAATGGGCGAACACACGATATTCGAGTCGAACTTATGTTCGACCCGAACATCAAGTTCATCCCTATTCCTGAATATACTAACTACCGGTATGTTACCAATTCCCCTCAATTTCTCTTTGGATAAGGGAATATTTCCTGAGCCAGGATTTCCAATATTCTCTGTTGATTGACTTGATTTTTTCATACTGACCCTACAGGCGTATTGGAATTGTGTATTTCCCCAATCACTAGTATTATGTATTTTTCCAAACACTATCTATTTAATAAAGTATATTTTTACAATAAGCCAACAAGTTTAGTCTTCTGCCGTATTACCTGCTTGGTTGTCCACAGGGGACGTTCTGTTTCCACCATGTGGTGACCACCTTTTTTTTCCTCTCCTTAATCATGGCTAACAAATAAGTGACACAAAACAGCTTAAATAGTGTAGACTAAATCACATGATCAACCCCAAGGGTCACATGACCCAAATAAGGGGTGGCGACAAATATCAAAACCTACAAAAAAGAGCACTATAGGCATACAATTGTAGGTGAATGTATATAAAAAAATGTATCACAAAAAGGAATAGGGATGTGTGCATAAAGGCAATATAAGTTATTTCAGCTTTAATTGTGTTGAGAGAGTGTTGCCGGCAACACGTGGTAGGGATAAATACTGTAGATTAGAGCGTGAGTTTTTTTCAGATTAAAAATCCGCATCCCACTTGGCATTAACCATAGATGGGATGTGGATTTGTATCTGAAATGGTATGTATTAATCTTTATAAATATATATTCTTTTAGCTGTTTTTGCTTCATATTTAAGGTTTTTTGGTTTGTATACCCATATTCAGATTCAGTGGCGTGGCACAGCAACACCCCCCCCCCCCTTCATGTGCGCAGTCGGGCCGGGCACTCATGTGGTGGGGCTGTGGTGTCCTCTCCTAGAGCGCGGGCATCGGCTGCGGTGGCTCCAGTGTCCGCTCCTCCAGCTTCCTCCGCCGTGTGTCTTCTGCCAAAGCACTAGGCATCCGACGCTTTGGCCAATGGGGAAATAGGTCTCACAGACCTGCCTCCTGATTGGCAGTGAAAATTTATTCGCTATGGTCACACAACTGGGTGGACTCGAAGCGCAATGCCTCTGGCTCTAATCAAGTGCTTTAAAAAAACACCCCACTGCATTGGAAATTCATGGTCCAGTGCCACTGATATGTAGATCAGGGGGCTGGGCGTATGGATAGGGGAGGCGGCCAGACGGGCCGCCACTGTTCAGATTTTTTTAGACCCACTCTCATTATACTCCATTTGTGAAAAGGATAAGTTAAAATGCAGATGCAGCTGCTGACATCTAAAAAAGTTCCAACACTAAGAAATAGAGTAATAAGAAGAATCAGTGCTGTGCTTGATGGGGCCTGTAGCTTACGCATGTATTTGCAAATGTGGCCAGACTAAACCCCTGTTTTTAATGCATACTGTTAGACAGGTCAATTTGGTTGGTCGCAGGCTGGTCGGTAAATTTAGCTTGGAAATTGCTTTGGTTTTATTTGACAAGATTTGGACAATGATTGGATTTGGGGTTAAAACGACAGAGTGCAGGATTACACCTAGTACCCTGGCGTGAGGGGAGGGACTGATAGTTGTATTATTGATCTTGATGGAGAAGTCAGGGGAGGGGACACGGGCAGGAGGAAATATTATGAGCTCAGTTTTCAAAAGATTGAGTTTGAGGAAGTGGTGTGACATCCATGCTGATATGTCAGCTAATACGTTGGTAATGCAAGAGGAGACTGAAGGACTGAGGTGAGGAGTAGAGAAATAGATTTAGGTGTCATCAGCAGGCCCCCTGGGCCTGACCACAAACATTCTCCAGGGCCCGCCCACTGGCCTCCCACTGGGTCTGCCCACGGGTCTGCCCACTGGTCATCCCAACGAGTCCTTCAGTGCACCCAATTTTATTTTAACACTCTTAAAACTTAATATATGAGAATAAAAAGTGTATTTCAAGTAATCAGGCCCATATATTTAGCAAATAGGCATCACCATTTATTCAGCAAAGAGGCATCCCAATCTAGCAAAGAGGCATCCCAATCCAGCAAAGAGCATCCCAATCTACCAAAGAGGCATCCCAATCTAGCAAAGAGGCATCCCAATCCAGTAAAGAGGCATCCCAATCCAGCAAGGAGGCATCCCCTTATATTCAGCAAAGAGACATCGCCATATAGCAAAGAGACAGTCACAGTGCTGGATGTGGGCACATGCCCTAATCCAGCAACATTGTTAATCAATTTACCAAGAATGCCATGTCTAACAACTTGTTTCCAGTCCACAGTGAGCAGTCAGTAAGGCAGGCTCTCATCATAAGCTCTCATCAGAGACTGCAAAAATACTACAGGAGATGATCAGAGACTGCAGATATACTACAGCAGATGATCAGAGACTGCAGAAATAGTTACATAGTTACATAGTAGGTGAGGTTGAAAAAAGACACGTCCATCAAGTCCAACTTATGTGTGTGATATGTCAGTATTACATTGTATATCCCTGTATGTTGCGGTCATTCAGGTGCTTATCTAATAGTTTCTTGAAACTATCTATGCTCCCCGCTGAGACCACCACCTGTGGAAGGGAATTCCACATCCTTGCCGCTCTTACAGTAAAGAACCCTCTACGTAGTTTAAGGTTAAACCTCTTTTCTTCTAATTTTAATGAGTGGCCACGAAAAAGAGAAAAAGTTTTATCTCTATTGTGGGTCACCAGTATGGTATTTGTATATTGAAATCATATCCCCTCTCAAGCGTCTCTTCTCCAAAGAGAATACGTTCAGTGCTCACAACCTTTCCTCATAACTAATATCCTCCAGAACCTTTATTAGCTTTGTTGCCCTTCTTTGTACTGGCTCCATTTCCAGTACAGTAAAACCTTGGTTTGTGAGCATAATTCGTTCCAGAAACATGCTTGTAATCCAAAGCACTTGTATATCAAAGCATTTTTTTTACAGTGTATAAAAGAGAAGAGAGGCACCTCTAAGTGTAGCAATAAGTTGCTAAATGTTGTACCTTCATTAAAGGGGTTGTAAAGGTTCACGTTTTTTCACCTTAATGCATCCTATGCATTAAGGTGAAAAAACATCCGACAATATCGGACCCCCTAGCCCCCCATTTTACTTACCTGAGCCCGTTCACCTGCTGCGCTCGCCCCCGATTTCCTCTTCGCCGCTCAGCCTGGCTGTTGATTGGCTAGAGTAGATGGATTGAAAGCAGAACAGCCATTGGCTCGCGCTGTTGTCAATCACATCCAATGACGCAGCGTGCCGGGGGGCGGGGCCGAGTGATACAGTCGGCGGCTATAGCCGCCGGCTGTATCACGGGAGCGCACCCGCAAGAACTAAACACCATGCGAGAGAGCTTGCATTAAGGTGTTTAGTTCTTGCAGGGAGAAGCTGAGACAGCCGCCGAGGGACCCCAGAAGACCAGGTTCGGGGCCACTCTGTGCAAAACGAGCTGTACAGTGGAGGTAAGTATAACATGTTTGTTATTTAAAAAACAAAAAAACAAAAAAAAAAACCTTTACAACCCATTTAAATGTAACCATATTGCTACACTTAGAGGCTCCTCTTTTCTTTTTTATACTCAGTTGTGACATGACGCTACTCCTATATCAAGACATTGCTTGTATATCAAGGCAAAATTTATTAAAACATTTTGCTTGTCTTGCAAAACGCTCTCAAACCAAGTTACTCTCAAACCAAGGTTTTACTGTACATCCTTCCTGAGGACTGGTGCCCAGAACTGGACAGCATACTCTAGGTGCGGTCGGACCAGAGTCTTGTAGAGCGGGAGAATTATCGTTTTATCTCTGGAGTTGATCCCCTTTTTAATGCATGCCAATATTCTGTTTGCTTTGTTAGCGACAGCTTGGCAATGCATGCCATTGCTGAGCCTATCATCTACTAGGACCCCCAGGTCCTTTTCCAACCTAGATTCCCCCAGCGGTTCTTCCCCCAGCGTATAGATTGCATTCATATTTTTGCCACCCAAATGCATTATTTTACATTTTTCTACATTGAACCTCATCTGCCATGTAGTTGCCCGCCCCATTAATTTGTTCAGATCTTTTTGCAAGGTTTCCACATCCTGCGGAGAAGTTATTGCCCTGCTTAGCTTAGTATCGTCTGCAAATACAGAGATTGAACTGTTTACCCCATCCTCCAGGTCATTTATGAACAAATTAAATAGGATTGGTCCCAGCACAGAACCCTGGAGGACCCCACTACCCACCCCTGACCATTCCTAGTACTTTCCATTTATCACCACCCTCTGAACTCATCCTTGTAGCCAGTTTTCAATCCATGTACTCACCCTATGGTCCATGCCAATGGACCTTATTTTGTAAAGTAAACGTTTATGGGGAACTGTGCCAAATGCTTTTGCAAATCCAGATATACCACGTCTACGGGCCTTCCTTTATCTAGATGTCAACTCACCTCCTCATAGAAGGTTAATAGTTTGGTTTGGCAAGAACGATTCTTCATGAATTCATGCTGATTACTGCTAATGATACCGTTCTCATTACTAAAATCTAGTATATAGTCCCTTATCATCCCCTCCAAGAGTTTACATACTATTGATGTTAGGCTAACTGGTCTGTAATTCCCAGGTATGTATTTTGGGCCCTTTTTAACCTCTTGCCGCCCGCCGGCTGTCATATGACGGCCAGGCGGCGTGGCTCTCGTTCTGGGAGGGCGTCATATGACACCCTCGCCTTCCCAGCCCACCAGGGGGCGCGCGTAATCAGTAATCAGTGCATTTTTATAGCACGGATCGCTGTATAAATGTGAATGGTCCCAAAATAGTGTCAAAAGTGTCTGAAGTGTCCGCCCCAATATCGCAGTCACGATAAAAAGATCTCGCAGATCGCCGCCATTACTAGTAAAAAAAAAAAATAATAAAAATGCTATAAATCTATACCCTATTTTGTAGACGCTATAACTTTTGCGCAAACCAATCAATATACGCTTATTGCGATTTTTTTACCAAAAATATGTAGAAGAATATGTATCGGCCTAAACTGAGGAAAAAATTTGTTTAAAAAAAAAAAATGTGGTTATTTATTATAGAAAAAGTAAAAAATAATGCGTTTTTTTCAAACTTGTCACTCTTCTTTTGTTTATAGCGCAAAAGAAAAAAAACGCAGAGGTGATTGAATACCACCAAAAGAAAGCTCTATTTGTGGGGGAAAAAAAAAAAATTTCACCTGGGTACAGTGTTGCATGACCGCGCAATTGTCATTCAAAGTGTGACAGCGCTGAAAGCTGAAAAATTGCTTGGGCAGGAAGGGGGTGAAATTGCACTGTATTGAGATGGTTAAATATTGGTGCTACATTGGCTTTTCTCCAATCAGCTGGTACCATTCCAGTCAGTAGACTGTCAGTAAAAATTAGGAACAATGGTCTGGCAATTACTTCACTGAGTTCCCTAAGTACCTTCGGGGGCAAGCCATCTGGTCCTGGTGATTTATTAAAGTTAAGTTTCCCAAGTCTAATTTTAATTCTGTCCTCTGTTAACTATGGAGGTGCTTCCTGTGATGTATCATGAGGATAAACACTGCAGTTTTGGTTACTGAAGCCCCCCCGATTCCCTTGTGAAGACTGAGGAGAAGAATAAATTCAATACCTTCGCCATCTCCCCATCCTTTGTAACCAGATGTCCTTCCTCATTCTTTATGGGGCCAATATGGTCTGTCCTCCCTTTTTTACTGTTTACATACTTAAAGAATTTCTTGGGATTTTTTTTGTTCTCCTCCACTATGTGTCTTTCATGTTCTATCTTAGCCGTCCTTATTGCACCCTTACATTTCTTGTTGCATTCTTTATAAAGTCTGAATGCTGATGATGATCCCTCAACCTTGCATTTTTTGAAGGCCTTCTCCTTTGCTTTTATATGCATTTTTACATTGGAGTTAAGCCATCCAGGACTTTTGATCGCTCTTTTAAATTTATTACCCAATGGAATGCATTGGCTAATGCCCTTATTTAATATGCTCTTAAAGCAAACCCATATCCCCTCTGTGTTCCTAAGATTTTATCCCAATTTATGCCTTCTAGTAAGGCTCGTAGTTTAGGGAAGTTGGCTCTTTTGAAATTCAGTGTCTTTGTATTCCCCTTATGTTTCCTATTTGTGTGATTTATACTGAAGCTAATTGACCTGTGATCGCTGTTACCTAAATTGCCCTGTATTTCCATATCCGTGATCAGGTCTGTATTGTTGGTAATCAGTAGATCCAGTAACGCTTTATTTCTAGTTGGTGTGTCTACTATCTGACCCATAAAATTGTCCTACAAGACATTTAGGAACTGGTGAGCCTTAGATGAATTACAGGAGAAGATCAGAGACTTCAGAAATACTACAGGAGACGGTCAGAGACTGCAAATGTACTACAATAGACGGTCAGAGACTGCAGACGTACTACAGGAGATGGTCAAAGACTGCAGACATACAACACGAGATGGTCAGAGAGTGCAAATATACTACAGATACTGTGGATGTTGTGGTGATGAATGGTCTACCCCCACCCCCCACATCGCTGTGAAGGTGGGTGATGTTGTAGTCAGTGTACACAGCTCTAGGACCTGGGGGAGCCTGTTCTACCTCCCTCTAGAATACACCTGTGTGATCCCTGTCCCCTCCCCTGCAGGTTTTGCTGGATTCTTCTGCTCACTTCCTCCCCAGGACCCTTGCTCATATCAGCAGCAGTTTCCTGGTCCAGACAGCATGCAGATCCCCTCAGACTCCCAGCCAGTCAGCTTAGCAGCAGTTACCCAGTCCAGGCAACAGGTCCCCTCAGACTCCCGGCCCGTTCCGTTGTCAGCAGGAAGCTGGGAAAGTACAGAACTAGAGGTGGAGGAGCAAGTTACATTCTCCTCCTCTGAGTGTGTAGGCTTTCATGCACCTGATTGGTTGCTAGGACTCTAGGCAGGCCTAGCAACCAATTGTTTTTACAGGTGGGACTAAATCGGGAGACCGGTAAATCGAGGACAGTTAATCTGGTTGTGTTAGTAGTTTCGCCACTGGCATGGGCTCAAGAAGCAGCTGCTTTCGGCCCCACAGCAGCTGCCCCTTTTTCTCCACATTAAACATAGCCCTGATCAGGGCCCGGTCCCTTGGGAAGCCTGGGCCCCCTACATGCATATGGGTTGTCCCCCCCTGATGGCGGCCCTGGTCATCAGCATAGAGATGGTACTGGAAGCCATGGGGGTTTATCAAGTGACCAAGGGAGGTGGTATAGATGGACAAGAAGATGGGTCTGAGGATAGCACCTTAGAGGAGCCCTACAGAAAGAGGAAGTGGAGAGGAGGAGATAGAGTTATAGATAACACTAAAAGAGTGCTGTGATAGGTAGAAGGAGAACCAGGAGAGAACAGAGTCTTGAAGGCCAAGAGAGTGGAGTTTTTTGAGGAGGAGGGGATGGTCAACAGTATCAGAGGCCGTAGAGAGGTCTAGTAGTATGAGTATGGAGTAGTGGCCATTGGTTTTAGCAGTTATTAAATAATGAGTAAGTTTTAGTAGGGCAGTTTCAGTGGTGTGTAGTAAGCAAAGGTTGGTGTCAGTGAGGTAGGTTGACTAAGCGTTCAAAAAGTTTAGAGGTAAATGGGAGTAAGGAGACGGGTCTTAAATTGTTCAGGTTGGTGGGGTCCAGTGAGGGATTTTTAAGTATGGGGTGATCAGTGCATGTTTTAGAGGGGAGGGGAAGGTGGCAATAGGGAGAGATTGAATATGTGAATGAGGGAGCATAGGATGGCAGAAGAGAGTGACTGTAGTAGTTGTGAGGGAATAGGGTGCAGTGGACAGATGGTAAGGTGGGCTTCTGAGAAAACTTTAGCGACCTCTTTAGTAGTAGCAAGGTCGAAAGAGGAAAGTGTTGAGGGTGGATTTGTACAGGGTATGTTAAGTGAAATAGATATCTGTGCAGTGGAGATGCCCCCACAAATTGCATCAATCTTGTTTTTGAATTGATTGGTAATCTCGTGAGCAGTGGATGAGTTACTGGGTGGAACTGGTGGTGGAGAAAGTAGAGAGTTAAATGTAGAGAAGAGATGACAAGGACTAAATGACAGATTATTAAAGAGAGTGACAAAATAGGCTTGTTTGGGAGGAATTGTATTTTCAGAAAGCAGATTTATACAGGGTGAATTCTTGCTGGAATTTGGTTTTACAATCGCTCCAGTGCATGGCTATGTCTCTTAAGATTTCTGGTGTTGTGAGTCTGCCAAGGTTGTAATGGTCAAGGCGTGATACTTCGTGTAGTGAGAGGAGCAAGTGAGTCCAGTGTGGATGAGAGTGAATTTTTGTAGACAGATGGCCAGGGTAGAAAAGAGAAGGATGAGCCCCGGTTCACACAGGGGCGGCACGACTTGCAGGTCGCCTCAGCGAGGCGACCTGCAAACTACTTCCGAGGCGACTTGCAAAACGACTTCTGCATAGAAGTCTATGCAAGTCGCCCCCAAAGTAGTACAGGAACCTTTTTCTAAGTCGGAGCGACTTGCGTCGCTCCTATTAGAACGGTTCCGTAGCACAGAACGGGAGGCGACTTGTCAGGCGACTAGGTCGCCTGACAAGTCGCCCCTATGTGAACCGGCACTTAAAGATTTCGACAGTTAATTGTTTGCTGCTTGCAGGGATAGGTGGTTGAAGACAAGGATACTGTGAAACTGATGAGGTTGTGATCAGAGAGGGGAAAGGGGTGTTGGTGAGGTTGCCAGGAGTGCAAAGATGGTAGAAAATAAGGTCAAGGGTATTAACATCAGAGTGAGTGGAGGATTGTGTCCATTGTGTTAGGTCAAAAGATAAGGTTAAGTTGAAAAGTTTAAATCTAGCCAGGCTGTTAACATCAATAGGGATTTTAAAACCACTAAGAATGATAGTGTGTATTTTAGGGAAGAGAAAGTAGTGTAGCAGGCAGAGAAGTCATCGAGGAATCATGACACTGGTTCAGGAGGCCGATAGATCACTGAGATCACTGCAATCCTCAGAGAAATGGGACAAAACAGATGAATATAGTGAGTCTTAAAAGAAGAGAGGGATAGAGAGGGCGGGGTAGGAAGGACTTGAAAGGTGCTTAGTGGGGATAGAAGCAAACCAACTCCACCTCTTTTCCGACCACTGGGTCTGGGTGAGTGAGTCCAGTGGAGGCCTCCATAGGAGAGGGCTGTGGGAGAGGCAGAGGCTTAAAGCTAGGTTTCTGTAATTGTAAGTAGGTTAGGAGTTGAGCTTGTTACAGACAGAGCGGATATTCCAGAGGGCACATGAGAAGTGGGGGGGGGGGGGGCAAGGGGATCGAGGTTAAACTGAGTGGATTGCAGCTATTGCTGGAGGAAGGAGGGTGCCATATAAGGGGGGGTGAGATACTGGAGGGCTGGGATTAGGGGAGATATCCACAGAGATTAGGAGAAGAAAGAGGGTGAGGAAGGTAAAATGGGACTGGGGTGTTTGTGAGTGTATATACCTCCCTGTTCTGGTGTTTGGGGCAGCATGTGGGTTAAGTATTTGCAAGAGGTGAACAGTAGTAGGGAGAGGGTAGAAGTGAGGGTGATATGTACAGTACAAGCTTTGGGGTGGAGAAGAAGCGTAAAGAAATAAGAAAAGAACAGAGGGTATTAATATGAAAAGGAAGAGTAGAGGGGGGAAATTAAAGGGTAGAGGGGAGTAGGAATCAGATTTGTAAGAGATGCTTTCCAAATGTTGGTTCGCTTGCAGTCAGTCCACAGTGGAGCAGAGTTCTTTGTTGTATCTTCTTGCTGCTTTAGTTAAACTGCTTTATATAAACTGCTAAACACTCCTGCAGAAAAAACACTCACCCAAGAAAAATGCCCTGACTGTGAGGGGAATCAGAAAGACAATAGCAAATACTAATTTGCTATTGTCACACTAGTGGGTGGGCTCGGGGCGCAGTGCTCTGCACCCCGAGCCCACCCTTTTTTGAAGCCAATTAGAGCCTCAGCCTCTAATCATATGCTTAAAAAAAAAATCCCATTGCAATCCATGCGTCCGGGTGCCCCGCATATAGATTAGGGGGCCGGCTGCATGGATGGGGAGGTGGCACCCGTGCGCCCCCTATGGATAGGCTGCCACTGAATACCATGTTCATACATAGTGCTGTGTTAATGCATATTGTCGTGTTCGTACATAGTGCCATGTTGTTACAGTAACACATTTCCTCTTACAGATGTCATTACTCCAAATGGATTAAACATAAAGAAGTTCTCCGCCATGCATGAATTCCAGAACCTGCACGCCATGTACAAGTTTCGCATCCAGGAATTCATCCGCGGCCACTTCTATGGGTATTTATCACAAGGTTAAAGTGTCACTACACAGAAGCAAGCAGCTTGAATCTTCTGCTGCTCTTCTTGTCTCTGTCTGCCTGCTGCAGCTATTACATGGGGGCCTCATAGTCACTGCTGCATCTTTCAGTTTCTCTGCACTGCACAGAATGCAGCATGGTGAGTGAGACTTCATCGTCTGACTGCCAATAGGACATAGCTGTGAATGTTGGCACTGGAGTCTGAGTGGATACAGCAACTGTGTACACATATTTCTGTTGCCTTGACTGTCATTTTACAGCAACAAGAAGATATAGAGATGTGGGTCATGTGACTTTCATATTGTGAAACACTTTTAAATCTTTCTCACTTTCAAATTTGTGAATTTATATCCTGAGTAAATACAATCTAAAATATGATGTAGTGACTCTGCTGGAAGTCTGGACTACTGTGTAAGGTTAGTTTTTAACATTCCTCCTGCTAGTTTGAGGTAATATCACCATATTTAAAGTTTTCCAAAATGTCCCCCCTCCACCTTCTTTCCTCAAGACTAGGGATGGGTTGAATGATCCCCTGTTCCGTTCGCACCAGAACTTTCGAACAACTTGAAAGTTCAGAACCGAATAACGAACCCCATTGAAGTCTATGGGACCCGAAAGTGAGAAATCAAAAGTGCAGATTTTAAAGGCTTATATGCAAGTAATTGGGCATACAATGATTATGGGGGTCCGAGTACTGCCCTGGGGGACATGTATCAATGAAAACAAGTTTTTAAAAAATGTCATTTTTAAATGAGCAGTGATTTATTGATGCTTAAAGTGAAAGCATAAAAATGAAAAATTCCTTCTGCAGCAATAATTGCAATAATTGCATTTATAAAGCCGAAAAAATGACATTTTCCCTGCAAGCTTTCTTTATTTTGTAAGCAAGGGCTTCCGGAGCTAGTCTGTATGATGAGGCCACAATGTAGTGCACTGGGAACAAGATTAGAGATTTTTTGGATAAATTCTGGTGTCTCTTCCACAGACTGTGGATAGAAGTAACAGGTGTGAAAAAATTGTTCTTTGGGTGTCGGTGGCGCCTTCACACCATAACCCTATAGAGGTGCTCTTGATGAAAGCAAGAATTGGCCTTGCTGTCAAACTTTGCAATGATATGCACTTGTCAAACAGGTGCAGAAAAATTGGTCTTTCTTTGGGTGTTAATTGTACCCATGAAACCTACACCAAAAAATTATTCCAGATGAAATTAACACCCACAACACTGGGCAGCCTAGAAGTTCTGCAGAGATTCCACATCCCAAAACACTTAATCAGTGACATCTGCATCAGGGGCTTCATAGCTGCTGGTAATACGGGACTGTGTCACTGATGCATGCCTTGTGGCCTCCTCAAATGGTGACAGTACAGTGCATGTATCCTTTATGAGCAGCCATTGGTGTGGGGAAAAAAAGCAGAGCCGGCCTGAGCCTGTCCTTGTGCCATACTCACATAGGTACTGAAGGTCCCCTGCATGAGGAAATTATGCCATGCCTGAGGATTAACCACATCCACCTTTGCCTGTGGACACATATGCTGCTGGGCCCCTCACAGTGCCATTGGAACGTCTGCCTCTCCTTGTTATCCTCCCAGACAAGATGGGGGGGAGGTGCTTATTAACAAAATGTAATACAGATGTGGAAATGTGTACGTGGATGTACTTCAATCAATGGAAAGTGGCGTTTGGTGCACTTTAACTTGAGTACTCACTACACAGACACACTTCTCTGATACACTATATTATACTGCAGTAAAACTGCACTGACGCACTGCAATATACTGCGTCAAACGTGTAGTAACACACAGAAATATACTGCATTAAACGGAAGATAACACGCTCTATTATACAGCGTTAAACTTGCAGTAACGCACTGAACTATACTGCATTAAATGGAAGATAAGGAACTGAAATATACGGTGTTAAACTTGCAGTAATGCACTGAACTATACTGCATTAAAAGGAAGGTAACGCACTGAAATATACAGCGTTAAACTTGCAGTAATGCACTGAACTGTACTGTGTTAAACAGAAGGTAACGCGCTGCAATATACGGCATTGAACTTGCAGTAATGCACTGAACTATACTGCGTTAAACGGAAGATAACACACTGAAATATATGGTGTTGAACTTGCAGTAATGCACTAAACTATACTGCTTTAACGAAAGGTAACACACTGAAATATATGGTGTTAAACTTGCAGTAACAAACTGAAATATACTGCGTTAAGCGTGCACTAACGCACAGAAATGTACTGCGTTAAACAGCACCTAACACACTGAACTATACGGCGTTAAACTTGCAGTAGTGCACTGAACTATACTGTGTTAAACAGAAGATAACGCACTGAAATATACAGCATTAAACGGTCACTACACTGACTGAACTATCCCTACATTCACACTAATGTAAAGATGAATGGTGGTCGCACTACACTCGCACTGACTAAACTATCCCTACATTCACACTAACACTCACACTGACTAAACTATCCCTACATTCACACTAATGTAAAGATGAATGGTGGTCGCACTACACTCACACTGACTGAACTATCCCTATATTCACACCAATGTAAAGATGAATGGTGGTTGCACTACACTCACAATAACTGAACTATCCCTACATTAACACTAATGTAAAGATGAATGGTTGCACTACACTCACACTGAACTATCCCTAGATTCACACTAAACTGATATTCTACACTGACAATAGAATCAGAATAGCACACTATAGCACACTTATGCCCTGTACACACGATCGGACTTTCCGATAGAAAAAGTGCAATCGGAGCTTGATGTCGGAAATTCCGACTGTGTGTAGGCTCCATCGGACTTTTTCCATCGGAATTCTCGACACACAAAGTTTGAGAGCTGGATCAAAAATTTTCCGACAACAAAATCCGCTTGCGTAAATTCTGATCGTGTGTAGACAATTCCGATGCACAAAGTGCCACGCATGCTCAGAATCAAGCAGAAGAGCTGCAATGGCTATTGAACTTCATTTTTTTCGGCTCCTTGCACGTGTTGTACGTCACCACATTCTTGACGTTTGGAACTTTGTATGACCGTGTATATGCAAGACAAGTTTGAGCCAACATCCGTCAGAAAAAATCCCATGGATTTTGTTGTCGGAATCTGTGATCGTATGTACAGGACATAACTGTCTAATAGCACTGAACAGAGCCCTGTTCTCTCTCACTCCACGCCGATTTCACACTGAAAATGGCCACTATTGAAAGAATACTTTTATGGTGTGGGGCGGCACTAACAGCAATGAGACATGATTGGAAAGAGTCATCATGTCCAATCATGGCTCTGACAGTGATATGTGCCCTGACTGGGCAAAGCTTTCATTGCTTCAGCCAATCAGGGCTTTCAATGCACTGTGCGGTGGCTCATTGCATTGTGGTAGTTTAGCGGGCCGAACAAACGGTTGAACGCCCCGATAATTTGGTTGTTTGGTGAATGTGCCCAAACCATTTGCCATCCCTACTCAAGACTGTACGCATTACATTTCTTTCACCACTTTTTTCAGCTGCTGGGAGCAGTCTAGTGATACACCCATTAATTTTATTTGCTATCCCCACTGCCTGGCTACACTGTTTGCTCATTTTGCAATCATCTTGAATAGGCAATCCCAAATCTTTTTCCTCTGTAGCTCTGGACGACACTGTGCCCCCAATATTTTACTATGTCAGAGGATGCCAAATCATGTTCTTGGGTCACAAAGACCCCCAAATATAGAAACCTGGAGATGTTTGTAACATGAAACATGAACACTACATCATAGTGGTTTGATACAAAGAAATTGAGTTGTTATAAATTTCAGGTCTTATGAAGCATAATGTACAAAGTTTTGTACTTTTTATCCATGTGATGAGCCTAATAAAGATACAGTTGTATCTCTTTATACCCATAGAATGCATCTAATATGGTTACATCTGTTGTTATCCATAGGTTGAATCGAATAAAGATGCAGTTGTATTTCTTTTACTTCCTCTGTTCAGACATCTAGATTTCAATCTGGAGAAGACTCTCTTCTTCTTCATTGCCGGCCGATATGAATTCACCAACAAAGGGGCAGACATTTTCTTGGAGGCTCTTTCCAGGCTCAACTTCCTTCTGCGGGTAAGTCTGATCCTCTGTCATGGCTCCACCTGGCACTATCCCAGGTAGGGCTGCTGTTAGAAATCACAGGGCCCCATACAGCCTACCTGACAGCTGCCCTCCTTTTTTTTTTTTTTTAACAAGCTTGGTGAACAACCTTTGGTGAAAGAGAACGGGACTAAGGACAAAGATTCCCCAGTCTCTTTCTCTGCAGCTTCAGCTGCACTGGACAGTAAATGAAAGCGCTCTGAGGCTCCCTGTTCATTCACAAACTGAAGAATAGTAAACAGAATTTACTATGCTTCAGTGATGAATGGACAGTGAGTGATCAGTTCCAATCGCTCACTGTGTTCATTCAGGAAAGGAAGGGGCTGGTATATGACATACAGTAAAACCTTGAATTGAAAGCTTGTAATCCAAAGCACTTGTACAGTTGTGCTCAAATGTTTGCATACTCTGGCAGAAATTGTGAAATTTTAGAACTAATATTGAAAATATGACTGATCATGACAAAAAAATGTCTTTTATTTAAAGATAGCAATCACATGAATCCACTTATTTTCACATAGTTTTTGGATTCTTTTTAAATCATAATGATAACGGAAATCACCAAAATGGCCCTGATAAAAAGTTTACATACCCTGGAATGTTTGGCCTTGGTACAGACACAGAAGGTGGCACACACAGGTTAAAATTGCAATTAACATTTAATTTCCCAAGTTTGTCAGCTCTCACATGGTTGCACTAAGCAGGTTAGACACTGAGCCATGAGGAGGTAGAAAAGAACAGTCAAAAGACCTGCGTAATAAGGTAATGAAACTTTACAAAGATGGAAAAGGATATATAAAGATATCCAAAGCCTTGAATATGCCAGTCAGTACTGTTTACTCACTTAATAAGAAGTGGAAAATATGGGGATCTCTTGATACCAAGCCAAGGTCAGGTAGATCAAGAAAGATTTCAGCCACAACTGCCATAGGAACTGTTCGGGATACAAATAAAAACCCACAGGTAACCTCAGGAGAAATACAGGCTGCTCTGGAAAAAGATGGTGTGGTTGTTTTTAAGGAGCACAATATGATAATACTTGAACAAAAAAAAGAGCTGCATAGTCAAGTTGCCAGAAAGAAGCCTTTACTGTACAAGTTCCACAAAAAAGCCTGGTTACAATAGGCCCAACAACACCTTGACATGCCTCGTTGGCTTTTTTGTGGCATTGGTGTAGTAAAGGCTTCCTTCTGGCAGATCAACCATGCAGCTCTTTTTTGTTCAAGTATCCTTGAATTGTGCCCCTTAAAAACAACCACGCCGTCTTTTTGGAGAGCAGCCCGTATTTCTCCTGCGGTTAGCTGTGGGTTTTTCTTTATATCCTGAGCAATTCTTCCGCCAGTTGTGGCTGCAATCTTTTTTGGTCTACCTAACCTTGGCTTGGTATCAAAAAAGCCCCTAATTTTCCACTTCTTAATAAGTTATTAAACAGTGCTGACTGGCATATTCAAGGCTTCGGATATCTTTTTATATCCTTTTCCATCTTTGTAAAGTTTCATTGTTATGCAGGTCTTTTGACTGTTCTTTTCTACCTCCTCATGGCTCAGTGTCTAGCCTGCTTAGTGCATCCATGTGAGAGCTAACAAATTCATCGACTATTTATACACAGACACTAATTGTGATTTTAAAAGCCACAAATGTGGGAAATTAACCTTTAATTGCCATTTTAACCTGTGTGTGTCACCTTCTGTGTCTGTATCAAGGCCGAACATTCCAGGGTATGTAAACTTTTTATCAGGGCCATTTGGGTGATTTCTGTTATCATTATGATTTAAAAGGATCAAAAAAAACTATAATAATATGATATAATATAATGATAATAAATGGCTTCACTTGATTACTATCCTTAAATAAAAGACAGTTTTTTGGCATGATCAGTCATATTTTCAATATTAAAGCCAAAATTAACAATTTCTGTCAGGGTATGCAAACTTTTGAGGACAACTGTATATCAAAGCGAATTTCCGCGTAAGAAATAATGGAAACTCCTATGATGCGTTCCACAACCATTTATTCATAAGTCTATCAGTTTATAGTCCATATAAAAAGATTATAGCAATGTGATAGATTGTGTAACCATAAAATGTCCGTCCACAAATGGTAGCCTCCATAAGGGGATTAGAAGCAAAATCCAGCAAAGTATAAAAGAGAAGAGTAGGTAAGTAAGTAGTAAGTGTAGTAATATGGTTACATTTAATGAAGGTACAACACTTAGCAACTCACATGGTTGATGATTAAAAGAGGCACATCTAAGTATGCAGGCATCCAGGGTAAAGCTGTCCACATAGACCGTCCTCCGCACCGCCGGCTCTCACCGCTGTAATGCCCCGTACACACGGTCGGATTTTCCGACAGAAAATGTGTGATAGGACCTTGTTGTCGGAAATTCCGACCGTGTATAGGCTCCATCACACATTTTCCATCGGAATTTTCGACACACAAAGTTTGAGAGCTTGCTATAAAATTTTCCAACAACAAAATCCGTTGTCGGAAATTCCGATTGTGTGTACTCAAATTCGACGCACAAAGTGCCACGCATGCTCAGAATAAATTAAGAGATGAAAGCTATTGGCTACTTCCCCGTTTATAGTCCCAACGTAGGTGTTTTACGTCACCGCGTTCAGAACGATCGGATTTTCCGACAACTTTGTGTGATCGTGTGTATGCAAGACAAGTTTGAGCCAACATCCTTCGGAAAAAATCCATGGATTTTGTTGTCGGAATGTCCGATCAATGTCCAACCGTGTGTACGGGGCATTAGTCTGCAATCGTGACTGGGAAAACTACCCTGCAGTAGAGTGATCTGAAAGAGAGGCTTGAAGCACTCATGGAGCGCAGAGTGGAAGGGATGAGGTCGATGGTGGTGCAGAGGACGGTCTATGTGGACAGCTTTACCCCAGATACCTAAATACTCAGATGTGCCTCTTTTAATCATCAACCATGTGAGTTGCTAAATGTTGTACCTTCATTAAATGTAACCATATTGCTACACTTAGAGGTGTCTTTCTTCTCTTTTTTTACTGTTGTGACATGACGCTACTTGTATATCAAGTTACTTTCATACCAAGGTTTTACTGTATTTACTGCACACCCCCTGCTCTCCATCCTGAAACATCCCCCTGTGCGCCCTCAGCAGCTGCTAGAAGGAGAGGAGGGAAGCTGGCAATGCTACAGGAAAGGGGGGCACAAAATAAGACCCAGACAGCAGGGGGGTGGGAATGCACATACCAATCCCCCTGCAATGCAGTGGGAGGAAGAAAAAGGAGGAGAAGCCGGCAAAGCTACAGGGGGTGCCACAAGAGTTGTCAATAAGGCAGTGGTGCTCGGGCCCCCCTTTTGAACTGATGGGACCGGGGCCTGGTACAGGAGGGCTGACTTTACTGCCTTTTTAGTGGCCCTGATCCCAGCAGTGCTCCTCCCTATTTGTGACGTGTGTAGGATAGTGAATGAAGTTCTAGAAAAATGCAGTATAATAGATTGTACACAACACCAGATACCCATCTATCATTGTTATTCTCTCTGTCCGGCTATGACCCAAAGCATCCAGACAGTTTTTTGCTGCTGGCTTAGACATACCATGATGATCTGTGAGATTTATTGTAGTGCTTGCAGATTCTTCTCTTTCTTGGTTTGACTTTTTTCAAATCTTCATTCATAGCAGCATTTTTAGAGACAGTATGGAATTGGCTAGCCTGTGTCCTCCATGACAAAAGAAATACAATGCAGATTTTCCAGTCAATAATATTGTGGTGTGAATAAAACTCCGCACAGGATACTTAAGGATCCTGCCTTCCACCACGAGACCGACTTTTCTGATATATAAAGAGGCCACAGTGATAAGACTAAGCCGAGGGGAGAATCACAAAGTTAATCAGTGAGCAGGACAGAGAGATCCCTCAACGAAGACGCACAGCGCCCTCGGTTGTGTGACGCAGACTGCGTAGTGTTCAGAGACAGAGCACCACTATGTCTTCTGAATCTCCGGGATGTGAGGCAGAATATAACAATGTATCAATACAAACAAAAGGAATAAAAGACCCAGGCTCTTCTTTATTTAATGGTTACAAATAAAACAAACAATGAAGCCAAAAGTTGAAAAGTGATGGCTATTCAATGCACATTCACCACCTTAGATCCACTGTACGTGGCGGCCAATCTAACGCCGCAAATCACGGGACGCCCTTCCGCTATTTTGCATGGCACCAAATTGCGGCGCGATCTTGCTGCGATTGTTGCCTGACAAATCGCGGTAAAATTGCGGTAAAAACCCACAAGCATAATTGCAGAACGCCCGACGCCCAAAAGAAGTACAAGAGCTTCTTTTGGTTGTCAGGCATTCCGCGATTCGGTTTGTGTGTTTTTACCGCGACTGTACCGCAATTTGGTGCCATTCAAAATAGCAGGGATCACAAGGGCGGTTCCAAATCGTGGCCAGAATCGCGGCGATTCTGCCTGCAAAACGCAGCGCCAAGGTGTGAATGGAGCCTGAAAGAAAATAGCCCTGACAGGATTTCAGTGAAGATCATATCTGCTTACATAATTTTTTATTGCATGCTTTATTTATATTGCCTAAGTAAGTTTACTTTAAAGAAAGATGTCCTTTTATTTCATATTTCCAACCAGCAATAAAGGGTGGGATTAATTAGTCAGTACACCTAAAAAAGATATTTGATGCTTCTTGTAGTAGACTTGATTTTTAATGTAAAGACGTTTTGCAGCTTGTCCAAGCCACTTTTTCAGTCCTATTGATATTGGATAAGCTATGAAAAGTCTTCAGCATTACAGAACAAGGCCATTTGAATGTGCCTAACTAATATTAGATATACAATACCATGACATGGATAAATGAGATCCTCATAGACATACAGTGGAGAGATAATTATTTGATCCCCTTCCCTTCAGATTTTGCAAGTTTGCCCACTTACAAAGAAATGAAGGGTCTATCATTTTTATCATAGGTGTATTTTAAATGATAGAGACAGGATATCAACCAAAAAATCCAGAAAAAACACATGATACAAATGTAAAATTGAGTTGAAAAGAAAATGGGTGAACTTATGCGCTACTCAGTGTATGATTAATAATGTGAATATTATTTGAAAAATAAAATAACCAAAATGTGTATAGTGATCAAATGGATAAAGGTGCCAACTCCAGTAGTGTCACCACATACATCAACAGTATAATATTATATTAATGGAGCTGTGCTAAATCTAACAATGATTCCTAAATAATCAGCAAAGAGAACTAGATCATATATATTAATCAATAAAGTGGAATATAGTATATTGCAAACATAAAATAGTGAGTGTCAAAGAAAGTATCCACAAGAGATGGTGTTTCAAAAGTCCAGTGCAAAAACATGAATAAACACGATAGTTAAAGTTCTTGATGAAATGCTGAAAGCAGTTGTATAGCTATTTTTTAAACTTTTACCTACAGGTAAGCCTATAATAAGGCTTACCTGTAGGTAAAAAAATATCTCCTAAACCTGTACGATTTAGGAGATATTCCCCTCGCAATGAGCCGCTGACTGCAGCGGCGCATGCGCACAGGGGATTCCCGGCTGAAAGCCCGGCAGCCGCCAGATTTTGCCAGACAGACATCGCAGCTCCGGCCACTCACAGCGCCGGAGCCGCGATACCCAGAAGGCACACCGAGGGGAAATGTCAGCTCCTTCGGCGTGGACCGGGTGAGATGCCGGCGCCTCGTTCTAAGGTAAGTATCTCATAATGAGCTAGTATGCAGTGCATACTAGCTCATTATGCCTTTTCCCTTACAGGTGTAGGGAAAAAAAAAAAGTCAGCGGGTTTACTACCGCTTTAATAGTGCTTCCAAAAAATCTCGGTCTCTGTATAGTGTATGTCTTTCAGTAGTTGGTAGCAATCAATCAGCTCACACCATCCCTACAGTCAAGCACGGAGGTGGAAACTTTTTGCTTAGGAACTGTTTCTCTGCTAAAGGTACAGGCCGACTTTGCCGCATTTAGGGGCCAATGGCCATGTATTGTAAAATCTTGGATGAGAACCTTTTTGCCTCAGCCAGAACACTGAAGATGGGTCATGGATGGGTCTTCCAGCATGAAAATGACCAAATCATACTGCCAAGGCAACAAATGAGTGGCTCAAGAAGAAGCACATTAAGGTCATGGAGTGGCCTAGTCAGTGTCCAGACCTTAATCCTTTAGAAAATTTATGGAGGGAGCTGAAACTTTGAGTTGCCAAGAGACAGCCAAGAAACCTTAAGGATTTAGAGATGATCTGTAAAGAAGAGTGGACCAAAATACCTCCTGAGATGTGTGCAAACCTGGTAACCAACTACAAGAAATGTCTTACCTCTGTCGTTGTCAACAAGGGTTTCTCCACCAAGTACTAAGTCATGTTTTGCTTGGGGGTCAAATACTTATTTTACTCATGAACTGCAACTTAATTTATAGCATTTGTTTAATGTGTTTTTACTGGATTTTTGGTTGATATTTTGTCTTTATCATTTAAAATACACCTATGATTAAAATTATACACCCTTCATTTCTTTGTAAGTGGGCAAATATACAAAATCTGCAGGGGATCAAATAATTATTTTCCCCACTGTATGCTTCCTTCCTCTCTAAGGGACTCCAGTACCCGGCTCTTCCCCACCTGCTGAATTTTTCAACATAAATGCATATTCTAACAATGATAAATAGATCATTCTATAGTGGGAACACAGAGGAGGAGCGATCCAGGACCCATAAAAGGTTGATGAATTATTCAGTCTGTGTCCTTCAAATGTCAGGACTTAACACAAGGCCACATTGTAAAGTGTGCCAGTTGTTTTAGAACCTCTTCCTTGTTTTTCAGGTTCATCGAAGTGATGTGACTGTTGTGGTGTTTTTTATAATGCCAACAAAGACAAATAATTTCAATGTGGAGACACTGAAAGGTCAAGCAGTGAGGAAACAGCTCTGGTGAGGACTCTCCACTTATTTTGTGTAGTGGTATCTTGTACAGAGAACACTGAACCAGTCATATAGGTCTCTGCACCAGATTATTATTATATTATATACTATTATTATTATTATTATTATTATACATTTATATTGCTCTGAAATAACCCATAGTGCTGTACAGAGAACACTGAGAAATTCACATCAGTCTCTGTACCAGAGGAGCTTACATTTCAACCTCTTCCCTCTGTCTGTACTCATTTATGCGGCCTCTCAGCGCGTGGGCTTTAACGCTAAAAGGCGAATATATGCGGCCCTATGTAAACATCTTTCTGTGCTGAGAGCACGCACCCTGAGCTCTCCCAGCACAGAGATCAGCAGGTACCGTAAAGCTCCCAATGCATACTTTTGATCGGGAGCTTTCTGATCATGTGACCGCTGTAATAGCCCATCACAATGGTCACGTGATTGGAATGCTCGCCTCCGCGTCCCGGGATTTAGAACCTCTTAAAGGGCCAGTAGGTGGCAGCAGGAAAGGCCTAATGTCCAATCACAAACTATTATCATTATTATTTTTAATAAACATTGATATCACTCTGATATATTCTATAGTGCTGTACAGCGAACACGGAGCCAGTCATAAGTCTCTGCACCGGAAGAGCTTACACTCTAATGTCCCACCACAGTCACACACTATCATTATTATTATTACTTCTGTTGTGCTTTTCCAGGGACACAGCTCAGGCAGTAAAGGAGAAGTTTGGAAAGAAACTGTATGCAGCATTGCTGAAGTACGTATAACAGTAAATTCAGTCTTGTTCCTCATCTATCTCTAAAAAGTAAATGTAAACCCAGATTTAGTTTCCTCTGTGCACTATGTATGATAAACATTTGCCATTTTTTCATAAATTCCTGTTTTCCATTAATTCCTTTTTTCAATCTTTGTTACATGTCAGTGCTGCTGATAATCTGCAACTTCTTTACAGCTATCCTTTGTCTACATGCACTCCAGCAATGGCAGCATGGCATTTCTTGGGATGGGCTAACTGATTGTGACAATAGTGGACCATGCCTGTGTAATGTTTACTGAAACAGACACTTGTAGTTTCCTACCTGGTGGTGACAATGCAGGAGATACAAAGCATTTTAATTCTATAACAGGAAGTGCCTAAACACAAAGCTATGACAGGATCACCAGGCATGATTTAAATGAAGGATGCTAATATAAAAAAGGTTTAAATGACTTTTAAATTGAGAGCAATATTAAAGCTTTAAGCTTTTAGAGATTTTTTTTGTGTTCAGATTTAAATTTATATTAATACAATATAATATAACACTTTAACTACTGTCCGGTTCTAGAGACCACACTAACAAAAAAATATTGAACAAGGTAGAACAAGTCAAGAGATGAGCAACAAAAATGCTGAAAGATCTGAGGGATAAAACATATCAAGGGAGACTGAAGGAACTTCATATGTACAGTCTTGAGGAAAGAAGGAATGGGGACATGACTGAAACCTTTAAATACATGAAGTGAATGAATCAGGTTCAGGAGGCCAATATTTTCAGGATGAAGCTAAGATCAAGAGTATGGGGACATGACCTCAAACTAGCAGAAGGAAAGTTCAAAATTAGTCTTAGAAAGTAATATTTTACTGAAAGAGTAGTTGATGCTTGGAGTAGACTTTCAGCGGGGGGGTAGCGAGCCAGTAAACAGTAAGTGGACTTAAACATGCTGGGGCAAACATAGATCTATATACTCATGCAAAAGAAAAAAAGACATATATACTGTATATTTACTGTATACAGTATATATTGTGTATAAATGGGCAGACTTGATGGGCCTCAGACAAAAAACATTAAAAAACACACATAAATAAGAATGAAATGTGGTAGATTCTATACTTAAAAAGACACTGACCTCATTTTTTTTTTTATAAAATAGAAAAAATTCAATGGGGTTCATTTACTAAAATGTGAGAGTGCAAAATCTGGTGTAGCTCTGCATAGAAACCAATCAGCTTCCAGGTTTTATTGTCAAAGCTTAATTGAACAAGCTAAAGTTAGAAGCTGATTGGCTGCCGTGCACAGCTTCACCAGATTTTGCACTCTCCGGTTTTAGTAAATTAACCTCACTATATTTAAATATGAGTAGAATGTACCTTCTATCTCTCTCCTCCTTTGTTTTGTTTCTCAAATGGAAGCTTTTTTTCTCTTTTTTTTTCTAATACAAAGCCCCGGGCCTCACTCTAATGCTGCATACAGACGATCGGACATTCTGACAACAAAATCCTGGTTTTTTTTCCGACGGATGTTGGCTCAAACTTGTCTTGCATACACATGGTTGCACAAATGTTGTCGGAAATGCCAAATGTCAAGAACGCGGTGACGTACAACACGTACGACGAGCCGAGAAAAAGGAAGTTCAATAGTGCGGCTCTTCTGCTTGATTCCGAGCATGCGTGGAACTTTGTGCGTCGGAATTGTGTACACACAATCGGAATTTACGACAACGGATTTTGTTCTCAAATTTTGTTTGTCGGAAATTCCAACAAGAAATGTCGATGGAGCCTACACACGGTTGGAATTTCCGACAACAAGCTCACATCGAACATTTTTTGTCGGAAATTCCGACCGTGTGTACGCGGCATATGTGTATCAACTAAGTCTCAAAGTGAAAGTACAGACTTCAGCTACAGACTCGGTACTCCTGCCCCGTTGACCAAGCCCCACTGATGCATTTCAGCCTAGTTGGGGTCAATTGGTTAAACCCAATCAGGGTGAAACACGTTAGTGGGGCATGGTCAATGGGCGGGGACTGTAGCTGAAGCTTGTACTCTCACTTTGAGTCGTGGTTGATACACACAGTTTGCGGCCAGGGGGTTTGTACTACCGTGGATTCGTGGAGTAAGATGTGCTCCTTGAGCTACCAGTAGCCTGATAAGAAAGAAGCCTGGCAACAACAGTAAACAGACTTGATGTAAAAAAAAAAAAAAGAAAAAGGTTTTGTTTTGTGCCAATTTAACTTTTAACTCCTAACGATAACCTTGAACCTCAAGCCAAAGACAAAATGTATACTACAGTGATAAATGCTATATTAACAGAGAAATAAACACTTTCAAAGTGAGACTAGTAACAGAAATATTGTATATGCGCTGGAAATATCATAAAATAAAAATGTTACAATTTAGCAAATTATCAAAAACTTACATCAAAATCTGTTCTCCAGAATGAAATATTTGGTCACGTGTTTCCCCCGGGATATCACCAGGATCAGCTATAACAGAATTCTGGTTAACCTGTGGGACAGGCTCCCCCCTGGCAGTCCAGTACTCGTCTCCTACCAGGATCTGAACTTCCAGTAGAGTTTATGGGGGAGTCTGTAATAGCAGGAGGGGGTCTGGCCAGGTGTAGTTGGGGGGGGTGTTATCTGATTGAAGTTTATTTTAAATTTTTTGTTACATAATGAAATCTTCTCTTCAGAGGAGAAATTCCTGATCTGAGCAAGATCCTGGACAGAGATGACCTGACCATCATGAAGCTGGCGATATACTCCACACAGGTGTGATCATCTATATTTCTTTGTGTTTTGATTTTTTGGGGGTTTTGTTGTTACTTGATGGGGTTTTTTACACTAAAAAAAAAAAGAAATCAAAGGGGAAAAAGTATTTACTGTATAATGTTTTTATATCTATACACAAGTGTTTTGCCTTTCATTTCTTTTCTTTTTTTCACAATCAAAATTTATTGAACATTTATAATACAGAATGACATTTTAGCAAATATCAAAGTATGCCAGGTTATATAAACATGTCAGTTTACAAACAATCAGAAAGACATATTAAAGTAATAACTGAAGGGTAGCTTACTGGGGGTTATTTACTAAAGGCAAATCCACTTTGCACTACAAGCCTCTGCCAGGTTGACATCTCTATATTGTATAGCCCTGGAATTAAACTACGCATTTCATTAAATGGAAAGTAATGTGTACTTTCAGTAAACACAAAAAAATAAATAAAAAATAAGCTTTGTGAATGGGTGCATGAAATTCAGCTCCTAAAGAGAATGGAAGAACTGACTGCTACTTTGTATGAGAGATATCCTAAATTCATGGAAATTTGGGGCCCCTGAATATATTTCTACTACTTCATGATTCAAGCAACTACTGTCTGCCGACTGTAATTAATTGATGGTATTTACTTAGGTATTGGACTACCTCCTCCTATTCCTTCTCTCTTCTTTTCTGTCTTATCTTCATGTCTCAATATTCCCATTCCATGACTGGCAGAACTTTGCAATGTCTGATGTTGCAGTACAACATTTCACAATGAGTACTGAGGGTTATTTACGAAAGGCAAATCTACTTTGCACTGCAAGTGCATTTGAAAGTGCACTGAAAGTGCACTTGGAAGTGCAGTCGCTCTAAATCTAAGGGGTAGATCTGAAATGAGTGGAAGCTCTGCTGATTTTATCACCCAATCATGTGCAAGCTAAAATGCTGTTTTTTTATTTTCCTTGCATATCCCCCTCGGATCTACAGTGACTTTACTTCCAAGTGGACTTGCAGTGCAAAGTGGATTTGCCTTTAGTAAATAACCCCCACTGTGTGTAGCGTGCTTCTGAATCAACCATTCCTTTGTTAAGCGTATCTGTGCTACAATTTCAGATGTATGTCATTGTTTACTGCTCCTACCCCATATTTATGTTACATGTTCTGCCAATGAAACGTATTTTATGTTCTGAAAATTCATCAGAAAAACAAACGCATGAAAAACAATAAAAAAATACAGAAGAATGTATTTGTTATATATATATATATATATACAGTATGTCACAAAAGTGAGTACACCCCTCACATTTTTGTAAATATTTTATCATATCTTTTCATGTGACAACACTGAAGAAATGACACTTTGCTACAATGTAAAGTAGTGAGTGTACAGCTTGTATAACAGTGTAAAATTGCTGTCCCCTAAAATAACTCAACACACAGCCATTAATGTCTAAACCGCGGGCAACAAAAGTGAGTACACCCCTAAGTAAAAATGTCCAAATTGGGCCCAATGTGTCAATATTTTTTGTGGCCACCATTATTTTTAAGCACTGCCTTAACCCTCTTGGGCATGGAGTTCACCAGAGCTTCACAGGTTGCCACTGGAGTCCTCTTCCACTCCTCCATGACAACATCACAGAGCTGGTGGATGTTGGAGACCTTGTGCTCCTCCACCTTCCTTTTGAGGATGCCCCACAGATGCCAGTCCATCACTTTTACCCTCAGCTTCTTTAGCAAGGCAGTGGTGGTCTTGGATGTGTGTTTGGGGCCGTTATCATGTTGGAATACTGCCCTGCGGCCCAGTCTCCACTTTCAGTGACCAGTATGAGAGAGTGAGAGCGATAACACCAAATTTAACACACCTGCTTCCCATTCACACCTGAGACCTTGTAAAACTAACGAGTCACAAGACACCGGGGAGGGAAAATGGCTAATTGTGCCCAATTTGGACATTTTTAATTTGGGGTGTACTCACATTTGTTGCCAGCGGTTTAAACATTAATGGCTGTGTGTTGAGTTATTTTGGAGGGACAGCAAATTTACACTGTTATACAAGCTGTACACTCACTACGTTACATTGTAGCAAAGTGTAATTCCTTCAGTTTTGTCATATGAAAACATATAATAAAATATTTACAAAAATGTGAGGGGTGTACTCACTTTTGTGAGATATATATAAATATATATTTTTTTATTGGAGTATTTTAGGGTTGTTGGATGTTTTCTAACATAAAGCTGCCCACAAAACAAGGAGACAGCACAAATCACTTTTGTGTGCTGTCTCTTTCAACTTTTTAATTTGCCCTTTCCAAGTCTTTCTTTTACTGATTTGTAAAAGCTGAAAACATTAAAAAACCCTCAGTGGCCTTTCATTCCCCCTATCCTTCCATACCTACCCCCCCCCCCCCTCTTTTTTGTGTATGCCCTATCCTGTTGTTTTTGTGCTACCCCCTCTCCCTCTCTTCATTTTTTTTCTTTCTTAATTTCATCACATCTTAAATGTGAATGTAGCGGTACTGCTAGGGCTGGTGAGTGTTGTAGTGCATCTGTCACCCTGCCCAGCCAGGCACACAGTTCTCATTCACCCTCAGGCAGAAAACCAGTCCTTGTACTTTGTTTGTTTTTTTTTGTTTTTTATTGAGGGGAATAAACTTGGATAGGGATAGGGAATTTATGAGATGCCCAGATGATTAGGAACAAGTCAGGGACTTTAGACTATATACAACTCTAGTATATACACCTCCTCTCTTCTCTCCAGCACATCACTTGCTTGCAGATTATCTCTCCTCAACTCCTCCAGCACATCACTTGCTTGCACTTCCCAGACCAGCTAGCACTATATTATAGGCCTGACACTGGCTCAGCCAGGCCCAAAGGTGAATGCCCTTTGCAGACAGGGACTACAGGCCCTTTTGGTGTAAATAAAAACATACGTAGATAGTCCTAGTGCTAGTTGTCCATGTGGCTACTGCTCCCAGCACCACATCTTCAGGCCCTGCCAGCCCTCCTGGCTGCAGCTGCCTCTCTCCACTGCCCCTGCCACCACAGTCCACTCCACTGGCTCTGCACCCATTCTAGACTGCACTCTCCCAGTCCTCTTAGGCGTGTCTCCCAGTCCTTCCTGACTGTGTGTCACTCACCAGCCCTCTTGGCTGTTCCTCCCTGGAGTCTTGCCCGGAAGTGATCTTTCCTACTGTCCCCTCCTTGCTCCTGTGCCTCCTGTCTAGGACACCTCTTAGAAGGTCCCGTCCGCACCCAAGCCCAAGGTCACCCCCCCCCAGACTGGGGAGCTCCCTCAAAGGCCACGACAGCCTAGCACTCCATCTCCAGCTTCCTCACGAACAACTCCTTCCCCAGCTGGGCTGACCCTGAGTATTTAAGGACTCCTGCCCCCTGCCAATCCAAGTTGGGGATTGGTCAGAGCTCCCCAGAACAACCCAAACAGTGCCATCCCACTTCTCCTTTTTCCTTTCCAGAAAGGAAAGGCAAATCCACTTTGCACTACAAGCCTCTGCCAGGTTGACATCTCTATATTGTATAGCCCTGGAATTAAACTACGCATTTTATTAAATGGAAAGTAATGTGTACTTTCAGTAAACACAAAAAAATAAATAAAAAATAAGCTTTGTGAATGGGTGCATGAAATTCAGCTCCTAAAGAGAATGGAAGAACTGACTGCTACTTTGTATGAGAGATATCCTAAATTCGTGGAAATTTGGGGCCCCTGAATATATTTCTACTACTTCATGATTCAAGCAACTACTGTCTGCCGACTGTAATTAATTGATGGTATTTACTTAGGTATTGGACTACCTCCTCCTATTCCTTCTCTCTTCTTTTCTGTCTTATCTTCATGTCTCAATATTCCCATTCCATGACTGGCAGAACTTTGCAATGTCTGATGTTGCAGTACAACATTTCACAATGAGTACTGAGGGTTATTTACGAAAGGCAAATCTACTTTGCACTGCAAGTGCATTTGAAAGTGCACTGAAAGTGCACTTGGAAGTGCAGTCGCTCTAAATCTAAGGGGTAGATCTGAAATGAGTGGAAGCTCTGCTGATTTTATCACCCAATCATGTGCAAGCTAAAATGCTGTTTTTTATTTTCCTTGCATATCCCCCTCGGATCTACAGTGACTTTACTTCCAAGTGCACTTGCAGTGCAAAGTGGATTTGCCTTTAGTAAATAACCCCCACTGTGTGTAGCGTGCTTCTGAATCAACCATTCCTTTGTTAAGCGTATCTGTGCTACAATTTCAGATGTATGTCATTGTTTACTGCTCCTACCCCATATTTATGTTACATGTTCTGCCAATGAAACGTATTTTATGTTCTGAAAATTCATCAGAAAAACAAACGCATGAAAAACAATAAAAAAAATACAGAAGAATGTATTTGTTATATATATATATATATACAGTATGTCACAAAAGTGAGTACACCCCTCACATTTTTGTAAATATTTTATCATATCTTTTCATGTGACAACACTGAAGAAATGACACTTTGCTACAATGTAAAGTAGTGAGTGTACAGCTTGTATAACAGTGTAAATTTGCTGTCCCCTAAAATAACTCAACACACAGCCATTAATGTCTAAACCGCGGGCAACAAAAGTGAGTACACCCCTAAGTAAAAATGTCCAAATTGGGCCCAATGTGTCAATATTTTTTGTGGCTACCATTATTTTTAAGCACTGCCTTAACCCTCTTGGGCATGGAGTTCACCAGAGCTTCACAGGTTGCCACTGGAGTCCTCTTCCACTCCTCCATGACAACATCACAGAGCTGGTGGATGTTGGAGACCTTGTGCTCCTCCACCTTCCTTTTGAGGATGCCCCACAGATGCCAGTCCATCACTTTTACCCTCAGCTTCTTTAGCAAGGCAGTGGTGGTCTTGGATGTGTGTTTGGGGCCGTTATCATGTTGGAATACTGCCCTGCGGCCCAGTCTCCACTTTCAGTGACCAGTATGAGAGAGTGAGAGCGATAACACCAAATTTAACACACCTGCTTCCCATTCACACCTGAGACCTTGTAAAACTAACGAGTCACAAGACACCGGGGAGGGAAAATGGCTAATTGTGCCCAATTTGGACATTTTTAATTTGGGGTGTACTCACATTTGTTGCCAGCGGTTTAAACATTAATGGCTGTGTGTTGAGTTATTTTGGAGGGACAGCAAATTTACACTGTTATACAAGCTGTACACTCACTACTTTACATTGTACCAAAGTGTAATTCCTTCAGTTTTGTCATATGAAAACATATAATAAAATAGTTACAAAAATGTGAGGGGTGTACTCACTTTTGTGAGATATATATAAATATATATTTTTTTATTGGAGTATTTTAGGGTTGTTGGATGTTTTCTAACATAAAGCTGCCCACAAAACAAGGAGACAGCACAAATCACTTTTGTGTGCTGTCTCTTTCAACTTTTTAATTTGCCCTTTCCAAGTCTTTCTTTTACTGATTTGTAAAAGCTGAAAACATTAAAAAACCCTCAGTGGCCTTTCATTCCCCCTATCCTTCCATACCTACCCCCCCCCCCCCTCTTTTTTGTGTATGCCCTATCCTGTTGTTTTTGTGCTACCCCCTCTCCCTCTCTTCTTTTTTTTTCTTTCTTAATTTCATCACATCTTAAATGTGAATGTAGCGGTACTGCTAGGGCTGGTGAGTGTTGTAGTGCATCTGTCACCCTGCCCAGCCAGGCACACAGTTCTCATTCACCCTCAGGCAGAAAACCAGTCCTTGTACTTTGTTTGGTTTTTTTTGTTTTTTATTGAGGGGAATAAACTTGGATAGGGATAGGGAATTTATGAGATGCCCAGATGATTAGGAACAAGTCAGGGACTTTAGACTATATACAACTCTAGTATATACACCTCCTCTCTTCTCTCCAGCACATCACTTGCTTGCAGATTATCTCTCCTCAACTCCTCCAGCACATCACTTGCTTGCACTTCCCAGACCAGCTAGCACTATATTATAGGCCTGACACTGGCTCAGCCAGGCCCAAAGGTGAATGCCCTTTGCAGACAGGGACTACAGGCCCTTTTGGTGTAAATAAAAACATACGTAGATAGTCCTAGTGCTAGTTGTCCATGTGGCTACTGCTCCCAGCACCACATCTTCAGGCCCTGCCAGCCCTCCTGGCTGCAGCTGCCTCTCTCCACTGCCCCTGCCACCACAGTCCACTCCACTGGCTCTGCACCCATTCTAGACTGCACTCGCCCAGTCCTCTTAGGCGTGTCTCCCAGTCCTTCCTGACTGTGTGTCACTCACCAGCCCTCTTGGCTGTTCCTCCCTGGAGTCTTGCCCGGAAGTGATCTTTCCTACTGTCCCCTCCTTGCTCCTGTGCCTCCTGTCTAGGACACCTCTTAGAAGGTCCCGTCCGCACCCAAGCCCAAGGTCACCCCCCCCCAGACTGGGGAGCTCCCTCAAAGGCCACGACAGCCTAGCACTCCATCTCCAGCTTCCTCACGAACAACTCCTTCCCCAGCTGGGCTGACCCTGAGTATTTAAGGACTCCTGCCCCCTGCCAATCCAAGTTGGGGATTGGTCAGGGCTCCCCAGAACAACCCAAACAGTGCCACCCCACTTCTCCTTTTTCCTTTCCAGAAAACACTAATACATTCTGAAGAGAAGTGGGAGGTCTTGGTGATGTTCCCTGTGAGTAACCCAGCTCTGTATCACTCCCAACCCAGATCAAAACACATAGCCAAGCCTGGAAATGTACCTACTCTCAAAAAAATAACACAACCCTTCCAGCACATTAGAGGGTGCTACACGGAAAACCTTGGATCTAAGACCTTATCTTGCTGGATCCCCCTCAGTTAATACCCTTATACAGTAAGTCCCCTACTTACGAACAAGTTCCATTCCGGGAGCTTGTTCGTAAGTCCAACAAGATCAGTGCTTGCAGACAATAGCTGTGAACGCTGATCATTGTGTTCTGGCAGGGGGAGTCCCCCTTTCAAAAAACAATAGCACAGCTGGAGAGATCACGGCATAAACATTGCTTGTGTTGGTACAGCGATCAGAGGCGGCTCTCTAATTAGGCAAATTAGGCGGTCGCCTAAGGCCTCGCACTCACAGGGGCCTCGCGGCCGCCTAATTTGCCTGTTCTCAATCACTGAAGTTGACGCCGGCGGCTCCGCCTACCCCCACTGGGACTCTGTGGCTTAGGAGCTGAAGGACAAATCAGATACTGCCCGCAGCCTGAGGAATAGCGGCCTCATCACGGAGCGTCCCAGTCCGTGGGGCCTCATGTGTAAGTTTTGCCTAAGGCCTCACAAAGCCTAGAGTCGCCTCTGACAGCGATCTGTCAGTTTTTTCTCGTTCAGCCCGCTGGGTTGAAGGAAAACAAACTGTGCAAACACATGTTCGCATCTTTGAAAGTTCACAACTCAAAGGTTCGTATGCAGGGAATTTACTGTATCTCAATTCAACCCACTCCACCCGCCTTTGGGCGCAGTACTTGTTCTGTTATAAAGTTATAAAAAAAAGCAAAAAAAACAAAAACAGTGACCCGACCAGTATATAGTAACAAATTAACAACTGAATTTCTGTTCTGTTATGATTCAGTAGTGTTGGATATATTTCGATTGCATGATTGCCATTTCCTGTAATGATAAAGTTGACTTTCATATATTCCTAAAGAGGCTGGATATAATACCATATATACAGTAACTGAACATGCTTTTTTTATTTAAGTGCTCTGCTAAAATTACACAATGCACATCTCAGATGACATTCATTTTAATAGCACCTAAAAACTTGGTGAGGTTATTCCGCAAATGTTGCACAATAAATTGCTTTGCGATCGCAGCAAACCACATCACAGGAAGCTTGTCGCCAAAAATAGGCTACTGCTCATTTTTGGGTGACAAGCTTCACGTGATGCGGTTTGCCACGATTTATCGCGTGACAGTTTCGGTAGAACCGCAACGCGTTTTCAGGCGTCATTAAAATGAATGGCATCTGAAATTCGCATTGTGCGATTTGTCATTAAATCGCACAATGTGAATGAAATCAAAACGCTCAGGTGTGAATGGTGTCTCAGTGATCTCATTCCCTCTGTTCTCAGCTGCATAAGAGCTGAGGGGAGGAGAAGCAGCAGAACACTGATCTTCCCAGTGAAAGGCCATGAAGGGGAGATGTGTCAGGATAAGTGTGATCACTGGAGGAGAGCATATTGAGTTACCAGCACAGCTAGAAAACTGACTGTGCTGTGCTATCCAGCCTAGTGTGGTCAGTTTTTAATAGAAAAACAGCAGAACTGGCAGAAACACCAAGGATTTTACACAAAGTAAGCAATACAAAGAGAACAGGAGACTTTCTCATACAAGTATAAGGTACAGCAGGCACATATCAGGAATATGAAATGTCTTTACATATTCTTTAACTTTTGGTTATGTTCTTGTATGTTGTGTATTTTTTACACACTGCGTATGATCCTTTCTTTATTAAGTGACTTTTTTTTTATGAATTTGGTCCTGCAAAGAAAAATTAGAGGTCAATTTTAATTAAAATTTCACAAATATGACATTAGTAATTTCTCAGTGAAATCAAGAAATTAAAGTGGTGTTCCACCCTAAAAAAAAAAAGCATGACTGTGCATAAAAAAAATTTGGAAATTTTTTTTTTTTAACTTATCTCTAAATGCCTGTTGCTAGGGGGTCCCTCGTAGTCTGCCTCTTTCAGTGTCTGGGCTAGTGACATCACTTCCTCCTCGGCACAGGAAGGATTTGGCTCTGTTCCCTCCCACTTGTCAATCATCTGGGACCCATTACAGGTCCCAGGTGACTGAGCGGCCAATATGGGCGCGCGGCGCCGCTCGCGCATGCGCAGTGGGTGCCAGGCTGTGAAGCCACAACCGGGCGCCCACAGTTGCAATGCCGGCGCCGCAGGGGCTTCGATCCCCCGCATCGCTGGACCCTGGGACAGGTAAGTGTCCAATTAAAAGTCAGCAGCTGCAATATTTGTAGCTGCTGACTTTTAATTTTTTTTTTTTTTTTTTAATGGGCCCTCCTCTTTAAGGTTAAATTTCACAACTAAAGCTGCCGTCAGTTTTATAGACAGCATAATGCCTGAACATGGTCTGGCATAGAATAATATCTTTACAGACAATATTTAGAAAAGAATGGAGTGGATTCATAAAATTTGGTGATTTTTTTTTTCAATTTTGCTACCAAAGCAAAACTCTCAGTTTTGCTCATTAGACCACTTAAGTGAAGATTGTTTTGAAAAATAAATGAAATTTTTTTTCTTGTTTGAAGAATCTGTTTTAGGGGTGGTTTATTTATGGTAGTTTATGTTCTTTAATTAAAGTGATATTAAAGTCTACTTTTTTTTGTTAAAAATAACAAACATGTTATACTTACCTGCCCTGTGCAGTGGTTTTGCACGGAGCAACCCACATCCTCCTCTTCTCGGGTCTCTCTTTGATGCTCCTGGCCCCTCCCTCCTGTTGAGTGCCCCCACAGCAATCAAGCTGCTTGCTGTGGAGGACAGCGGTGCCTGTCCTTTTGCAAATATCTCCTAAACCGTGTAGGTTTAGGATATATTTCTTGGACCTACAGGTAAGCCTTAATCTAGGCATATCTGTAGGTCAAAATGGTCTGTAAAGCTTACAACCACTTTAATGCAGATAAGGCACCAAGTGAGTTTAATTACCACCTTAATCAGCCTCAGAACCTGTGTACTTCATGTGTGTCCTGGATTAAAGGGATGATGTGGCAACCCTAGCAGCTCCCTGTGTCCATTCAGACACGGAGCCACGGCCCGGCCCCTCTCTCTCGTCATTGGCTCACTGACTTTGACAGCAGCAGGAGCCAATGGTGCTTCGCTGCTGTCTCAGCCAATGAGGGGGGGGGGGGAGTCTCGGACAGCTGAGTCTCTCGTGCAACATTGCTGGATCTAGATGGGGCTCAGGTAAGTATTAGGGGAGGCTGCTACACACAGAAGGCTTTTTATCTTAATGCATAGAATGCATTAAGATTAAAAAAAAAACCTTCTGCCTTTACATCCACTTTAACTGTTTTTTTGTTTTTGTATGTGTATTTGATTATCAATTTGTCTTTCAATTTATTTTGTACTTTTTCCTGCTGTCTATTTTTCCTTTCTGTGAAAAAAGCAAAATAACAAGGCTAAAAAGGGGCACATAAGTCAAGTCAAGTCAAGCTTTATTGTCATTCTATTACACATGAGGACATACGGTAGAACGAAATGTCGTATCTCACAGGACCACGATGCTACATACTAATTAAACATAATTATAAATATAAAAAGAATAAAGCACAGCAAAGAACTTAAAAATAAAAAATTATAAACCTATACACATCTGGGAACTACGTAACTGTGTATATACAGTTGCTCCAGAGCTTAGTAAATGGGGTAAAGGTTCGCTTTGCAAAGAATACCCAATGACATCCAAGGAAAATAAAAAAAATGTTTGCTTGCACATGATTGGGTGATGGAAGTCAGCAGAGCTTCTGCTCATTTACTAAGCTCTGGAGCAACTGCACTTGCATAGTTCAAAGTGCACAGTCTATTTGCCTTTAGTAAATCAACCCCTCGAGGCCCATTGCAACCTTAAAAACCATCTTAATTTCAACAACATTTGACTCCAATACATTTTACAAAAATGAAGAAATTTTGCAGAAATCTGATTTTTGTTAACATTTTATGGAAATTAAAACCCTCAATTGCCCTCATCTCTAGTAATATTTTGTATTGGGACACCCAGCTGTCTGCATTAATGTCTTGTATTAGTTCTTCATCTAAATATAGTATATGTATGACTGTGCTGAATATTCCCTGCAGCGCTATTAAAGTTTCTCTCTGTATTTTCCATCACAGCGCCAGTCGCTGCCCCCCATCACCACACACAATATGGTAGATGACTCGACGGACCCGATCCTCAACACTGTCAGAAGACTTGGTTTGTTTAACAGTCGGACGGATAGAGTGAAGGTCAGTGTGATAAGTATGTGTAATGATGTGACCAATGATCCAGGAAATGCTATTTAATTCTCATTCAGGATATTAATATTCACTTCCTAAAAGCTCCAGACATATCTGCCCACATATATAGACAGGAAAATATATCAATAGAAATCCCAATTCATATAATGAATATTGGATTGCTGGAGCATGTGGCAGAGGCTGAATAATGTGGATCTTGGGCAGATATGTAGAAATGACAGATGACTGTGAGATGCACAGAAGTGATTCTCATGTTGGTCAGAATAGGAAAAACGTTCCAGGCTGTTACATTTGATGTTTTGCCTCCATGGTGTATATTAATTTCTATCCTGTCCCTTTAATTCTACTATCTCACACTAAATATAGAATATTGGGAGATGAATAGAGTGCATTTTCCAGCAATCATTGACTGCAAATTAAGCAAATGAATTATCCTCCAGTCACCTCATTAATACAATACATGGCTGGTTTACTGAAGTGCTCAGGGAAGAGGACCTGTCATTGTGCTGTGCTGTAACCCATAGCAGGCAATTACAATTTATGATCATGGAGTTATACTGTATGTGACACTTTCTATCACGCAGGTCATTGTGCACCCAGAATTCCTCTCTTCCACCAGTCCGCTCCTACCAATGGACTATGAGGAGTTTGTCCGAGGGTGTCATCTGGGGGTCTTCCCATCCTATTATGAGCCCTGGGGATATACACCTGGTGAGTAACTATAAACTTTGAATGACCCAAAACCCCTATTTAGGGACACCTATTGAGTGACTCGGACCTAGATTTCAAACCATGCATAAGAAAATAAGATCTGCACATGTGTGCCCAGCTTAAAGTAGAATAGGCATAAATATAATCCATATTAAAGTGATTGTAAAGGATTTATGTATTCTTTTTTAAATAACAAACATGTCATACTTACCTCCACTGTGCAGATTGTTTTGCACAGAGTGGCCCCGAACATCCTCTTCTGGGGTCCCTCGGCGGCTCTCTCAGCTCCTACCCGCATCAGAAAACCCCCTAGGAAAAGCACTTTCCCGAGGGGGTTACCATGCGGGCGCGTTCCCGACACAAATGCGTCCACAGACACGAATGCCGGACTCGGCCCTGCCCTCGGTGCCCACGTTATTGGATATGATTGACAGCAGCAGGAGCCAATGGCTGCGCTGCTATCAAGCTAGCCAATCAGGACACGAGATACCGGCTAGAGCTGGTGTGCTCCTCCCCGGCGAGAGAAAAAGAGGGTTCAGGTAAGTAAAACAGGGGGCACTGGGGGGCTGCTGGACTGCAAGAGGTTTTTCACCTCAATGCATAGAAAAACCACGAAGGTTTACAACCCCTTTGAATAATATAAACTTAAATTAAATCACTCGTTCTCTCTTTATACAGAATGTTATTAATTGGTATGGTGCTAACATATTTCACAGTGATGTAAAGAGAACACTGAGCCATCTGTGTCAGTCTCTGCACTAGAGGAGCTAACAATGTAATGCACAGTCACACACTATTATTATTATATGTTTCATTTAAAGTCCCACTTTTGTCTCCTTTTCCTTGTCCAAACTATTGGGGATGGAGGCGCTTGGCTCTACACACCTCGCGCCTCATTTAAAGTCCCACCTTCTTGTTCAGTTTTTTAATTATTATTATACATTTATACAACTTTGACATGATCCAAAGTACAGTACAGAGAACACTGAGCCAGTCACATCAGTCTCTGCACCAGATGAGTTTACACTGTAATGTCCCTTTCACAGTCACACACTATTATTATTATTGTTGTTGTTGTTATTAATATTATAATTATTATAGAGAATTTATATAGCGCCAACAGTTTGCGCAGCGCTTTACAATATAAAGGGAGATAGTACAGTTACAATACAATAAAATACAAGAGCCCCTGCTAATAACAGCTTACAATCTAATACGGTGGGACAAGTAGTACAAAAAGTTATAACGGGGGGGAGAGAGAGCTGATGAAAGTGATAAAAGTTCAGTTGGAGGCGTGATAGGCTTGCCCAAAGAGATGAGTTTTCAGGGATTGCCTAAAGGGAGCCGGAGTAGGATATATACGGACAGATTGAAGTAGAGAGTTCCACAGGATGGGAGCGGCTCTGAAGAAGTCCTGGAGATGAGCATGGGAGGAGGAGACAAGGAAGCTAGAGAGCATGATGTCTATGGAGGAGTGGAGAGGACGGTTTGGGTGATATTTGGAGACAAGATTGGTAATGTAGTTAGGGGCAGAGTTGTGAATGGCTTTGTATGCTGTTGTTAGTATTTTGAATTAAATTCGTTGGGCGATGGGAAGCCAGTGGAGGGATTGGCAGAGAGGGGTGGTGGACATTGGGCAGTTGGTAAGGTAGATGAGTCTGGCAGCAGCATTCATTATAGACTGAAGAGGGGATTGTCTATAAAGGTAGCTGCAATAATCAAGGCGAGAGATAATAAGGGGGTGATTGAGTAGCTTGGAGGTTTAAAAAGGGGCGAATTTTAGAAATGTTACAGAGGTGAAGTCTACAAGCTTTTGACAGCAATTGGATTTGGGGCTGAAAGGACAGGTCAGAGTCAAGGATTACACCTAGTACCCTGACGTGAGCGGAGAGATTGATAGCGGCATTATTGATCTTGATTATGAGTTCAGTTTTAAAAAGATTGAGTTTGAGGAAGTGATGTGACATTCATGCTAATATGTCAGTTAGTAATGCAAGAGGAGACTGAAGGGGTGAGGTAAGGAGTTGAACAGGGGTCTCAAACTGGCAGCCCTCCAGCTGTTGCAGAACTACAAGTCCCATGAGGCATTACAAGGCTGACAGTTACAAGCATGACTCCCATGGGCAGAGAAATGATGGGACTTGTAGTTCCGCAACAGCTGGTGGACCGCCAGTTTGAGGACCCTGGTGTAGAGAGATAGAATTGGGTGCCATTGGCGTAGAGGTGGTATTGAAAGCTGTAGGAGGTTATTAGGTGTTGTACATTTATATAGCTCTGATATATTCCGCAGTTACTTTATTTATTCTGTATAGATATAAATATGTTTTTATTAAGTCGTATGAGATTTTAATAAACAAAAATTTACACTCTAATGTGTCCCCACCACAGTAATACACTATTATTATTATTATACATTTATATAGCTCTGACATACTCAGCAGTGCTGTACAAAGAGCACTGAGCTAGTCATATCAATCTCTCTCTGCAGTAGAGCAGCTTACACTCGAATGACCCACCACAGTCCCACACTATTATCATTACATATTCACATCCGTTTGGACCAGAGGAGCTTACACTTTAATATCCCCACTCCAATCACAGACACCTTTGAACAAAAAGAGAAGTGGAGAGACTTGCAGACATTTTACCTGTTAGAATTTTTTGCTGACTGGGATTCCCTTTCCCGTCCTGCCTTGTCACCATCTCTGAATAAGGAATCCTGATGCCGAGTCAGGTGATGGAGATTCCTCGGAGCTGTTAATAACTAATTCCTCACACTTCATTTCATTTAATGCAATATTGATTCATCAGCTCAGTGCACATTAATGTGGTAGTTATAATTTATAGCAGGGAAATCTCTGCAGTACAGGAGACAATCAATTGGCAAATGGTTCAAGATTTTCACATTAATAAAATATCCATTTGAAAGGTGTCTTCTGCAGGGGCGTTGCTAGGTCTGCAAAAGATCTGGGGCTAGAGCCCATAGCAGCGGTCACCAACCTTTTTACAGAAAGCCGGTGGTAAGCAATTTTTCACGGGCAAAGGCTGGTGTTGGCGTTTCAATCACCGTGGCACCATGGTTGATATGGTATCAGGGTGATCGACGCGCATTGTTTCTATTGTTACATTCTAATATATAATGAAATGGTTCAACTCACCATAATGCAGAATCAGTGGGAGCCCTGGGCGTGTCTCTTGCCACATCTGCCACCAGGTGCAGCATGTCATGTGCCACCATCTCCTGTCACCAGATGCAGCTTTTTAACTTGCCACTAGATGTGTATTGTCACTTGCCATGTCGCCTGCCACCAGATGTGGATTGTCACTTGCCACATCACCTGCCACCATTTGCAGATTGCCACGTCACCTGCCACCATTTTCAAATTGTCACTTGCCAACTGATGTGGATTGTCACTTGCCATGCCAGCCAGTGCTACCAAATGTGCATTGTTGCTGCATTGGTGGAAGGTTGACAGCACTGGTCCATTTAGTGAGGGCAGGAGAGCAGAGATGCGGGGCGGGCAGTGAGAGATGATGTAATCTCACAGCTCCCCGCCGCACCTCCGACAGTGAAGAGGCCCGCGCTGTGAGGGCGGAAGAGCGCTGATGTGTGGCGGGCAGTGGGAGATGATGTCATCTCTCTGCTCCCCGCCGCACATCACTCCCACATTGAAGTTGCCCGGCTGTGAGGGCGGAAGAGTGGTGACTTGGAGCGGGCGGAGAGAGATGATGTAATCTCTGCTCATTCGCCCGTTCGTCTCTCTTCTCTCATCCACCACTAATGCAACCCGCCTGCCGCAGCCGAGACCTGCTAGTTAGGCAGGTACCCTGTGGCAAGAGACTCGGGGCTATGGGCTCCAGATTTGGGGCTACAGCCTCAATAGCCACCCACTGGCAACGCCTATGGTCTTCTGGAAACTCCAGAGTTCAAATCACTCAGTGTCTGACAGCTGATCAGTGCATATGGGAGATAGTGACCAGGGAGCCTTCAAGCATAGCCTCAACATCAGGGTCATGGATAAGACAGTACAGCCAACCCTCCTTTATGGGGCCTGGGCACCTGACAAGCAGGAGGGCTGTACTGCTTTATCCCTATAACTGATCCCCCTGTGGCTCTCCTGTAGTTCAGCCTGATTCTCCTCCTCTCTCTCCCAGCAGCTTTCAGCTGCTACACTGCTACAGGGGGAGTTACCGGTGGTCAGTTTTAGAATCTGCGATCCTTTCGACTGCTCTGGCTCCAATCAACCCCTTTACCATTGCTTTGATGCCCTGTGTGCCCCCCCTCCCCGCAGTGCTGACGTATCTCCTCCTCTACCTTCCTCTACTAAAGAACAAAGTGAGCGATTACTGTGTTCTTTCATAGCTAAAGCATAGTAAACTGTTTTTACTATGCATCATTTTGAGAGTGAAGAGGAAGTCCCTGTACAGAGCAGTTCTTGTTCATTCATCCATACCCCCCAACTGTCCCTGATTTCGAGGGACCGTCCCTAAATTTAGAGCAATGTCCCTCTGTCCCTCATTCCTCCTCATTTGTCCCTCATTTTGGTCTGATCTATATAGATGTATATAATATGCACTTTTTATCTTTCAAAAAGTGTTTCCCAGTGCTAAACCTTTCATCCAATTTGTAAATTGCTGCATTTGTACATTTTAAAAGCCAATATAAAAGAATAGTAGTGGTAAAAAAGTCCTTGTGGATTTAATTAACCTTTTTTTGGGTTAATTCTCCTTTAAGGGGGTGTGGCAGGGGGCGTGTCCTATGCCTACATACATTTGGTAGTAGGTGTCCCTCATTCCCATCTCAAAATGTTGGGAGATATAATTCATCTGCAATGCAGCTCAGGCTGCAGAGAAAGTATTAGGGATCTGTGTCCTCAGTACCTTTCTCTGTCTCAAAAGGGAGACATCAGTGGTCTGTTTAGACCCCTGATATTTCACCAAAGCTCCCTCCAACAGGGCTGTTAATCTTTATTTTTTTTTAAAACTATAACTTAAAAAATGAAGGGTTCGTTCACACGTGCTTTGCTCTCTGAAAAGTAATCTGTGTTTGAATCACTCTTCAGAAAGTATCTGACAGGTGGTGAGGATTGTATCACCTGGTTTAACCTAGAACTAGCGCTCTGCAGCCACATGCATTGCATGCAGTTGCAGGAAGCTTATAGAGCAGTGTTATCTACTTGAATTGGTCCTGTTAGACAGGGGGTATAATTCATGTCACGGCTGCAAAGCATTGCAACTGCGAGTTGTGTACACTACCAGTTGCTGCCTCTGCAGCTAAAGGGGGCGGGGGGGGGCAGTAAAAGCACAGCTACACCCTGGGGTTTTACTGCCCCCCCAACCTCACATGTGAACAATTTAGATTTAGCAAGAATGTTGTAAGTTTTGTTGCACTGGTGCCCGCCAATAATTTTTGTGTATTTTTTGCAAAAATATTGTTTTTAATTTTTGAGGGGATCCTAGAGGGTATGGTGTGGCCCCATTTCTAACAGCAGCCCAACATAACATACAATACCTAACTCCCAAGATAAAAAGGAGCACAGGTGGGTCTCCCAGGATAAGAAGGAGGTGGCTCTCCCAGGATAAGGAGTAAAGGTGGTTTTTCAAGGATAAGAAGGAGTACAGGTGGGTTTCCAAGGATAAGAAGGAGCACAGGTGCGTCTCCCAGGATAAGAAGGCGCACAGGTGGGTTTCCAATTATAAGGAGGAGTACAGGTGGGTTTCCAATTATAAGGAGGAGTACAGGTGGGTTTCCAAGGATAAGAAGGAGTACAGGTGGGTTTCCAAGGATAAGAAGGGCACAGGTGGGTCTCCTAGGATAAGAAGGAGTACAGGTGGGTTTCCAAGGATAAGAAGGAGCACAGGTGCGTCTCCCAGGATAAGAAGGCGCACAGGTGGGTTTCCAATTATAAGGAGGAGTACAGGTGGGTTTCCAATTATAAGGAGGAGTACAGGTGGGTTTCCAAGGATAAGAAGGAGTACAGGTGGGTTTCCAAGGATAAGAAGGGCACAGGTGGGTCTCCTAGGATAAGAAGGAGTACATGTGGGTTTCCAAGGATAAGAAAGAGCACCGGTGGGTCTTTCTAGGACAAGAAGGCGTACAGGTGGGTTTCCAAGGATAAAAAAGAGCACAGGTGGGTCTCCTAGAATAAGAAGGAGTAAAGGTGGGTTTCCAAGGTTAAGAAGGAGTACAGGTGGGTATCCAAGTATTAGAAGGAGTACAGGTAGGTTTCCAAAGATAAAAAGGAGCACAGATGGGTCTCCCAGGATAAGAAGGAGTACAAATGGGTTTCCAAGGATAAGAAGGAGCACAGGTGGGTTTCCCAGGATAAGAAGGGGTACAGGTGGGTTTCCAAGGATACGAAGGAGCAAAGTTGTGTTTTCCAGAATAATAAGGAGTATTGGGGATCTCCTGGGATTATAGGGGCACAGGTGTTTTTTCCAGGATACAAAGTGGCTCAGTGGGTTTCCAGAATAAGAAAGGGCACAGGCAAAGTCCTCAAATGGAAAGTAGTACAGGTAGGGCTCCTGGGATAAGAATGTGCACTGGTGGGGCTCCTAGGATAAGAAGAAGCACAGGATGGTTAGAAGAGAATAGAGCAACCTCTGTTTTTTTAACTCAGTTGCTTTGCTCTGTTCCCTAACACTAGCAGTCCTTTATCTAAACAAGTCTTCTATTATATGATGGTGACCGTAGAAAGGTGCCAAGGAAGTGAATGTGGATCAATTGTCTGGCACAGTGGTGTAGTGGGTAGCACTCTCACCTAGCAGTAAAAAGGGTTGCTGGTTTGAATCCCAACCACGACACTACCTGCCTGGAGTTTGCATGTTCTCCCTGTGCCTGTGTGGGTTTCCTCCGGGTACTCCGGTTTCCTCCCACACTCCAAAAGACATGCTGGTAGGTTAACTGGCTTCTGTCCAAAAATTGGCCCTAGTATATGAATGTGAGTTGGGGACCTTGGATTGCGGGCTCCTTGAGGGTAGGGGCCAATGTGAGTGTGCAATGTATGTGTGGAGTGCTGCGTAAATTGACTGCGCTATATGGGTACCTTAAATAAATAATAATATAATAGATGAGCATCTTAATGAGACACAATGTACAGGGACATAGGGACAATTGTAGACACACACACTCACTCAGGATGGACTGGTGTCTTTATTAAACCTTACTATCTATGTATTGGAGGTGGATGTAAATCTGTGATTGGAAAGTAAAGCTGGTGACAGAGATAAGGATTCAGAATTGAGAGGTATGTGAAGAATTCTTGAGTGATCAGCAGAAGAGGAAGCTTGGGCACTTCAACAGGAGAGGGGTACAAAAATGGCAGGGCACGCAACCTATGCTGCTAAAGTAGTTCATAGCTGATGAAGTGGGGGAGGGAGGGGGTGCACAGTTTTGAATCTTTTTCTTGATTGCTAAAGAACTTTGTCCCATCAGTGATTGGAGTGCAGAAAGATAATTTAAGCTGCAGCTCAAGGTGGGGAAGACAAGGCCTTCCACTGTGTAGGTGACACAGCCTTAGCTGTCAATTCACATATCCCTGCCCTGGGATCATTCAGTTCAGGTGGGTTTTACTGATTAACAAACCTGTTCCATTCTAACGAGACCAAATCTGTGAGTTCTTTACTATCAAATGCTAACAGGAATGGCATTGCAACAGCACTGTACAAAGTGCAACACGTTACCATGCATTGAAGTTTGATAAAACATGTGTTACTGCAACACATGGGTGTGAAGGGGCCCTTGACCTAGACCTCAGAGCAAATCCTGAGCTCTCCCTCTAAAACTGCTAATGGCCTGGCTTTCACAATATTCCTTTATCATTTTCACATCTCTGACCCACAACAGGTAATATACAAATCAGGCGTTCTGACACCATACTGACTTTATTTGCTGCATGCTTGTGGTGGACAGAAGCCACAGACAGCCAGGTAATTGGTATTTTAATAGGAAGATCAGATAGATCATTGATAATAATAATAAAAAATTGAATAAAATTTGCTGAAACAAACCTTTAAACTATGATAACCTTTACTAGAAGGCTCCCGGTGCACTTACCTGTGCTGTATTTGTCATGTTCCAGCGGAGTGTACGGTGATGGGTATTCCTAGCGTCACAACCAATCTATCCGGATTTGGCAGTTTCATGCAGGAGCACGTTGCTGACCCGGCTGCTTATGGTAAGAAAATACTCAATATACAGTAAATTCAGAAAACATCTGAATTTCTTAAGGTTGATGCCACATGGGAGCTTTTGGGGCAGAATAGGAATTGAAAACTTAACCCCGGTATAAGCAAATATTGTCTAAATACAAGAGTCATATGTATTCTTACTTGAATCTTGGTGTGCTTTGTGTATTTCTTCCATATCTGTGCAGTACTCCAGTTTGAAACTTGCAATTCCTGTGCAGAAGTTTCCTGTAATAAAGACTTGTCATTGCTACTCTCTGTCCTTGTGCAGGTTGACTGGTCTTGTCTCTGCCACCACCTGTAGTTTCCCGCAAGCATCTATATACATTCTCACAGCACTATCCACAAATAATTTTTCACCAATAAATCAGTGCAATAAACATTTTAAAATAAAAATGCAATAAAAACGATATAACATGATCAGATTTTTCACAGATAAAGTGCTCAATAGTGTAAATGTGTAAATATTTCAAAGTGAGCCACTTTAATCTCTGCTTTATAGCAAAAAGAATCATGCGTGCTTGCAAGCAAATCAGATGGACTCCAAAGATGTTTTCCTCTCTCCAGCTCCTCTCTCCTCTCAGTTACCTTCTACCCTTTAAACCACTTTTTATGACACTGTTCAGAACTCGCCTCTGAGTACGTGTATGAACAGAAAGGGAACCTTCCATAGTGTAACGCTGCTTTATTTAAAAAATACACTCATTGATAAAACTCACTTGATAACTGCAGGTAATGAACAAATGAACCTGAAAGCACCGCCATGGCGTGCGCTCCATGGGCTGGATGTGACGTCACCGCAACCGGAAACTCCGCCCAAACTTGGTGGGTGGGGCCTTCTAGATCTCTCCCACACCTCTGCTCTCTGTACAATCTATGTACAGCATATTGATGTCACTACTACTTTTACAAAGTAATGTCTGGGCTTATAAAGGCATTTGGTTCTCACAAAGTGAACTTATATCCTTTGTGGCTAATGAGGAATTAATGTAAAGGAAGTTTTTGTGCCTGGAGTTCAAATTTAAAGTGGTAGTAAACTCTTGTTGTTTATTTTTACCCACAGGTGAGCTTATATTAAAGCTTACCTGTAGGTAAAATATCGTGCACCGCACAGATGTCTGTGAAATCGCAGACGAAATCGGGACTGACATGCGAGAGTGAAATCGTGTGAGTTCAGCTGAACTCGCACGGCTTCATTCCCGCAGCTCAGTGTGAACCTGGGCTCAAATTGAGCAAAAGTAGGGAGAAATTCTTGTTTATAGATGTCACATTAATCTGCTTAGAAAATATTCTGGGATTATTACAGTTTTCAACTATTTCCAAGATATAAAAAGGATAAAGGGGGAGAAAAATGAAAAAAAAAATAAAAAATAAACATAATATAAAGGTAATTCCAAAAAAAATCATTGTAATATTCTAAACATAATGAAAAGTTACAACCCAATAAATAGTGAAATAAAAGTGAATATTTTGAGAGGGGAAAATAATCTGAGGCATAAAAATTCATACTTGTGTCCTGGCTGGACTAGCCCCTTGGTAAAAGAAGAAACACTTCTTGCAAAGCAAAGGTTTATTTATCACATGTGGGAAAACAATAAAGCAGTAGGCTAGTAGGTTATTGTTCTGGCTCTACAGCAGCTGTGTTTTATGTACTGACCACGTTTGGCACGTGGCTACTATACATTATGTACCCTAGATGCTTGTATTGTACATGCACATACATATGTGAGTGTAAATATTTATGAATTGTTATTTATTACAATGCTTTTCATTTACGTGGTTTCTGGTATTGTTTATGTTTGTACGCAATTTCATGAATAAAATATATGTTTTTTCAATTTTACCTACCTCCACACCGTCTATGGCCTCATTCAAAGTCCCAAATCTCCATTGTTGTTTTCCGCATTAGGGATGGAAGCACACTATATATACATATGGGTGCCTCATTTAAAGTCCCAAACCCCTTTCTTTTTTATGTACTGACTACGTTACAAAGACATGAGATGATATTATATAACACATTACAGAGCCAATAAGATGTACCTATTTAACATATTTTTTTCCGTTAAGTTCAAAGCTCTTGTTACCTTCCGGATGAAGGCCACAGATGCCAGCTATTATGATTGATCCATTGATCTACACTAACTTATGACCTCTTGGAGGCCAGATAAGGCATATGTTCCGATTAAGCAGTAGATATAATTAACATATAACCAGATAATGAATCTGAACGAATAATGAATAATAATAATAATAATGAATGAATAATGAATCTGTATGAATAATGAATCTAAACTGTTATCTCAACTGTATAGCAAATGTCCATGAAAGGATAAGAAGGATGTGATAGTCTTTAAGTTGATAAAAATAGTCTTTAGAAAAACAGAAAAGTCTCTCTTGTATTTAGATCAAAAGCCTTGCAAATATCCATAAGTTTCCAGTTTGTACAAAATCCACATAATTTTCCCTCCTCAAGTTCATTTCCTGAACTTCTAAACACTTCCAAGGATTTGTACCTACCCATGTAGCCAGAGGAGATCCACCACCCCATAAAAGCTTGCCTCTGGGTAAAGACAGAAGTTAGCATCCACAGACAGACTGGAACTGATGTTGCAAAGAAACAAAGAAGTCATCCTTCAGGTTAGGCCATTTAGGTCTTTAGGTTGACACATCAGATCTCTCTCGATGTTCACTGGAACTCTCAGGCCTTGAGGTGGCATCATGGCTTCTCCTCTGAGCATTCATAGGAACCTTCACAGAAGTCTCTTTCAACCTTCAGCATTGGAAGAGTAGAGAAATGTCTTACTGGGATGATGGCTTGGCAGAATTACCGCATCAATTTAGAACCTCCTGTTGCTTTAAACCAGCAAGGATCTCCATGCAAAGATTTAATCATTTCCTCAGTTAGCATCCGGACAAAGGCGTGAACAGGGGGCAGATACTCTCCAGTCAACATGAATAACTACAAAATCAAATAAACTACTAAATTAAGTTCTTCTTAATCTATGGAGGATTTTGCCATTTAAGAATGTTTGCCACCCTTCCCAAAATATTGAGCACCAGCCGCCACTGGTTGCCACCTGTCCAGGATTCAATCAGACAGTATGGGTTTCGAATCATGTGTCCGGGTTTCATTACATCTGGCACGTTATTCAGACAGGGCTGTGGCTCACCAAGTAACCAAGACCGTCACATAAAAATCTGTTGCCATCCGGGAGCTGTCGACGGCTGTCTGGGGAAAGGTTTGGTATCATTGCGATGATCTGAGCAAGAGCAATTTGGCCACAGATACTGTTCATCATGGCGCACTATGCATGCTGCATTACTTCTATCCTTGGTCCACCCAAAGGTGTCCCAGGTCTTTTATAATACTATAGTGTATACTACAAGAAAAAAATTGCCATGCACCACTAAAGTGTTCAGGTTTGGCTTGAAGAAAAGGTGGCAACCCTATTTGTAGTAATGATTTATACTGTGAGATAATGTGATTGTGATTCATACAGGGCTTAGATATGAGGCAATCCACTCCCTTACTGCATTCAGCAGTTCAATAATTAGTTTTTAATGTTCTAACTCTTCATCATCAGAACCCCTCGTTTGCATTCAGCCTGAGGCCCAGTGGTTCAGTGTGATGTCCAGTCAGCCATAGATCACAGCACGGGGTCACTATGGGGGCTGCACAGGGCTGAACATTCCTGCGTGTCCATTTTAAATACATAGTATGACATACAGTAGCAGTCTCTTGTAATATTCAGGACTAAATACTCCTGAACCTCAATAGCATACCAGCCCACTTGTATAGTGCTCTTCATAAATCTTCATGTCTGACAGTTGATAACACTTTTTATAAAATAATTAATAAGTGTACAATTCATAAAACGGTAGAAAATATTCAGCAGTTTACTGATTACATGTACATAGAAGTAAATGTGTTGAAATAATGAAATAGGAGAAGGAAAGACAGGAGATTGCAAACAGCTTATAGGACACTGTTAAAGACTGGTGTCACATTACGAGAAAGCGCTAGAGACTTCTGCAATATCACAAGAGACTGTTAAAGATTTTTGTCAAATTACAGTATAGATAAAGTTGCCAAGTCACAAGAGGCTGAGAGATTACTAAAACGTTACTAGAGACTGCTGCAGTGTTACTACAGACTGCTGAAGACCAATGCTGTTTTACTAGAGACTGATGCCCTCTTACAAGAAACTGCTAGAGACAACTACAGTGTTGTAAAGAGACTGCTAGAGTCTGCTGTAATTGTCACTTCTAGAGACTAACGCAGTGTTACTAGAGACTGATGTCTTGTTACAGAGCCTACTGCAGTGTTAATAGCGATTTCTGGATAATGCTGAAGGTACTATAGACTACTGCAGTGTCACATCAGAGTGCTTGAGACCAATGCAGACAGACTTCAGCCAAATCACAGGATAGGTAGAGAGTAGAGACTGATGCCTTGTTACCAGAGACTGCAGAAACTGATGCCATGCCACTACAGAGTTCCAGAGATCAGTGCAGCGTTACTAGAGACATCAGCCTTCCTACTAGAGACTGCTAGAGTCCACTACAGTGTTATTAGCGACTACAAGAGACTGCTGCCAAGTTGCTGAACAGGAGCACAGAGAAAGTTGAGCATTTTGCATAATAAATACAAAGCAAATACTAGCCCTGAACCCAACCACTGCACTGCAAACAAATGCATGGCCCAGTTCATGTAAAACCATCCCACCCAAAAGGTTCAAATAATCACAGGAACTACTGAATATGAAAATGGTAAAGGTTGGTTTTTTCACACTTCATTTTCAGGGATTTACATTGTGGATCGGAGGTTCCGCTCACCTGATGAATCATGTAACCAGCTGACCCAGTTCTTGTACACCTTCTGCCAACAATCCCGACGCCACAGAATAATCCAGAGAAACCGAACAGAACGATTGTCAGATCTGCTAGACTGGAGATATCTAGGCCGGGTAAGTGTTGACTAATATCTGGACTTCTTCTTTATATTAAATCATTGCATGGTGATTGGTGCCACTTCTCTTGTCCTATATGTTGAGTGTAATTCTCAGTATCTGTCCTTATTCTGTATGTATGGACTCTGCACAGTACCACTTCTCTTGTCCTATATGCTGGGTGTAATTCTCAGTATCTGTTCTTATTATTTGTTATAATTTACTTTCTCATCTCTTGTAGTTTTACATGCATGCTGGAAATAATTCTCAGTATTTACACTCAAAGACAGCATACTATAAAGTTCTGGGAAAAAAAATGCGCTTGTGAAAAAAAATTGTAAACACAAACTAAATGTGAAAGAAAAAGCAGCACCATCAATGTGAGATATTTTCACAATAAATGTCCAATAGCAATAAAAGTGTTGCACTAATAACATGTGAAAAAAAGGGGAAACAAAAATATATATATATTAAAGTCCGAAGTGATCAGTCATTCAGATGAATGATAAAATCCAATTATCAGGTTCCATAACGATATTGTGGATAAGTGGATCCAAATTCCCTCAACCAGGTGAGTATACCGCCACCAGAATGCAAAATTGACTCTTACCAAAGAGCCTGGACCCTTTGTTACAGAGGGTCAAACTGGCTTGATGTAATATCCTCAGCGTAAGTCACCAACTTGGGATAGAAGAAGGAAACACCTGATGATCAATAGCAAGGTATCCAGAGGACTCCTCTCCCAAATTGTCCCAATGGCGTGATATTCCTTTACATTGTCCACCGTAAAATTAAACCAGACACAGAAGCGGGGACTACATGTATCAGGTCTGATAAACAGGTCATACTAAAACTCTGTGATGTAGTCTACTCTGCCCAGATTACCAAGGCTCCTCTGGAAAGTGTGGTTCTAACTCTAACTCATTATAAAGTTCTGGAGTCAATGATAAAAAGTCCACAGTCACATGGGTGCCTGAAACAATAAAGCGTAAATCCCAATAAAACATAAAGAGAGAACGCATTATACTGACCCACAATAAAGGTTACATATAATTTTTAATATCTGTTCCTATTTTGTATGTATGGACTGTGCACATTAAAGCAAGCCATACATGGATAGAAATCCGTCCAGTTCAACAGGGACTCAATCCATGTATGTGCAGGCTTATTTTACCCAAGTTGATCCATCGATCGACCTGGGAGAAACCAGCCTGTCTGATTTTTTTATATTCTATATATTTTATAACCGCTAGCAGTAATCCTTGTGTTCTGCCAGCCAGTAGGGCTCCCTGCATGCCCCGCTGGCAGAAAAAAATAGCACTGCGGGGGGACAGTCAAGCAATTTTCTCTCCTTCCACCCATGGTAGAAGTAAAGATAGTGGAGTTTATCTATGGGCTGCTTAACACTTCTATTTTCCCTAAATGTTGGGTGTAATTCTCAGTATCTGATCTTATTCTGTATGTATGGACTCCGCACAGCAACATTTCTCTTGTCCTAGGTGCTGGGTGTACTTTTTCACCTACTGTTTTTATGCAATAATGTATTTTCTCATCTCTTATAGTTCTACAGGCATGCACGTCACCTGGCTCTCTGCCGAATGTTTCCAGACAAGTTTGAGATGGAGCCTAGCGCACCACCAAAGGTGAGTACCAGAATATATCCCCAATTTCTGGATACACAGAACCCTGTACCATGGCTTTAGTACTGATAATTACATAATTTAGATCTTTATATGTCATGCAGTTTGTTATTTGTGTGAGGGCAGAGCTGCAGTGAGCTCAGAGAGGGGGCAGAGCTAGAACCAGGGAACAAAGGCCCCAGATTTTGGGCCAATCAGAAGAAGGTACTGTCAGGAATAGGGCAGCCAAGTGGGGAAAATGAATGCCAAGATGAAATGAGAGACACTTGGAATGCAGGATGCTGCCCCCACCACCAGGTGAGATTAACCCTTCCACTATTACATGTCATATAGGTTACATTACTAGGCAATTTGTGGTCATCAGTTAATAGTAAGACTTCCTCTCTGCTGTACTGGAACTTCTGCAAATCAGAATTCAGCTCAGGAATCTGTCTTCCAGCCCCGGGTCCATCTTTCTTTATCTCTCCTGTAAATATCATTTTATTGTGTCCAGATCAATAGTACCATAAAAGGTGTGCGAAGAGGAAGTGCTGACATCGCTTCAACGCTGACAGACGCTCATAACTTATACACTAAGGTGGATTTAACGCCAATTAACTTCCATATAGTGGGTCATAAAAGTGACAGATGGATTGGAGGATGCAAATTATGTTTTCTGGGTTTTGGAGGCTGAGGAGAGCACAACTCAACAAGAAATAATCCGCTTTATAATACTGTAGATTCAGATGGCTGAGGGAAGAGGGGGCTGATACCATGAATTTTAGCTCATTTTCATACAGTAGTAAGGACAACAGTGATTATTTATAAAAATTCAAAAGATCCTCATCTTTCACTTTTTTGCACATTCCCTGATATTACAACTAAATTATCAGATGCTTCCAAATTGTAGGGCTCACTGGTGCCATGCATTAAGGCACTCATTCATTTTGAATAGTGTGCCAATGCATGGCAATTTTAACACACATACTGCATTTTTTTACGCCTGGCATTAGAATACACAGATGGTTCATGTGTGTACACTGTAGTGCACTACAACCCAAGTGAGTTGTGCTGCACTGCCTAGGTACGTTGGGGAGCCATTCAAAAGGAATTGCACTGAATTGTATGTGTTTTAACATGAACCACTGCAACACAATCATGTGAATGGGCTCTAAAAATTTGAAACTCGGAGTTGAAATGATCTGATATGGTGTAGAGCAAATAAAATGAGTATTAGACCCACATTAAATATTCCAAGCCGGAACGAATGTTGTCGCAGGAAGCGGGCAAAGAGGAGCAATTCTCCAAGACCTGGACTTCATGGTCTATGTTTCGCTACTCCTCTGAATTTATTTCATGGGCCGCAGAGGAATCCACCGACGCATCTGTATAGCCACGGTGGAAAATTTCTCTCTCAATTTCTACTTCCCTTACTGCCTTAACCCTTCTACTCCAACTCTTTCCCTTTTTTCCCTTCTCCTTTCCCTTTAAATGTTTGCGTTACACGCTCACCTAAAGCATAATCTCTAGTCTCATGAGACCGGAACGGTGCCACACACAGAGCTTCCCCCTCAGAGAAAACGTGCTCAGCGCAGAAGTAAAAGCCCTAGCCTACTTGTAATGCGTGGGCACCACTCGTTGAGTAGATAGTGGTGCTCGCCTAATCTTACTAAGCCAGATTAGACGCCGTAGGTATAAAGGCTTATATACCATATCACTCAACCAAAGCTCACGAATTATCTAAACCATGAGATGGTACGACAATAGTGTTGCACGAATGTTTACGAATATACAAATATATATCTTTGTTATGTGTTATTGAACGACTTATATGTATACTGTACATCTTTGAAATGATACTTTGCCTATCAATAAAATAAGATTGAATTAAATATTCCAAGCCATGGCCAGGATGGCAAGGTTCTTCTGCAGATGTAAGTAAGGATGGTGACCACAGATCAAGGTGTCACTTCATTGTCTTTTTTTATTTTTGGGGCCACTCAAGGTACCCATTCATCAGGCGAAGACCATAGCGTTAAAATGTTCTGTATCTTAGCCTACCTTCACACCTGAGCAGGGAGATTTTCAGGTGTTTTTAGGCATATTTTTGTTGAGCGTTTTCACATGTTTTTCCGATTTAGAAGCTTATTTCAACTGTTTTACATGCATATTTAAGCTTCAGTCATTTTTGTTTTAGCCAATGGAAAGCATTACAAGGTACAAAAAAAAACGGCAGGAAGAATTGTACAAAAATGCTCAATTTGTGCATTTTTAGACTTTTCCATTCAAGTCTATTTTGTCAGAAATGCCCATTTCTGCCTCAAAAGTTGCTCATGGTTACTCTGATTGAAAAAAGAAAAAGTCTATCCAGTTCAACCCACAGAGATAAGAAAAAACACACACACATCAAAAAACACCATATACACAATCCTGTACTCACAGTTGATCCAGAGGAAGGCAAAAAAACAAAAAAACAAGCAGGATCCAATTTGCTCCAGTGGGGGAAAAGAATTCCTTCTTGATCCCGCAAGAGGCAATTGAATATTTTTTGGATCAACTGTACCTATTAATATTAGTATCCAGTTATTTTATGTGCATTTAGGAAAGAATCCAGGCCTTTATTTTAAACAATCTGGGCAGAACCACCTCTGGAGGGAGTGTATTCCACATTTTCCCAGCTCTTACTGTGAAGAAGCTTTTCCATATTTGGAGGTTAAATCTCTTTCCCTCCAGACTTAAACAGCATCTCCTTGTCCACTGTGATGACCTTAAAGTGAATAACTCTACACCAAGTTCACTATATGGCTCACTTATGTATTTATGCATGTTGATCATATCCCCCCTTAATCTCCTCTTCTCAAGAAAGAATAAAATCAGTTCCTCTAATCTTTCCTCATAGCTGAGCTTCTTCATGCCTCTTATCAGTTTGATTGCCCTTCCCTGCACTTTCTCCAGTTCCCCGATATCCTTTTTGTCAACTAGCGCCCAAAACTGAACTGCTCGTGTAGCATTTGGAGCATTAGGTGTCGAGCTACAGGAGCCCAAGCCCACAAATGTGAACAGCCACCATTGAAATACATGGAATTTTGGATGTTGAGCATTTTGGAGCTTCGTGCTATGAAGCACTCAGGTGTGACTAGGGCGTCATTGTAAACAAATAAAAACAGATATTGGAAGGGCATTTTACCTGTATGTATTTATTATAACACACCAAGATGCAGCAAAGATTGTTTTAGGGATGCAAAATCACCTTCACCACATTAGCATCATACTGGTGAAATGCAATATAAACAAATCTAAGACATTATAGAAATTAAAAGAGAAGTATGGGCTTTTGAAAAAAATCAACATTATACTCACCTAGGAGGATGCAGCATTGATCCAATGCTGCATCTGTCCGCTGCCGGCTCTGCAGTGAGAACTGAGTGATCAAACGCTGATCGCTCAGTTTTCCCCCTCCGCTCTGAGCAGAGAGCTGTAAATGTTAGTCACGGGCTCTTTGCTATGCCCCTCCAGCGCTCACTGGAATGCTGGGCTGTGGAGGGGGCAGGGACGGCTGGCTCAGGCTCTTAGCGGAGAGGCTTAGCCAGCTGCCGGTCCAGGGTTCTGGGTGGATACTGACCATATGGTCGGGACTTCTCCAGAGCCTGGGCTGGCCCTGTGACATCAGCCGACAGTGGGCTTTAGCCCGCTGTCAGCTGAAAATAAATTACAGGACTACAGAACGAACTGTACTCCTGCGAGCCACAGGAGAAGTATAGCCAGCTGTGTTTGAATTGTGATTGAAGTTAAAGGTATAAGGGAGACCTTCCAAACGGGACACGTGTTCAGTGACAACTGGACTTCCTGTTGAGTCTACAAGACAGGAAATGAAGAGAAATCTCCCTAACAGGACAGAGACAACAAAAAATAACCCGATCTCTAACCTATCCAAAACTCAACTTTATACAGCTGTGGAGACCGGGTGTGATATTACAAACTACTAAAAAACTTCATGGAGGCACACAGGGCATGTATAGTGTGCCCTGTCCTTCTGTTTATAAACATTGTTCAGATAGAGAGATACAAAGTAATATTGTCTATAAACATTGTTCAGGCATGAGATAGAGATACAAAGTAAGGGTTCTTTCACATGGAGCCGGGCCCACTCCTAATAATAGCGGATCAATGAGTAGATCATCTGGTGAATCAGAGCTTCACAGGATGGAAGTCAGGTTTTTGACATCTGTGCATACCCATTCAGTTTGTGCCTGGCGGACAAGGGTGAACCCATGATAGCTCTATGGGTGGCTGGATGTAAATGGACTCTGGTGTCCATTTACATCAGGGTACCTCTGATCCATTGCGTTTAGGTTCAGAAAAGCAGAAAAGGACGTAGTCTCAACATTTTTGAGATTAGAGATACTGTTACTTTTGTATCCACTTTGTTTCACTCATCTGCAGATTAAATGATTGAGCCTCTGGCTCGGTTGACACTGCTGCAACGCGTCCTCCTCTTGGGTGCCCCGCTGGCGCTCCTGGCTCCTCCACTATGTCCAGTGCCCCCATGGGAAGCCGTTTCCCATGGTGGTACTTGTATGTGCTCATTGCCCGGCCCTGCTGCTGCGTCCATTGACACAGACAGCGGGACTCAGCCCTGACCCTTGCTTCCTCATCATTGGCTTTAATTGACAACCAATGGCTCCTGGTATCTCAGTGAAGCCAGTGAGACCCAGAAGCGAGGGGAGAGAGGAGCTGCAAATGTGTACAGGGCTGGGTCGAATGAGGGCTCAGGTAAGTAAAAGAAGGGTGAGAGGGGATGCTGATGTCTAAACATTTTTTTACCTTAATACAAGGATTGCAAGTGTAACTAAACCCAGGACCCTGTATTCACTATATCTGGTCTTCCACAGTACACAGAACATGGAAATGCAATTATTTTAGTAAAAATAAACTGCTAAATATCCTTTCTCATCAGAAGTATATAGCAGTCTTGTGATTTCTATCAGTTCCTGGTGAAGCTTTATAGGAGAAGTTTTCATATTGCACTGAGCTGTCCTGTGAGGCTGCATGACTCCTAATCCTCTGGCTGAACATGTCTGGTCAGTGCTGATTGGCCCTGTGCTGATCACATGCACTCTCCCAAGAAAAAAAAAACTCTCTAGCAATACACACCAAACTGAGCATGCGCAGCTTGACTCCAAAGGCCCCTTTCACATGTGCGGACAGTATGTCCGTATTTCATCCATCCGTTTTCGGATGAAATACAGACATACATGCATCCCTATGGGATAGCGGGTGTCAGCGGATGAACATCTGCTGACACCTGATATCATCCGTCCCCGCTATGGTCCGATTCTGCAGATGGAGGAAAATTCTATTTTTCTATCCGTCTGCAGAGCGGATCGGATGAACACGGACAGACGGTCCGTGTTCATCCGATCTCCCATGGGGAGAGCGGAGATTTGACAGCCTTTTACACAATGCAGAGGATTAACCCCGTAGGTTTCACAGTGAGTATAACAAGCATGCTTCACTGCATATACAGACTGATTTTACTGTTGTTTTTAGTAACATTTGGTTTAGGCATTAGAACCACTTTAAATATAATTTTCCTAATATTTTATGTCACCTTTCTAACCATTAGCATAAAGGACCCATTTAGGTCTATGCATGTGCATAACAGTGCGTTTTTTGTGTTGTTAGGCAAATGTGTTGTTATGCTCCAACATGTGTTTAATTTTTGCGATAACATGCGTTTTAAAGTGCATTTTCAAAGCACTTTTTTGTTATTCAGAATTTGCAGTAGATAGGGTTACGGGTGATGACCAAAGCTTTCTAATACTTATTGCCAATGCATGAAACTGCGACATGTTATGATGCTTGGATGCATTTCTATTCAGGTCTATGGGCTTCCCAAAGTACTAAAACAATTAGAAAAAAAGAAAAAGCCATATTTTTCAATATGCACTGCACTGCAGAGATAAGATGGGAAGAAACACTATTTTTATTATGGGAAAGATGGACACATTTTAGCATGCTGAAACATGGGCATCAAAATGTAAGTGTAAATGGGCATCTAGTCCTTTCTTCTTGTTTTTTACAATGCTTTGTTTGTTAAATTGTCACATTTAACAAAAAGCAGAAAAGTGAAAAAATATATATATTTCATTTTTACTCTTGGCAAAGTTATTGCAGAACAGGCCCATAACATAAATGTAAAAATTCATTGGCTCACAACCATTATATGAAGTTGTACTATTTAGCACTATCCATGAAAGATCCAATCCCAATGTGAAAGGATGATAAAAAGACCAACTGATAAACATAAATTAATAAATGACAAAGAAACAGAGATAAAATTGTGTTTTTTTTTTAAATTTGTCCTTTATGTCTACGCCCCCTTTTGGATTTAATTTCACTTCCTGTGTGGTCACAGGGACAGGAAGTGAAGAAAAATCCTGCTCAGTAGGGACACTGACAGGAATAAAAACCTAAGGCTTCAACTTTTCCATTTAAAAAAAAAAAAAAGAGTTGTCTGTATTCCATGTAAAATCCATATATTTCGAATTATTTATTACAGACAGAGGGATTCCGCTTCCCCAGACCTTCTTCAGTTCCCCCCTCACCAGCCACCTCCCGGCCGTCCAGTCCTCATTCTAGTGATGATGAGGATGAAGAAGAGGATGAGGATGTGAGATATGATGAGGATGAAGAAGCAGAGAGAGATCGTCAGAACATTAAGTCGTCATTTGGTGTGGGCCCGGTGCCTCGCGGGAGGAAGAAGCAGCACGGCGAGTACAGGAATTGAAATATCACACAGCAAGAAGCAGATATCTGCCTATACCTGTGCAAATGGGAGAGCCTGCAGCATGGTGGCACACAATATACAGCGCCCCCCAGTGGCTGGGCAGAGATCAGTCATTTTGTGATGTCTGTAGTGTAGATGTGTAATGTGTAGGGCGACTTCTTCCATGATTGTATATTTGTAGTAAATAGACATTCCTGTGTTCACTGCGTTGTGCTTCTCCTCTTTTTACATTTCAAGATTTCCAGGATTTTTTTTAACAAAACCACAAAGACTTCACAATTGGCTGGATCTGATGCAGATCTTAGCAGAAATTCTGAAGGCCTATTCACACCATAATGCAGTGTGCTGAAATGTATGCTATGATGTGGGCTGAGGTTCATTTTGCACACACAGAAAAATAGGCCCTGCAGCCCATTTATTTCGGTCTTAGTACAGCAGCGCTATTCCAGGAGTTTGACCAGCGAATCCTGAGAATTACAAAATCAATTAGGGCTCCTTCACACAGGTGCTGCATTTGCAATGCTTTGCTTCAGGACATTTTAACATTGTTTGATAGGTGGCACAGCCTTTTAAACTCGCTCTTTGAGATCGATGAAGTTTCACTGCAAACATGAGCCAAATGCTTGGCTCGCAGTTATAGCGCAGTCCCACAATGTAAAATTTCTATTTGGAAATTTTTTTAAAAAGTAAAAAAACAAAAAAAGCAGGCATCAGAAGGTGGCAGGTGCCTCCTGAATGCCTGCTAGCTGCTGCCATACCTCTCTCTGAAAAGCAAGCCAACCAAAAACGTAAATGTATTTTATTGGGATTTTATATGATAGACCAACACAAAGTGGCACATAATTGTGAAGTGGAAGGAAAATTATAAATAGTTTTACAAATATTTTACAAATAAATATGTGTAAAGTGGGGCGTGCATTTGTATTAAGCCCCCCTGAGTCAATACTTTGTAGAACCACCGTTCACTGCAATTACAGCTGCAAGTCTTTTTGGGGATGTCTCTACCAGCTTTGCAGATCTATAGAGTGACATTTTTGCCTATTCTTCTTTGCAAAATAGCTCAAGCTCTGTCAGATTGGATGGAGAGCATCTGTGAACAGCAATTTTCAAATCTTCCCACAGATTCTCAATTGGATTTAGGTCTGGACTTTGACTGGGTCATTCTAACACATGAATATGCTTTGATCTAAACCATTCTATTGTAGCCCTGGCTGTGTGTTTAGGGTCATTGTCCTGCTGAAAGGTGAACCTCCACCCCAGTCTCAAGTCTTTTGCAGACTCCAACAGATTTTCTTCTAAGATTGCTCTGTATTTGGCTCCATCCATCTTCCCATCAACTCTGACCAGCTTCCCTGTCCCTGCTGAAGAAAAGCATCCCCACAACATGATGCTGCCACCACCATGTTTCACGGTGGAGATGGTGTATTCAGGGTGATGTGCAGTGTTAGACCCCATACACACTATTAGCTTTTCTGCACTTTTTTGTCTTCAGATTTACCAAAACCATAAAATATGAGGTCAAACCTTAAGAGTTTCAATTTGCATGCAATCAGGCAGGCCCTTGCACTACATGGTTTTGGTAAATCTGAAGACAATCTGCAGAAAATCTATTAGTGTGTATGGGGCCTTAGTTTTCTGCCAAACATAGCATTTTGCTTTTAGCCCAAAAAGTTCAATATTGGTCTCATCTGACCAGAGCACCTTCTTCCACATGTTTGCTGTGTCCCCCACATAGCTTCTCGCAAACAGGACTTCTTATAGCTTTCTTTCAACGATGAATTTTTTTCTTCCCGCTCTTCCATAAAGGCCAGATTTGTGGAGTGCACGACTAATAGTTGTCCTGTGGACAGATTCTCCCATCTGAGCTGTGGATCTCTGCAGCTCCTGCAGAGTTACCATGGGCCTCTTGGCTGCTTCTCTGATTAATGCACTCCTTGCCCGTCCTGTCAGTTTAGGTGGACGGCCATGTCTTGGTAGGTTTGCAGTTGTGCCATACTCTCTCCATTTTCGGATAATGGATTGTACAGTGCTCCATGAGATGTTCAAAGCTTGGGATATTTTTTTATAACTTAACCCTGCTTTAAACTTTTTCACAACTTTATCCCTGACCTGTCTGGTGTGTTCCTTGGCCTTCACGATGCTGTTTGTTCACTAAGGTTCTCTAACAAACCTCTGAGGACTTCACAGAACAGCTGTATTTATACTGAGATTAAATTACACACAGGTAGACCCTATTTACTAATGAGGTGTCTTCTGAAGGCAATTGGTTCCACTACATTTTAGTTAGAGATAACAGAGTAAAGGGGGCTAAATACAAATGCGTGCCACACTTTTCAGATATTTATTTGTAAAAAAATGTTGAAAACCATTTATCATTTTTCTTCCACTTCACAATTATGTGCCAATTAGTGTTGGTATATCACATAAAATCCCAATAAAATACATTTACGTTTTTGGTTATAACATGACAAAATGTGGGAAATTTCAAGGGGTGTGAATACTTTTTCAAGGCACTGTACAATTCCCAAGATCCCTTGCGTCTAATGCAAATCAGGTGTGTACTATTGGCTGTTACCAGCCATGGCACCGAGGAGCTTGGAATTATGTGTGCAGAATCAGCCTGTGCAGAATAGAAGTGGGTGGGATTTGGGGGGGCTGCGGATGATGCTAATAGCTTACCCATCAGAGAAGACAACAGTAGTGTTCATGCCTCCTTCCCAGCATGATCATGTCATGCTGCAGTCCTTTCCAGACATATCCAATGTAAGGGTGATAACGCTGCTATTTTGAAAAGAGAAGGCCTAGCGTCGTCACCCTCTAACAGGAAATTACATACAGCAGAGAGCTCTGGCAGGATCAGCAGGTATTAAGTATAATTTGCAGGGGGAATCACAAAATTATACAAGGGAGTATTTTTTTATGTTGAACAACAGTTCTACCATAAACAATTCTGAATTCATGGAAAATGATCAGACTAATGCCTTCTCATGGTAGCAAACCACAACCCTACATTGTGAATGTTTCAGAACTGCTAAAGGCGTGCATGACCACCCACTAACCTGCAGACGATCCCCCAAATCCATCATTAACAATCTGATGACAAAATGTAAACAAACAGCTGAGATGAAATTTATTCTCACATTTCTGCTGATATAAAATACATTTTCTATATTTTACAATCATTTCCTGGCTGGAGAGTTTAATGATTGTTAAAACAAAGAGAAGGAAAATCAGAAGGTCTGAAATGAAATATTCTGTACAGGGCAGAGAGTTTGCAGTTGAGTGATTAGAGCTGGGTAGGTGCCCGCTGGGGGCGCGTGGTTACAGCGGGTGCTGAAGGGGGCGTGCTTTCACATAGAGGAGCAGTGTAGTCAGCAGGCTTCAGGGCTCCTTGCAGTGATTTCACCAACTGAACAGCGACTCCGGTAAATACCCAGCCTGGTCCACCGCACTATCTTCAGCTGCACATCAGGGAGAAAAAAAATGTGTATTAGAAATGAAATAAAATTAAATTTAAAATATTTCAGGAACCACCATGCTACACAAAAGCTGAGTGGTCCTCAAACTGACAAAATATTAAATAATCACTCTACTTAAAGTGTATGTAAACCCGAATTTTTCTTTTTATATATATATATATATGTATCATACTGTAGAATATAAGATTTGCTATCATTTGAGCCCAGTCTTGCCACACAGAGTTAATCCATCTTTGAGCAATCCTCTTTTATTGTTCAGTGAGATAAAACTTGACAAACTGAGAAAAACTTCAAATCCTCCCCCTTGCTGTGAGTGACAGGTTATTTACATCTCGTGCACTAGCCTAAGACACATGCATTATTTTTTAATTCCCTCCCCCACTCCTTTCTTCAGCAGCTCTGCAAGGATTGGCTGTTCCACACCTCACAATGATTGGGCATGCTAAAGTCATGTGGTTACTTTCCTGTCTTTTCACTGGATGTTAGAGATCATAGCAGAAGTTCAGTGTAAGAAATACACAGGAGAAAATGCATATTGACAAGGAGTGTAGAGGTGGGCGGGGAGTCTACTGACATCACGACTCCACCCACCGAGCTCCAGACAACAGACCCACCCACAGAATATGCAGTTTTTCGGTTCTAATAACAGACAGAGGGGAGACATTTGACAGGTAAAAATACATGCACATACGTGCATATCCTTATAGATAACCCCTATAGCAGTAGTTTAGAAAGGATGACATTGGGTTTACATCTACTTGAAAGTGTCACTAAACCCACATCATAAAAACTATAAATAAACACTGTATTACATGCTGTTCATACTCAGTCAGTCACTATGAGATCCGTTTTCTGTATGATGTAAAAAACTTGTTTGATCCTGCTGCTCTCTATCTCTACCTTCTGTCCATGTCCCCAATTCAGCTAAAGATTTTGCAGAGCAGTGTTGGCAGCTCTGCACATGCTCAGTTTTCAGTGAGTTTCTATGCTGAGCATTTCCTCCCTATCACATCTGAACAGGCCATAGAGTCACACATGTGGGAGTATACACTGTGGTAAATGACAGCCCACTTCCTCCCTCCTCCTTAATGCCCACTAACCAGCTAAACACAAAGGCAGTGGGATATTACATGTAGATTAATGGAGACTTCACCTCCCTGTTAGTCTAAGACACTGGCTGGATTGGCATGACACTGTGACTGGCAGAAATCTGCCCACACTATGTTATTACCAAAAAATAATAAAGATTTGATTTTAAATATATATTTGTATGACAATTTAAAACTGATTATTGATATTATTTATTTTTACTCTGCATTCCAATCCAAAAGCTGTATTTTTTTAATTTTGAACATGTGACCAGCAGCAGAGGACTAGAAGCTCCTCCTGTTTATGTTTCCCTGCAGACAGGCTGGGAAAGAGCTGAGTCATGTGACAGCTGTACATCAATTAGGAAAAAGGTAATTAGATCTTTTTTTTTTTTTTTAAATAATCATAGTGCCATCAACCATATATAGAAATAGAAGGGACAATGTAAATTAAACAGTGTGTGTTTAGTATCACTTTAACTACTGTTTCAGCTGGAGGCTGGGGAGTGAAGCCGGTCGTACACTCATAGATTTTCAAACCACATTCACATGAAAATTTTCATCAGCACATTCAATGACTTGAGAAATGCCATTTGAAAGTGCTATAAAAAAGAAAACTTTGATTTTTTTTTCTGTTAAAAACTTTGATTTTGGTGTGAATCTAATATCCTGAACAAAAACCACATTCACCGCGTACACATGATCGGAAATTCGGCCAGCAAAAGACCAATGAGAGCGGTCCGTGCGACGGTGTGTATGCTCCATTGGACTTTTGCTGGCGGAATTCCCGCCAGCAAAAGATTACGAGCAGGTTCTCAATTTTTCAGGTCGGAAAAAGTTCCTATGCGAAAATGCAATCGTCTGTACAAACTCCGACGCGCAAAATTCCTACGCATGCTCGGAAACAATTCAACGCATGCTCGGAAGCATTAAACTTCATTTTCTCGGCTCGCCGTAGTGTTGGACGTCACCGCATTGTTGACGGTTGAAAGTTCAGAGGACTTTTGTGTGACCGTGTGTATGCAAGGCAAGCTTGAGCGGAATTCCGTCGGAAAAACCATCCAAGCTTTTTCCGACGGAAAATCCGCTCGTGTGTATGCAGCATTAGAAATTCATCGAGTCGAGAAAAAATTTCCATCCTGCTGCTTCAAATTTTCTCATCACTCTGGTCGAAAACAAATGTTGACTTGACCCCACTAACAATCACAAAAATGAATAAATGTTCTTAAAATGAAAATTCTCCATTGAAGTTCTACTAGTGTATGGCCAGCTTTAATGGTACCACTACTCTCTCAGCAGGTCTGGAAGTTCATTCACATTTGTGAGCAGAGTGTACTCTTAGGACTTGTTCACACTAGTTTTGCTCTGTAAAGCGCGATCCATGTCTAGATCGTTCTTCAGAGAGCATTTACAGGCAGTGAGGAGGTGTTGCATTGCCTCCTCGCTGCCTGCTTTAACCCCCTGAATCCTGCATTAGAATAGGTCATGTTTGGCAGGTGCTATACCCGTTAAAAGTGACTGGGGGTATAATTCCTGCTGCGACCAGGAAGCATGCAGCATGTGTAGACCCCAGCCACTGCCTCTGCAGCTCAATTAGGTAACCATTGGTGTGGGGGAGGGTTTACTGTCCCCCAACTTCACGTGTGAACAAGCTCTTATAGCAGTTCCATTCCTTGTTGGAGGGTAAGACCCCTGGCTTGGGGTTACTTCAAAAAAATGTATGTCATTTATATTTAACGTTGCATGAGTACATGTGAGACACGTGTCAATAATGGAGTTTTAACAGGTACTTTTCAATGTAACATTAAGTACATATTGAATTTATAGAACATAGGGCCGAACATGGCCAGCTTAGTAATAAAACAGTAACATAACCCACAGACCCCCAGATGGAGGAGAATGTCATAGAATAACATAGCAATATTGCCTTATGCCGCGTATAAACTCCGAAGGTTTCGCCGACGGAACTCAGACGGAATTCCATTCAAGCGGTCTTGCCTACACACGGTCAAACCAAAGTCCGACCGTCCAGAACGCGGTGAAGTACAACACTTACGATGGGACTAGAAAAAGGAAGTTCAATAGGCAGTAGCCAATAGCTTCCGTCTCGTACTTGCTTCAGAGCATGCGTCGTTTTTGGTCCGTCGGAACAGCATACAGACGTGCGGTTTTCCCGATAGGAATTGGTTCCGTCGGAAATATTTAGAACATGTTCTATTTCTAGTTCCGTCAGAATTTTCGAAAAAAAAAATGTCCGATGAGGCACACACAAGATCAGAATAAAGGATGAAAAGCTTCACATGCATTTCCAAATTTCTGTTTCCTATCTAAATATTAGAAGCAGTTTAGTTATAGAGAATGTTGGATTGCCCCTCTTATTCTGGGCTCAGGAGGATTTTTCCAATTTGGCTTCACGGTTTTACTTTTTTTAAAAGCTACAGAGTTGATCAGTTTTCGTATTTACAAGATTTGGCCCCTCTTGTGTCAGAGTGAAAAATCACATTTGTAATTTCTTTGGAAGAAAGTAAGATGTATCTACCTTCCTCCTGGGCCTTCTGCAGAGAGCTCAGAAACATGGCTGCCGCCTCCGATATGGTGATGGGACTGGTATTCCGACTGCGGGTCTCTAGAAGAGGAGAACATTCACTGGTTACAGGGATGGTCCACCAATCAATATTGGGCTATTGCACCCACAGACAAGGCACATGACACACCTGCCCATCATCCAACTCACCACACGACACCCATCACAATGTTACCAATAGTCTAGATCATACACGTGCAGAATACAATTCTTTCTCTTTTCTTTATTGCAAAAACAAAGATTGTGCCCTGAAAATCTCTGTGTACCATTGGAAAGAGGACCAATGTGATCAAAGCATGATAATCTGTCAGTTAACAATTCCAGGTATTTATTACCACTTACAGAGATCACAGTACTATCCCTGGCAATGCCATTATCTGCTTTTCTCTACAGAAGAACGGCACCATCTTTGTCCAGCCATCACCCTGGGTCACTTCCTGGACGAAGATGCCCACTCAAAGATGGCAGAATCATGTTTATCCCAGTATCTTTGCAGTTCTTGGCTGTGTTCACAAATGTCTGATACAGATCAGTCCCTGCTGCAGCCTCTGATCACTGTGGGGAAGGAGACTGAGGAAATGCTTCCTCCTGCCTGCAGCAGACTAATGACATCATCTCAGCTTAGGCAAAGTCACAGACTAGAGCAGTGATGGCGAAACTTGGCACCCCAGATGTTTTGGAACTACATTTCCCATGATGCTCACCTACACTGCAGAGTGCCATGGGAAATGTAGTTCCAAAACATCTGGGGTGCCAAGGTTCGCCATCACTGGACTAGAGCATAAGGGTGGCTTTTTAAAGATACAAAGTGGGGCTTTTCTAAAAAAAAAAAGAAAAAAATTATTCCTAAAGTAGCCCAGTCGCTCAGTAATAAATATGAATTTGAAGGCAATGACCGTTCACACACATTGACTATTGATTACCTCATACACTATCCAACAAAATCATCTGATGTATCCACATTGATATTCTGTTACCCTGGACATTTTGATTACATCTGATTGCTGTCACCATCAAACAAACTATCAAACATAATCACAAGATACCTTACGGCTGGATTGTCACATGTATAGAGCTATCTGCAGATCTACTTTGGGGGGGACTTCCTAAAACTGGTGCACACAAAATCTGGTACAGCTGTGTGAAGTAACCAATCAGCTTCCAGGTTTTATTGTCAAAGCTTCATTGAACAAGCTGAAGTTAGAAGCTGATTGGTTACTATGCACAGCTGCTCCAGATTCTGTGTGCTCCAGTTTTAGTAAATCTCCTCCACTGTGTCACAGAGGTTTGTGTTTTCAGATGACACAGATCACTGTTGTACTAATCATCAGGTTGTTTAGTTTTGGATGGAGTGGAGTTATAACCTCTGACTGTTTTTTTATTTCTAAATTCTGAAGTGAGGGCAAAAAAAACTTATTGGTTGTCACCGAAACAGGAATCGAGGGCAAATCTCCCAAAAGCGGATGCATTAGTTATAGGAACATGACATTGGAAATTCCTTCCCTAGTCTATTCAAATCTAAAGACAATATCTGTCTTAAAGTGGTTTTAAACCTCAGACATGAAATATGAACAAAGTATATTCTCTATAGTGTGTACTTTTCTCAATCCAGAGCACTAAGTGTAATTTCTGTCTGCTGCTTTGTTCCTCTGCTGTCAGTATGAATCTCTTCTGACAAGTTTTTCTGACACCAAGAGAAAAATGGTGACAGGAGAGGGAGCTCCAGCTGATTGACAGTCTCAGCTCTGTTCCTGTGTGCTGTGTGAAGGGGAGGGGGTCTCTCCCCTCCAATCAGCTCTCAGAGCTCTCCTCACTAAGCTCTGCAGAGTGTAACCCCTTTTTATGAACTCCCAGACAGGTTGATAAACTCTGCACTTTGAATGGATGTAGAGAAGAGAGGGCCGCTGATAAACAGATACAACTTATGTAGGATGATTTGTTTCATCTCTGTGTATCACCTGATTCCAGTCACTTCACTGGGTATATGTAAGGGTTTACAACCACTTTAAGTTCTACTTTAGTTTTTTCTGGTTTCTAAAATCCTTACAGCAAAATGCGGATTTGGTGGCAACAACCAATCAGCGTCTCAGACAATGAGATCAGTCACTGGCTTCTTCTGTACAATATTAGCAGAAAAGATAAGGAGAATTACCCAGCTGGAGTCTGTCAAAGAGATCCTTCCTCTGAGTCTCATCGGAAATGAATCGCCGGCCCTCTGCAATGCACAATCACAGCACAGTTAATGGGGTGGAGGGCTCCACTTGAACTTAAAGGAGCACTCCACTTTCTCTAAAAGATTCAGACCACATTAATCATTGCTACACCAAACATTTATTAGCAAGTATAGAGTTACTAAAAAAACAAAAAAAACCAAAAACATTTCCACGCAATCTGCAGTATTTGATTTTCTGACAGGCAAGAAATTGAAATGTTGCATCTTTGCAGCCATGACATTCTGAGGCTGTGAGATCGGCTTGCTGATTTTCAAGCAAAACAATGTGCAAAGTTTGAAGTCAAATGATTGCCATCCCCTCCACCAGGATGATCATTTTTTGGAGATGTCTTTAGGAATGACAAAACTGATGTTTTATTATTGATGGTTTGGGTATTTTACACGTAAAGTCAATTCCTAAAGATTATCACACTGGTTGTGTCACCAATGGACAACTGTAATAATCGGAATCCTCATTCTGATATATTAGTGCTTTTTAGCAAATTACTATTTTTATGTTATGTTCACACCCATGTGATGCGATTCTGGCAATCGCACTGCATTTTGCCATCTGTTTCAGGGTGTTGTTAAGATGACATTGACACCTTCAGCAGATCACATGGACACCGTACAATTGCTTAGAGTGCGATGCGGGGAAACGCAATGAATCTTGTGCGTTTTCCGCATCACATTAGTGTGAACCAAGACTGAGCTATGGATTTGTATGCCTCAAATCGGCACTGCATTCGCACCAAACTGGTACAGGGCCCTTTGTTTTTGTCTGCACTGCATTTTGCAAAACAATTGCCATTAACTTAACATACACTCCACAATTGGTCCGCATGGACGGGATGTAATTTAGATGCAGTGCCAAATCTGCAGCGAATTTGCATCGCATTTTGTGTAATCCTAGGCTCAAAGTGTATCTACTTTGAGCCTAGGATTACACAAAATCTGTAAAATCATTATATTCATTTCTACTTTGAATTTCAGTTATTTCTTATTCATTTGAACAATCTTGAAGTTTGTAAACTTACTTTATGAAGATCCTCACACATTTACTCCCTTGAATCCTGTGACACGTAGTCACTATGCCCTGTGGGTAGGCACTGCTGTGTCATACATTTCACAGAGCCTGTCTTATGAACTACAGAGCAGCTGAGAGGAGGAGTTTAAGGAGGCGGAGTCAGTGCAGGTGTTCCGTCAGATTAGGTGACCCGTCAAAACTTGTAACGGAAGTGACATCCCATCATGGCCATCTTGGTACACCCCGCACTCGGACACACTAAGCCTACGGTCTGAAGTCGCCAAGCGGACATTTTTTTACACCAACCAAACTTTTGCACTTCACACTTATTTTTACCACTAAACTAAGCTTATATCATGAAATACAGTATTTAGAAGTCCCTGACACTGTTTTGATGTTGAATTTTAAAATGCAGCGGTGTTCTGTCACGTTAGCAAACCTGTAAGATCAGCAGGCTTGTCGCTGCTTTTAAAATTCAACATCAAAAACAGTTTATTACAGTTTATTACACATTATGTGAGCAGACTGCAGTTCCTCTTAAAGAGGAAGTAAACCCTGATGTATTTTACTTCCTCTCTCCCCCCCCCCCTGCAAAGTAAAAGCATAATGGGCTAGTATTCATCACATACTAGCCCATTATGTGGCACTTACCTTCAAATGATACCTGTGCCGTTCCCGCTGGTGGCTGCATCCATCTTTGCCCCTTTTCCTACCGGGGCCACTGACTCTGGCTCTGTGACTAGCCGGAGTCGCCAGTCATGGCACTCGCTAGTGAAGAAATGGTACGGTGGGCTCTTTCTTGACAGCGCGTGCACCGATGACGTCATCGGCACACTACAGGGTAAATATCTCCTAAAAGGCGCACGTTTAGGAGATATTTACAATACCTATAGGTAGGCTTACCTATAGGTACAAGTTGCACAGAGGGGTTTACAACCACTTTAAGCAGCAGAGGAGAAGCTGCAAAGCACGCGGGGAATCCAGGAAGTTGTGGAAAGAGATGACCAGGAGACAGACGGAACTCACAACATAAAAGGAGATTTTTCAAGCAATCTTATATTGGATTGTCAAATACAACTATTGTTTGTACGGTTTTTACAATTCTGATGTTATAAAATGAAAGTGTGTGCTGTGAACTCCTTTAAATAACTGTTACATAACAAAGCTGTTGTCAAGCTTACATAAAAAAAAAATCTAGGATTTGTTAACACCTTTTCCTCCCATTAGCAAGTTATCAACCCTGAACTTGGGCAGGAGACAGAACAGCTTCTGTTAGGGCTGGTTCACACTGGTGCGACATGCGCTCCGACTTTGAGGGAACATGTCGCATGACATGTAAAAATCTATGTTTCCCTATGAGAGCCGTCTTAAGTGGTCCAACTTGTGTTGGTCTGACTTTGGAAAAGGTTCCTGCACTACTTTGGTCTGACTTCTGTCTGATTTGAGCCCAAAGAATTAAAATGGAAGTCGAATCCAAGTTGGATCCTCATCTTAACCACCGGGCCATAGCCGAATGATGGCTACAGCGCGGCTCGATAACTCTGGGAGGGCTTACATTGACATCTTCCCAGAACTACGCTTCTGTGCGCCCCCCCTGGGGCGCGCACACGGGAGTATCACAGGAGCATCATGGATCACTGACAGCGCCCGTTTATCACGTGATCGCTCCGTCCAATGACGGAGTGATCACTTGAAAACAAACCGGCATCATGTCCGGTTCCTCTCTCCCCTCTCTGTAGCGATCGGTACAGTGTGAGCGGAGAGGGGAGAGATCGGTTGCAGCAGCGCCGTGGGCTGGATCTGTAGTGCCCACGGCGCTGCTCTGTGTCCATTGCAGCATCATCCATCCATCCATGCTCAGCCATCCCTCTGTCATACTCATCCATCCATGCTCAGCCATCCATACTCAGCAATACTCATCCACCCATCCATGCTCAGCCAACCACACTCAGCAATAATCATCCATACATCCATGCTCAGCCATCCCTCTGTCATACTCATCCATCCATCCATGCTCAGCCATCCATACTCAGCAGCAATACTCATCCACCCACCCATGCTCAGCCATTCCATCCACCCCCAGCCATACTCAGCCATACTCAGCCGTACCCAGCCATACCCAGTTGTACCCAGTCGTACTCAGCCGTACCCAGCCGTACCCAGCCGTACTCAGCCGTACCCAGCCATACTCAGCCGTACCCAGCCATACTCAGCCGTACCCAGCCATACTCAGCCGTACCCCAGCCATACTCAGCCGTACCCAGCCATACTCAGCCGTACCCAGCCATACTCAGCCGTACCCAGCCATACTCAGCCGTACCCTGCTGTACTCAGCCATACTCAGCCATACTCAGTCGAACTCAGCAAATCCCCATCCATGGCCCATCCAACCCTATTCATGCTCATCCATGCCACATCAGTTCTCATCCATGCCACTACAGTACCTCACAAAAGTGTAATTGGTAGTCAAATTAGATTTGAGAAATGTCGGCCCCTAGAACACCTGATGCTGCTCCCTGCATGTTGGGCCTCTGTATGTGGTCAGGCTGTAGAAAAGACTCCCACATGTGGTATCGCCATACTCAGGAATAGGAGAATCTATTTTGGGGTGTAATTTTTGGTATGTAAATGCTATGTGTTAGAAATATTGTATAATATGGACAACTTTGTGTAAAAAAAAATGTGTTTTCCTTTTCTTTCCACATTTTCCAAAAACTTGTAGAAAAAATCGACATGTTCAAAAGACTCATTATGCCTCATAGATTATACGTTGGGGTGTTTTCTTTCCAAAATGGGGTCATTTTTGGGGCGTTTCCATTGTCCTACTGCTCCAGGGCCTTCAAAAGTGCAAGAGGTAGTCAGGAAATTAGATGTGTAATTTTTGCTCCTAGAACACCTGAACGTGCTCCCTGCATGTTGGACCTCTCTATGTGGCCATGCTGTGTAAAAGTCTCACACATGTGGTATCACCATACTCAGAAGGAGTAGCAGAATGTGTTTTGGGGTGTAATTTGTGGTATGCATATGCTGTGTGTGAGAAATAACCTGCTAATATAACAATTTTGTGGGAAAAAAAAAGAAATAAAAAATCTTTATTTTGCAAAGAATTGTGGGAAAAAATTACAACTTCAAAAAACTCACCATGCCTCTTACTAAATACATTGGAATGTCTACTTTCCAAAAAGGGTTCATTTGGGGGCTATTTGTACTTTCCTGGCTTGTTAGACCCCTTTCACACTAAGGGGTTTTCAGGCGCTTTCACGCTAAAAAAAGTGCCTGAAAAGCTCACGAAAACTTATTTCCATTAAAATCAATGAATGCTTTCACACAGGGGCAGTGCTCTGGCAGGGTGGTGAAAAAACGCCCCTCTCCATTAAAATGAATGGAAAGCTCTTCAAAAGCACCTGAAAAGCTCTTAAAAAGCGCTCAGTGTTTTACTGGCAGTTTAGAAGTGCCTCAGTGTGAAAGGGGCCTTAGAGTCGGTTCACACTGAGGCAGCACAACTTGCAGCGTGACTGCCTCAGACGACTTGAACACTACTGCAGCGGCGACTTGCAAAATGACTTCTATATAGAAGTTAATGCAAGTCGCCTCCAGTCGCTCCCAAAGTAGTACAGGAACCTTTTTCTAAGTCAGAGCGACTTGCGTCGCTCCGATTAGAACGGTTCCATTGTACAGAACGGGACGCGACTTGTTAGGCAGCTAAGTCGCCTGACAAGTCGTAATAGTGTGAACCGGCTCTTAGGGTCTCAAGAAATGAGATAGGTTGTCAGTACTTCAGGTGTGAATTTTCAGAGATTGGCACCATAGCTTGTGGACTCTATAACTTTCACAAAGTAATATACACCAATTTGGGTTATTTTTACCAAAGATATATAGCAGTATAAATTTTGGCCAAAATTTAGGAAAAAAAATGACTATTTTGCTAAATTTTATAACAGAGGCGAAGAAAAATGCAGTTTTTACGGAATTTTCAGTATTTTTTCTTTTATCGCGCAAAAAAATAAAAGAACCAGCGGTGACTAAATACCACCAAAAGAAAGCTCTATTTGTTTGAAAAAAAGGACAAAGATTTCATATGGGTACAGTGTTGCATGACTAAGTAATTGTCATTCAAAATGTGAGAGCACCGAAAGCTGAAAATTGGTCTGGTTAGGGAGGGGGTTTAAGTGCCCAGTGGTCAAGTGATTAATTGATGTGATTTGGATGCGACATTACAGGAAGATTACACAGGCATTTCCCGAAGCTGCTTCTAAGTTTAGTGTATAATTTGCGTCAAAGTCGCACCGAAGTCGCCTGGCAAAGTCACGCGACTTTCATGTCGGAACAGTGTGAACCTGGCCTTACAGCCTAACATGTCTGCTATGACAGGGAGGGAATACAAATGAATAGCAGCACACACAGTTATTCCAGAGGGATAAGACAGCACTATTAAAAACAATATAATTGAGCACAGAACTAGATTCTTACTAATGGTTGATTCTGAATAAAACACTTCACCAGCTTCTAATTGGCAGTAACTGTGAGTTTCTATGAGATGGCAGAAAATATCTGCAGTTTTGATTATGATTGGATAAGATGGCACAGAAGTCGTGTCTCGGGGGGCATTTATTGCCTATACACAGACATGTTGGATGGTTTCAAGCTCTACACTGTCACGGCAGCTGTGGATAGGTAATGAGTGACTTACGTGCTCCTTTTAGGTACAGCATGGCCTGCGGGGTCCAGTTCCGTCTCTGAAAATGGCTCTAAGCAGGAGGAGAAGAGATATAGAAAGTAGATACACATACAGGTAATGTCTAGTACACACGATCAGAAAATCGGATGAAAAATACCACTTTCAAAGCGATCATATGATAATCTGATCGTTAGTACACAGCTTTCAAGAGCCGATCACGACAGTTCATCCAAAATTATCTGAAGGGACAAACAGGAACATTTTTCTTGTACGATACCAGATTGTACAATTTTTGTTTAATCGGTACAGTATTCGTCCAGGAAAAAACCCGGAAGACTAAGACCACGCATGTTTAGAAACAACAGAATACATTACAGTTACAATACATTACATTACTTCTGAAGTTGTATTCTGTCATACGAGAATTTTTGTAACTTTAGTGCCCCCTTCATTTTCAATATGAGACTAACATGCAAAAAAAAACAAAAGAAAACAGACAATCGTTTGTCCGATATTCACATCATGTGTACTTTGCTTTAGACAGCTACAAAAAAAATGCCAGATCACACAGTGATCACTTACCTGTGGCAGAGACCCAGAGGGAGGGATAACCGATGAGGACATTATCAGGAGGAGGGTGCAGGCCGCTCGACACCCGCTGTCCTGAGGACACAGAGGACAGACTGATTAGGTGAGCCAGTCCCCGGAAGTAGTAGATACTGTACTATGTTACCCATTATATAACATTTCATGTTTGGAGATGTAATGATTCCCTTAAATGCAATGGCGACCCTAGGGGGGGGGGGCAGAGGGGGCCCTGACCCCCCCAACATTATGCTGTGCCCCACCATGTGCCCCCCACCCAAAAAAAATAATTTTTTTTTTTTTTACAAAAAATCAATGTCTAAGAGGGAGAGAGTCCCCAGTCAGCTCCTGCGGGTGATTCCTCCCCCCTCCCCTGCTCGCTGACACTGCATAATGCGAGCGTTCACACAACCACGACCGACCGATCTGCTCCTTCACCTGCATCCTCATTGGCAGGGAGTAGAGTGAGTTGCAGGAAGGACTCCACCAGGACTCTCAGTTACTGAAAAAACAGACTGATTTCTCCCGTCCTTAGGACAGGAGGACCAGCCTGTAAATTCCAAGAGATGCCAGACCAGCGCTGTCAATAGCAGGGGCAGTACAGCAAGAGGAGGCTGGGGAACCCCACAGTGGCAGAACACCAGGGCCCGGAGGCAAGACAACCTTTGCAACCCTGATAGTTCGCCCACTGCTTTGGATCCTTATATTTTCTTGGTATGCTGGTGACATATATCTCTTGTTTTCTGCCACCCTGGGGGGCTCCAATACAGTAGGAAGGGAGCTCACTGCAGAACAGTGTCGCCAACCTACCAGATTGAAATTTACTGGCACAACACCCAAAATTTACTGGCACCACCACGTTTTTACTGGCATTTCACAAAAGTTCCAAAATTACATTTTTAGGTGTAAATTTCAGTATTTAGGCTACAAACAGGTATGCTAAGCAAATAGCAATGTGATTTAAGGTAGATTTTAAGGTAAAAAAAACCATATTTTTGGTATTTTCGACATAAGGAATTATCTAGTCCAATCACCTCCTGCCTCCATCACCTGTCACCATTACTCCCTGCCAGACTGCCTCCATCCCCCTCTGCCTCCACCCCCTGCCACCATCACCCCCTGCCAGACTGCCTCCACCCCTCTCTGCCACCATCCCTCTCTGCCACCATCCCCCTCTGCCACCAACACCACCTGCTCCAGTCCATCCCCCTCTGCCACCATCCCCCTCTGCCACCATCCCCCTCTGCCACCAACACCACCTGCTCCAGTCCATCCCCCTCTGCCACCATCCCCCTCTGCCACCAACACCACCTGCTCCAGTCCATCCCCCTCTGCCACCATCCCCCTCTGCCACCAACACCACCTGCTCCAGTCCATCCCCCTCTGCCACCATCCCCCTCTGCCACCATCCCCCTCTGCCACCAACACCACCTGCTCCAGTCCATCCCCCTCTGCCACCATCCCCTTCTGCCACTGACCCCTCTGCCACCATCATACCATGTCTCCACCCCCCTCTGCCACCATCACACCCTGCCTCCATCCCCCTCTGCCACCATCACCCCCTACCACTATCCCCCCTCTGCCAGACTGCCTCCATCCCCCTCTGCCACCATCACCACCTGCTCCATCCCCCTCTGCCATCATCACCCCCTGCCACCATCATACCCTGCCTTCACCCCCTCTGCCACCATCACCCCCTGCTACAATCCCCCTCTGCCACCATCATACCCTGCCTCCACCCCCCTCTGCCAGACTGCCTCCACCCCCCTCTGCCAGACTGCCTCCATCCCCCTCTGCTACCAACACCACCTGCTCCAGTCCACCCTCCTCTGCCACCATCCCCCTCTGCCATCAACACCACCTGCTCCAGTCCAACCCCCTCTGCCACCATCCCCCTCTGCCACCAACACGACCTGCTCCAGTCCATCCCCCTCTGCCACCATCACCTTCTGTCACCGTCGGCTGGGCTGTCACTCTGTCCCAGACTTCCCCCGGTCCCCGTAGACTCTGGATTGCCTGGTCCTGGATGCAGGGCTCCCCTCCATTCCGCCGGCGCGTGCTGCTCAGCCTCCGAGACCTGCTGCTCCAGTGGCAGAGTCGCCTGGCCCTGGCTCAGCTCAGCTGTCAGCTTGCCTTGCCGCCGCGGCCGCGCTCGATCGATTCGAAAATGGCGCCGGGCGGCGGTATTACGTTACTGCGCATGCGCCGCCCGGCCGAGCGCGTACGAGCTTTCCCGAGCCCGGCCAGCTTCGGAACGGCGCATGCGCAGTTGCGTGGCCGGCTCGCGGCCATCATTTTTACGGGCACCGGTGCCCGTAACGGGCATTCACGGGCGCCCCGAAAAACGGGTCGTTTTTACGGGCTGCCCGTAAATCTACGGGTGGTTGGCAACACTGCTGCAGAACATGTGAAAGGGCCCGTTGTGGGGTCGTAATAAAGGGCCCCAGGAGATGTGTATATATATATGTATATATATATATATATATATATATATATAAATGTGTATATATATATATATATATATATATATATATATATATATATATATATATATATATATATATATGCATTTTATAGTTGCCCCCCTACTTTTGTCCCTGTCCCCCCATGTGCCCCCCCTAAATTTGAAAGCTGGAGACGCCACTGCTTAAATGGCAAACTTATTACAGATGCAAGCTTGCTGGTCCTTCCTCCATCCTATCTCCAGGAAATTCTTAAACTTGTCAAGAAAAAATAAGTTGTATTTTATTATTGTAGAATGTAATTGCTTCTCTTTCTTACTCTGTATAAATATCTGGGTTCCAGAATTGTATAATGCTTGATGGAAGGTCTCAAGAGCTTGCACCTTAATTTTTATTATTAGCCCATAAAGGGATCACTTAAAGTGACACTAAACAATATCCTTATTCTCCAAAAAATAATATAGACACATCCACTACTTAATGGCCCTGTAACCTATTTTTTATTAAATTGCTTCTTATGCCCCGTACACACGGGCGGAATTTAGAAAAATCTTGGATGGTTTTTCCGACGGAAATCTTGCTCAAGCTTGCCTTGCATACACACGGTCGCACAAAAGTTCTCTGAATGTTCGACCGTCAAGAATGCGGTGACGTACAACACTACGACGGGCCGAGAAAATGACGTTTAATGCTTCCGAGCATGCGTCGAATTGTTTCCGAGCATGTGTAGGAATTTTGTGCGACTGAATTGCTAAAGACGATCGGAATTTCCAATCATAACTTTTTCCGTCGGAAAAATAGAGAACATGCTCTCAAGTCCGATGGAGCATACACACGGTCGGAATTTCTGAGCAAAAGCTCACATTGGACTTTTGCTGGCGGAATTTCCGATCGTCTGTACGGGGTATTACTCTGCTTTTTTGCCTCCGAACCTCTCCCTATCCTCCTCAATTCCATTTGTTTGGCATGAGCAGTGCACATTAGATGAGGTCATAGGAACTGCTCTATGGATGCTACAAATGCCATAGTTGGATCACAGCAGCAAAAAAATATGTTTATGTCCCACAGTGTCAGAGCACAACACTGTGTGAGACCAATGCACTATGTCAGAGAGGAGCACTATGTAAAAGTACAGCACAATGGCAGACACGGTATAAGGGTATTGACCTATATCAGAACACGGCACTGTGTAACAGCACAGCACAGTGACAGAGCAGGGCACTACATCAGACTACGTCACTTGTCACCTATTCAGACTAAACTGTTCTTTTATTTTTGAGACATGCTACTCAGAACTCGGTTAAACCAGCAGTGATTAAATCACATCCACATCTTCAGATGCAGTTCTGAAGATCCACATACAATTGGCTTAAATAGTTGGATAAAAAACTTAGTTATTACTAAAATATTTTCCATATTGTTCCAATCAAGTTTTATATTGCAGCTGATGTGGTTGGCTCAGTGTTCTCTGTACAGCACTAAGGAATATGTCAGAGCTATATATATGTGTATATATATATATATATATATATATATATATATATATATATATATATAAAAAATAAAAGTGTGTGACTGTGTTGGGTAGAGTATAAGCTTCTCTGGTGCAGAGACTGATGTGACTAGCTCAGAGTTGTCTGTTCAGCACTGCATAATATGTCAGAGCTATATAAATGTATAATCATAGCATGTGACTGTGGTAGAATATTAGAGTGTAAGTTCCTCTTTTGTAGAGCCTGATGTATATGGCTCAGCGTTCTCTGCACAGCACTGCAAAATATTTTAGAGTTATATAAATGTATAATAATAGTGTGTGCCTGTGGTAGGATATTAGAGTGTAAGCTTCTCTAGTGTGGAGATTGATGTGACTGGCTCAGTGATCTCTGTACACCACTATGGTCAGTGACTGTGGAAGGATATTAGAGTGCAAGCTCCTGTGCTGCAGAGACTTTGACTTGCTCAGTGTTTTCTGTACAACAGCTATATAACTATATAATAATAACAGTTGTGTGACTGTATTGGGGGCATTAAAGTATAAGCTCCTCTGGTGCAGACTGATGTGACTGGCTCAGTGTTCTAATAATGAATAAAATAATAATCTTTAATAATTTTGGTTTTGGATAACCTGTAGGTCATAAAGATGGATGGATCATCCTCCCTGTCCCATTGTCCCATTTATAATATGTTTTGGAATCTTTAAAAAATAGAGCCCAGCTGACTGACTGCTGTTACCATTTTTTTAAACTTTTGTGCAGGAAGGAAAATCTTGGAATATTAGCTGAATTCTTTATACCGATGTACAGAATACAATTGCTCTTAAATGTTTCTACATTCTTATTGTGAGAAAAGGTCAACTATACAGGAAACCTTCTGTTTTCAAAGTCTGGTTTAAAAATGATTGCTTTCTGGGGGAAAAAAAAAATATATACAGTATATATACTGTATGTGTGTATATATATATATATATATATATATATATATATATATATATATATATATATATATATATCACAAGAGCAAAATATGTATCATTGAGTTTTGCAATGAACTTACAAATTCAGTCATGATCAAGCCAAAAAGAAGAGCCTGAAAAATTTCCTAAATTAATTTTTTGGGGAATATAAATTAATAAGACAAGCATTGGGGAAATTGCCAGCATTGTCTTCCTCAGGAGAATAGCAAGAATAAAACAAGTTCTATTTTATTTCAACCCAAAAAATTGTGCAGATTCTAGAGCACTTACCTTCATGTTCTGGCTGACTCAGGTGGCTGCTTCTTGAGACTTGGTGGACGATGACACCTCTATTTGGGTCTGGTCTTAAATCTGGTTTTAAATCATCTGTGTGCAGCCCTCCCTCCCCTCTCGTGTCCTGAGGATTCATTCAGACTGGTGGGACCACTTGTCAGCTGTTGATTTGGAAGAGGTGGAACCATGGGTCCTCCTCCGGGGATTTCTCATCTCCTTAGAGTGGGCGATATGATTGAGGGATAGACAGTGAAATGTTCCATACTTTGAAGAGATCAAACTCCTCGATACCTACGTCACTGCTGAGGCCGGAGATCAATACCCACAGCTGGAAGCTAAAGGTGATGAACTTAATGAGACTGGAAGTGGTCAAATGATTGTAAATCAAGATGTCATCACTGATTGCCAACAAGACGGCGGAGGACTCCAGTCGGTATCAACCACAGAGAGACATATCAAACCGGGAAATGTTACAGAATTTCTGCAATTAAGTACAAATCTGACAGATTTCACCAAAGAACAAGATCTGAACAAAGTAAACAACAATGTATGTTGTATAATTGCATTTAGAATCAAATTGTTTTTGGTTCTAAATTATTTGACTGTAAAAGCAAACACAGAAGAGCCCTTAATATGACTTCACTTTTCAAGGCACTTCCATCTGCATCAGCGATAGGTTTGATTTGTCTTCAGTTACAGTTTTCTAGATATCATTTCAGATAACACTGCAGATCCTTATAACATTCCAAAGGACAAAACCTTTAGCTGGCTGTCAGGGCACACACATGTTACAAGAAGACAAATTAGGATGGCTGTCAAAGTGTGTGTATAATAAAATACCAGAAACTTGTCAGAATATATTTTTTGTAAATTTAAAAAAATGAGTGACCGCCAAATTTTTATTATGATAGATAGATTGATAGAATAAAGTGACCACAAAATATTATTATGAGAGAGAGATACAGAACTAAATGATAGATAGAATAAAGTGACCACAAAATATTATGAGAAAAAGAGAAATAAAGCGATGATTAGAGAGATACAGATATAAACGATAGATCTTAGATAGACCACAAAGAGAGGGGGGAGAGAGAGAGTCCACAAAATGGTATTATGAGAGAGAGAGAGAAAGATACAGCAATAGATATATAGATAGATAGATAGGTAGGTAGATAGATAGATAGATAGATAGATAGATAGATAGATAGATAGATAGATAGATAGATAGATAGATAGATAGATAGAATAAAGCGACTACAAAATGGTATTATGAGAGAGAGAGAGAAAGATACAGCAATAGATATATAGATAGATAGATAGATAGATAGATAGATAGATAGATAGATAGATAGATAGATAGATAGATAGATAGATAGGAATCACCCTCCTTTAAAATGATCACATTTTGTTGCTTTGCAACCTGAAATGAAAAGGGACACATCCAGCTGTATTTACTAGTGCAACTTATAACATTCAAGTAAAAGATACAACACCAACATGTTAGAAAAAAAAATGTAAAAACAGAATTACCGAGTTGGAAAAAGGATCACCCTCCTTATCTCAGTATTTTCTTTAACCACCTTTTTGCTTTAATTACATCCTTTAGTCTGTTGGGATATGTCTCTACTAACTTTGCACATATAGACTTTGCAATACTTGCCCAATACTCCTCTTTGTAGAACTGCTCAAGTTCAGTTAAATTTGATGGGGACTGTTTGTGGACTGCCATCTTCAAGTCATTCCACAGCTTTTCAATGGGGTTCAAGTCTGACTTAGCCATGCAAGGACAATCACCTTTTTTCTCCTCCAACCACTGCGTGGTCATTTGTGCTATGTGCTTTGGGTCATTGTCATATTGGAAGGTAAACCTTCTTGCCATTCACAACTTTCTGGCAGAGGGCAGCAGATTTTCCTCAAGAATTTGACAGTATTTTTCCCCAATTCATTTTTCTTCTATCCCTGGGTTGTGGGGGAGCTTATCAGAATCTGGATACCCCTACCCATTTACCAAAAAAAAGTGTAAAAGTGAATAAAGACAGTACAAATGTTTTTGACAATGTCTCTATTAAAAAAATGAAAAAAAAAAAACCCCAAAAAACTGACCCCCAATGTACAGTGGATATAAAAAAGTCTACACACCCCTGTTAAAATGTCAGGTCTCTGTGATGTAAAAAATGGGACAAAGATAAATAATTTCAGAACTTTTTCCACCTTTAATGTGACCTATAAACTGTACAACTCAATTGAAAAACTAACTAAAATCTTTTAGTGGGGGAAGTAAAAATGAAAAACTAAAATAATGTGGTTGCATAAGTGTGCATAGCCTCTTATAACTGGCGATGTAGCTGTGTTCAGAATTAAACAATCACATTCAAACTTATGTTAATATGAGTCAGTACACACCTGCCATCATTTAAAGTGCCTCTGATAAGCCACACATAAAGTTCAGCTATTCTAGTAGGTCTTTCCTGACATTTGCTTAGATTTTTCTGAAGAGGGCTGTGCACAGGAGATGCCCTCACAATCTGACAGATTTGGAGTATTTTTGCAAAGAAGAGTGGGCAAATATTGCCAAGTCAAGATGTGCCATGCTGATAGACTGTAACCTGGGGAACAGGTAGCAGGTACAAAGCTCCCTGGGATGAGCAGTCTTTCAGGCACAGATACCAAATCCAGTGAGGTAGTGACAAACAGGTGCTGTACAGGGTACCAGAAAAACAAATAGGAACAAAAATAGCCAAACAAAAACCTAGCCGTGTCTTAGCACTAACTATACAATATTTACAGGTCCTAACTACCAGGCCGAGCAAGCCTACAGATTGTTAGCTTCCATATACACAGCTTAATAGCTTTTATTAACCTTTTGCTCTCCTAGACAGACGTTGTCTGAGGTTCCCAGGCCAAGAGCACTGGTTGTCTGTCTCAGGTAAGTTGGAATTGGCCTGGGGGAGAGGACCATGATCCAAACTGGACCATGGATCAGAGATTCCTGAATGTGTATGAGAGGAGCCTGGGAGACATATAAACCCCAAACAGGACTTTTCCCGACTCTCTATGGGATGCTCTGCTACAACTCATACCCAAAAAGACTGAGTGCTGTAATAAAACTAAAAGGTGCTCCAACAAAGTATTAGTTTAAGGGTGTGCACACTTGTGCAACCACATTATTTTAGTTTTTTATTATTACTTCCATCCACCTTTGTTTTAGTTTGTTGTTCAACTGAGTTGTACGGTTTATAGGTCACATTAAAGGTGGAAAAAGTTCTAAAATGATTTATCTTTGTCTCATTTTTTTACATCACAGAAACCTGACATTTTAACAGGGGCATGTAGACTTTTTATATCCACTGTAGATCTTATGTCAATCACGCTGCCACCGCCGGAACCAAAAAAATAAATAAATGCATGCTGGGTCAGTGACGTCACAATGGGCGGTGCCACCTGGTGATGTCACTGGGTGGCCCTGCCCCATAGCCATTTAAGAAATGTCACACGGCAAGGCAGCCAGACCGTGGGAGCGTTCAGGGCGAGCGGAGCTTTGTTTTTTTTTCCAATACTGGTGGTGTTGTGATTGACGATGGATCTACAACGAAGATAGATAGCTAAAAGTGGCCACAAAATGTTATGAGAGAGAGAGATACAGCAATAAATAATAGACAGACTACGGGGGGGAGGGGGTTGTGGAGAGAGAGACGCCCCTTCATTTCTGTTAGATAATGCACCATTTCATCCAGAAATTTGTTGAAATTACAAATGTCTAGGCATTCTCATGTTTGTTTTGTTTGTATTGGTATGACACAAAAAAGTGGAGAATGAAAAAGGCAAATCTGACACATTCCACGCAAAACTCCAAAAATAGGCTGGACAAAATTACTGCCACCTTCTCAAAATTGTAAGAAATAGTTGCATTCCAAGTTTGTGATGCTCCTGTAATTTGAAATTAAACTCACCTGTATCAATTAACAGGTGCTGACAATATAGAAATATACTGGCAACCAGTTAACATGGTGAAATATTGACACAATCTTTCTGTTGTGTGTCTTTGTGTGCCACACAGAGCATGGGAAAAAGAAAGAGCAGCAAACAATTGTCTGAGGATTTGGAAACAATAATTGTGGAAAAGCATGGACAATCTCAAGGTTACAAGTCCATCTCCAGACTTAATGTAAGTTTACAGCCCATGGCACTGTAGCTAATCTCCCTGGATGTGGACGAAGAGAAAAAAATAATAAAATGGTTTGCCAAAACGTATGTGAGGAAGCCAAAATCTTTTTGGGAGAATGTGCTGTGAACAGACGAAACAAAATGACAGCTTTTTGGTAATACCCATCATTCTACCTTTTTGTAGAAAAAGAAATTAGGCCTTTAAAGAAAAAAACACAGTCAAACATGGTGGAGATTTACTGATGTTTTGGGGTTGCTTTGCAGCTTTAGGCATTATGAAAGCTGAAGATTACCAAAGAATTCTGGGGAGCAATATAGGGCCCAGCATCAGAAAGTTGGGTCTCGGTCAGAGGTCATGGGACTTACAGCAGGACAATGACCCAAAGCACACGTCAAAAAGCACCCAGAAATGGTTTAAGACAAAGCACTGGAGAGTCCATATCTAAATCTCATAGATCCCCTGTGGAGAGATATCAGAACAGCAGTTGGGAAAAGGAGCCCTTCCAATCTGAGAGACCTGGAGCAGTTGGCAAAAGAAGAGTGGTCCAAAATCCCAGTAGAGAGGTGTAAGAAATGCATTGATGGTTACAGAAAGCAATTGATTTCAGGTATTTTTCCAAGTGGTGTGCTACCAAATATCAAATTGAGGGTGCCAATAATTTTGTCCAGTCCATTTTTGGAGTTTTGCGTGGAATGTGTCAGATTTGGCTTTTTGTTTCTCCACTTTTTTTGTGTCATACCAATGCAAACAAAATAAATAAATATGAGAATGCCTAAACATTTGTAATTACAACAATTTTCTGGGTGAAGTGGTGCATTATCTGAGTGAAATGCAGGAGGGCCAATATTTTTGGCCATGACTGTATACACGGTAAACAGATAAAATAGATAATAGCTAGATAGACGATAAATATAACAAATCTTATGCAGGGTAAGCAGGGAATTAAACTATTTTGATGTAACATTTTTGTTTTCTAGAATTTCATAACGAAAAGATAGAAATACCGTCCTTAGGTTAGAGAAATCAAAAGTAAAAAAATTCTTTCCGAGCAGAGCAGAGTTCTCGGTGTCCGCAGCGCTGCAACTTCAAGACAAACTGAGACAATTCAGTTTTCATTAAAGGTACAGATACTAATTTCCTCGTTAGTAGCACACAAGCATCATCCATCAGCGGTGCACACTTTAAATTAAGTACACGCCAATTGAGTCATGTAATGGAGCGTCTAAATGGTGGAAGGACTTGAGGCTAAATAATATGACCTTCTGTATTGTCAGGAGTAATTCCAGGCTCTGTCAGAGTGGAGGAGACGGCCAGGGGGCACACAACACCCAGTATTCCTTCTGTTGCCTGTCAGACATTGATTCGTACAATTTAGAAGTCCCTACGAATGTGCTGGGCAGTTACAAGTCATCACAGCTCTCTTTCAAAAAGGTAAAATTATTCTGATTGTCACGATCTTGAGTCAGGATTTTTTTTTTACTTATTTTGTGTTACAATTTTTAGCAGAAGAGAATTGGGTAATGAGTCCTAGTCAATGGATTCAGACATAACACAGGGACTAAACTAGGGAAAAGTAAATAAGCAATATGTAGCTGTTGCCAATACAGTGCATCCTGAAAGTATTCAGAGCACTTCACTTTTTGCACATTTTGTTATGTTACAGCCTTATTCCAAAATGGATTAAATTATTTTCCTCAAAATTGTACAAACAATACCCACAATGACAACGTGAAAGAAGTTTGAAATCTTTGCAAGTTTATTAAAAATAAAAAACGAAAAGTGTATAAATATTCACAGCCTTTGCTCAATACTTTGTTGAAGGACCTTTGGCACAAATTACAGCCTCAAGTCTTTTTGATGCTACAAGCTTGGCACACCTAATTTTAGGCAGTTTCTCCAATTCTTCTTTGCAGGACCTCTCAAGCTCAATCAGGTTGGATGGGGAGCATCAGTGAACAGCCATTTTCAGATCTTTCCAGAGATGTTCAGTCAGGTTCAAGTCTGGGCCACCCAAGGACATTTACAGAGTCATCTGGTAGCCACTCCTTTGTTATCTTGGCTGTGTGCTTAATGCTGTTGTCTTGTTGGAAGATGAACCTTTGCCCCAGTCTGAGGTCCAGAGCACTCTGGAGCAGGTTTTCATCAAGGATGTCTCTGTACATTGCTGCATTCATCTTTCCCTCAATTCTGACTAGTCTCCCAGTTCCTGCCACTGAAAAACATCCCCACAACATGATGCTTCCACCACCATGCTTCACTGTAGGGATGGCATTGGCCAGGTAATGAGTGGCACCTGGTTTCCTCCAGACATGATGCTTGCCATTCAGGTCAAAGAGTTCAATCTTTGTTTCATCAGACCAGAGAATTTTGTTTCTCATGGTCGGAGAGTCCTTCAGTTGCCTTTTGGCAAAATCCAGTGGGGCTGTCATATGCCTTTTACTGAGGAGTGACTTCTGTCTGGCCACTGTACTATACAGGCCTGATTGGTGGAGTGCTGCAGAGATGGTTGTTCTTCTGGAAGGTTCTCCTCTCTCCACAGAGAAATGCTGGAGCTCTGTCAGAGTGACCATCGGGTTCTTGGTCACCTCCTTAACTAAGGCCCTTCTCCCCCGATCGCTCAGTTTGGGCGGGCAGCCCGCTCTAGGAAGAGTCTTGGTGGTTCCAAACTTCCTCCATTTACAGATGATGGAAGCCACTGTGCTCATTGGGACCTTCAATGCTGCAGAAATTTTTCTGTACCCTTCCTTAGATCTGTGCCTCGATACAATCCTGTCTCTGAGGTCTACAGACAAATCCTTGGACTTCATGGCTTGGTTTGTGCTCTGACATACACTGTTAACTGTGGGACCCTTATATGGACCCTTATATAGACAGGTGTGTGCCTTTCCAAATCATGTCCAATCAACTGAATTTACCTCAGATGGACTCCAACCAAGTTGTAGAAACATCTCAAGGATGATCAATGGAAACAGGATGCACCTGAGCTAAATTTTGAGTGTCATGGCAAAGGCTGTGAATACTTACCGTATATACTCGAGTATAAGTTGTTCCGAGTATAAGTCGAGGCCCTAATTTACCACAAAAAAATGGGAAAAACTTAGTGACCCGAGTATAAGACGAGGGTGAGAAATGCACAGCTACTGTAAGTGGAAAAGAGGGTCAACAATGCCCATTTGCAGCCTCACTGTGCCCATTTGCAGCCTCACTGTGTCCATTTGCAGCCATAGGTCCCCCGAACTTCAAACTCGGTAGTTAAGGGTTCCTAGATGCCCCCTGGCTGCAGCCAAAATTTGGGGTCTCTGAACCCAAAGGGTCCCGAAATGACATTGCTGCAGATGGACACAGTTGACTGACTTTGGGGCCCCGTATCTTGGGGCCACTTAGTGTTAGGAACCCCAAATTTGGTGTGCAAACCCAGTGGAACTAGCACCATAAAATATCCAAAGCTGGGGTTTCTAGCACCAAGTGGCCTTGAGATACGGGCCCCAAAGTCGGTTCAGAAAATGTCAAGCACTTTTCTGCAGCAGAGAATGACATTTTCCGAACCGATTTTGGGGCCCCGTATCTCGGGGCCACTTAGTGCTAGGAACCCCAGCTTTGGATATGTTGTGGTTCCACTGGGTTTGCACACCAAATTTGGGGTTCCTAGCACAAAGTGGCCCTGAGATACGGGGCCCCAAAGTCGGTTCGGAAAATGAAATTTTTTGCTGCAGAAAAGTGCTTGACTCGAGTATATACGGTATGTACATGTGATTTTTTTTTTTTTTTTAATAAATTTGCAAAGATTTCAAATAAAAATAATGTAATAAATTCAGCGCTGATTGATTTGACAATATAAATGCAAGCAGGCACTAAGGTCAACTCAAAAAATACCTCAAAAACATGTATATAAATAAAGAGTGCTGCGCAAATAAAAATCCATAAACAACTAATAACAAATTGTAGTGTAGTAGCAGTATGAAAGAGCAGGAACCACCGGTGACAATAAGTATCTGGATGGTGACTTTATCCCTCCACCACTCTTAGATGGCCCCTCACGTCAGATATTCGACCTGAAACAGGTCACACCGCTTTAAGGATTGAATGGATCAGTCTTTAAATACTCCTTCACTTCCTTCAGCTCACAACGCTCAGTATAGGCAGATGGTGAATATAAGATAAGATAAAAAGCAACAAACCATAGTGTTCTCCGTATGTAGTTTTATTAAAATAAATAAAAAAGGCACATCAATAACACTCACATATAACCGGCACTCCGATCCGAGTGCCGGCCAGCGGGCTTGTGATCGTATCTGTCGGATGACCGCGGGGGTAAGGATGAAGCGGGGGTAAGGAGCGTGTGACGTCACCCGCGGTCATCCGACAGAAACGGGGGTAAGGAGCGTGTGACGTCACCCGCTTCAACTCTTCTAGGAAGGCTGTCCACAACGAGTGTGTCTATGGGAATGTTTGACCATTCTTCCAGAAGCGCATTTGTGAGGTCAGGCACTGATGTTGGAAGAGAAGGTCTGGCTTGCAGTCTCTGCTCTTATTCATCCCAAAGGTGTTCTTTCGGGTTGAGGTGCAGGCCAATCAAGTTCCTCCACCTCAAACTCGCTCATCCATGTCTTTACAGACCTTGCTTTGTGTACTGGTACAAGTCATTTGGTGGAGGGGGGATTATGGTGTGGGGTTGTTTTTCAGGGGTTGGGCTTGGTCCCTTAGTTCCAGTGCAGGGAACTCTTCAGGCATCACCATACCAAGACATTTTGGACAATTTCATGCTCCCAGCTTTGTGCAACAGTTTTGGGATGGTCCCTTCCTGTTTCAACCTGACTGCGCACCAGTGCCCCAAGCAAGGTCCTAAAAAAAACAAAAAAACAAAAAAAATTTGACTTGACCTGCACAAAATCCTGACCTCAACCCAATAGAACACCTTGGGGATAAATTAAAGCAGAGACTGCTAGCCAGGCCTTTTCGTCCAATATAAGTGCCTGACCTCACAAAGGATGCAAAGGGTGGGTCAACTAAATATTGAACCCTACAGACTAAGACGCCATTAAAATTAATGTGCGCGCAAAGGCAGGTGTCACAATACTTTTGACAATATAGTGTACATTCAGGTGATTGGACATTGACAAAAACAATATATAACCCCTCCTGCTTCCAGCAATCCTCAGTTCTGTAGCAAGCAATTAAGAGCCACAGAGGGGAGGATGTTCTGTGTCCTGTACTGTACACAAAGAGTGTTTTGTAGAGTACTCAAAATCCCATTTTTATGTTCACACAGTACAGGACAGGGTAGACTCAGAGAGAACCAGAATGTCCCAAAGCAACACCAATGAGTGAAGGGTTCAACAGCAACAATATCGGCAAACATACACCGCACAAAAACTAAAAAAAGAGAGCCAAACTCAACTCAAACAGCAGCCTAAAGCAACTTGGTGACCAACAGCAGCATCAGCCAAGCCCTGAACTTAAGAGTAGGTAGTAGCCTTACAAATTTGTAATGCAGAAGCCTGATGGTGAAAAGTCTATTTACTACTGGATCTAGAAGGGGCCTTCACCAGAAAGGGAGGAACCCTATCTTCTACAGAGTTGGCCCAAAATTGACAGGTCCAACTAGCAATAATAGAACAACATGCAAGGAGTTCCCCGTTAGATCCCACCGGGAAGACCGTGGTTGCTAATTTTGATGTCAAATTTCAATTTAGTTTTAGTCATAATCTATTTTGACTATAATCTATTTTGAATATTTAGTTTTATTCAACTTAAATCTAATGGGTTTAGGTAAATTGTAATGCATTATTTAAGCATTTCTCTAGAATTGCCAAACTCATTATATATACTACTTGAGTACTGTATATTACATAGTATTTATGGTATTACGATTTGAATATGCACTAAAAAGACATAGATTTAGCTGTTGTGATATATAACATCTTTATAAATAAAACAAAGTTTCATAAACAAAAAATACTGGTTTTTGACTAGAGATTAGGGATGAGCCGAACACCCCCCTGTTCGGTTCGCACCAGAACTTGCGAACAGGCAAAAAATTTATTTGAACACGCAAACACCGTTAAAAGTCTATGGGACATGAACATGAATAATCAAAAGTGCTAATTTTCAAGGCTTATATGCAAGTTATTGTCATAAAAAGTGTTTGGGGACCTGGGTCCTGCCCCAGGGGACAAGGATCAATGCAAAAAAAAGTTTTAAAAACGGCCGTTTTTTCAGGAGCAGTGATTTTAATAATGCTTAAAGTGAAACAATAAAAGTGTAATATCCCTTTAAATTTCGTACCTGGGGGATGTCTATAGTATGCCTGTAAAGGGGCGCATGTTTCCCGTGTTTAGAACAGTCTGACAGCAAAATGACATTTCAAAGGAAAAAAAGTCATTTAAAACTACTCGCGGCTATTAATGAATTGCCGGTCCGACAATACACATAAAAGTTAATTGATAAAAACGGCATGGGAATTCCCCACAGGGGAACCCCGAACCAAAAAAAAAAAAATGACGTGGGGGTCCCCCTAAATTCCATACCAGGCCCTTCAGGTCTGGTATGGATATTAAGGAGAACCCTGGCCAAAATTTTAAAAAAACGGCGTGGGTCCCCCCCAAAAACCATACCAGACCCTTATCCGAGCACGCAACCTGGCAGGCCGCAGGAAAAGAGGGGGGGGGAGAGAGCGCCCCCCCCCCTCCTGAACCATACCAGGCCACATGCCCCCAACATTGGGAGGGTGCTTTGGGGTAGCCCCCCAAAACACCTTGTCCCCATGTTGATGAGGACAAGGGCCTCATCCCCACAACCCTGGCCGGTGGTTGTGGGGGTCTGCGGGCGGGGGGCTTATCGGAATCTGGAAGCCCCCTTTAACAAGGGGACCCCCAGATCTCGGCCCTCCCCCCTGTGTGAAATGGTACCCCTACCATTTCACAAAAAAACTGTCAAAGATGTTAAAAATGACAAGAGACAGTTTTTGACAATTTTGAAGTAAAACTTTAAAATATAAAAAAGCTCAAAAAACTGTAACCTATATTGGCTGTAATGCCATTGCACTTATTTGCTGAATATATTACCAACAATAAATATTTAGAAAAAAAAAATCCTCCATGGCAAGCAAATACCAAGAACTGGGGTATAAAATATTCACCCACTGGTACAGGGTTTCATTTATTTGGGAAACCTCTACCCTGAATTGTCAAATACTTTTTGGCGTTGCAAGGAGGAAGGGTGTGTCCATCCTACATACATTCTGGTCATGTAGTAAGCGGACTAACTTCTGGTCCCAGGTTAGGGGGACTATCAAACAGTTGATGGAAGTTGACTTGGGGGCGGGGGGGGGGGTGACCCAGCCAGGTATCTTCTGCACCACTCTGACCCATCTAGGAAACAAGATAAAAATTCTTTGGTGATCCACCTGGCGAATGCTTCCCCCTCACCAACATCCCCCTTCCTTTCCCCCCCTTTTTAATTTTCTTTCTATTCTTTCATTTCTGTATGATGCTATGCTGCATCTCAGTTATGTATTCAAATTTAGTTTTTCTTGCTGATAAAAAAAAAATATCACAGATGAGATGCATGCGCTCTTTATTTTGCCACTTGATCCCTGGACTTGAGTAACCTTTTAATAGACAGGATGCATTCTTATCTGTATGAAATTTTTTTAAAAATAAAGAGCGTTAAATAAATGGATAAAACAATTTTAGTCATAGTCTCGACTAAAATGCCATTTTAGTTTTATTCATCTGAATTGTTTTGGTCATATTTTAGTTGACTAAAACAGTGTTAATTTAGTCTATGAAATTTTTTGACAAAATTAACACTGCTGCTAGGTAGACTAATGCCCCGTACACACAATCAGAATTTCCGACAGAAAAAGTCCGATGGGAGCTTTTCATCGTAAATTTCCAACCGTGTGTATGCCCCATCGGACTTTTTACGTCAAAAATTCAGACTTGGATAGAGAACATGTTTTATATTTTTCCGATGGAACAAATTCCTATCGGGAAAACCGCTGTTCTGTATGCACCAAAAACGACGCATGCTCTGAAGCAAGTACGAGACGTCATATGTGTTGTCCGTGTTGTACGTCACCTCATTCTTGATGGTCGGAATTTGGTGTGACCGTGTGTATGCAAGACAGCTTGAGCGTAATTCCGTCGGAAAAACCTTCAGAGTTTATTCCGACGGCAAAACCGGTCATGTGTACAGGGCATAACTTCTCCAACCTCATCTGGAGAGTGAAGCACCAGCTCCCGCAGGTGTGTCGGAGCAGGGCAAAAGAATGGAATTACTATGCCCAGACTGAGGAGCAAAGATGACCTTAAGTTTGTGAACTATCAGGAAGGACACCATTACAAGATAAGGTAGTCAACTATGACACCCTCCTGGCGAAGGTGATCGCAATCAGAAAAAACACCTTGCGAGTAAGGTCAGGCAAGGAGATAATCTAAATGGGTTCAAAGGGAGGAGCCTGCAGTGCTGAAAGTACCAAATTCAAGTCTAACAGCCATAAGAGAATGTCTGGGGGGAACAATATGCTCAACCCCCCCACAAAAGCATTCACCAGCAAATGTGACGCCAATGGTCACTGAAAAAGAATAGCCAAGGCTGAAATCTGGCCCTTGATCGTACTCAGGGCCAAGAGCAGATTCAGTCCCGGCTGAAGGGACACAGGATACATACTGAGTAGTAATGGCAAGGACTAACCTTCTGCTGTTCACAAAATCACCAAAGCCACCAGGCCCCCATCTTTTAGAATTTGGGCTTCAACAGCCAGGCCATCAAAGCCAGCTACTGAGAAGTATGATGGAACACCGAAATATACTATCTAAAGGTCCTCACAGCTTTAAATGCCAGCGTCCAATCACCTGAAGCTATCTGCCTACAACCCAGCTGTCTCTAAATCTGCCTGTGTGCTGTACTGTACGAACAAGAACGTTTTTCTTCATTCAGGTCAAACTTGACTTACTAAAAGGAGCAGAGAAATGCAGTCTCTGCGGAGCGCTAATAAACAGGAAGCTGAGTAAGTAATAAGCATGGTTGTCCCCATGAACATAAAAAAACTTTAACACTCAATGGTAAGTATATTTAAAATTTATCCCAACACATTCACCAAATCTCAAATCAGAACTAAGGTCTTTTTAACCACTTAAAGACCAGGCCTCTTTTTCAGACCCGGTGTTTACAAGTTAAAAACACGTTTTTTTGCTAGAAAATTACTTGGAACCCCCAAACATTATACATTTTTTTTCGAACACCCTAGAGAATAAAATGGCGGTCATTGCAATACTTTTTGTCACACCGTATATGTGCAGCGGTCTTACAAGCGCACTTTTTGTGGAAAAAATTCACTTTTTTGAAATTAAAAAAAAGACAACAGTAAAGTTAGCCCAATTTTTTTTATATTGTGAAAGATAATGGTATGCGGAGTAAATTGATACATTGAACATGTCACGCTTCAAAATTGCGCCCGCTCGTGGAATGGCGTTAAACTTTTACCCTTAAAAATCTCCAAAGGCGAATTTAAAAAAATTCTACAGGTTGCATGTTTTGAGTTACAGAGGAGGTCTAGGGCTAGAATTATTGCTCTCCCTCTAACGATCATGGCGATACCTCACATGTGTGGTTTGAACACCGTTTTCATATGCGGGCGCTACTCGCGTATGCGTTCGCTGCTGCGCGCGAGCTCGTCGGGAGGGGGCACTTTAAAAAATATGTTTTTTCTTATTTATTTTTACACGGTTTTTAAAAAAAAAATTTGGGTCACTTTAATTCCTATTACAAGGAATGTAAACATCCCTTGTAATAAAAAAAAAGCATGACAGGTCCTCTTAAATATGAGATCTGGGATCAAAAAGTCCTCAGATCTCATATTTGCACTTAAATGCAATAAAAGAAAAAAAATTGTCATTTGCAAAAAAATCACAAAAAAAAAAAAAAAAAGTGCCTTTAAGATGTATGGGTGGAAGTGAGGTTTTGACGTCGCTTGCGCCCTGCTATGGTATGGAGACGGGTGGGACGCATCTTAGCCTAACTTGTATCCATACCCAGCCATGGATAGGACCCTAACGCCTCTGCCGCTACCAACGGCTCCGGTAAGTGGCAGAGGGCGGCGGGAGGGGGCCCCCCCTCTCCCGCCCCCGATAACGGTGATTTTGCGGCGATTCCGCCGCAGAGACCACTATTATTGTTAACCAAACCACCGCCTGAAGAGATGGATACCTTGGTTGTGACAGCAGCTGCTGCCATTACCGAGATATCCCTCTTCAAAGTCAGGACGTATATAATCGTGCGGCGGTTGGTAAGTGGTTAAATTCACCCAGATCTCAGAAGACGCGTCTGGATGGTAGAGGAGGCAGTATTGCAGATTAATTGATCCCTTAGTCCAGGTCATATCAAATTTGTATACAGCAAACAATTAAACCTAGTGTCACCCTTGAGTCTTCATATCTATCCATCGTGCTTAAAAGGAGAAGTTTACTTTAGAGAAGACAATCTTTACACTGCATTAGAAACCCTGGAACCTGTAAGCATCATAATGCTCACAATGGCGTGCGGTCATCATTCAGCACGGCCATGGGTCTTCGCTGACCAATGAGAATTTCTTCTTCCGTGAGGCCATTCTGGAAGAAGGTGACTCAGAAAAGATTCTCATTGGTTGGCATGATCACTGCGAGCGTTATGATGCTTACAGGCTCCGGGGCTGCTAGCGCAGTGTACGGTGTACAGACCGTCTTTTTAAAAAAGTAAAAAAATAAACGTACTCTTTAAGCCTTGCAGAAGGGGACATGTTGAACCCTACACCCCCCCCCCCCCCAAAAAAAAATACAGCTTACCTGTAAAATCCTTTTCTTGGAGTACATTATGGGACACAGAGCCTTAAGTAATTACTTCATGGGTTATAGGCCACCTTTAGGTGATGGACACAGGTATACCCAATCCAAGAAGTTTACTCCCTATATAACCCCTGCTCCTTTCAGGAGCACATCAGTTTTTGCAGCAAAGCAATATACTTAAATCCCAAAAAAGAGGGGAGGGACCTCCGTGTCCCATGATGTACTCCAAGAAAAGGATTTTACAAGTACGCTGTTATAAAAATCCTATTTTCTTTATCTTACATCATGGAACACAGAGCCTTAAGTAATTACTTAATGGGACGTCCCATAGCAATGCTACTCGAGGGGAGGGAGACACAACCCGGAGGGTACCCCCAGACTTGAGGACTTATACTGCAGCCTGTAGCACACTCCACCCGAAGGCGATATCCTCATACCTCCTTACATCCAGCTGATAACATTTTGTGAATGTATGCACTGAAGACCAAGTTGGGGGCTTACAGATCTGAGCCATGGAGGCCTGATGACGCACTGCCCAAGAAGCACTAACCGCCCTAGTAGAGTGCACCTTAACTTGAAAAGGGGGAATCTTACCCCTTAATTCATAAGTTTGAATAATCACTTGCCGAATACACTTAGCGACAGTGGATTTAGACGCTGCCTGTCCTTTCTTAGGACCCTCTGGCAGAATAAATAAGACATCCAATCTTATGAATCTGAGCAGTTGCCTTTAAATAGATTTTCACTGCTCTCACTACATCAAGACAATGTAGTGACTTTTCTTCCCTCGAACATGGTTTTGGAAAAAACTATGGCAGGACAATATCTTGGTTCAGGTGAAAACCTGAGACCACTTTTGGTAGAAAACTTGGACGAGGGCGTAACACCACTCTGTCTTAATGAAAAATCAAATATGGCTCTTTACAAGAAAGAGCAGACAATTCCGAAACCCTCCTTGCTGAAGATATAGCAACCAAAAATACCAACTTCTTTGTCAAAAGGACTAAGGGAATATGTTGTATCGGTTCAAATAGCTGTTTTTGTAACACAGACAAAACTAAGTTCAAGTCCCAAAGGTTCAAGGGAGGTTTGACGGATGGATTAAGCCGCGTTACCCCTTGTATAAAACCCCGGACTAAAGAATGAGTAGCAAGTGGTCTTTGAAATAAAACCGATAAAGCTGAGACTTGGTCTTTAATTATACTCAAGGCCAATTTCATTTCTACCCCTAATTGTAGAAAGGCAAGAATTCTGCCTATGATACATCTCCGAGGGTGCCAACCCTGGGATTCACACCAGGAAATAAAGCCCTCCAGACTCTATAATATAGATACTTCTGCTAAGAAGTCGAGGCAGCAAATGAATAGGGGGGATTGCATATATCAGTAAGGACCGTAAGGAAGGATGGAATATCGGCCCATGCGAGAGCCGATGGGCCCTCCACTGCCATCTTTACGATTTCTGCATAACATGACCTTCTGGGCCATGCTGGTGCCAGCAGAGATACCGGCTTTCTTTCCAGCTTGATCCTGCAAAGAAGTCGAGGTAGCAACTGAATAGGGGGGAATGCATAGATCAGTGAGAACTGATTCCATGGGGTCACCAACACACTTGTTCCGCATGCAAGTGGATCCTTTGTTCTGGCCACAAAGTTGACTAACTTCATGTTGAACCTGGACACTAGGAGATCCACTTCCGGAGTCCCCCATCTTTGGCAAACAGCCCGAAATATGTCGGGGTGAAGAGACCATTCCTCTGGAAATAACTGCTGGCGACTCAAGTAGTCCGCCTGCCAATTCTCTACTCCCGGAATGGAGACTGCTGATAGGCACAGAACATTCCTTTCTGCCCAAGTTAGAATATGGTTCACCTCTCTCTGCGCTGAGAGACTCTTGGTGCCCCCCTTGTTGATTGATATAGGCCACAGCTGTGGCATTGTCGGATTGAATCCTGACAGGACAGGCCTTTAGAGCCAGACGCACTGCCGAATCTCTAGGATATTGATGGGCAAGGTTCTTTCAGTTCTTGACCACTGTCCCTGGACAGTTGTCTTTTCTAGTACTGGTCCCCAGCCTGAAAGGTTGGCATCCGACGTTACCACTTTCCAGATGACTGATCTGAAGGATTTTCCTTTCAGCAGATTTTGGGTTAGTAACCACCAATTGAGGCTTTGGGACACTCTTGGGGACAGCAGCATTGGCAAGTCTAAAGCTTGAATTGTTTTTTTCCAAGCACACAGGATACTGTTTTGCAACAGTCTTGAATGAAACTGGGCATAGCGAACTGCTTTGAATGAAGCCACCATGGTTCCTGGCAACCTCATGCAAAGGCGAATGGAGGGATCGCCATTTGACTGGACCATCAGCACCAGCTCTCTTATGGAGTTGATCTTTGCCTGAGCTGTGTCTATGATCAGACCCAAGTACTCCAGCCTTTTTAGCGGTATTAAGGAAGATTTCTCTAGGTTGAGAATCCAACCCAAACTTTCCAGATAATTGGTTGTAGTGCGTATGCTTTGCTCCAAACGAGCCACCGGCTGATCTATTAGTAATAGATCGTCCAGGTACACTATGACTATTATGCCCTGTGCCCTCAACCTGGCTAGAGGTGGGGCCAGCACTTTGGTGAACACCCGGGATGCTGTGGCTAGCCCCAAGGGCAGGGCTACAAACTGGAAATGCTGCTGTTCTAACTCGAACTGCAGAAACTTTTGAAGAGTGGGAAATATAGGGACATGCAGATATGCCTCCCTGATGTTGATCGATGTCAGAAGTTCTCCTCCTAGAAGGATAAACTACTGACCCGATTGTCTCCATGCAAAAGGAGCGGATCTTGAGGAACTGATTTAGATTACTAATGCCGCGTACACACGATCAGACATTCCGACAACAAAATTCATGGATTTTTTCTGACGGATGTTGGCTCAAACTTGTCTTGCATACACACAAATCTTGTCGGAAATTCCGAACGTCAAGAACGCGGTGACGTACAAAACGTACGATGAGCCAAGAAAAATGAAGTTTAATAGCCAGTGCTGATTCCGAGCATGCATGGAACTTTGTGCGTCGGAATTGTGTACACACGATCAGAATTTACGACAACGGATTTTGTTGTCGGAAAATTTGAGATCCAGATCTCAAAATTTGTGTCAAAAAAATTCCAATGGAAAATGTCCGATGAAGCCTACACATGATCGAAATTTCCGACAACAAGCTCCCATCGAACATTTTCCGTCTGAAAATCTGTGTGTACGGGGCATTAGATCTAGAATGGGTCTGACGTCTCCATTTGGTTTTGGTACCATAAAAAGATTTGAATAAAACCCCAGACCTTGCTCTTTTGTGGGGATCTGTATGATCACCCTGAGATATTAATCGGTCTAGTGCCCGAAACAGAAATTGTCTTTTCTCTGGATCTTTTGGAACGCTTGACCTTAGGAAGGGAGACGGTGGAAAGTCCCAAAATTTCAGCTTGTACCCAAGTGTTACCATGGAGATGACCCATCTGGCCTGAAAACTGCAGAAGTCTTCCCCCCACCTTGGTGAGGGGGGGGGGGGGTTGCCTCTTTATGATGAGGCTTTAGGATTTTGCTTTGCAGGTTTTTGACCCCCAGGACTTCTTTTGAGCCTGGGTTTGACCCTGAGGTTTTCCTCTTGAGTCTGACGGCGGAGGTCGTCACCACTGCCTAGAGGCGGAAGCCCCTGGAGCAGGGGAAAGAGCCAGTTTAAATGAAGGGCAATTATACTTTCTTTTGACTGGCAAAAAAAAAAAAGGAGTACTATTCCCACTAGAAATTGTTTGGATATATTTGTCCAAGTCTTCTCCAAATAGCCGCTGCCCATGAAAAAGGGAACCCAGTTAGGTGGTTTTTACATGGTGCTGCAGCTGACCAATTTTTTAACCACAGGTTTCTACGCATATGCACAAGCATAAGCATAAGGCGGGACACCTTGTAAATAGAATCTCTAATGGCATCTATGGCAAAGCATAATGCTTTTGGTAGTTCAGCCAAATCCCGAGCTTATTGTGCAGGAAGCTAAGGGCCTGTTTAACCACTTGCCGACCGCCTACCGCATATATACTGCGGCAGAATGGCACGGGCAGGCAAAATCACGTACCCGTACGTGATCTGCCTCCCGCGGGCGGGGGGTCCGATCGGACCCCCCCCCGGTGCCATCGGCGGTCGGCATCTGACTGGGAGCGTCGGGAGGCGAGGGGGAGACCATCCGATCGTGGCCCCCCCCTCGCGATCGCTCCCAGCCAATGGGAATCCTCCTCTGCCTGTGTGTCGTTTCACACAGGCAGAGGATGTGATGTCATCTCTCCTCGGTCTGGCAGTTTCCGTTCCAGCGCCGAGGAGAGAAGACAAGTGAGTGCACAACACACACACACACACACACACAGTAGAACATGCCAGGCATACTTTACACCCCCGATCCCCCCCCGATCCCCCCCCAATCACCCCCCCCCCCCCCCTGTCACAAACTGACATTAGCAGTATTTTTTTTTTTTTTTTTCTGATTACTGCATAGTGTCAGTTTGTGACAGTTAGTGTTAGGGCAGTGAGTATTACCCCCCTTTAGGTCTAGGATACCCCCCTAACCCCCCCTAATAAAGTTTTAACCCCTTGATCACCCCCTGTCACCAGTGTCGCTAAGCGATCATTTTTCTGATCGCTGTATTAGTGTCGCTGGTGACGCTAGTTAGGAACGTAAATATTTAGGTTCGCCGTCAGCGTTTTATAGCGACAGGGACCCCCATATACTACCTAATAAATGTTTTAACCCCTTGATTGCCCCCTAGTTAACCCTTTCACCACTGATCACTGTATAACTGTTACGGGTGACGCTGGTTAGTTCGTTTATTTTTTATAGTGTCAGGGCACCCGCCGTTTATTACCGAATAAAGGTTTAGCCCCCTGATCGCCCGGCGGTGATATGCGTCGCCCCAGGCAGCGTCAGATTAGCGCCAGTACCGCGAACACCCACGCACGCAGCATATGCCTCCCTTAGTGGTATAGTATCTGAACGGATCAATATCTGATCCGATCAAATCTATACTAGCGTCCCCAGCAGTTTAGGGTTCCCGAAAACGCAGTGTTAGCGGGATCAGCCCAGATACCTGCTAGCACCTGCGTTTTGCCCCTCTGCCCAGCCCAGCCCAGCCCACCCAAGTGCAGTATCGATCGATCACTGTCACTTACAAAACACTAAACGCATAACTGCAGCGTTCGCAGAGTCAGGCCTGATCCCTGCGATCGCTAACAGTTTTTTTGGTAGCGTTTTGGTGAACTGGCAAGCACCAGCCCCAGGCAGCGTCAGGTTAGCGCCAGTACCGCTAACACCCACGCACGCACCGTATACCTCCCTTAGTGGTATAGTATCTGATCGGATCAATATCTGATCCGATCAAATCTATACTAGCGTCCCCAGCAGTTTAGGGTTCCCAAAAACGCAGTGTTAGCGGGATCAGCCCAGATACCTGCTAGCACCTGCGTTTTGCCCCTCCGCCCGGCCCAGCCCAGCCCACCCAAGTGCAGTATCGATCGATCACTGTCACTTACAAAACACTAAACGCATAACTGCAGCGTTCGCAGAGTCAGGCCTGATCCCTGCGATCGCTAACAGTTTTTTTGGTAGCGTTTTGGTGAACTGGCAAGCACCAGCCCCAGGCAGCGTCAGATTAGCGCCAGTACCGCTAACACCCACGCACGCAGCATACGCCTCCCTTAGTGGTATAGTATCTGATCGGATCAATATCTGATCCGATCTGATCTATACTAGCGTCCCCAGCAGTTTAGGGTTCCCAAAAACGCAGTGTTAGCGGGATCAGCCCAGATACCTGCTAGCACCTGCGTTTTGCCCCTCCGCCCGGCCCGGCCCAGCCCACCCAAGTGCAGTATCGATCGATCACTGTCACTTACAAAACACTAAACGCATAACTGTAGCGTTCGCAGAGTCAGGCCTGATCCCTGCGATCGCTAACAGTTTTTTTTGTAGCGTTTTGGTGAACTGGCAAGCGCCAGCGGCCTAGTACACCCCGGTCGTAGTCAAACCAGCACTGCAGTAACACTTGGTGACGTGGCGAGTCCCATAATTGCAGTTCAAGCTGGTGAGGTGGCAAGCACAAGTAGTGTCCCGCTGCCACCAAAAAGACAAACACAGGCCCGTCGTGCCCATAGTGCCCTTCCTGCTGCATTCGCCAATCCTAATTGGGAACCCACCGCTTCTGCAGCGCCCGTACTTCCCCCATTCACATCCCCAACCAAATGCAGTCGGCTGCATGAGAGGCATTTTTATGTCCTCCCGAGTACCCCTACCCAACGAACCCCCCCAAAAAAGATGTCGTGTCTGCAGAAAGCGCGGATATAGGCGTGACACCCGCTATTATTGTCCCTCCTGTCCTGATAATCCTGGTCTTTGCATTGGTGAATGTTTTGAACGCTACCATGCACTAGTTGAGTATTAGCGTAGGGTACAGCATTGCACAGACTAGGCACACTTTCACAGGGTCTCCCGAGATGCCATCGCATTTTGAGAGACCCGAACCTGGAACCGGTTACCGTTATAAAAGTTAGTTACAAAAAAAAGTGTAAAAAAAAAAAAAAAAAAAAAAAAAACACAAACAAAAATATAAAATAAAAATAGTTGTCGTTTTATTGTTCTCTCTCTCTCTATTCTCTCTCTATTGTTCTGCTCTTTTTTACTGTATTCTATTCTGCAATGTTTTATTGTTATTATGTTTTATCACGTTTGCTTTTCAGGTATGTAATTATTTATACTTTACCGTTTACTGTGCTTTATTGTTAACCATTTTTTTGTCTTCAGGTATGCCATTCACGACTTTGAGTGGTTATACCAGAATGATGCCTGCAGGTTTAGGTATCATCTTGGTATCATTCTTTTCAGCCAGCGGTCGGCTTTCATGTAAAAGCAATCCTAGTGGCTAATTAGCCTCTAGACTGCTTTTACAAGCAGTGGGAGGGAATGCCCCCCCCCCCAACATCTTCCGTGGTTTTCTCTGGCTCTCCTGTCTCAACAGGGAACCTGAAAATGCAGCCGGTGATTCAGCCAGCTGACCATAGAGCTGATCAGAGACCAGAGTGGCTCCAAACATCTCTATGACCTAAGAAACCGGAAGCTACGAGCATTTTATGACGTAGATTTCGCCGGATGTAAACAGCGCCATTGGGAAATTGGGAAAGCATTTTATCACACCGATCTTGGTGTGATCAGATGCTTTGAGGGCAGAGGAGAAATCTAGGGTCTAATAGACCCCAATTTTTGCAAAAAAGAGTACCTGTCACTACCTATTGCTATCATAGGGGATATTTACATTCCCTGAGATAACAATAAAAATGATTTAAAAAAAAAAAATGAAAGGAACAGTTTAAAAATAAGATAAAAAAATAATAATAATAAAGAGAAAAAAAAAAAAAAAAAAAAAAAAAAAAAAAAAAGCACCCCTGTCCCCCCTGCTCTCGCGCTAAGGTGAACGCAAGCGTTGGTCTGGCGTCAAATGTAAACAGCAATTGCACCATGCATGTGAGGTATCACCGCGAAGGTCAGATCGAGGGCAGTAAGTTTAGCAGTAGACCTCCTCTGTAAATCTAAAGTGGTAACCTGTAAAGGCTTTTAAAGGCTTTTAAAAATGTATTTAGTTTGTCGCCACTGCACGTTTGTGCGCAATTTTAAAGCATGTCATGTTTGGTATCCATGTACTCGGCCTAAGATCATCTTTTTTATTTCATCAAACATTTGGGCAATATAGTGTGTTTTAGTGCATTAAAATGTAAAAAAGTGTGTTTTTTCCCCAAAAAATGCGTTTGAAAAATCGCTGCGCAAATACTGTGTGAAAAAAAAAAATGAAACACCCACCATTTTAATCTGTAGGGCATTTGCTTTAAAAAAAATATATAATGTTTGGGGGTTCAAAGTAATTTTCTTGCAAAAAAAAATTATTTTTTTATGTAAACAATAAGTGTCAGAAAGGGCTATGTCTTCAAGTGCTTAGAAGAGTGGGTGATGTGTGACATAAGCTTCTAGATGTTGTGCATAAAATGCCAGGACAGTTCAAAACCCCCCCAAATGACCCCATTTTGGAAAGTAGACACCCCAAGCTATTTGCTGAGAGTCATGTTGAGTCCATGGAATAATTTATATTGTGACACAAGTTGCGGGAAAGAGACAATTTTTTATTTTTTTTATTTTTTTTTGCGCAAAGTTGTCACTAAATGATATATTGCTCAAACATGGCATGGGAATATGTGAAATTACACCCCAAAATACATTCTGTTGCTTCTCCTGAGTACGGGGGTTCCACATGTGTGGGACTTTTTGGGAGCCTAGCCGCGTACGGGACCCCGAAAACCAAGCACCGCCTTCAGGCTTTCTAAGGCCGTAAATTTTTGATTTCACTCTTCACTGCCTATCACAGTTTCGGAGGCCATGGAATGCCCAGGTGGCACAAAACCCCCCCAAATGACCCCATTTTGGAAAGTAGACACCCCAAGCTATTTGATGAGAGGTATAGTGAGTATTTTGCAGACCTCACTTTTTGTCACAAAGTTTTGAAAATTGAAAAAAGAAAAAAAAAAATTTTTTTTCTCGTCTTTCTTTATTTTCAAAAACAAATGAGAGCTGCAAAATACTCACCATGCCTCTCAGCAAATAGCTTGGGGTGTCTACTTTCCAAAATGGGGTCATTTGGGGGGGGTTTGTGCCACCTGGGCATTCCATGGCCTCCGAAACTGTGATAGGCAGTGAGGAGTAAAATCAAAAATGTACGCCCTTAGAAATCCTGAAGGCGGTGCTTGGTTTTCGGGGTCCCGTACGCGGCTAGGCTCCTAAAAAGTCCCACACATGTGGTATCCCCGTACTCAGGAGAAGCAGCTAAATGTATTTTGGGGTGCAATTCCACATATGCCCATGGCCTGTGTGAGCAATATATCATTTAGTGACAACTTTGTGCAAAAAAAAAAAAAAAAAAAAAAATTTGTCACTTTCCCGCAACTTGTGTCAAAATATAAAACATTCCATGGACTCAACATGCCTCAAAGCAAATAGCTTGGGGTGTCTACTTTCCAAAATGGGGTCATTTGGGGGGGTTTTATGTCATCTGGGCATTTTATGGCCTTCAAAACTGTGATAGGTAGTGAGGCGTGAAATCAAAAATGTACGCCCTTAGAAATCCTGAAGGCGTTGCTTGGTTTTCGGGGCCCCGTACGCGGCTAGGCTCCCAAAAAGTCCCACACATGTGGTATCCCCGTACTCAGGAGAAGCAGCTAAATGTATTTTGGGGTGCAATTCCACATATGCCCATGGCCTGTGTGAGCAATATATCATTTAGTGACAACTTTTTGTAATTTTTTTTTTTTTTTTTGTCATTATTCAATCACTTGGGACAAAAAAAATGAATATTCAATGGGCTCAACATGCCTCTCAGCAAATTCCTTGGGGTGTCTACTTTCCAAAATGGGGTCATTTGTGGGGGTTTTGTACTGCCCTGCCATTTTAGCACCTCAAGAAACGACATAGGCAGTCATAAATTAAAGGCTGTGTAAATTCCAGAAAATGTACCCTAGTTTGTAGACGCTATAACTTTTGCGCAAACCAATAAATATACGCTTATTGACATTTTTTTTACCAAAGACATGTGGCCGAATACATTTTGGCCTAAATGTATGACTAAAATTGAGTTTATTGGATTTTTTTTAGAACAAAAAGTAGAAAATATCATTTTTTTTCAAAATTTTCGGTCTTTTTCCGTGTATAGCGCAAAAAATAAAAACGGCAGAGGTGATCAAATACCATCAAAAGAAAGCTCTATTTGTGGGAAGAAAAGGACGCAAATTTCGTTTGGGTACAGCATTGCATGACCGCGCAATTAGCAGTTAAAGCGACGCAGTGCCGAATTGTAAAAAGTGCTCTGGTCAGGAAGGGGGTAAAACCTTCCGGGGCTGAAGTGGTTAAATTATTTCTTTAGGGATTGACGGACGCCTATTGCAGCGACTGCAGGCTGAGTAACAGCACCGGCTATGGAAAAAGAAGCTTTTAACAGGGATTCCAACTTTTTATCTGTTGGATCCTTAAGAGTTTGTGCATTGTCTACAGGACAAGTTAGGCCTTTTTTCACATTGGAAATCGCAGCATCAACTGCTGGTATTTTCCATCTTTTGGAGAATTTCTCCACCATGGGATAGAGAATTGAAAATCTCTTAGGAGGGAGAAAATGCTTATCCAGGTGATCCCACTCAGCAAAAATAAGTTGTTCTAGTAACGCATGTGCAGGAAACACATGCAAAGGCTGAGTAGGTTTTAGGGAACCCAAGGAAGAAACCGAGCTTTCAGGAGACTCCGTCAGGGGCAGCAAAAAAGTGGAACGAACCATCTCCGTAAGAGTTTGTATCAATTTCTCAGATTGCGAGGCTGAAAAAGGTTTATCTACCGTTGTTTCCTGCACAGAGGAATCATCGGTTTGCTTTTCCTCCTGATCGACTGAGGGCAACACCTCATCCTGAGCCCACTGTTCCCCTTGCAAAGGTTCTGAAGTGGGGGAGGGGGATCTAGCAAGCTTCCTATCCATTTGAATGGAGGATGTGATTAAAGCCGCTAATCTTCCTTCCAGACCCTGCAGGGAGGAGGAAAGGACATCTTCAGTCACGTATACAGGGGCTGAGATGTGAGAAGTAGCTGCACCATCAATTTGTTCCAATAGCTCAGCCTGGTTTGCCATAACTGGTAATTCAGGCGAGGATGACGGCGTAGAAATGCGACTCGAGATCCTAACGCCTTTACTTTTTTGTCTTTTTTGGTAGGCATAGTCCTAAGTACAAAAACAGAGGCACTTTACAAATTGCACTTAATCGCTGAAAATAGTCATGACATTTAAAGCCGCTATAAAGTTCAGCCTAGTGCTGGGGAAAAAAAAAAAAGCGTCCTTCCTGTATCAGGAATGCCAGTTTTGCAACCCATACGTGTCCCACAGCTCCTGTGTCCCTGCTTGTCTCTTCCTCAACAGCCGAGGAGAGACTGTCACAGCTGTAGCTTTATCTGTTTTAGCCTGCCGTGCGTCCTTGTGGACGTTCATGACACAGCGTTTGGGCCCTGCCCCTCCGAGAAAATTTCCGCCCCTTTTAATATTTAAAAATGTTCCCATGCTTGTGCGCGGTGGTTTCGGGTCCACAGACGCAACACGAGGGGGGGGGGGGGGAGGCAGAGACCCATCCAGCAGCAGGCAACAGTAAAATCAGCCACAGTAAAACAGTTAGAAGAAACAGCGGGACCTCCGCACCCCCCCCCGCGGCGGGGGAGGGGTAATATAAGGGGGGTACAGCGCTGATGTCCCCCTAACCCTCTGGTCCCATCTGGGGGGAGAAAGAAAAACATTTTGCAGATTTCTTTTACCTTGAAAAATCTCCCTGCACACGCTGCTGCGACCACAGACTGAGCTTTAAAGTGAAGACAACAGAGTAAGGCATGTGCATTGACTCCCTCTATTGGAGAATTAAGGCATGACAACATTTTTTTCCCCTAATGGAAGAATACATAGATGTTTTTAATACCCAAGTTTCTTGTAGAAAGACCAAAGCCCTGGGTTCCTGGGGTCCAGCCCTACAAAGAGAGGTGTTACAGACAAAACCTTGTGCTTTGGATACGAGGCCCCAGGTACCATCCCTTTAGGCCTCAGTGGCACTTTGGATGGATCTGGTGGTTGGAGGCTATTTAAATCCAGCATGGATCCCTCCTGGAGCTCCTCAGAGCACATCTTCACTTGTGACCAACACCGTAGACACTGGCAAAAAAAAACTGATGTGCTCCTTGAAGGAGGAGGGGTTATATATAGGGAGTGAACTTCTTGGATTGGGTATATCAGTGTCCATCACCTGAAGGTGGCCTATAACCCATTAAGTAATTACTTAAGGCTCTGTGTCCCATGATGTACGATAAAGAAAACACATTGACTGTCCTATGTTGTCATTTTGTGAACAAATATACATATGAAAAACTTTTATAATAATCAGACTATTTGTGGACACATGAAACATGAAAAGTCTATACATGCAAATCTTCAAATCTGGGCCCCCTGTTTTAGGGACACCCTGCTTTTGTTAAGAGCAACAGGATTTGATTTATCTATCGATAATTTAAACCTAGTGCCTCATTTCAACATGTTCTGGATTGTAGACACAGCATCCCTGCAGTCAAGTATTACCTTATGAAAGGATCCAGTTCCTTACCCAATAGGGGGAACAATCCAATATGGGTACATAAGAATGCATAAAGCCCTTATCTATTTCAAGCTCCTTTATTTGCAGAGCAGAAGGAACTTCAAATGCAAAAGTAGTGGTAGTGTTTCTGCTTTCACAACTAATCACAAAGCAGGAGATGTGGCAAACATTTTTGTATATGAAATTTTATTTCTTGAAATAAAAGCTTAACGTAGACAACCTTTGTATGGCCCTGAAGCGGACTTACTGCATTGTCACCGTAACAGCATCACAAATGGGTCTTCAGCATATAATCATAACAGAGTGAACCCCATCACTGTTCCAGCATTACAGAGTAACCCCCCGTCACTTTACCAGCAACACAAAGTGGCCCCTAACACCAAACAGAGTGGTCCTATCACCGTATCAACACCACAGAGCAGACCCATAATTGTAGCACCACCACAGAGCAGCCCCATCACCATATCAACACCACAGAGTTGCCCCATCACTGTACCAACACAATAGAGCACATAGCGCAGTTCCTTCGCTGTCTGAACACCACAGAACAGCGCCATCACCGTAACAAAAACACTACAGAGTGGTCATCTATCACCATACCAGAGTCACAGAGCAACCCCATATCACCATACCCTGTCATAGAGCGGCCCCATTACTGTACCAGCATCACAGAGCTCCCTCGATCCCAAAGCCAGCAACAAAGCTCCCTCCACCACCAAGCCAACATCAAAGAGTGGCCCCCCATCACTGTTCAAGCATCAACAAAGTGGCTCCCCATCATATCACTGTTCCAGCATCAAAGCACCCACTCCATTACTGAACCAGTATTACAGCGCGAACCCCCCCATTACTGTACCAGTGTCACATAATGGCCCCGTATCCCTGTACCAGCATCACAGAACAGCACCCCACCAATCCTCATACCAGCATCGTACTAGGGGCACAGAGCAGCCCCCATTACTGTACAGTGTCACAGAGTGGCCCCCCATCACTGTACCAGAATCACACGCAGAACAGAGTGCAGCCCCTCATCCTCATCACCCTATCTGTGTCATAGGAGCGGCCACCATCACAGTACCAACATCACAAGCAGAACTGGGTCCAAGATAAAAAAAAGTTAAGACAACAGACACATTCACTAAAAGACAGAAGCATTATTTGGGGATGTATTTACAAAAATGGTTTATTCACACAGTATTAACCTTATTTTTATAAATCCTTTTTTTTCCTGGTTCTTAAAAATTTCTCCATCCAGCGCAGCTTTCATGCATGGGCAGTCCCAGTCACAAGGAGTGTGGCTTTCTATTCCGCATCGTTATAAATAAAAATAAAAAGTCCTGTTTTTCTTAAGTGCCAAGAAACAGGTTCCACAGATGAACCGGATTCTGCAGGCGGAGGACCACTGCCAAACAAAACAGTGTCATTTTGAATAAAAAAAAACAACTTTGTCCTTTATTGTCAGCAACATTTGTGGACCCCAAAACTTTCGAGGCAGAGGCAGTCCTTTGAGCGAGCGTAACAGGCGGATTTAGTGTGATTGACAGCTCCCAGATGTGACCTCCTCAGTTCATTTGCATGTTGCGCAGTGCCCAACGACCAACCGACAACCGATCTTATACCATATTGTTACTCTCCCCGGCTTTGTCTACAAGCTGGAAGGAAAAGAGACAAGATCAGGGGTAAAATTCATCCATAAGTAGGTAAAATTCATAAAGACATTTTTTGAAGCGAGAATTCATTCTAAGCAAAATCACAATGGGGTAAATATGGGGAACAAAACCACTTTGGCCAACAATGAGTGGTCCTAGTGGAGAAATGGGGGATGAACTTATTTACATCTTCCCAGCAACAGCAAAACAACCAAGTTCATCATAAAAATTCCCATTGGAAGGGGAATGTCTCCAAAATGTAGTTTATCAGAGTAAAGCTAAAGCAGTGTGATATCCAACCCATTCGACCCATAAAGTCTTGGCCTGCTGTTCTTTATGCAGCCGACGTCAGAAATATTTATTTGGAACTAGAGTGCATTTTCTTTCAAAATGTAACAGATTGTAACCAATGTCTTAATGACTATTTAAAGTGGACCTGCGATCAGGAATATGGATTCATGTTACGTGCAATATGCTAGGTAATGTGTCAGTGTAACACTTTAAGTTCTTTATTGCCTTTCACACATTACAGCACTCCCGACAATGCCTTCACCTGCTTTTCTTGCCAGAAGGACAGCACCATTACTGCTCAGGGTCAATATCCATTTCCTGGACTAAGGTTCTGGCTAAGGTTCTGGCTCAGAAATCACATTAATAAAAATTCTGGTGTCTGTGCAGCTCTTGGCTGTGTTCACAAATGTCCAACACAGATCGGCCCCCACTGCAGCCTCTCACCTTGCGACTTGCTACAGTTTTATTGTTGCAGCCTCATCACTGGTGAAAGGGAGCCTAATGCCGCGCACACACACGAGCTGACTTTACGGCACACTTTGCTCGGCGGACTGGATTTCGTCGGACAATTCGATCGTGTGTGGGCTCCAGCGGACTTTGTTTGCTCAAAAGTTGGACGGACTTAGATTTGAAACATGTTTTAAATTAATCTGTTGAAATCGAGTCCGGTCGAAAAGTCCGCCGTCTGTATGCTAGTTCGACGGACAAAAAGCCACGCTAGGGCAGCTATTGGCTACTGGCTATGAACTTCCTTGTTTTAGTCCGGTCGTACGTCATCACGTAGGAATTCGACGGACTTTGGTGGATTGTGTGTAGGCAAGTCCGTTCATTCAGAAAGTCCGTCGTAAAGTACGTCGCAAAGTCTGCCGTAAAGTCCGCTCGTGTGTACGCGGCATTAGGAAATCTTCCTCCTGGTTGCAGCAAACTAATGACACCATCTCAGCTAGGTAAAAAAAAAAATCACTGAACAGGAGCTGAAGGATGGCTTTGTAATGATAAAAAGTATGTGTGTTGCTAAAAATATATACTGTTGTTGCATATTGACAGGTCCACTTTAAGCTACTACTGACAGGTCCACTTTAAGCCTTTTATACTGAAGAGTCAAGCATAGAAGGATACACCAAAATGCCCCTGCAGTTAACTCTATTATCCAGGAAAGCTCACTCGGTTTACTTTTATCCCCAGGTACACTTCAAGGATAAGTTCACTTTTGGAACATGTCACATGCTCCATCCATTTTTAGGGTGGAACATGTAACATTTTCCAGCATCTGCAGCACTCCCTCCGCTCTCTTCCCCCCTTTTGACAGCAGGCTGGGGATCTTCTCCCCACACCCGCTGTCAATATTTGAAAATTGCGCGGTCATGCGGGACTCTACTCACTTGACAGCGTCATTCATTCACAGTTTTCTGTAAATGAATGCCTACAAGTATTGCCAGCCAGTGCGGCTGACAGCTTGTAGTTTTCAATGAGCTGAGAGGGTGCTGGTGAGCGTTCTAGTAGTCCATTGATCTTCCTGCTCTCGGGTAACGGTCTGCCCGTATAGATTTCCTGAGAGTCTGCAGGAGCTGGACATTGCACCTGTGATCTGCTGAATGTGGGTGCGATGCTTTGTTGGCTCCTTATAAAAGAAATCATGCACTTTACCTGTAAAAAAAATGTGCATTTATTATTTTTTTAAAAAGGTGAACATATCCTTTCACTACTAAGGGCAGCGTAATCCCACCCACCCATTGCCCTACTATCCAATGAGGGAACCTTTACTGAGTAAAGAGGCACCCTAATTATAAAGTGGGATGGTGGAATGGATTTTACCCTAAGCTGAAAATCTTTTGTCTTTTAGGTTTTTAAAATCTTGCTTCTATATTTCTGCCATTATATCACATATATTGATTGTATGCCCTCCAATTACTATCTGTATTCTCTATTGACAGGTGCTGTGATAAGACCAGTGTCATTGAGAACTGCATTGCCAAATGAACAGCGAAGGAAATACACTTATGAATATAAAAAACAAAAATTAAAGGATTAGAAAACAGGAACATGCATTGATGAGACTATTCATATTGGAGTAATTAAAAATATAATTATATAGTGTTTAGGATTTTTCCGATGCTCTGTGAGCATCAGGAAGGGTTTGATTCGGAGACAGTGAGAATCCCCCCCAACATTTGCCACACTCCATCCAGAATGGAAACACAGTGAGAATCCCTACACAGGCCTAACCCCACCCAGGTATCATTTGGCACATGTTCTAGTAGGAGGAGGTCCTATATTAAATATGCATGAAACTCTCCACGAAGGCTGCTCACTAATTAACAGCTCTTCAATTTCCATGAGAAAACTGAGGGCCCTCCTCTGTCTGACCCCTCTTTGGAATTGGCTTTTTTGAGACAGACTGGAGATGCTGCCACAGACACATTCTGAATAGTAATCTGTGACAGTATCCCCCATAATAACCAGCCTGTCTTGATGCTGTTGATTTCAGATAAGTTCCAAGGCTTTGCATGGTCTTTGATTCTCTCTGGGAAGTGAAGGAGCTGATCGCTGTAAATAGATTCTCCTGTAATTTGCTGGACATAATTTAGCCTTTTCATGGAGAATGAAGAAAGAAAATTTAGTATATAGTGAATATAAATTTAGTATAGTTAATGCAGATCTCCAGAATGACAGAAACCCCTCCCATACATAAAGTGATGTAAGAAGGAAAAACAAAGACTGACCATTACTGTGGATTCTTCCCAGCCTATGTGGGCTTTGAATGTCAAAAAACAAAACAAACAAAAAAAAAAATTTGTAAATGGCAGCTCTTCATTTGAATCTCATCACACAGTGTGGACAGTTTAGTTTTTGTGCCGTGCTATAGACATTTCTGAAAAGTGATCGTATGGGATACAATTATCTAACAGCAGCCAGAGACAGCACGGCAGACATTGTGGACATCTCAGAACAAGATGAAAGATCTGCAGCTCCCCCAATAGTCATTAGAACAGATATACTGGTAGAATCAACAGGAAACAAAACTGTGTTAAAGGGAGACATGGAAAAACGAAAACAGATGCACATGCTACAGATTGCAGCAGTCACTTTTGGGTTTCCCCTTAACAGTAGCATTTTTTTTGGCTTCCAGAACGATCTATAATAATTTTCTGAAATACATAACCAGGAACCCCTATTTTTACTGCATACATCTATAAATGATTTCTGTGCACTAACCTCTCTCACTTCCAAACGTCAAATTACCATTCAGCCAAGTTTAAGCTGCACACTCGTTCTTTTCTTCACTTACAGTGTCCCATTTGCCACCAGACAAGCAAACAAAAGTGCAAGTGAGGTTATTCAGACATAACTGTCACTCCATCCAAAGTGGCTCTACCCAGATGTGTTTCGCCCACAATAAGTCCTAGTCATGACTTATGACCAATCCCGCAGTATGGATAAAACAGGTGAGCCACGTTGGGTGAAGTGACGGATATGTCTGGGTGACCTTGCTTGTTTCTTTTGTTTGCTTGCCTGGTATGTATCCATAAAATACATTGAAAATAAAGGAAAAAAAGAGCAGTATGCGACTTGATCTTCACATGGTTTGAGGGGAGAAGGAGGATCCTGGTAACCACAGCCAGCTGCTGTGCAGATATTGCCTGGAGGTGTGCCATCTGTATTTTTTGTTAAAATATCACTGGGTGTTTTGCCCTCCAATTAAAGCAAGGCTAAACTTACCTTTCTTATTGCCTGCAAACAAATTCTTTAACCATTACCCGTTTCACTCCTTTCCAGACTTACTAGAGGTGGACATATGGGAACTTCTCCCCAGACAGACCTATTTTCAGATCCAACACTTAAATGATGCATGTACACATGAGCATCATACTAAGACCTTGACAGAATTTGAACGCCTCTGCTGCCCTGCCTCTCCTCAGACATGCCTCAACTCCAGGATTTATTCTATCCGGTTTCCTGATAGTCCCTCTGGTGGTGACACCACGAAGGAGGCCTGGGACAATGACCTTGAGGAGGATCTTACAGATGAGGATTGGTCCAATATAAACGCCAATCTCCTCAAAAGCATCCATTAAGGTCAATATTCAGGAAACAAATTACAAAACTACGCAGCCGATGGTACCGTAACCCAGCATGCCTCCACGCCATTTTTCCCGATGTCTGTTGGCGATGCCAATCTGATAAAGGGACACTTTTACACACCTGTCCTTAGTTGCCCCCTTTCTGAACTCTATGATTTAACAGATACTAGACTGGGACCTACCCTTTGAACCAGTTACTTTCCTTTTGGACCATACAAACATGTACCCCTCTAAATATAAAAGATCCCTTACCATCCACTTGCTGACTGCTGCCAAAACACTCATCCCTAGATTCTGGAGATCGACTAAGACCAGGGCTCTATGACTGGTTTCATCACATTGATCAGATGGGTGGGGGAGTAGAAGTAATGAAACCATGTCCACATTATTATCCACATGAAGGTAGTTTCTGTTTAAGGGCTCAGACTTGTATAAACAGCACTACTCTTCCTGAATTATATACCTCAGGTCCCAACCATGAGTTCTACCTCCAAGATTTAAATTTCCCAAACAGCTGAGCAGTGGGCTGGCTTGTACTCCCTGGGGGCCCCCTATCCTGCCCTCACACCCCCCCCCCCTACTCGACATACCCCCATACTTGGCCTTTATCCCCTTCCTACCTCCCCCCTATCCCTCATACTCTCCATTGGACCTCCACTGGACATTTTCTCTTGTGAAATACGCCCTCCTGCCTACTTCATTATAGGGGGGGGGGGGGTTTGCAAACTTTCTGTTAACACAATTATTGGATTCTCTTTACCGTGTTATGGTTTATGTTTTGTTGTATATTGCTGGACACATGCCCCTCTTAATGCTACTATGCGACCCCATGTACCCTCTGGTTGGTAACACATGTTGGCACTGTACTTTGCCACCTTTGCTGTCTGTAACCATATCTGCCGAACAGTCTCTGTACTATGTTGTTTATGAAAAACCTTATGGAACAAAAAAACCCGAAAAAAATAAAAACATTCCTTCCTGAGACTTTAGTGTCCACATTAGTGCTGGGCCACAAGGTGGCATTACAACACACCTATAGAACACCAGAGATAACAGTGCTCCTGACCTATAGAAAGAGGATAGACATCACAGTATCCCTCATGGACCAGATAAGGGTTACTACGGTTACTACAGCAACAATTCTGGTGAATTTAATGTCTAGCTTACCGAGCTTATTCCAGGTAAATTCAGGATGGATCCTAACACAGGGACTCTTCGAATGAAACCGACAACCACTGGGAAAAATCCCCTAATAGGAGGAAAAGAAATGATCAATCCAACCAGCAGTATCAAAACACATAATATCCCTTTTCTGATAGCCTTAAAGCAACAGGAGGAGCCCATTACCACCAAAACTGGGCAGAGATAATGAACCCATCTGCTCTTCCATAATACTCCATCTCCCTCCCCTCCCCCCAATCAACATATTAATGCAATTTTTTTTTAAATACAACCTTTCCGTTTTCATGACATACCTTTTTTTTTTTTTAGACCCACTGACATCACAGGGTCTTTGTGCTTCTCTATGCAATTATGCAGATGGAAGATTATGCCTGTTGGCAAGGTGCTGTACACAGCTTCCTAAAAATATCACATTAACCTGCCTCAGTATTACTTTAAACAGCTCTTATGCCCCGTACACACGAGTAGGAATTCTGCTCAAGCTTGGCTTGCATACACACGGTCACACAAAAGTTCTGTTAACTTTTGACCATCAAGAACGCGGTGAGATACAACACTACGACGAGCCGAGAAAATGAAGCTCAATGCGACGAGCCGAGAAAATGAAGTTCAATGTTTTCGAGCATGCCGCAAATTGTTTCTGGGGATACGTAGGAATTTTGCGCGTCGGAATTGGTACAGACGATCTGAACTTTTCCGGACCGAAAAATAGAGAACATGCTCTCAATCTTTTGCTGGCTGGAATTCCGCCAGCAAAAGTCCAATGGAGCATACACACGGTCGGAATTTCCGACCAAAAGCTCACATCGGACTTTTGTTGGCGGAATTTCCGATCGTGTGTACGGGGCATAAGTTTGGATGCAAGCAGTGGGCTGGCTCTTGGGAGGAGTTATTCAAGTATCAGAACACAATGATGAGTGGAAAACGGGTCTGGAGGAGGAGTGTGCATTCCAAGCTAAGCTGCATTTGCTGGAAGACCGCCCAAGTTATTGCCCACACGTGATGCCATGTCTCCATAAAAAACAAAAACTAAGATCCAATCAATGAAAGGGGCAGGTCAGGGACAGTCTGGCTAGGTAAGGAGTTGGCAGAGAAATCAGAGTAAAGCCTGGTACACAATATCAGTTTTTCATTCGTTCAACCCAGCGGGCTGAATAGCTCGGGAGGAGATCCTGTACTATCTGATGTTAGTACAGCGATCTCCCCGCTGAGCTATTGTGTTCTGAAAGGGGACCCCCCCCCCCCAAAACACATCGGTTAGGGCTCGCAGCCATTGGCTGCCAGTGCCAATCGGATGCTGGTTTCCCAGTAAACCGTTCCGTCTGCTTCTGTCGGACAGGCTGGTGTCTGATGAACTGGTCGTTACTCGGCCTGTGTGTACCAGGCTTAAGCAATTTCAGTGCAGGAGAGTTGCCAGTACAACTGCGCGAGACTGTAAGGAGGTCAGCTTTTACATTCAGTTGGGCTTTGAGGGATGTTTCCACTGAAATAAATAGACTACACTATATTTAGGGTCATGTAAATCACGGGTCACCAAGCCATCGATCTCAAATCGACTGGTCGACCGCAGGGAGCCGACAGGTGGATCGCGACCACAGCTCTGCCTCCCCCCAGCATCCGCCACTCTCATGTTCAGATTGAAGGGGCGGAAGCTGCCACAGTGATTGGTTGCTGGCAGTCCTTGCAACCAATCACCAGCTTGTTAACTCCGGCAGCCCCTGGTCCCGCCTTCCACCCAGCACTATGCTGTCTCCTGGTCTCCACTCTGCTGTACACACGCTGGTAGGTAGGAGGTGCTTCTTACACAGCTCTGTGTGTATGTAGGGGGTGGGGGGGTGGGGGCGGCGGCAGAGGATGATGTGAAGGGGACAGAGGAGACAATGTTGTAGGGGGGACAGAAGACACTACAGTAGGGGGGATTGTGATGAGAAATGGATAGAGGACACTGCTTTGGGGGACGGGGAGGCAGAGGACACTGCTTTCAGGGGGCAGATTGGCACAAGACACTTTGTGCAGGCAGAGGACACCGCTATGGGGGGGCAGACTACAATAGGTGATGTGAAGAGGGGCACTGGACACTACTGCCTGTGGGGGGAGGGGGGCAGAGCACACTATAGTGGGGGAAGGTGATGTAAAGGGGGCAGAGGACACTGCACTGGGAGGGTTCAGAACACTACATCTTTTTATTGGGAGCTTGTTTTTTTTTGTTTTGTTTTTTAAGGGTGCTGCCTAGTACGTGTTCTTTGCTCCATGTTGTCCAGCTAGATCTCAATCTCTGAAAGGTTGCCTATCCCTGAGTAGCTTATAACTAAAATCATTGGCACAAGAAAAGTCTTGAATTAGTGAAATCAGTCTACAAAATAGATTTTGATGAACCTATTGTGGGATTATGGAGTCCTTGTTGGGAACTGGCATTTACACATGTTTAGGACTGAGAATGACCGCTTGAAATTTGGACAATTCCCAGGACCTACATCAGCAGCACAGACACAGTGGTTGGTCTCTGCTCACCCTCCTATAAGTGATATGAAAACAATGTCCTTTCATCAATGTCCCCTCCCTTACCTGAACAGCAGGAAGAAACCGTAGATCTCTAAAACCATCCCAATGAGTGGCCAGCCAACGAGGACCACAAACACTCCACCCAGAAAGAACGCTGTGGCTTTAACTTTGTGTTTCTGGAAGAAGAAGCGGAATGTTCTCTCCAGTCCGATGACAAAGGCCAATCCGGCCACAAATAGGACCTGGAAGAAGAGAAGAGGTTAACACTAGAGGTCGACCGATATGGGTTTTTTTCTGTCCGATGCTGATATTTAGAAATCACGGTGGCTGATGGCCGATATATGATGCCGATTTTTTTTCTTCCTTTTTTTTTCCCCTTCATCTCCTTTTCACACTGGGGCGTTTTTCAGGTGCTTTTGGGCTAAAAATAGTGCCTGTAAAGTGGCTGCAAAACGGCTCCCCTACAGACTCAGTGTGAAAGCCCGAGTGCTTGCACACTGAGGCGATGTGCTGGCAGGATGTTAAAAAAAAGTCCTGCAAGCAGCATCTTTGGAGTGGTGTATACCGCTGCTCCACCACTCCTGCCCATTGAAATGAATAGTCACCACTGCCGAAGCGCCGCTACACGGGCACATTTAACCCCTTCATCGGCCGCTAGCTGGGTTATAAGCACCCTGCTAGCAGCCGAATAGCGCCACTAAAACTAGCAGCGTTTTACTGTCAACGCCTGCCCATTCCAGTGTGAAAGCAGCCTTAAAGCGGAGTTCCACACAAAAATGGAACTTCCGCTTTTCGGAACCCTCCCCCCCCGGTGTCACATTTGGCACCTGTCGGGGGGGCTTGCAGATACCTGTCTAAGACAGGTATTTCCACCCACTTCCGGCATAGACTCCCATGGGAGTCTATGCCTCTTCCCGTCCCCACCGCGCTGTCTGCTGGGAACACACAGCACCCAGGAGAGAGCGGGGACCACTAGGGACGCGCAGCGCGACTCGCGCATGCGCAGTATAGAACCGGGAAGTGAAGCCGCAACGCTTCACTTCCCGATTCCCTCACCTAGGATGGCGGCGGCAGCTGCCGAGAACCAAGCGGGTTCTCGGCGTCCCCTGCCGACATCGCTGGACCCCGGGACAGGTAAGTGGCCATGTATTAAAATTCAGCAGCTGCAGTATTTGTAGCTGCTGGCTTTTAATATTTTTTTTTTTTGGCGGTGTGGGTGAACCCCCGCTTTAAGTAATAAGTGATACAGAAAATGTCTTACATTTAAACATTAACAAAACAAACCTCCAATCAGTTCACTTGTATGTATAAATTTAGATTTAAAAAAAAAACTATATCTTAAATACACAAAAGCAGGTAATCAAAACTTTTGGATGAAAAAAATGGGCTAACTTTACTGATTTAGTTTTTTTTTTTATTCTTTAGTGTATTTTTTTTTCTGCGCTGCGTAAATGCCATGTGACATAAAATATTGCAACAACCGCTATTTTATTCCCTAGGGTCTCTGCTAAAAAAAAATATATATTTTTTATATATATTTTATATAAGAAACAAAAGTGTGGCGCTATATCACATCCACAGCCGTGTGTATTACAATAAAGACATATAAAAATAGTGAATACTACCAAAAAATGTATGATCATAAAATGGATAGTGTCAAATAATTAATCAGTGTTGATCACATATAAAGTAAATACACAATAATGCTTAATCATCAGATGTGCCAGTGATTAGTAGAAACCTGTGCTGGTTCCATGAGCCAGACACCAAACATAAAAAACATAAAACTTTAAAAGTCCATAAAAAATGTGTAGAAAAATAGTGAAGAAAACATCAGAGTTCAAAGGGGGTGATGCATGGCCAGATGGTATTCACAGAATTTTAGTCGCACCAAATCTGGCGAGTAGGCAGAAGTCGCACCAAAACTGGTGAGTGGGCAGAAGGGAAACCACAAGTGTGCATAGATTGTACGTCAGTGCCAGGGCCAACACCAGGAGTAGAGGAGGCTTACCGGAGAAAATTGACCTGAAATGGCGTACGCCAGACAAGTCAAAAAAGCATAATAACCACTGGTTCTGGGAAATGCGTCTTGTCAGATGTCATCAACAGATGGTGGAAAGAAAAAGGGGGGGGGGTCCACACGGCTTCCTCTCCCATAGGTAATCCAGCATAAGCCAAACGTGTAGTTTCATATGCCATGCAAGGAGCAAACAAAACTCACATAGCGTAATAACATTTTAAAACACTAGTTTATTAAAATAATAAAAAACAAACTCACATTTGGAAGAACGAAACAGAGCTCAAATAGCAAATAGCGGCGATCGTGAGGGGTCCACCCGACATGTAGGCATATGAAACTACACGTTTGGCTTATGCTGGATTACCTATGGGAGAGGAAGACAAGACGCATTTCCCAGAACCAGTGGTTATTATGCTTTTTTGACTTGTCTGGCGTACGCCATTTCAGGTCAATTTTCTTCGGTAAGCCTCCTCTACTCCTAGTGTTGGCCCTGGCACTGACGTACAATCTATGCACACTTGTGGTTTCCCTTCTGCCCACTCACCAGTTTTGGTGCGACTTTGGTGCGACTTCTGCCCACTCGCCAGATTTGGTGCGACTAAAATTCTGTGAATACCATCTGGCCATGCACCACCCCCTTTGAACTCTGTTGATGTTTTCTTCACTATTTTTCTACACATTTTTTATGGACTTTTAAAGTTTTATGTTTTTTATGTTTGGTGTCTGGCTCATGGAACCAGCACGGGTTTCTACTAATCACTGGCACATCTGATGATTAAGCATTATTGTGTATTTACTTTATATGTGATCAACACTGATTAATTATTTCACACTATCCATTTTATGATCATACATTTTTTGGTAGTATTCACTATTTTTATATGTCTTTATTGTAATACACACGGCTGTGGATGTGATATATAGCGCCACACTTTTGTTTCTTTTGTTTTTTTTCTGCCTTGAGTCTATAGGTGTGTTGGCTGCTTTTCACTCTTTCTAAACGTAGCGCTGTACTTAAATTTTATTTTTGCTTTCCATATATATTTTATATGCCAAATATCGGCCGATATATCAGTCGACCTCTAGTTAAGACAGCTACTTAATAGGTCACAGCAGATCCTCACTTTCTACATCACTAAAATAGGGACAGTCAATGATATTTTTTTGTCCAGAAACCATACAGAAATGAAACTAAAAATAAACTTCGCCAATAGTCGGTACTTCTGGTGGCCCCCGTGGACCCTACCGGTACGCCCAGATCTGTTATCTCAAGGTCCAGTGTTCCATCCTGCCTTACAAACGCTAAATTTGATGGTTTGGCTATTGAGACCCACGTTCTGAAGAGTCGTGGGCTTTAAGGTTCTGTCATATCTACCTTGATCAATGCAAGGAAGCCAGCTTTCAGAAAGATTTATCATAGAGTCTGGAAAGCTTATGTTTCCTGGTGTGAATCCAGGGGTTGGCATCCCAGAAAATATGTCATAGGTAGAATTCTTGATTTTCTACAATTAGAATTAGAAATGAAGCTGGCCTTGAGTACCATCAAGGGCCAGGTCTCGGCTTTATCAGTATTATTTCAACGGCCACTTGCATTGCATTCTTTGGTCCGAAGCTTTATGCAGGGGGTGATGCGTCTTAATCCTCCGGTTAAGGCACCCCTAAACCCCTGGGACTTGAACTTGGTCCTGGCTGTGTTACAGAAACAGCCTTTTGAACCAATAAGTCAGATTCCTTTGGTTTTGTTGACAAGGAAGTTAATTTTTCTGGTGGCCATTTCTTCTGCTAGAAGAGTATCAGAATTAGCAGGTCTTTCCTGTAAGGAGCCTTATTTTATTGTACACAGGGATAGTGGTACTGCGCCCTCATCCTAGTTTTTTACCAAAGGTGGTTTCTGATTTTCATTTAAATCAAGACATTGTTCTGCCTTCCTTTTTTCCAGATCCCTGTTCTCCGGAAGAGAGATCACTACATTCGTTGGATGTAGTAAGAGCAGTCAAGGCCTATCTCGAGGCAACTGCTCAGATCCGCAAGACGGATGCTTTGTTTGTGCTGCCAGAGGGTCCCAATAGAGGACAGGCAGCGTCAAAAGCTACCATTTCTAAATGGATTCATCAGTTGATTATTCAGGTTTACGGTTTGAAACAGAAGATTCCTCCGTTTCAGATCAGGGCACATTCCACAAGGGCTGTTGGTGCTTCTTGGGCGGTGCATCACTGGGCCTGTATGGCTCAGATCTGCAAGGCCGCAACCTGGTCTTCAGTCCATACATTCACCAGATTCTATCAGGTGGATGTGAGAAGGTATGAGGATATCACCTTTGGGCGTAGTGTGCTGCGGGCAGCGGTACAGGGTCCTCAGGTCTGATTGCACCCTACTTGGTCGTGGTTTCCCCCCCCCTCAGATATCATTGCTCTGGGACATCCCATCAGAAATTTCTGTGGCTCTGTGTCCCGTGATGTTCGAGAAAGAAAATAGGATTTTTGAAAACAGCTTACCTGTAAAATCCTTTTCTTTCGAAGGACATCACGGGACACAGAGGTCCCGCCCCTCTTCTAATACACTATATTGCTTGGCTACAAAACTGAGGTATCCCTGCAAGGGGAGGGATTATATAGGGGTTGAACTTTCTGATAGGGCGTGCCAGTGTCCAATCACCAGTGATACCCTATATAACCCATCAGTAATTACTGTGGCTCTGTGTCCCGTGATGTTCGAGAAAGAAATATTTTTTTTGATTTGCCAGCAGGCTGATCGAAAAAAAAAACACAAGCAAGGTGGATAGAGGAGTCCTCGCCACTGAGACATTGCATTCGGACAGTGGGACTCCTCCGCTGTAGGGATACATTGATCATCAGCTGCAGCCACTGATCGAAGAAAAGTTATCCAACTTTCTATCCATCTAACATTCGACTTCTATCAAATGGGGACAGCCATACATTAATCAAAATTTGGCCGGTCCCTGGCTTAACAAACAGAATTTTGATCCATCTATTGCGAGCTTTAGGCTGGCCGTTCACGTTCCTTTTGTTTCATTCAGCCAGCGGGCTGCAAAAAGTAAAACAGATTCATCCTTCCACACAAACGAGATGGATGGGCGAGCACCCCACCCTAAGTTGGTTGGTATTGACAGCGACGGGTGCTTGTGTCAGAAGACCAAGTTCCAACTTATGGTGGGGGGCTCCTCCATCCATCTCGTTTGTGTGGAAGGATGAATCTATTGACCAACATCTGCAGCAGAGAAAAGTTTTCCAATACTCTCCTTCCACAGAAGCTGATTGAACAATCGACTTCTGTCGAGCATGGACGGTCACACACTGATCAGAAACTGGCTGGTCTTTGCTGAACCAGTTGAATTTCAATTAGTGTATCAGTAGCTTAAAAAGACAGTGAACTCAAATTGTTTTTTTACACCAATCCCTCTAGAAATATCAAGCATAAGACAAAAAAAATGCACCTGTCGGGTACTAGTGTAGAATGAGCAGTGCCATTATTTTTAGTCACATGCTCTGCTGTATGTGTGCTACAATTCCCATAGAGCTGAATGTGGCTGCACAAAGATGTGTAAACCATCTCGGGGGTGAGCAGGAAGGGGTGACTATGTTAGCAAAGAGAATGAAGAAGGTTTAAGAATAGCAGAAAAAAGATAGCATTTGAGAGATGAACCAAAGGAAGAGAGGGATAAAAAGTACATTCTACCTATATTTAGACATATTGCATTTAATTTATGAACAAATGTGACTTTAGTGACACTTTAGGGTTAAAGTAATTTGTATTTTTTTTTTAATACCAAACATGTTAAACTTACCTGCTCTGTGCAGTGGTTTTGCACAGAGCTTCCCCGATCCTCCTCTTCTCAGATCCTCCCTCCCCTGGCTTTCCTGGCTCCTCCTTTTCCCCAAGTGCCCCAATAACAAGCCGCTTGCTATGGGGGCTCCCGAGCTGCTGCTCAGTGTGTCCATCACACACTGAGTGTGACTCAGCCCAGCCCCCGCTTTCTCCTCATTGGCTCACAGGCTGTGATTGACAGTAGTGGGAGCCAATGGCTCCTGCTACTGTCTCAGTCAATGAGGAGGGAGAGACCCAGGAGAGGCAAGGCTCTCGTGCACATCGCCTGAACGAAAATAGGGCTCAGGTAAGTTGGGGGCGCTGCTGCACACTAAGTATGTCTCAGGGCTTTTACAGATGAATGTATTTGTGGGCGAGTGTAGGCAAAGTATCACTGGGTAGGGGTTAGGATGCCCTAACTACAGGACCTTTCACAATGCCTTAAATGTCAAAGTGACAGATTAATATTTAATGAGGAAATGCACTTTCTGGAACATCTGTTTTCAGGTCTGGCGCAGGGCTGTTCTAACAGATAGATTATATGGATTATATCTTGGGATTACTGCATCTGACATTGGCAAGATATCAGCTCCATACCAAAATTTCTCCACACTGCCACACTTACGTTTCCAATGGCAAGCAGAGCCTTGTCAAAAAACAGCAGCATGCCGAAGAACAGAAAGAAAACGCCAAAGCCAGTCAGGCCCATTCCGATCTCTGCAAAGATCACAACACACAATCAACAATACAGGAAGAGTGACATTGTATCCTCATACCTTATACATTGTAAACATGACATTGTATCCACATAACTAATACACTGGGGTTGATTTACTAAAACAGATGCACTCAGAATTTGGTTCAGCTGTGCATGGTAGTCAATCAGCTTCTAACTTCAGCTTGTTCAATAAACCCTGGAAGCTGATTGGTTCCTATGCACAGCTACATCAGATTTTGCACTCTCCAGTTTTAGTAAATCCCCCCTCAGTATACAAACTACACAGGAAGAGTGACATTGTGTCCACACACCTAATTCATTGAATACAAACTATACAGGAAGCGTGACAATGCATCCACATCGCTAACACATTGAACACAAACTATACTAGAAGAGTGGGATAGTGCTGTTGCTCATAGCAACCAATCAGCTTCTAGCTTTTATTTTTTCTACACAGCTTGGAAAATGAAAATTTAAAGGCTGACTGGCTGCGTTCCAGTTGAGACAAGATATGTCTCTGACACTTGTATTTATTAACGCAAATCCAAGAGACCTTTTTCTTTTTTTTTTAAATAATAAACATGGTATACTTATCTGCACAACGGTATTACACACAGAGGCCCCAATCTTTCTCTTCTGGGGTTCCCCCCGCTGGCGCTCTTGGCTCCTCATCAAGCCATTTGCTATGGGGGCATACATGTGGGCTCCCTCCTCCATAGACCAACACATCGTGGCTTGGCATCACCCCCTGCGCTCTCCTCACGGAATTTGATTGACAGCAGCAAGGGCCAATGGCTCCCACTGCTGCCTTTGTGTCCTGTGAGGTGAGAAACAGACTAGGGCTGTTTCAGATGGGCACAACTCTGGATCGAGATAGATCTCAAGTAAATATATAGGAGGGGGTGGTGGTGGAGGGGCGTGGTGGTGGAGGGGCATACTACTACTGGGACAATTTTATTTACCTTAATGCAGAGAATGAGCTGCCATTAGAACCACTTTAATTCCCCCCATGCTATCCACAACATCAATACATCATATATACTCTGGACTTGGTTTGCTGGTAAACCAAAGTCTGTAGTGAAAACACTCTTCCCCAGGCACATCCTCTCTAATTACATTCCAGACTTGTCCAGTAAGAGATGTCTAAGGCTGGGTTCACACTGGTGCGACACGACAGCCGTCCTACTTTGGATCCGACTTTGCCCTGCGACATGAAGCCGGCATGTGTCCGACTTTCAATGAACGGGGATCCGACTTGGATCCCCGCCAATGCCCGGCATTGTTTGGTATGAATCTTTAGGGGGAACTCCGCGCCAAATTTTAAATAAAAATCCGGCATGGGTTCCCCCTCCAAGAGCATACCAGGCCCTTGGGTCTGGTATGGACCTTGAAGGGAACCCCCTACGCCGAAAAAACGGCGTGGGGGGTCGCCCCCAATCCATACCAGACCCTTATCTGAGCACGCAGCCCGGCCGGACAGGAATGGGGGTGAGGACGAGCGAGCGCCCCCCTCCCTCCTGAACCGTACCAGGCCGCATGCCCTCAACATGGGGGGTGGTGCCTTGGGGGAGGGGGCGCGCTGCGGCCCCCCCACCCCAAAGCACCTTGTCCCCATGTTGATGAGGACAAGGGCCTCTTCCCGACAACCCTGGCCGTTGGTTGTCGGGGTCTGCGGGCGGGGACTTATCGGAATCCGGGAGCCCCCTTTAATAAGGGGGCCCCCAGATCCCGGCCCCCCACCCTATGTGAATGAGTATGGGGTACAGCGTACCCCTACCCATTCACCTAGGAAAAAAGTGTCAATTTAAAAAAAAAACACTACACAGATTTTTAAAGCATTTTATTCCACAGCTCCGGGGGTCTTCTTCCGACTTCGGGGGTCTCTCCGGTTCTTCTCCACGCTCTCCGGATCTTCTGCCGGGCTCCTCCGCTCTCTTCTGCTCTTTTGCCGCTCTTTTGCTAAAGCGGAGGAGCCTGGTCTTCAATCTTCAATCTTCTGCCTTCTGCCTTCTGCCCTCTTCTCCTGATGTTGACACGACGCTCTCTGGGGCTAGAATGCTCTCTGTGCGCTCTGCTCTGACTTATATAGGCGGTGACCCCGCCCCCTTAAGCCGTCACAGTCCCTGGGCATGCTGGGACTATGACGGCATAAGGGGGCGTGGTCATCGGGTGATGACCACGCCCCCTAAAACGTCACAGTCCCAGCATGCCCAGGGACTGTGACGGCTTAAGGGGGCGGGGTCACCGCCTATATAAGTCAGAGCAGAGCGCACAGAGAGCATTCTAGCCCCAGAGAGCGTCGTGTCAACATCAGGAGAAGAGGGCAGAAGGCAGAAGATTGAAGACCAGGCTCCTCCGCTTTAGCAAAAGAGCGGCAAAAGAGCAGAAGAGAGCGGAGGAGCCCGGCAGAAGATCCGGAGAGCGTGGAGAAGAACCGGAGAGACCCCCGAAGTCGGAAGAAGACCCCCGGAGCTGTGGAATAAAATGCTTTAAAAATCTGTGTAGTGTTTTTTTTTTAAATTGACACTTTTTTCCTAGGTGAATGGGTAGGGGTACGCTGTACCCCATACTCATTCACATAGGGTGGGGGGCCGGGATCTGGGGGCCCCCTTATTAAAGGGGGCTCCCGGATTCCGATAAGTCCCCGCCCGCAGACCCCGACAACCAACGGCCAGGGTTGTCGGGAAGAGGCCCTTGTCCTCATCAACATGGGGACAAGGTGCTTTGGGGTGGGGGGCCACACTGCGCCCCCCATGCCCCAAAGCACCCCCCATGTTGAGGGCATGCGGCCTGGTACGGTCCAGGAGGGGGGGGGCCGCCAGCTCGTCCCCACCCCCATTCCTGACCGGCTGGGCTGCGTGCTCGGATAAGGGTCTGGTATGGATTTTAGGGGGGACCCCACGCCGATTTTTTGGCGTAGGGGTTCCCCTTAGATCCATACCAGACCTAAGGGCCTGGTATGCTCTTGGAGGGGGAACCCATGCCGGATTTTTATTTAAAATTTGGCGCGGAGTTCCCCCTCAAGATCATCTGAGCACAAGTCGCGTGAAGTCGGATCATGCAAGACGGCAATCCGACTTTGATCCGACTTCAATGATAGTCAATAGGCTGAAGTAGGATCAAAGTCGGACCAAAGTAGTACAGGGAGCATTTCTAAAGTCGGAACGACTTGTGTCGGACCAGTTAGGACGGCTCCCATAGGGAAACATTACATTTCACACGTCATGCGACATGAGCTCCCAATGTCGGAGCGTTTGTCGGACCAGTGTGAACCCAGCCTAAATCATTCACTTTGAAGAAGAGGATCCCTCTAATAAAGAACTCTCCACACCTTGTTTAGTGCTTTCCTACCCGCACACCCAACACAAATCTACGATATAGGCCGACTCTATGGCCAATTCCCCTGGCAGAGCTGCCAAAAAGGAAAAGGTTTCCCTGCTAGATGACCCTTCACCAAGAACAGCAGCTACTAATACAAAGAGAGATCCGGCACCCCATACTTCCGCTTTCACTTTTTAAACAACTATAACCTAACAGGGATTCCAATCTTCCACCAATTTAAAGCTAAGAAAACATTTGTCTACACAAACACTTTAATGAATACTTATTGTGGAATCACACAGATTTAGTGTATGAATGAATGGTCTGATCTGTCATTATAAAACGTATCCAGATATTTAGGGTAAGCAGTGTGTATGAGGAGTGGGAAGGAGTGTGGGAAGTAAAGACAGTGGACAGGGATTTCATAGGAAGACAGACAGAATAACACTTCTGGGTGGAGTGGCTCTTGAAATAAAGACCAGCCCTTTTCCCACGTGGGAAGACAGAGGGAAAAGTCCATGACACGAGAGAACTGGCACAGTTGTGATCTGCACTGTGTAGAAAACACCACCAATGCTGCACAGCTGTCCTGTAGCCTCTATTTTCCCACAATGACACTGCAGGAAGTTTGAGTCTTCTATATACAGAGCACACTAGCTCTGTAGTGGAGGACTACATGTCCCAGCAAGACAGCTGCCAAGACACATACAGAGCTTCTGATAAGTGTAATCATATGTGGATTACAAATACATGTTTATCTCAATGTTCCCCTCTTCTGTGTGATATTTCATGATGTACAGTCAGTGGGGTGCGTCCTACCTCCTCTGTGTGCTATGAGCGGATAGATGGTCAGTGATATTTCTATATAATATATCTCCAGGTGCTGATTACGGGGGTCATGCACCTCTGTGTCCATGTCACATCAGATAAAAAAAATAAAAAATATTGCACACACTCACACAGGCTAAAAAAAAAAGTATTGAACGCGTCACCATTTTTATATAAACAGGTAAATATATTTCTAAAGGTGCATTGGACATGAAATTGTCACATTGGTTACAATCCATGCAATTCATACATACAAAGAAACCAAAACAAATAAGTTCAGAAATTAAGTTATGTGTAATAAAATAGAATGACACAGGGGAAAAGTATTGAACACGCTAACTGAAATGTATTTAATATTTCGTACAAAATCCTTTGTTGGTAATGACAGCTTCAAGACGCCTTCTGTATGGAGGAACTAGTCGCATGCATTGCTCAGGTGTGATTTTGGCCCATTCTTCCACACAGTCTTCAAATCTTGAAGGTTCTGTGGGCCTCTTCTATGAATCTGATCTTTAGTTCTTTCCATAGGTTTTCTATTGGATTCAACTAGTCAGGTGATTGGCTGGGCCATTGTAGCAGCTTTATCTTCTTGGTTTTGTGTTTGGAATTATTGTCTTGCTGAAATGTCCACCCTTATTCATCTTCATCATCCTGGTAGATGGCAGCAGATTTTTATCAAGAATGTCTTGGTACATTTTCTTCCTTCAAAGATATAAAAAGTTTGCCAGTACTGTATGCTGAAAAAAGCCCCACACTTCACTGCTGGTATGATGTTTTTGGGGTAATGTGCAGATCCATTTTACCTCCAAACATGGTGTGTATTATGACATCCAAAGAGTTTAATTTTGGTCTCATCTGACCAGACTATATTCTCCCAGTATTTCACAGGCTTATCTAAATGTTGTGCAGCAAACTTTAAACGAGCTTAACCATGTTTTTTCTTCAGCAATGGAGTCTTGCGTGGTGAGAGTGCATACAGGCCATGGCGGTTGAGTGCATTACTTATTGTTTCCTTTGAAACTATTGTACCTGCTAATTCCAGGTCCATGTGAAGATCTCCACAAGTGGTCCTTGGCTCTTGGACAACTCTTCTGATAATTCTTTTCGCTCCTCTGTCAGAAATCTTGTGAGGAGCACCTGGTAGTTGCCGGTTTAGGGTGAAATGATGTTCTTTCCACTTCTGGATTATGGCCCCAACAATGCTCACTGGAACAAATGCATTCCAACAATAAGGTTGCGAAGATCTTGAGATACCTCTTTGCTTTTACCCATCATGAGATGTTTCTTGTGTGACACCTTGGTAACAAGACACCTTTCTATAGGCCATCAGTTGAGACTGAACCAGCTATTAATTTGCACTGACAAGGGGCAGGAACGCTTTCTAATTACTGATAGATTTCAGCTGGTCTCTTGGCTTTCCATGCCTATTTGCTCCTACCTTTCTTCATGTGTTCAAAACATGGCTCCTGTGTCATTCCATTTTATTACACATAACTTAATTTCTGAACTTATTTGTTTTTGTATCTTTGCATGTATGGGTGCATTGGTTGTTACCAACATGTGGTGAAAATGTAATGTCAATAGCACCTTTAGAAAAATGGTGACGTGTTCAATACTTATTTTACCTGCTGTATATTGGGGTGCCCCCTCCTCCATATATGAGCTATGGGGTTATGAGCAGTCAGTGATAGAGAATATATATATATATATATATATATATATATATATATATATATATGGGTGTCCTCCTCTTTTGTTCATGAGATGAGGCTGATGATGAGTCGTCATTAATATATATCTTGGGCTGTCCCCCTCCTGTTTATAATATAGTATACAGTCATACAATCCATATACAATTCTCTCAGAGCCTCCTCTGTAATATAGGGGGTGATGGGCTGCATATATATTGGTGTATATATATATATAAATATATATTGGGGTGTCCCACTCCTCTGTATATGATATGGGGGGTGATGAGCTGTCAGTGATATATATTGGGGTGTCCCCCTCCTCTGTATATGATATGGGGGGGTGATGAGCTGTCAGTGATCTATATTGGGGTGTCCCCTCCTCTATATACAAGATGAGGATGTGATGAGCTGTCATTAATATATATTGGGGTGTCCCCCTCCTCTGTATATATGAGGGGGGTGATGAGCTGTCAGTGATATATATTGGGGTGTCTCCCTCCTCTGTATATGAGATGAAGAGGTGATGAGCTGTCAGTAATATACATCTCCGGGTGTCCCCCCCTGTATATGAGATAAGAGGGGGGTTTTGATGATCTGTCACTGATATATATATATTGGGGTGTCCCCCCTCTATATATGAGATGAGGGGGTGAAGAGCTTTCAGCGATATATAGATATATATCTCAGGGTGTCCCTCCTCCTCTATATACGAGAGGGTGATGAGCTGTCAGTGATATATATTGGGGTGTTCCCCTCCTCTGTATATGATATGGGGGGGTGATGAGCTGTCAGAGATATATATTGGGGTGTCCCCCTCCTCTACATATGAGATGAGGATGTGATGAGCTGTCAGTGATATATATTGGGGTGTCCCCTCCTCTATATATGAGATAAGGGGGTGATGAGCTGTCAGTAATATATATTGGGGTGCCCCCCTCCTCTGTATATATGAGGGGGGGGTGATGAGCTGTGAGTGATATATATTGGGGTGTCCCTCTCCTCTGTATAAGATATGAGGGAGGTGATGATCTGTCAGTGATATATATATTGGGGTGTCCCCCTCCTCTATATATGAGATGAGGATGTGATGAGTTGTCAGTGATATATATTGGGGTGTCCCCTCCTCTATATATGAGGGGGGTGATGAGCTGTCAGTGATATATATTGGGGTGTCATATATATATATATATATATATATATATATATATATATACATATATATATATATATATATATGTATGAAAAAAGGCGATGAGCTGTCAGTGAGATATATTATATTGGGGTGTCCTCCCCCCTAATCTATATATGAGATAAGGGGGTGACGAGCTGTCAGTGATTGATATATATATATATATATTGGGGTGTCCCCTTCCTCTGTATGATCTAGGTGTGATGTTGGGGTCAGTCATACATTCTATATACAATACTCTCAGAGCCTCCTCTGTGATATATGATATAGAGGGTGACAAGCTGTCACTGATACATTGTATATATGTATGGCAGGGTATCTTTCACCCCCTGATTGTGTGATATACGGTGACATACAATATGTATACCCCCCCCCCCCCCCCGTGTGGTGGCGGGCCCGGTATCTCTTACTCTGGGTGTCGGTGAGGGAGATCATGTTTGCGGTTGTCCGGGCGGCGGCGGGCGTGCCTTCCTCTCCACTCCTCTCCGCACTCTCTCGGTCTCCGGGTGAAAGCGGAGGCCACGTCTTCCGGAAACACGCAGCGCGGCGCCGCTCCTCAAACCAATCAACGCGCGACTCGTTCCCTAGCCAATCAATGTCTAGCTCGCCCCTGCCGTCTCTACGGCCAATGAAAGAGCAAAGCGGTGCCGGCTGGGCCACCAATCGGAAATGCGGCGCGGAGATGACCTAAGGAGAAGGCGCGCGTTGTGATTGGCTAGAGAAGCCCGGATGCTGAGGAGAGGTGAGCAGAGTGTGATATGGGAGAAGGAGGGATGTGTGTTGCGCCTGACCACCAGGTACTTCTCCTAGGTTCATGGAGGAGGGTCTGACTGGTTGCCAGGGGTGACACAACCTCCTCCCCCCCTCTTTATACTGTTATAATGAGGACCTGTCACCACTGAGCTGGACAGTCCTCTGAGGGGGTTTCAGGATGCTCCCCCTTTTCTTCAGCTGCTCTTCCTATGTCTTCAGAGTTTGCAGCTCATAGAGGAAGGGAGGGAGCAGTCTAACTCTCACATGAGTGTAGGCTAGTACAGCACACCACAATGCCATATACAGCCTGGTGACAGACCAGGCCCCTCCCCCATTCTTCCCTTATACAGATGTGTATCCTACAAGCTCTATATGGGCACAGAGCACACCCCTTGATTGGCCTGTGAACCATTCTGTGGCCATCTACCCCCTGGGCTCCTTCACACTACAACCTGGCAGTAGCACATCATGCATGCGTTGATGGTTTTGTGGTGCAGCTCATTTTAATTGGATTCCAATGCCCGTCTAGAAGACGCGACACCACAAAGGACATTGTGCAGGGCCCCGGGATGGCCGTCTCAGAGCCAGCTCCCGTAAGGCTCTGGAAGGTGGACAGTTCTATGGAAGGGCCCTGTGGTAGAGGCCCCAGAATCAGATTCTTTCAGGCTTTGTGTGTGTGTGTGTGTGTGTATGTGTATGTGTGTGTGTGTGTGTGTGTGGGGGGTTGTTAGGTATTTCCACGGAGGGGCCTTTTGATGACAATTTCAGAGTCAGATCCCCCCAGACAGGTTTCTATCATCTTGCAGAAACCCTTACAACTAATTGACAGCCTTCCAATTAATTGATGCCACCATCTTTCCTATGCTCTTTGTCCTCAAGGAGGGTTGCAGGCAGAAGAAGCCACCAACATTGTTGTGATATATACATTTCCCTCCTTGTCCCTGGGGGAAATGTCAACCCACAGTCTGTGGACTGTGGGTTGATTTAGGGGAGGAAAATACATGCCCCGGGGCTCATTGTAAATTGTCTGGAGCCTGCAACCCCCTGACTTTGACATCATCCAATATGGTAGATCCTGGTAGAGGACCTCAGCTGTCCATTGGACCTTTACACTAAATTATAAAAATATTGCATTCATGTGACCACTATCACTGCACTCTAGCTGTGGTCACATCCTTTTCACACTCCAGGCTAGTCTCTGCTTATCCATATACAGGGACAATGTGTGACCTACTCCAATCCTTCTTCATGGAATATACAGTGAGGTTGGATGGGAGGCTTCATTGCTAAGATAAAAAGGAAATCATATCCTGCTGTTGACATTTTGGTCTTTTCTGCTTACAGTGACACAATGACAGAAGAGAACATGGCATCTAATGATCTGTCAGGTACGTTGTCTGCTGATTATTGGGCCAGAGCTGGACAAATATCCAAAACCTGATCACTGATCCACCTGACAAAATGGTAGCAGACTCCATGATTGTTATGTTTTATATTAATATTAGTGACTGAGACAGGGCCAAATTGTTCCAGATTGTCATCCTAGAAGACTCCATGAAATGGAATGAAGATGAATTGAATTGGTTATAGGAATGAGCACAGCACTTTTGCAGTCGGATTATTTCAGGAGAGTAGAGTCATCCAACAATCTAAAGTATTTTAGGAAAGGAGAGTTATGCCGCGTACACGCAACCGGACTTTTCGGCATCAAAGGTCCGAAAATACGTCGGACAATTCGATCGTGTGTGGGCTTCATCGGACCTTAGAAATAGAACAAGTTTCAAATCTTTCCGAAGGACTCAATTCCTATCGAACAAACCATTCGTCTGTATGCTAGTCCGACGGACCAAAAACGACACAAGGGCAGCTATTGGCTACAGGCTATTGAACTTCCTTTTCTAGTCCGGTCGTACGTCATCACGTTCGAAAAGATCGGACTTTGGTGTGATCATGTGTAGGCAAGTCCGTTTCATTGGAACTCCGTTGAAAAGTCATTCTGATGAGAAGTCCACTAGATTAGAGGAAGGAGCAGAGTCCTCCAGCCGTGCAGAGTATTTCAGGAGAGGAGAGCAGTGTTTCTCAACCTTTTTTAAGTTAAGGCACCCTTTAAAATTTTGCACAATCTTAAGGCACCCCATTCTAAAGTATAAAAAAATTAAATAAACTAATAGCTTTACACATCACAGCAACATCCACACACATAGGACACCCAACTTTAGAGATGATTTATTCTTCCAAAACAAATATACCTTTGCACACTGGTACTGACTAGTATGCCAATGTTTCTATTCTCCCTCCGTTTCTCTCCATCACTCAGCTAATGTGACCCCATGAAGAGGGGGCAGGGGAGGGGCAAACAAAGATGCTGTGTAGGTGCCCGACATTCTTCTTATCAACGGATGACGTCACTGGTTGTTAGGACGCCGGTGGCTGGAAGATTGTACTAATGTGCAAGGAAAACTTGTGGCTTTGTGTAACTAAACGGCAGGCTTAATCCATTCTCTGACTATTGACTAAATAAATTGGAAAATATGTTGGCATTTTGCCAAGGCACGCCTGAAGAAACCTGAAGGCACCCTGATTGGAAAAAAAAGGCTGAGTTAGAGGAAGGAACAGAGTCCTCCAGCAGTGCAGAGTATGTCAGGAGAGGAGAGTTAGATAGTGGAGGGAGCAGAGGATTTCAAAAGTGGAGAGTTAGAGGAAGGAGTAGAGTCCTCCAGCTGTGACAGCATGAGAGGTGAGTTAGCTAGATGAAAGGGCATTGCAGAGAAGTGTACATTATCATTAGTAATACAGTAACATGTATTGTTAATAGTGCTACATTTTTTAGCTGTTTACAGCTGGAATGTGCTGAATGGTTTTCCTGTTTCATGGTCAGTGTATATATTTGTTGACATCCTAAATAATGATAGAGGTGCCTCCTCAGAGGATGGTTCTCCCTCTCAGTGTATCTCTCTCTCTCTCTCTCTGATGTTGCAGCACTGATGGATGAGTTGGAGGAGGTCGGCACAGAATTGCAGGCCATCGAGATGCAGATTCAGGAGCTGATGGATAGGCAGCAGGAACTAATGCAGAGGAAGAAAAGTCTGAAGAAGAAGATCCAGACGCTATCGGAGGATGCTGAGGCCGGGACCAGCACTCAGTCTACAGACGATTGGAACAAAGAAGGTGAATTCCACCATCATGCTCCATTCAGACTTTGCCTTTAATTTAAAGAGAAATTGTAGTTTTTTTTTGTGTGAGCTTTATTGTAATATTTATCTGATTCAGTTTTCTACAAAGGAGCATGAAGGAGCTCATGTCCATAATGGGTATGGTATTGAGATAGCCTCAAATAATCAACAATAGTTCAAGTGATATGGTCCAGAAATATTTAGACAGAATAAAGGTGGATAAAGCACCTGGACCAGATGGCATCCACCCAGGGATCCTAAAATAATTGAGCTGTGTCATTTCAAAGTCATTGTTTCTAATTTTTAGAGATTCTTTAATGACTGGAATGGTATCGCTAGATTGGGGTAGGGCCAATATGGTGCCTATATTTAAAAAGGGTTCAAAGTCTTTACCAAGTAACTATAGACCTGTTAGTTTAACTTCTATAGTCAGGAAGATATTGGAGAGTTTAATAAAAGACCACATAGACGAGTTCTTGCTGGAAAAAAGATTTAAGCAACAGACAGCATGGATTCAGACAGAAGTTGTCAAACAAATCTGATTTCTTTTTATGAGGAGGTAAGTAAAACCTTGGACAGAGGGGTGGCTGTGGACGTGGTATGCTTGGATTTTGCAAAAGCGGTTGACACAGTTCACCACACACGACTGATGTGTAAGGTAAGTCTACAGGCTTGGAAGATCAATTTGTAAATGGATAGGAAACTGTCTAAAAAAACGAATTCAGAGAGTAGTGGTTAATGACTGTTACTCTGAAAGGTCTAAGGTTATCAGTGGTGTACCCTAAGGTTCAGTGTTGGGACCCTTACTTTTACTTTTTAATATCTTTATTAATTATATAGGGTCTGGGATTAAAAGTACGTCCTTACAGGATGTCTCCAACTTACAAGCCGAACTCAATGCACTGTCTAATTGGGCAACTGTGTGGCAAATGAGGTTTAATGTTGATAAATGGAAAGTTATGCACTTGGGGGGGCTAAGAATATGCATGCATCATACATACTAAGGGTCACAGTGTTCATATGTCACATGTTTCGATTCTTCCTCTTGTGGCCAGACTTTTCTCTGTCAGGATTAGTTTGGTTGGACACTAATTATGAACAAGGATTTTCCAAAAAAAAAAGATAATGTACATTTGTCTAGCTGACCTTCTTGTTCTGTTTTTAAAAACTGGCAGATCTAAACACCTGCATGATGGTTATATTTTCTAGTATGGAATTAAATGGGAAACTTCATTTTGGAAAGATTGAGTTTTAGGAAGTGTTGTGATATTCATAATGATTTGTCAGTAAACTATTCATTCTCGAGAAAATTGGGGATGAAAAGAGCGAGGGATTTGCGTGTCATTAGCATAGACATGATATTGGAAGCTGTGGGAGGCTGTCAGCTGACCCAGGGAGGAGGTATAGATAGAGAACAGAGGAGGTCTGAGGACAGAGCTGCGAATGTTGTTGGTTCTGGTTATGAAATTACTTTTGGTGGAGTGGGTCCAAAACATCCTTTTAAGAAATAATTGTGCTGTGTTGCATGTATACCGTCACACTGAATTTGTCAATTTCCTTTCATCAGACTTTGTCTGGTCGCAGAAAGTTAGGGAGGAGCTGCGCAATTCTTTCCAGTTGGATACCTTCCGGAACTTACAATTAGAAACCATAAACGCCACAATGGCCGGGAAAGACGTTTTCCTCATCATGCCAACCGGAGGTGGAAAGAGTTTGTGCTACCAACTACCGGCTGTGTGCTCAAAAGGTAAGGGTAGTCATTCGGGGTGCTTCCACATTGTCTTTACCTTTTCAGTGTTGAAATGCAATGTAACAGTAGGACAAGAACAGTGATAAAAATGACACCACCTCAAAGAAAGTCTTCTCCAGACTCCTTCCACAGTAAATCACAGATGATGCAAGGTTTAGGTTTGTCAGTTTATATCTACTTAAGTGAATAAACAAAACACTGCACTCTATAACAAAGAAAAAACTAAATCAGCAGCAGCATACGTTGTGACAAAAACAGTGCAATATGAATAAAAAAATGCAGCGCTAAGAACATGTTAAAGGACAAAGGCAATAAATCAAGTCCATAAATATAATCCTGATGGTGAACAGTAAATCAAATGAATGGTGTAGTCTAATAGAAAGGTGACTATTTTAAATAATGTAAATAAATGTCCACTTGTGTCGACACACTGAGAGAGCAACAAAAGTGAATAGTTGAGGTCCACCAGGACTGATAAGGATGACGTAGATCCGTGAAGTAATACAACATCAATGGTGCTCAGCATCAATGAGTGAGATGAGATGGGTTCTCTTACCGGATATGGTGGACTCCCCTGTCAGCGACATGGAGTCAGTAAGGCATTAAGCCCAACCGGGCTGGGGCAGGGCTATCCGGAGTGTTGGAACTGGCAAGGTTGACTTAGACCGGCAGACCTCCAAAGATCCTTTGTTTCTCAGAAACAAACCCACAGGGATTTCTTCAGAATAACAAAAGAATGCTTATCTACTCTGGGCTATCTGTGACATGCTGCGACTTTAATGTTCTGGGTTTGGAATTTCTATCTTGAGGACCCATCCTGAGGATCTTTGGAGGTCTGCCGGTCGAAGTCAACCTTTCCAGTTCCAACACTCCGGATATCCCTGCCCCAACCCGGTTGTGCTTAATGCCTTACTGACTCCAGGTCGCTGACAGGGGAGTCCACCATATCCGGTAAGAGTACCCATCTCATCTCACTCATTGATGCTGAGCACCATTGATGTTGTATTACTTCACGGAGCTACATCATCCTTATCAGTCCTGGTGGACCTCAACTATTCACTTTTGTTCTCCCAGTGTGTCGACACAAGTGGACATTTTATTTACACTATTTAAAATAGTCACCTTTCTATTAGACTACACCATTCATTTGATTTACTATTCACCATCAGGATTATATTTATGGACTTGATTTATTGCAGGGGTCTCAAACTGGTGGCCCTCCAGCTGTTGTGAAACTACAAGTCCCACGAGGCATTGCAAGGCTGACAATTACAAGCATAACTCCCACAGGCAGAGGCATGACAGAACTTGTAGTTTTGCAACAGCTGGAGGGCCGCCAGTTTGAGACCCCTGATTTATTGCCTTTGTCCTTTTAACATGTTCTGTTCTCTGCATTTTTTTATTCATATCTACTTAAGTGGAAATATTGAAAAATGTGTTTTGAAAAATATAACTACAGTACATAACTAAATAGTGTTTCTGAGGAGTCCGCAAATGATGATAGTCCCTGATTAGCCTGTGTTGGAGCTGCAATATTTGATGGTCTACAGCAGTGTTTTTCAGTCTCAGCACCCTTCAAAAGTATTTAAAATTTCAAGACACCCCAGTCTAAAACTTAAAAAGAATGTAAATGTTACTTATCGTTAATGGGATAGCTGAGCCTGGAACTATACATACAACCGCCTTGATGTAATTAACTTGATATCAGAGGCCACCCCTATACATGAGAGCCCCCATAATGGAGTCCCCTTATCACATCAGAGTCCCCGCATCACAGAGTCTCCTCATCACATCAGAGTCCCATCTTGCTAGATCCTACCTTACGGCTTCAACAGCATGACAGAGAGCAGGTCTGGAAAGGGGCACACTTCCATCGTCTCTTGAATGCTGGGAGCAGCCCTGTATGCTGCCTGCCGTGGATTAAAGTTATGCATTGCCATGATGTGGACCAATGATTCTCAAACTCTTATGTGCCGCGTTAGATTAGCAGGTGTGCTGTGGGTTTTTTGAAAAATATTTAAAATTGCTAGCGTTTTTGAAACCTTGAACATATCGAAAAATTAAATGGTAAATCAATGTTGCAAAAGTTAAAAAAGTAACATATAAACACGCAATCTCTGTCAGTCTGTCATTCATTGGTTCCTTTCGTAACACGAGACCTGTGCGAGATCTCGGGAAGACTCGATCACTCTAATTATATTATAATAATAAAGACCGTTCCAGTCCTACTTTGATGCTTATAAATTTTTTTTTATTGTTTAGAAATGGAGAAATACTTAATCAAGTATCAAACTCTGAAAGAGAAACTGTTAAATGAAAAGCAAGGAAGCAAGCGAAAGTACAAAGAAAATTACAATCGCTTCTATCTGATTTGCTCTCAAAAGCAGGCACATTCATCACATTAAATTTAAAATTAAAAATCTATGTAAAAATAAATAAGTTCTTCACCACAAAAATTGTTAAATCTTTTCAGGTGTGCCGTGAAACTTTTTAGATTTTTGGTGCTCTGCAAGACAAAGTTTGAGAAACACTGATGTGGACACACTGGCCGTCAGTACCATAGCAAGATTTTACTCCATGCTCCTTGGCCGTAGAGCATCATTGGTTATAGTGCTGGTGGTCGACTAGCCAACATCATGGTAACACATGACTCTGTTTAAGGGCATACTGCATCCCATGCTTGCAGCAACTTGGGTGACCTCTTGCGGCACCCTGGTATAGAATTGCTGCGCTACAGAGTGAAGAAAAGAGCACGCTTTTTTGTTTTTATGTTAATCCTCACTGACCTTGAAGCAGTTCTCTAGTCATCTCTGTTAAAAAAAAGCTACATTTTAGTAAAATATAAGAAGTAAGATTTCGCTTTTGCTTCCTTTTACTGGGAAATAAAATGATTTGCAAACTCAACATCTGCCATTTTTGTAGAGTATCTGCTCGTACAGCCCATGTCAAGGATTGATGGCAATTTAAACTGGCAGGATTTACAAATGTCATTGTATTCTCAGTCAGACCTGATGAGCGATGATACAGGAACAAATATACAGACTTGCTTTGCTTCCCGTGTGACTATATTACATATAATGTTCAGTGTCCTCCTTTCCAGCTAAAATTTAATCTGCTTAAATTTTGTCTCCCCTGGTCCCCCGCCCCACCCAATTAACATGTTAATGAATATTTTAAATAAAACTCTCAATTCTCTTTACATGCCCTATTTTAGACCCTTTGTGCCTCTCTATGCAAGACGGGCTGATCATAGCTGGTAGGAGGGTTTGTCAGGGTGCGGTGCATGGCTTCCTGAAATCATTAAAGCTCCCTACCTCAGTACTTCTCCCAAGAGCCCTCTGTTCTAATGGAAGCAAATATCAAAATGCTTTGATTGGGTGGATGTCAGTCTGGAGGTGTGGAAGTTTCTAGGCAGACTGTATCAGGCATGCAGACCCCCATAGGTAACATCCACACACTTGATCCTTTGTGATGGGACCTTTCTTCAATAAAAGCTATGGATGATATTTGATGGTCCATTGTTTGCGGGCAAATACGTGCATGTAACCGTGATGAGTTCATTTCCAGTTGGTAGTTTCTGTAGCATCGGTTACTGTTTTTCCCATCAACAATACTAAGTACCAAAGGGATCACAGCTGTTTTCAATATAGAAAACTGCAGCAGATCCTCCTCAGACCAACCTGGAGTACGGAATTGGAACTGTCTGTTGGTAAACTGGCAGACCGCGAACATACCTCTCTCTGCCTGTGCAGTCAACACCCTGCACAAGCAGAGCCAGCATATAGGCTAGGAAAGGTGGCAGAGAAAGCAGATCCAGCTCTCTTGCTCTGGCACAGACAAGCATAGAAAATGGAGCAGGTCGCTCTTAACAAAGGTATTTGCACGTTTTAGGATCGGCTCTGTTTTTTCCCATTTAGATGAAAGGCACAGACTTTATGCCCTCACCATTCTTTGTTATTCCCACCACTGTCTCTGGTCTCTCTATTTATGGGTTCACAGTAATAGGTATACTGTTACTAAATTCCCAGTACTGGTACACAGTGCTTTATGTGCGATCCCTGAATCCCTCTCTCTTGTAGCGCAGGGGTCTCCAAACTTTCTAAACAAAGGGCCGGTTTACTGTCCTTCAGACTTCAAGGGGGCTTGAGTGGCCAGTGGAAGTAGGGATTGCTTGTAGTCAGTAGGGGGTATAGTGCCCTATCATTGGTATTAGTGGGAGGAATAATACCCCATCGTTGGTATTGGTGGGAGGAATAATGTCTAATTGTTTACAGTGTATATCAGTGAGAGGAATTATGCCTCATTGCTGGTGTCAGTGATAGAACTGTGTCCCAAAAATGCCACATTGTTGGTGTCAGTGAGTGAAATGGTTTACCACTGTAGGTGTCAGTGGAAGGAATGGTGCCAGCTTGTTGTCAGTGGGAGAAATAGTGCCCTGAGGGCTGGATAACGGCAAGCAAAAGGCCAACATTTGGAGACCAGTATTAGTGTCTGGGTTTTTCCACCCAACCAATGTAAAGAATTTCTCTTCCTATAGAATAAACGTAACACTGCCCTTTCTTTGCATAACTTACTCCTTATTTTAGGTTTAACGCTGGTGATTTGTCCACTTGTATCCCTGATGGAAGATCAGCTGATGGTACTGGAGCGACTGGGGATCTCTGGCACCTCTCTGAATGCAGCAAGCAGTAAGGTCAGTACTCCAGGAATGATGTATGGAATCGGTTCATGTCACTGGCATATTTAACCACTTTGCATCTCTGGATGTATTATCTAGAGCCGCATGTCTCAATGTGTTTACCCCAGAGAAACACCTAAAATAATTTTCAGGTGTTGGGGTAAACTCTTACTAAAGCCAGTAAAGCGGAGGGCAATGGGGAAAAATGCCCATTACATTAGTGGAAAGTAGGAATAATGCAACCTTTATACTGGTGGTCAGAATGCCATCCTTAAAGTGATAGTTCACCTTTTCACAAAAGGTGAACTAACACTCTACAGCCCTCTCCCCCAATATTTTCTGCTGTAATTATTTTTGTGGGAGATATTTCCCTAGGCGTCCTAGAGAAAGAAGAGGAGAAAACCCCAGGACTGCTGCATGGACAGTGAAATTGTATCACCCACAGAGGTAAATGCAGTGGGGACTGATTGGGGAATGGAGGTGTAGGGTGTTAGTTTGTCTTTTAATTTCTTCCAAAAAGGTGAACTATTACTATGTAGACGGGTATGAAGATCATTGGAGTCTTGCTGCTGGCTTCGCCAAGTGATCTTGGTCCCGGAACTATGCAGACCCCCCTTTAAAATTGGAGGTCATTCAGCCATATCTCAGGAAACCCCTGGCAACCTCTGGAGGAACCCTAGTGGAGAATGGCTGATCTATAGTGTGAAGGGTTAAAAACAAGCTCATGACTGCAGTGTTCTGTTTTCTTCCATTGGCTCCCTGTTGTCATGTAAAGGTGATCGCTTTTACAGTGCAGGTGTTGTTTCGACCCCCACCATGGTTCCCCGTCTTTCCTGTTCTTCCCAGGGGCCTGGAATTGCCTCAAATGATTTAATGATGCTAAAAAACTGAAGATTGAGGAACATCCTATCCCTTGGTCTCTTCTACTGTCAATGAAGCTGGAAGCGCTCAGCTGTCACTTCTTGGCTACTGTGCCTAGGGAAGCAGCTAATCAATCATGGTTTGTACTATTAGCTACAGTAGAGGGAAAGGGAGACATTGGGGATCTAATGGGCCCCTAATGTCTGCATGAATTATGCCTCTATAAAGAGAATCTGTTTAATGCTATCGCATAAGGGGTTTGTTAGCCCCCAAGTGAAAGTAACAAAGTTAAATGGAAAAAAAGGGAAAAAGAATATAATAAAATTTAGTTAACAAAAACCTTTAAAAAGTAACCCCTTCGCTTTGCGCGTACCTGCAAATGCAAACGCATACAAAGGGTGCAGACATGCTGTATATTGCCATGAACATTGGAGTCAGAGCAATATTCGTAGGTTCACGGTTTACTTTAAACTGATGAGCTGTATTGGGTACAATAATTTTTTTACAATTTTGTGGATGGATGCAGTTTTGAGCAAACTGTGTGCAATAAAGTTCATTTTAGTTTTATTTTTTCCTTTGATAAATTTGATAAACAGTTGCACAAATATCACGCAAGATAAAAAAAAATTGCAACTACTATAGTTTAATCTACAAGGCCTCTGCTTTCAGAACATATAGTCATTTTAAAGGACAAAAAAAAAATATTAATACACACACACACTTACTTGTGCTCATAAGTTTACATACCCTGGCAGATTTGCAGAATTTATGATTTTCTTGGCCATTTTTCAGAGAATATGAATAACACAAAAAAATGTATTTCACTCATGGTTAGTGTTTGGCTGAAGCCATTCATTATCAATCCGCTGTGTTTACTCTTTTTAAATCATAATCGCAACAGAAACTACCCAAATGACCCTGATCAGTTTACATACCCTGATTTTGGCCTGATAACATGCACACAAGTTGACACAAAGGGGTTTGAATGGCTATTAAATGTAACCATCCTCACCTGTGATCTGTTTGCTTGTAATTAGTGTGTGTGTGTGTGTGTGTATATGTATAAAATGTCAATGAGTTTCTGGACTCCTGATAGACCTTGCATCTTTTATCCAGTGCTGCACTGACGTTTCTGGATTCTGAGTCATGGGGAAAGCAAAAGAATTATCAAAGGATCTGCAGGAAAAGGTAGTTGAACTGTATAAAATAGAAAAGGGATATAAAAAGATATCCAAGGAATTGAGAATGCCCATCGGCAGTGTTAAAACTCCAATTAAGAAGTGGAAAGTGAGGGGTTCTGTTGAAACCACACCACGGTCAGGTAGACCAACTAAAATTTTAGCCACAACTGGCAGGAAAATTGTTTGGGATGCAAAGAAAACCCCACAAATAACTTTAGGTGAAATACAGGACTCTCTGAAAACATGTGGTGTTTCAAGATGCACAATAAGGAGGCACTTGAAGAAAGATGGGCTGCATGGTTGAGTCATAAGAAGAAAGCCATTACTACACAAATGCCACAAAGTATCCCGCTTACAATACGCCAAACAGCACAGAGACGAGCCTCAAACCTTCTGGCACAAGTCATTTGGAGTGATGAGATGAAAATTGAGCTTTTTGGCCACATCCATAAATACTACATTTGGAAAGGAGTCAACAAGGCCCATGATAAAAGGTACACCATTCCTACTGTGAAATGCGGAGGTGAATTGCTGATGTTTTGGGGATGTGTGAGCTACGAAGGCACAGGAAATTTGGTCAAAATTGATGGCAAGATGATTGCAGTATGTTTTAAAAAAAATACTGGAGGAACATTTGCATTCATCAGCCAGGAAGCTGCGCATGGGACGTACTTGGACATTCCAACATGATAATGTTCCAAAACACAAGGCCAAGTCAACCTGTCATTGGCTACAGCAGAATAAAGTGAAGGTTCTGGAGTGGCCATCTCAGTCTCCTGACCTCAATATCGTTGAGCCACTCTGGGGAGATCTCAAACATGCAGTTCATGCAAGACAGCCCAAGAATTTAAAGGAACGGGAGGCTTTTTGCCAAGAGGAATGGGCAGCTTTACCATCTGAGAAGATAAAGAGCCTCATCCACAAATGCCACAAAAGACTTCAAGCTGTCATTGATGTTAAAGGGGGCAATACACGGTATTAAGAACTGGGGTATGTAAACTTTTGATCAGGGTCATTTGTGTAGTTTCTGTTGCCATTATGATTTAAAAATAGTAAACACAGTTGAATTGATAATAAATGGCTTCAGCTAAACACTAACCATGAGTGAAAAATGTTTTTGTGTTATCATTCATATTCTCTGAAAAATGCCCAAGAAAATCATAAATTCTGCCAGGGTATGTAAACTTATGAGCACAACTGTGTGTGTGTGTGTGTGTAATAAAAACAAAAATTTTTTTTTTTTCATATAATATATATATAATCTTCCACACCTACCTAACTGTCCCTGAGCCACCCCCATCATCATTCTCTGCAGCTATTACCTTTTGTACCATCATCCCCTCCTTTAGAATGTAAGCTCTACGAGCAGGGCCCTCCTGTACCTTTTGTATTGAACTGTACTGTAATTGTGTTGTCCCCCCTATACATTGTAAAGCGCTGCGTAAACTGTTGGCGCTATATAAATCGTGAATAATAATAATAATATATATGACAATTAGCAATATGCAAAATAATCGGCATTATGAAGACCGTGAAAATGTCGCCAGGCAGAGGCAAAACTAGAACCTAAAGGGCCCCCCCTGATTCCTTCCCCTTCCATCCAAGCCCGGGCTTCCAGTTTTGGACAACCCCCCAGAACCCTGCCTCCCGCATGTTCCTTGGGGCGTGCATCCAGTGTACTCTGTGACTGCTGTGTCCTTCGGACACAGCTGAGCACAGATCAATTACCTTTACCATGTGATCAGCTGATCGCATGTAAACAGACTTGTGGGACTTTGTGAGGAAAGGAGAGCCGTTTCCTTGCAAGACTGTCAGTACATTGTTTACACTGATAATCAAAGCACTGATGATCAGTGTCCTGATGATCAGTGCAGCCCCATCAATGCTGCCTATCAGTGCTCATTAATGCCACCTATCAGTGCCCCCTGTGCCACCTATTAGTGCTTATTAATGCTGCCCACCTGAGCTGTGGATCTCTGCAGCTAATCCAGAGTTCCAATGGGCCTCTTGGCTGCTTCTCTGATTAATTCTCTTATTGCCCATCCTGTCAGTTTAGGTGGGCGGCCATGTCTTGGTAGGTTTGCAGTTGTGCCATACTTTTTTTTTGTTTTTTATTTTATTTATTTATTTATTTTTTTGCATTTTCGGATGATGGATTGAACAGTGTTCTGTGAGATGTTCAAAGCCTGAGTTATTTAATAACCTAACCCTGCTTTAAACTTCTCCACAACATTATCCCTGACCTGTCTGGTGTGTTCCTTGGCCTTCATGATGCTGTTTTCTCACTAAGGTTCTCTAACAAACCTCTGAGGGCTTTACAGAACAGTTGTATTTATACTGAGATTAAATTACACACAGGTGGACTCTATTTACTAATTGGGTGACCTCTGAAGGCAATTGGTTCCACTAGATTTTAGTTAGGGGTATCAGAGTAAAGGGGGCTGAATACAAATGAACACCACACTTTTTACATATTTAACCACTTGCCGCCCGCCATATAGCAGAATGACAGCGGCAAAGTGGTTTCAATATCCTGACTGGGCGTCATATGATGTTGCAGGATATTGAGCCGCTGCGTGCCCCCGGGGGAGCGCATCGCGGCAATCGTTGTTGCAGGGTGTCAGTCTGACACCCCGCAACACCGATCTAGGTAAAGAGTCTCTGATGGAGACTCTTTACCACGTGATCAGCCGTGTCCAATCACGGCTGATCACGATGTAAATAGGAAGAGCCGGTGATCGGCTTTTCCTCACTCGCGTCTGACAGACATTGATTATCAGTACAGCCCCCCCTCGGATCCCACCCAGGACCACCAGGGAAGCCGCCCAGGACCACCAGGGAAGCCATCCACACTAGACTACCAGGTATGCCCCCTAGACCCCCAGGGAAATACTAATCAGTGCCCACTCACAATGCCTATCAGTGCTGTGTATCAGTGCCACGTATCAGTGCTCAGCAGTGCCGCCTATCAGTGCCCAGCAGTGCCGCCTATCAGTGCCACCCATAAGAACCCATCAGTGTCGCCTATCAGTGCCCATCAGTGCTACATATCAGTGCCACCCATCAGTGCCCGTCAGTGAAAGAGAAAACTTACTTATTTACAAAAATTTTTTAACAGAAACAAAAGCAAAACATTTATTTTTTTTCAAAATTTTCGGTCTTTTTTTTATTTGTTTACCAAAAAATAAAAACCGCAGAGGTGATCAAATACCACCAAAAGAAAGCTCTATTTGTGGGAACAAAATGATAAAAATTTAGTTTGGGTACAGTGTTGGATGACCGGGCAATTGTCATTCAAACTGCAACAGAGCTGAAAGATGAAAATTGGTCTGGGCAGGAAGGTGTATAAGTGCCCTGTATTGAAATGGTTAATTGTGAAAAATTTTGAAAATCATTTATCATTTTCCTTCGACTTCACAATTATGTACGACTTTGTGTTGGTCTATCACAAAATCCCAATAAAATACATTTACGTTTTTGGTTGTAACATGACAAAATGTGGGAAATTTCAAGGGGTATGAATACTTTTTCAAGGCACTGTATTTCCATACCGAGTTTTCAAGCGGCACAAATAAAAAATGAAAACCTTGCTCTAGAGGGAAGCTAGTTAAAGGGTAATTACCTATAGTAATGATTCTCCCCCTTTCCAAAGTCTTTTAAACATTTATAGAAGTCCTTCCATCTGTCCAGCTGCTCATAAATCTCGAATATATACACCTTCTTCATGAATGAATATAAATTTTCTTGTTCCTGTGTGTGGAAGAATAAAAGCTCGGCCAGAGTTTCTTGAATGAAACACTGAAGAATAAAGTTATCGCTGCTTGTATAGAATCGGACTGTAAGTGTATAAGTGATGTCCTCCTGTGTGTGTATCCACTCTAGGAACACGTGAAGTGGGTGCACAGCGAGATGATTAACCGCAATTCAAAAATGAAAATCCTGTACGTTACACCAGAGAAAATTGCCAAGAGCAAACTATTCATGTCACGGCTGGAGAAGGCCTATCAAGCGGGACAGCTGGCAAGGATTGCGGTGGACGAGGTTCATTGCTGCAGCCAGTGGGGACACGACTTCCGACCGGGTGAGGAATCCAATGTTGCTGCCTATATAAACTGGTGACGAGCGAGAAGGCTGACAGTGCCCATGGCAACCAATCCGAATTCAGCTGTTTATACGCTAATTTAGAAAATGTGTTAAATGTGTTATTTGTATTAGTTTAAAACTGTTTTGAAAGCAAATGAAGATTTGCTATATTATGAGGAACGTGTAGATATGTTCTAGGATCCTTATTATCCTCACCCTGATCCTCACCCTGTGAAGAGTTTTACATCATCGTCTATGAACGTTTTTGAGTACCTTATTATTATTATTATTATTATTATTATTATTATTATTATTATTATTTTATTTATTTATTTTTTTGAGTATACAGTTTTGGGGTTTGGCATATTTGATATATAGTTACATCACACAACCTCTTCTAAATTTCCCCCAAAAATGAAGGTTGTATTATTTATATGCACTAAAATTAGTTTGCGTGTATTCATTACAGAAAATGTAGCTTTGATAAATATTAGCGCAAATATAACGTGACATAAATTTAAACTGACACCTTTTTATTCTCCAGGGTCTCCGCTTTTAGAAATTAGAATTTCTTGGGATTTTAAATAATCTTCAGGTCTAAAATGTGCGTTTTTTAACGTGTGCAAAAAAAATTAAATAATGGCTTCAGTAGCGAAAAGGGGTTAAAGCCTCACACACACAAACTGGACAATCGAGGACAGTTTTATCATTTCTCTAAAATATTTGAGATTGTAATGGGTTTTTGGGATCTGTTTATTTTTATCATTTGCGTGGCGCTGCCTTCATGCTTGAATTTTGCTGATAAAATGAAAGTTGCAAACATCTGTTGCATAAAGGTGTCACATCATTCAGTTACTTCATCCTGCAGCTAGATGTTCCTGTTTGGGCACATTTATAGAGACCACTGAGAATAGACCTGAAAGGATTCTTTTTCTTTTTTATTTATTTAATATTTATTTGTGTTTTTCAGACTACAAGCTGCTTGGTATCCTAAAACGCCAGTTTCCCAACGCCCCTCTGATTGGTCTGACTGCGACGGCAACCAGCCATGTCTTAAAGGATGCCCAGAAAATTCTCTGTGTTCAGAAGGCCATCACCTTTACCGCCTCTTTCAATAGACCCAACTTGTTCTATGAGGTATGACAGGTCTCTGTGGTTTAACTTTGGCTGATACCAAAGTGATCCCCACCCCCACCAACGTTCAGACTCCCATCTACTCATCTGTGGTCAGCCAGAACAGCATTCAAGTCAGGGCTTATACTGCGTCTGTCATGGACAGTGGTCTGTATCCACTGACAGTGAAACAGTTCAGAAGGTGAAAATACAGGAGTGTACCTGAGGCTGTGTGGTGACACAGTTGCCACAAAAGTGCTCATGGCGCACTGGAGTCACAGGATGCTCCATGGTCACTGGAGTCATAAAGTGATGTGAAGTCACCAGATGATGCAGGTTGCTCAGGGATCCCTGTAGAGACTGGGGTTATAGAGGAGACACTGGAACCCCAAAAGCATGAGTGAATGGAGAAACTGGGGTCACGAAAGTACACGGAGGTCCTAGAAGATTTAGAGGCACAATAGTGCAGGAATCACTGCAAGCACAGGCACACAGGGTCATTGGAGTACACAAACTTGAAGCACACTGGAGGCACGGGAGCTTGGCTTGGGTGTAATGAAGAGTTGCCTGGATACCTATTGTTTCACTGCCCCACCACTCTTAACCATGCCGTCCCAGACCTCCTCCTTTCACAAAAAAATCCCTGACAGGAAGTAAAAGCGTGACCCCCAGGTTCTATAACTGAATAGAAGTAATGTGTTTGTGTTTGCTCTCTTTAAAATTAAATCATTGATTCCAGCAAAATTGTATTTGTGAAAAAACTGACTGGTTTTCTTAACAATGTCTTTCAGGTTCGGCTGAAGCCTTCAAGCACCAATGACTTTATAGAGGACATCGTCAAACTGGTCAACTGCCGATACAAAGGACAATCCGGTAATGGCACTCCTGTACTTCTCAATGCAGACAGAGATCTGATACAGCTTTGTTTGAATTGATAATCAACATGGGTCATGTCTATTTAGAGTGAAAATAACCCCATCTGATTGTATTGTCTGTACTCCTACTATACCGTGCGTATGCATTTGAAGCTGCAACAAGTTAGATAGAACCAGTCTCATTAACTGGCTGGGTGACATCTAGCATCATCTAGCTCTTTCTTCTTCAGCCTGACTGTCCCTGGCCTACCCCTGTCGCTCATTGGATTTTCAGCTCTTTCTTAGATTTCAGTTCTTTCAATCATGAAGACTCAGCATCACATGTGGGTGTTACCTAGGGCACACAGCCTGCTTAGTAACACCCATTCTTCCAGACAGGAATTTTGTTATTTGCCTAATTTTTCCCAAGAGCCAGCTCAACGTTTGCATCAGGACTGAGGGCTCTTGAGGAGTACTGTAATGTTCACAGGAAGCTACAGTGAGGACGGAAAGTATTCAGACCCCCTTAAATTTTTCACTCTTTGTTATATTGCAGCCATTTACTAAAATCATTTAAGTTCATTTTTTTCCCCTCAATGTACACACAGCACCCCATATTGACAGAAAAACACAGAATTGTTAACATTTTTGCAGATTTATTTAAAAAGAAAAACTGAAATATCACATGGTCCTAAGTATTCAGACCCTTTGCTGTGACACTCATATATTTAACTCAGGTGCTGTCCATTTCCTCTGATCATCCTTGAGATGGTTCTACACCTTCATTTGAATCCAGCTGTGTTTGATTATACTGATTGGACTTGATTAGGAAAGCCACACACCTGTCTATATAAGACCTTAAAACTCACAGTGCATATCAGAGCAAATGAGAATCATGAGGTCAAAGGAATTTCCTGAAGAGCTCAGAGACAGAATTGTGGCAAGGCACAGATCTGGCCAAGGTTACAAAAAAATTCTGCTGCACTTAAGGTTCCTAAGAGCACAGTGGCCTCCATAATCCTTAAATGGAAGACGTTTGGGACGACCAGAACCCTTCCTAGAGCTGGCCATCCGGCCAAATGAGCTATCGGGGGAGAAGAGCCTTGGTGACAGAGATAAAGAAGAACCCAAAGATCACTGTGGCTGAGCTCCAGAGATGCAGTCGGGAGATGGGAGAAAGTTGTACAAAGTCAACCATCACTGCAGCCCTCCACCAGTCGGGGCTTTATGGCAGAGTGGCCCGACGGAAGCCTCTCCTCAGTGCATGACACATGAAAGCCAGCATGGAGTTTGCTAAAAAACACCTGAAGGACTCCAAGATGGTGAGAAATAAGATTCTCTGGTCTGATGAGACCAAGATAGAACTTTTTGGCCTTAATTCTAAGCGATATGTGTGGAGAAAACCAGGCACTGCTCATCACCTGTCCAATACAGTCCCAACAGTGAAGCATGGTGGTGGCAGTACCATGCTGTGGGGGTGTTTTTCAGCTGCAGGGACAGGACGACTGGTTGCAGTCGAGGTTGCTTTCGAGGGAAAGATGAATTCGGCCAAGTACAGGGATATCCTGGACGAAAACCTTCTCCAGAGTGCTCAGGACCTCAGACTGGGCCGAAGGTTTACCTTCCAACAAGACAATGACCCTAAGCACACAGCTAAAATAATGAAGGAGTGGCTTCACAACAACTCTGTGACTGTTCTTGAATGGCCCAGCCAGAGCCCTGACTTAAACCCAATTGAGCATCTCTAGAGGGACCTAAAAATGGCTGTCCACCAACGTTTACCATCCAACCTGACAGAACTGGAGAGGTTCTGCAAGGAGGAATGGCAGGGGATCCCCAAATCCAGGTGTGAAAAACTTGTTGCATCTTTCCCAAAAAGACTCATGGCTGTATTAGATCAAAAGGGTGATTCTACTAAATACTGAGCAAAGGGTCTGAATACTTAGAACCATGTGATATTTCAGTTTTTCTTTTTTAATAAATCTACAAAAATGTCAACAATTCTGTGTTTTTCTGTCAATGTGGGGTGCTGTGTGTACATTAATGAGGAAAAAATGAAATTAAATGATTTTTGCAAATGGCTGCAATATAACAAAGAGTGAACAATTTAAGGGGGTCTGAATACTTTCCGTCCCCACTGTATGTATAGCACCCTGCCAGCCCCTCCCACCAGCCATGATCTGCATATTAAGGTATGTAATTAAAATGGAGAAGGTTTTTATTTTAAAATTTCATTAGCATGTTGATGAGAGGGCAAGGAGCAACCAGGGAACAGATCAAACGTCCGCTTTTATATTCTGCCTTAAAGTGTTACTAAACCCAGAAGCCTGCATTCACTATATCTGATCTCCCACCGTACACAGAACATGGAAATGCAATTATATCAGTAAATATAAACTGCTAAATACCCTTTCTCATTAGCAGTATATTGCAGTCTTGTGACTTCTATCAGTGTCTGGCTAAAGCTTTAGGAGGAGTTTTTTCATTCTCCTCTGATTTTCCTATGAGGCTGCAGGACCCCTGACCCTCTGTCTGGACAGTGCTGATTGGTTCTGTGCTGATCACATGCACCCTCCCAAGAAAAAACCCCCCACAAAACTCTCTAGCAATAAACACCAAACTGAACATGTGCAGAGTGATTCCAAGGCTATACTATCAGACGATGGATTGGGGACAGTACAAGAAGGGGAGAATCAGAGAAATCCATGATCAAACAGCCTTTTTACACAATGTGGAGGATTAACCCCTTAGGTTCCACAGTGAGTATAACGAGCATGCTTTACTGCATATGCAGACTGATGCTGACAGATTTTAGTAACACTTTTTAACCATTTTGCATAGGTGGCTAGTGTGTGGATGTGCAGGCCAAATCTAGCAGGTCAAATGTCAATAACTCTAAGGCATCTAGCTGCTGTGCGTGCAATCCCAGCGATTTAATGAACCCGGGAGGCTCTATGTGTTCAGGAACAAATTCCCAAAATGCAGAATTTCCTGAATGCATTGCACCCTAAATGTGTGTGCCATCTGGTACAGTGTTCAGCCCTGTCCAGCCGTACGTTATTTAGCTTTCCATAGACTTTGCCAGGCTACAGGCAACCGTGCTAGATGCTGCAACTGTGCTTCACGAGCGCATTACAATTCATGGATTACACTCATAGTAGCTAGACACCCCGTGTGCAAGCGGCCTTTGTTGCTTACCTAAAAGGAAATCTTTACATTTGTTTTGTCCTTTTTGTAAAGAAGCATTATCACTTTACCTATTAAGGATCCTATAAGGACATTGAAGGATTTAATCTGGTTCAACATTTTAACATACACTGCTCAGACTTCTTATTATAGCCTGACAAATGGACAAAGTTGCAAAAAAGAAAAAGGAATGCACAGAATGCTGGATAGGTATAGATTTGTAATTGTGAACTTAATCGTTATCTCAGCCTGGGAGCATTCTTGTTTTATAATTTTTGGTCACATTTTTGGACATTTTGCTAGTTGAAATTTTTTTCAGTGGAGGGGAAGACACCTTTTCTGCCATTTGTCATTATCTTTTGTATTCCATTCCCCATTCTTATTAAACAAAAGATGTTTTTAGGCCTAATGCACCCAAGGCATTTGCTTATCTCTCCTAGACGCCTTTCCTTCTGGCAGCAGCGTTGTGGCAGAAAAAATGCTTGATGCTTGTAAACAAATGTAAACGCGTTTAGGTGCGTCATGGGCTTGGGCGGTAATTTAATCTAATGGCCAGAATAACACTGAAATAAATTAACACTCAAGTGCTAACTAAAGTCCCTAGCGTTAACGCGCATTTAGACACATCAAGTGTTTTTTTCTGCCAAAACGCCACTGCTCCTGGATGTGCTGGCAGGGTTTTTTCTTCTTTAACCACCCCTGCCTCTAAACACCTATGTGTGCATGGACACAGACTGTCATGCAGGGGTGTTTAAAAAAACAAAACAAAAAAAACAAACCCGTTCCCACCCAACAGCAGCGTTGAAAATATCCAGTGTGCATGAGGCCTTAATGGGGGAGGGAGCAATTCTATGTTTATAGCTTTATCTTCAGATTTGTATTTGCTTTAATTTTGTATACTGGCTAGCCAGACCTACTAAAGCTTATTTACTAAAGGATTTGAGAATGTTCACACAATTAGTGCAAAGTAAATCCTGTGTACTTATTTTTCTTATTTAATCTGCACTGTGGGATATTTTAGGTGAATAGCCACACAATTTTTGTGAACGTTTCAGTATAGTCCATCCATAGTAAATGAATCCAAATCTCTTTACTGAAGTGTTTCATCTTTTTTATATCTTCCCCCTTTTCTGCAGGCATTATATACTGTTTTTCTCAGAAAGATTCTGAACAAGTCACTATAAATTTACAGAAACTGGGAATTCGAGCAGGAACATATCATGCCAACATGGAACCACGTGACAAGACGAAAGTCCACACTTACTGGACTGAGAATAAGATTCAGGTGTGGTCAGATTATTACAATGTAAATTCAGGTTGATAGGGCTCCTCCTTCTAGGATGGGAAACCCGTATATCCAATTAGTTTAAAAGGTGGTCCTCCGCCTCCCTCTTCACTTTTTGTGTTTCCTGCCGGACGGGAAGTAGCACGTTAGGGACTTAAGAGGAGCTCCTTCAGGGGCTGTCCTCTGCCTGTAGCACCCCTCTGTCCTGTCAGGGAAGAGTAGGGTCGCTGTATACCACCACTGCCTTTTGCTTAGGGAGAGCAGGACCCTGGTGTTGCTACAAACCCCGCCGCCCATGCCCCGCTAGGTACCTGTTTTTCGGCTGGCGGGAGACGCTTGGCTGCCCATGCTGGTACCGTCTCTGGTTCTTCTGGGTGCGGCGTGAGGGAGCGGGGCTTCTGCTTCCGGCAGGAGGAAGCAATGAGAGCGTACTTCTGGCGGAAACGCATCATGAGGGGGCGCCGCAAGACACGGTCCAGTCTCTTGGGCACAGCGGTGTTTTTACAGGCGTTTGGAGCAGTGGAAAAAGGCTCAAGAAGACTGAGTGAGCACCAAGGTCCATGGAGGGTACAGCGTTTCAGGTGGACTCCGGTTCAGCAGGCTCCGGCACCTCTCGGGTAAGCGTGGTGAGGGTAGACCATGGCTTACACTGGGGGGTCAGGGTCCTTTAGACCTAAAAGAGCCCTCCCTGGGTGGGGAGCCACAGATGAGCTGGGCACTTCCTAGGCTTACCCTAAACACAGTGGTGGTGTGGGTCAGGGCTATATTCTAATGGGGGATTGTTTTGTCTTTTTTAATTTCAGGTCAAACAAGATAGGACCCAGATACAGCTGCCTAGGAAGAAAGGTGCTGTATGTGAGACTAAGTTAGGCGGCAATTGGGAAAAGCCACTTTGTCCTGAGTGTGTCAGCAGTTTAGTCAAGGATGATTCAGTGGCAGTGTGTCACAAAATCCTCACATCTGTTAATGACGAGACTTCATCCACATTCCAGACCTTCAAGGGTATGATGGATCGAATGCAGGGTCCCTCTTTATCCTTACCTAGGGCAGTGAGTATGCCTTTCTTATCTGAGCCTAGTCAGGAGGATGAGGGGGATAGGGAGAGGGTACAGAGATCACTAGCCTCCTCTCAAGCGGGTTTAGCATCCGACTCTGAAGGGGAGAAGGGTTCCTCCCAGGGGGTCTAGATACAAATTGTCTCTGGAAGATGTGGGAGATCTTCTAAAAGTGATTATGACACATTGGAAATTTGTGAGGAGCAGGTCCAGCTTTCTAAGCAACACCTTATGTACCAAGGGGGGGTGGTTTTTGAGTGGCAAAAAAAGTTGCAAGCCGAACAGGCCAATACAACTAATAGTGCCATGGAGGTTGTAGCTTTGGCGAATGAAGATTTAGTTCCCCCTCCGCCAAAGACCATATCCAACCCCATGCGACCTTCCGGGGGATATTCTGGACCCCCTCGAAGAGGGAAGCAAGGATCCCACCAATCCCCCTTTAGACAAGGGGTGGGAGGTAGGGGTGGAGTGCCTCCCAACCACATACCCTTACCCCCACGGCGGCCCAGAGGTGCAGGTGGCTCTTCTGGTCGCGGCCGGGGTGGAGGTTATGGGAACTTGGTGAAACGTCAGTCACCCTCCCCCCCATGCCGTCTTAGAATGACAGAATTATCATTTATAATAATGGTGGGGCTTTCCCATTCCCTCGAGATCTCAGATACGGGACTAGTCCCCATTATGGGTATGACACCCAATATGGACCCAGGTCTTACCACCCAGATAGGTATGGAACCCAATTCCGCCATTTTGACACCAATGGAATATATGAAAGGAGAGATGAGGCTGACTACAATGTGAGCACATATAACAACTTTTATCCATTACGAGATCTGGAATGCCCCAATGAGAACCATAATCATATAAGGGGGGCTGGTATGCCTAATCTACTACAGTACTCTAAGCCTGGCATTGGTGAGGACTTTTCCAGCCCTGGTTCCTTCCAGTCAGACCCAGCATTTGGGTTTTCACAAACCCACTCAGGGCACAAAAAGGCCAATAGACCAAAAAGAGGGTCCAGAGGAGGGAGAAGGTTACGAGCTAAAGAGAAAAAAATCATAACTGATGATGAGATATTCAATCTGAGCACTGTTGTTTTGACTGACTCTGAGAAGCTTGTGTTGAGTAAGGGTTTAAAATTCGCCCCTCCACGTAGGCTGAATAAATTCCAGACCTACATAGATATACATTAGTTCATATGGAAACTTAACATTAAGCGTTACATGGCCTCTAATCCCACTCAGGATAATCGGATCTTATCTAATGATTTTAGGCATTCAGGGCTTGCTAATGCTTCCCTATTTAACCCACCTGGGGCTCTAGCTCCTTCCCTGAAAGTTTTCAGGGATGTAGTACTCAAGGACTTGGATCAATTGCCTGTCAATAAGGTGAAAACCGATAGGGAGTTTGTGGCTGGTCTAGACTCCCTGTGTGAAAATAAGGGTTTAGTGATCAGACCTGCCGACAAGGGTGGTGGGATCATAATCCTTGACAAAAGAGACTATCTCGCTGAAATGCATAGAATATTGAGTGATGTCAATACGTATACACCTCTTCGGTTTGATCCTAAGGTCAGATTTAAAAAGGAATTGGAAGTCCTTGTCCAAAAAGGTTTTGAATTGGGAATTCTCAATAAGAAGTTACATTTAGTACCAAGGGCACCGCGGACACCGGTGATTTATTACTTACCAAAGATCCACAAGCATCCCACCTGCTCCCCGGGACGTCCTATTGTGAGTGGCATTGATTCTGTCACGTCCCGGGTGGGCAGGTATATTGACTTTTATCTTCAACCAATAGTCATGAAAATACCTTCCTATATAAAAGATTCATGCCATGTGATCAATATATTGGCTGAACACACCCCCAGGCCGGGATTATGGATGGTGACAGCTGACGTTGCGTCCCTCTACACTGTCATACCACATAGCCTACGTTTTTTGCTGTTGAATACTTTCTGAGGCGCGACTCTGGCCTATTGGATGAGCACATTTCTTTCATCCTAGAGTTGCTTCTTTCTGCCGCATCTCGCAGTTATTTTTGGTTTGGGGGTCAGTTTTACAAGCAGGATAGAGGGGTCGCCATGGGGGCTAAATACGCCCCTAGCCTGGCGAACCTCTTTATGGCTCTTTGGGAGGAGGATGTCGTCTATGCCCAACAGAGACCCCTGGTGGTTCTGTGGGCCAGGTACATAGACGACATCCTCCTCCTACGGGATGGAGATAGGGCTGACTTGGACTCTTTCCTTGGGGAACTTAATAATATTAACACCAGAGGTATTTTCCTCAACTATGAAGCCAGCCAGCATGAAATCAACTTCTTAGATCTGACCATTAGAGTGAGGGATGGTCAGTTCACCACTGCCACCTATTTCAAGAGCACCGACCGTAACTCATATATCCCTACCAATAGCTGTCACCATGAGGCTTGGATTAGGTTGGTGCCTAAAAGTCAGTACATTCGCCTGAGGCGGAACTGCTCGGACAGCAATGAGTTTCTCCTGCAGGTGGATGTTCTGACTAAATGTTTCTTGGAGAAGGGCTATTCAGACATACTTCCTCAAAACACTCTTGAAGAAGTATTATCAATAGGAGCGATCTGCTCAAGGAGAGAATGCCCAATGATAATAGGGTGCCTTCTATTCCATTTATAACAACTTATTCCATCCAGCATAGGACAGTGGGTCAAATGATTAAAAAGCATTGGCATATTCTTACCAATGATCTCACTCTCAATACCATTCTCCCTGCAAAACCGCAGGTGGTTTATAGAGGGGCACCCTCCCTCAGGGGTACTATTGCCACTAACATCATTGACCCCCCCTGTTATGAAGAGGGTTTTTTTTTATAATCTTACGGGATTCTACCAATGCAGCAGATGCAGGGTATGTTCACTAAATGGATGCACACATAGGAGAACTCATACTTTTAGGTCCTCTAGTACCAAAGTGGAGTTCACCATCAGGCCTTTCATCACATGCTCTACTGAGGGGGTGGTTTACCTGCTCCAATGCCCTTGTGGGCTGCAGTATGTGGGTAGGAACAAGCGCCCCCTCAGGGTTAGACTCAATGAGCATGTGACTAATATCCTCAATGGTTTCCCCAAACATCCGGTGTCTAGGCATTATTTAGAAGTCCATAATAAAAACCCGGATGAAACTATTTTCCTAGGGATAGACAAGTACACTTGTCATTGGAGGGGTGGATCCTTGGTGCGAGGTATTTCGCGACTAGAAATGGCATGGATACACAGAATTAAGTGCCTGACATTGCCATTTTGTGTGTTGATGTGAACTCGGTGTGACATCTCAGTGGCGTTATTTGACATTATTATTTATAAATGCCTTTTTTGGTTTTAGCTTTTTTGTTTGCCACTTGATCCAAGTGACCCTTATATCAAGGGTTCATATCATTGTATATTTCATATTTTTTATGCACTATAGAAGATTGTTACTCTCTGGAGTATACACATCATTTTAGTATATCTTTTTGGTTCCATATTATCTTGGTACTCTTTTGGTGCATATTAGTTACCATTGAGTAATTCTACTAGTGGTAGTTTTTCTTGTTTCCACAAGATGGCGTAGTGACGTCTAATATACACTTTATGCCCATACAGATACTGTATGTGCTGGTGCGGGATTTGATTCACCGGCTTGGTATCGATAAGGTTAACCTTCAATGCACTTAATATCCCATGTTTTCATACAATATATTTTTGCTCTAGTCCTTTTTTACTTTTTATTTTATTTTGATTATGTCATATAGGTTTTAAGAGAATTTCTCAATACCTGTTTGGGTGTTTCCTGGCTTTAATCCGCTCAAGGGATTGGCCGTTCGTTTTCCCGCCGCTGAGAGGTCACAACGAGGCGTGGTTACGCTTATACTTACCTATTTACTGCGATGAGTCAGAGCGTCGCCCGTTCCCCAGACAACGTCGGATACAGACGAAACGTACGTCGGGAGGTTGACGCTCTGATGTCATCGCGATCTTGCTGAGGACGGGCGCTCGCTATGCTCTTTTAAACTTCATTTCTTGTAAGTGTTTTACTTTTTTAAATAAATTGTTTATACCAGATTTACGCTATGGCCACCTTTATTTTGTCCTCATGCCTTTGAGTTCGGGTTGGTGTACCATCCATCGCACTTCCGTAGTCACGCTGCACACAGAGAAGCCCCTTCATTAACTCGACATTTGGATTTGGGTCCGCATACAAGCTTGATTTGCTTGCTTTTCGGTAAGCGTGAATTTTATGTGGTGGGGGATCACTGTGAGCGGTGTTTTAACGTTTTTTTCACACTAGCTTCCACTAAGAATTATGGGGAATTTTCTTTGGGGTCAGGTGCACATAAGAACAGGGTATTCCCCGTGCATAAATCTCTGATAGAATCGATTTTGCTGGAGTGGGAGCAGCCGGAAAAAGAGGCTAGGTAAGCCGCATTAGTAAATGCAGCTAGAAGGGCTGTATGGCCAAAAGCCTGGACAGGCGACACTGCCTCAAAGCTTAAGCTTTGTGGGTTACCTTTTTCAGGTGACCATCTGTTTGGACCTGGCCTCCCAGGAGGCGCTGGAACGCACTCAGGATAGGAAAAAAGCATTTCCGGAAAAGAAAAAGAAAATCGAGGGTAAACGCTTTTTTCGAGGTCCCAGGCAGCAGGCCCAACAAGAGAGGGATGGCCACCGCAATAAACATTGTACAGGCCACAAGGGGCGTGGTAGAGGAGGAATCCTATTTAATCCTCAAGCCACCTCACAGCCCCAGTGACTCCTGCGTCCCAGTGGGAGGGAGACTGGGGGAGTTCCTCCCACAATGGACCACTTCAACCTCAAGTCCGTTCATACTAGACATCAGAGAGAACGGTTACAGATTGGAGTTCAATTCGGTTCCCCTCTCAAGCTTTCAGATTGCTTTCAGATTACCCAGTTACCCAGAGACTGAGAAAAAGCAAAAGCTCTGGGACTACTATGGGGGATCTAGTGGATCAGAGAGTACTTATTCAGGTGCCCCAGAGAGAGTGTGGCCAGGGAGTATATTCCCATGCCTTTGTTGTAAAGAAACCATCAAGGAAGTTCAGGTTGATCCTGAATGTCCGCCCCCTGAACAAGTTTGTGAGATACAAACGATTCAGGATGGAGTCGATGTTTACAATAACCAATTTCCTGTTTCCAGGTTGCCACATGGCCACAGTAGATCTCAGGGATGCTTACCTGCACATCCCAATACATCAGGACTTTCAAAAGTTTCTCAGGTTGGCAGTCAGGGTAAACTCAGAGGTTGTGCACTTCCAGTTCCGGGCGCTGCCTTTCAGGCTGTCTGCTTCGCCAAGAATCTTTACAAAGGTTGTGGCAGATGCTCTAGCCCTGTTAAGGGTCAAGGCTATAACGTTGATCCCCTACCTGGACGATCTCCTATTTATTGCCCACTCTTCCCAGCAGCTAGAGAGAGACTTGCAAGAGGCGCAGAGTTTTTTCTTCTTTCGCTCGGGTGGGTAATCAACCAGGACAAGTCACAGCTGACCCCGGCACAGGAGATCCTGTTTTTGGGGTACAAGATCTCGTCAGTGGAGAAGAAGGTGTTTCTCCCCAGGGAAAAGATCCAGAAAGTGGATCAGGCAGTAGCTCAGCTTCAATCCAATCAGGTAGCCTGGATCAGAGAGGTCATGAGGGTGCTGGGTCTGATGATGTCCTGTTTCCCAGCAGTGGCCTAGGCAAGGCTTCATCAGTGCCCTCTACAGAGTCTACTGAGACAGCAGGAAGCAGAGCCTAGATCAAGCTATGCCTCTATCATCCAGAGTCAAGAGGTCGTTGTGGTGGCGGGCGCATCACAATCTGGACAAGGGTCTGTCCTGGACCCGACCTGCAGCCATAGTGGTAACAACCGACGCCAGTGCGCTGGGCTGGGGTGCCCACCTGGAGGGAATCTTAGTTCAGGGGGCCTGGTCGCCAGTAGAAGCATATCGATCCTCAAATCAGAGGGAGCTTCTTGCGATTTTGAGGGCCATAGAGGCTTTCCAGTCCCAGATAGGGGGACAGCACCTACAGGTTCGGACAGACAATGCGGCAGCTGTCACTTACGTGAACAAGCAGGGGGGGGACCAGAAGCCCCACTCTGCAGTCTATAGCAAACAAGATTCTGTGTTGGGCCGAGGTAAACTTGTCCTCATTGTCAGCCATTCATCTGAAGGTCTCTCAGAATTCGCTGGTGGTTTTTCTCAGCCGTCAGCGTGTAAATCAGGATGAGAGGTCCCTCAACAGGGAAGTGTTCGAGGAGATTGTGCTATGCTGTGGTCAGCCAGAGATAGACCTCTTCGCCTCAGAAGGCAACAAGAAGGTGGCACAATTCTTCTCCATCCATCTGCTGGACCAGGCCAGGGGGATAGACGCCTTTGCCAATCCTTGGCAGTTCAGTCTCTGTTTCGCCTTCCGTCCAGTAAATCTGATAGCCGCAGTTCTCCAAAAATTTTTGGCAGAATCAACGGACCTCATCCTGGTGACGCATTCTGGCCAAGGAGACCTTGGTTTGCCAGCCTGAAGAGACCGGCCATTCGTCCCCCATTATCTCTTCCGGTCAGGGAGGACTTGATTTCTCAGGGCCTATTCTACATCCGCAAATAGAGAACCTCAGACCTACAGCCTGGTATCTGAGGAACAGCTGTTGAGGTCTCAGGGATTTTCAGAAAGAGTGATTAAAACTCTTCTGGAGTGCCGTAACAGGGCAATTTATGCCAAGGTATGGAAGAGGTTTAGTTCCTGGTTACAGGAGCAGGGACTAGAGCATTCTGGGATTCCAGCAGTCCTGGATTTCCTTCAGGCAGGTGTAGAAGTGGGTCTTTCTATCAGTACTTTGAAAGTTCAGACCGCTGCCTTAAGTGTTTTTTCCTTCAGACCTCACTTCAGCAGAATCAATTTGTTAAGAATTTTTTCAAGGCCCTGGCAAGATCCAGGCCAGTGAGGGTAAGGGCCTGCCCCACCTGGGATCTATCCTTGGTCCTCAGGACCCTTACCAGAAGTCCCTTCGGACCCCTGGAAGAAGCAACACTGAAGTGGGTGGTGCTTAAAACGTTTTTTTTTTTTTATAGCGATCACATCAGCCAGAGTGGTGAGTGATCTGCAGGCTCTCTCTATTAGGGAGCCATTTTTGTTGATTTTGGAGGATAGGATCGTACTTAAGACTGACCCTTGTTTCCTCCCTAAGGTAGAATCCACGTTTCATAGAACGCAGGACATTGTCTTACCGACATTTTTTCATCCTCAGGGGCAGATGAGGAAGAATCTTTGAGTTTATTAGATGTTAAAAGAAGTCTTTTATTTTATTTGGAAGCCACTAGTAGCTTCAGGAAGTCGGATTCTCTTTTTGTTAATTTTTGCGGGGGCTCGCAAGGGCTATAAGGCGTCTAAGTCTTCCATTGCTAGATGGATAAGACTGGTGATTTATAAAGGCTTATAAGTTAGAAGGGATGCAAGCACCATTAGTTAAAGCTCATTCTACCAGGGCAGTCTCCGTTTCATGGGCAGAGAGGGCCGGTGCCTCTCCGGAGGACATCTGCAAGGCAGCAACGTGGTCCAGTTACTCTACGTTTGCGAGACATTACCGTCTGGATTTATTGTCTGATAAAGAACAGACATTTGGACAAAAGGTCCTCCAGGCAGTGGTCCCGCCCTGACAAAGTAAGTTTCTTGCTTATCATCTCAGAGGCTGTCCTGGAAGACGAAAGGAGGAAACCAGAGTTAGACTTACCAGTAACTCTTTTTCTAGGAGTCTTCCAGGACAGCCTGGTTTCCTACCCGGTGTTTTCTAGCAACTGGTGTTGGAGGTATGTACTGACATTGTGCTAGTGTCTTATGTCTTTCAGAGCCTTCCGGTAGTTCTTGGTTAAACTGAAGAGGGAGGCCCACCTTTTAAACTAATTGGGTATACGTGTTTCCTGTCCCGGAGGGGGGAGCCCTATGTCTCAGAGGCTGTCCTGGAAGACTCCTAGACTCCTCCTCCTTCAGGTGCTTTCTGTAGCAAGCCGGGTGCTAAGGAGGCACCCGCTCATGCTCAATCCCATTGGGTCCTGAGCCGGGCTGTATGTGTCCATAAACAACACAGCGCTGGTAGGGCTAGAGGGGGGGTTGGACAGGTAGTGGGGTATTTTTTTTAGTTTAATGCAGAGATTGCGTTCAGGTAAAAAAGTTTAGGCTTCACATGTTGGATTACCCCATGACATTACGTTTTCAGTTAAACCGTCTTATGCAACTTGTGTTTTCTGAGGGATTGACCCTCCGTTCTCATTATACTTAATAATTTTTTAACAGCATTGTTCTGTTATTTTTCTTTTTCATCTTCGTTTTTATATATACTTGTAATGTTTGCTGCGCACTTTGTAAATCCCCTGTTATTACCAGCCCTTCAAGCACTATTTTTGCTATGTATACATTGCAATCTCTTCAATAATAAAAAAATATTGAGCAACAAAAGTTTAGGCTTTAGTACCACTTTAAGATGGACGATAAAAGAGCCTAATGAACCACCACTGAAGTATCCAAAACACATAAGGCCCTAGCTTAACCCACTGAACTCCATCTATAGTTGGCCTATCACTTTTATATGTATTGACCCTTTAATCTTCTCATTTCCTCAGGTGGTTGTGGCCACAGTAGCTTTCGGGATGGGGATTGATAAGCCAGATGTGCGGTTTGTCATTCATCACTCAATGAGTAAATCAATGGAAAATTATTATCAGGAGAGTGGACGGGCAGGTAAATTATTTTGCCACCTAAATCCGGAAATTATTACACCTAAAAATTAATTTATACATCTTTTGAAAATAATATAAGCCTCTTGTTGCATTTCTTCTTTGTCATCTTGGCTGTATAGTGCACTGGTCATGTGACCTGTTTATCTGTCTTCCTTTTTTTTTTTTTTTCTCACAGGTCGGGATGACAGTCAAGCTGACTGTATATTATATTATGGGTTTGGGGACATTTTCAGAATCAGTACAATGGTTGTCATGGAGAACGTTGGTCAGCAGAAGCTCTATGAGATGGTTCAGTACTGCCAAGACCTTACTAGGTGCGTTTATATGGGTAATCGGCTAAAGTTTATAGCTTTTATATTCTATATTTATATCTCCACCTTCTTCTGTTAATGCATTACCAGGGGACACATGGCTTCACAGAGACTTCCCACATAGAACACCTTGAAGGTGAAATTGGGCGGTGCCCTTGGAGTGCAAACTTCAAGTGTACTAGCTGATTAAAATGAACGTCACTCCAATTCAGAATCTTTATCTAAAGAACAAATAGTTTTTTTTTCTCAGAAAAAAAGGTTTATTGAAAAACTCAGTTTATAAACATGTCAATAAATTCCACTTCCAACAACTCGCAGTATACATACATTAATTATTGGCTTCTCTGCACCACTATCTAGGACATTATAATTTCAGCTTCCATTTCGTTATTAATGTAGCCTGTGATCCTCAAGGCCTGCTGCTCTAGCTATGGACCATCGATGTGACCTGAAGTGTTACCTATCTAGTATGAGGTCCAACGGGGATAGGCCCGGTGGGCTCAGCCAAGGTGACCACTGATCATCAAATTTGCTCGGACGTCCCCTATGTTGGAATATAAACTTTTCCAGCCGTAAGAAGTCACCCATCTGTCCGATCCATTCTTTAGTAGTGGGGGGGCTCAGTCGCCTTCCATCTTCCAAAGATGAGCAGGCGTACCTGAAACAGAGCCCTTGCAATGGGCAGTTTAGGGTTGTCCTCCAGGGGGAGGTTATCTAGGATACCTAGCAGGCATGATTTGGGGTCGGTCGGGATGGAGACTGAAAAAGCATTGTTAATTAGTATTTAGGACCCCTGTCCAGTATAGGTGTAGCTTGGGGCAGCGCCACAGCATATGAATCAAGTCCCCGTGGTCTCTCGCGCATCTCGGGCATTCCGAGTCCAGTCTCTCCCCCATTCTGGCCAGCTTAGCTGGCATTTAATGTACTCTCAGTATAATGTACAACTGGGATAGTCGCTGTGCTATGTTTAGGGATGACATTTGTACTGCCTGTAACGCCTCTTCCCACCGTTTTCCATTAAGGGCACCCACATCATTCTCCCACTTAGCCGTCATCTTTAGGGTGAACCCTGTCGGGAATACCCCGAGTGACATCGAGTAGCAGTTAGAAATAAAGCCTTTAAGGCTGATCACCTCCTCCATATAGTGAAATATGGGGGTTGGGAATAGAGTCCACGGAGTCCCATTGGTTTGAGCTCTTATTGCGTGTTGCAATTGAAGGTAATAGAAGTGCATCGTCTGGGGTAGCCGAAATCGCTCTCTCAGATCGGAGTAGGGGCTCAATTTGTTAAGCAAAGCTAGACCGCCCTCATCCTTGGGTTTCTGAAATTGTTCCAGCTTGACTCTGGGGGACTTGTCCTGCCATAGGAAGGACCTAAAATAGAGTTTATTATGCAAAATATTTTAAAGGGAATCACCATGGGGGTGTTATGCAGTATATAAAGGAGCTGGGGCATGAAAATCATTTTAATAAGGTTGACTCTTCCCACTAGTGACATTTTTAGTCTCGACCATACTTTAATCCTAGCACAAATTCGTCCCAGTAGTGGTGACAGGTTAAGGGGGATATACTCTAGTATTTTCGAGTGATCTGAATTTCTAGGTATTTAAAACTAGAAGTTAGCGGTATTTGGAGTGCCGCGACATCCTGGGCGTCTGGGTCTGCATCCAGTACTATCAGGGAAGATTTAATCCAGTCTATCACCAGCCCAGAGTACTTCCCAAACTGTACTATGATCGACATTGCCGCTTTCAGGGAGTCAGAAGTGTCTCCCAGTAGCAGCATTGTGTCATCTTCGTGTAGCATAGTTTTCTCTTGCAGTTCCCCAAACTTAAATCCCTGAACCTGCGGGTTAGACCTAATCAGGGCAGCCATTGTCTCAACTGCCACCACGAACAGAAGCTGGGACAATGACGTGTCCCCCTATGGAGCCTGAGGGGTGGGGAAATGTGTCCTGGGACAAATCGTTTTTAATTCAGAGCAGAATCTGGTAGGAATCTGCAACAAAGTTTGTTAAAAAATATACATTGATCACGCGGAGGGGATTTTTATTTTTCTCAACAGGCTTAAAGTTAAACTTTAAAGCCTAACTCCAGTATTTAGTGAACTTAAATAGTTGGTTTGTTTGGACCAAGCTGGTCTAAAGAAACTATTTCACTAACATATGCAGTGGCTGTTTGCGCTGTCTAAACTGTATGTAGCATTAGCTACATACAGTGTACTGTGCTGTGCTCCGCCAGTGGGATGTGAACTTCCTGTCCCGCTCCCGGAACAAATTTGGCTACTCAGCCATTCACTGGAAGCTTTGTATATTATGAAAGAACAGAATGCTTTCTTTGATTGGCTGAGGTGGAGATCATGACATCATCTACCAGCCTCTCCACTTTACCCAATCAGAGTAAACCTTATATTCATTCACAAAATACAACGCTTCCTGTTAATAGCTGTGCAGCACTCAGACTGACTTGATTTTTTTTCAGGAGCGGGACTAGAAGTTCCTGTCCCGCTGCTGGAACAAAGTGCTATAATACTGTATGTAGTTGATACTATGTACAGTCTATACAGCATTCGCAGCCGATGCATGCGTTTCCTTTTTGTTGAAGTCTACAGAAAGAGAAGCATGCGTGCTTACGTCACGTGGATGGGGTGGAATTGGCACATTGATTGTCAGAAATGCCCATAGCTGTTCTCATCAGCATGGTACTGTCCCTCATAGACACAGAGAGCAGCGAGTAGGTTATGTAGGTGAAAGGCTGGCTATGTGAGAATTTTACATCTAATCCAGAAACGGCACTGAGTTCCACCTGCATACATGCCTACCACATTGTGCATTCCCATTGAATTATAGGGTGAAAGTCACATTTTTCCAAAGGAACCAATTATTTCACAGGAATTAAAATCACAATTTAATCGAAAAGTAAAAGCATTTAACTATTTCAGTGTTTTTATTGTTGGGGAGAGGGACCTAGGCATACAAAGTGAGCAGATCTCAGAGATTAGCTTTAAGCTTCACAGGTGTGAATGTATTATTTTATGAGCAAATTTTCTTTTTTTTTTTTTTTCTCTTCACCATTCCACTAACACCCCCCCCCCCCCCCCACACACATACAAAATTGCCAGCAAGCGGATAAAGGAAACCTGTGCAGCTGTTATGCTGATCTGGTGGCTTTAATAGTTTGAGTAACTTCACCCAAACAAGTATACAGCGCAGATACTTGGACTTCAATGTCTGATTGCTTGTTTCAGGTCTATTATGTTATGAATTGCAGCATCTGGGGGAGCCCAGACCTGCAGCACCCATCATCTGCCCACCATCACTTTTAGATATTGGCGGACATTGCTCTTAACCCCAACCCCTATATATTTCTTTTCGCCCATCACTATGATAGGCAGTCTCTCAGGCAATGTGCCGAAAATAAGGAGGGACAGGCACCCTAAAGCACTATAGGGATGTGTCAGAACCTTTTATGTAAGCCATGTATCACCTGAAAAGAAGACACAGGATTTATTGTGCGAGATGCTTTAGACATCTGTAGTGGTGTGAAATATTTTGTGAATATTTGTTACTCTGACAACCTGCCAGGAGATGGAGCTCTCATTTTCCTTTTTTTTCTTTAGCTCTCCTTAGCTATTCTGTTTAGTAGCTGTAGTTGAATGTACAGACACAGAAAGTTAAAAAATGTACAGAAATTTTGAAGTAATATAAGCCCATGTTATTTAGCCCCATGGGTACATGGTTACATGGAACAAGTTTTCATCAGGAGCAGAGTTAAAAGTAGAAAAGGATGGCGTGATCTGAGTGCGTGTGGACTGATGTGGGGTCCCCCATACACAACTGTAACTTGTGGTAAAAGTGCTGCTTGCTGCATCATTGATGTGGTTTCTATGAAAACAAGATCTAGCACTGCATAGGGTTTTGTCGGAAAATGCAGTGCACATACGCCTCCGTGCACAGATGAGTGCTAGGCCTAATCATTAACTGTTGAACACTGATGTGTGCAAATCATGGATCCTCCCTGCAGGGATTCACCATTTCAACAGCTTCTGGTTGGATTTTGATTGAAAATGACGATTCTCTATTAAAACTGTGGATTTATTTTCCACTCTCCGGTGACTGTGAACTATAATTTAAAGTTAAAAAATCCATAGAGGGTTTTGTGCCATCTATAAATGTTTTTCATAGTGTACTGTAGAATGATGTAAAATAATGTGATTTTTCTTGTGTAGGTGCAGACGTGTCCTGATCGCTCAACACTTTGATGAAGTCTGGGACTCTGCACAGTGCAATAAGATGTGTGATAACTGCAATGCCAGCAAGAGTAAGGCATCCTTCTTGTTCATGTAGCGATTCAGACTGCGCAGACCGCTCAAGCTTATATTAGTGTTTCCCATAGCATTCAGATTCCATTTGTCAGGGGATACTTGGAAGAATAGAAATAAGGAGATTGTTGCTTTTATTTGGTGGTTGTTTTTCTTAACCAATTTGTGGACACTGGTGGTACTACATAAGTCCAAAAAACTTTTATTAACGTGTATGCTTGTGAGAAACGTCTTTGATGCATACCATTTGATTGCAAATGCCTCTTTGGGGAATCCTTTGACAAATTCATTAAGGAAGTAACTGTGGGAAAGGAACTCTTACCCCATAAGAAAGAGCCTAGGCTTGACACTTCATTTTGTCACAAACCCCTGCCCGCCAATCCTTCCCTAGAAGCCCTCCTCACAAAGAAGTGACACCAGCATTTCTTGGAGTGTGGGGGGGTGACGTCTGTTGGAATTTGCACCAGTATGGATCCAAAACATACCATACCTCCTGGATCCAAACCTATCATTTAAAAATGGGTACAAAATAGAGTTTCTTTCTCGTACATCACGGGACACAGAGCCTCAGTAATTACTGATGGGTTATATAGGGTATCACTAGGTGATTGGACACTGGCACACCCTAAACAGGAAGTTCAACCCCCTATTTAATCCCTCTCCTTACAGGGATACTTCCGTTTTTTCGCAAGTGTCTTAGGTGTTGGACGTGTAAAGATGTCCTGTGCTGAGCTCCAAAGGTAATATCCTATATCCTATACTGGGGCAAGCCAGGCGAACCGGATCCATTTCAAAGTGTCCTTTCTAGGCCGAATTGGATGGTACCCGGGCCTCGTGTCCGAAGAAACGAGGTTTTGCCTGTAACGCTTCTCTTTTTAGAGAGCTGGACCCCGCATTTCAGAATTTGGTTTTTCTAGCCTTATTCTTAGCCTGGTGCTTTACAGGCCCAGAACTGCGGATCCCCCTATCCATAGGGGGCCCCAGTCTCTGAAGGTTTTCCAAACGGAGCCCACCGCGAGGTGAATATTGGGTCTGTATAACAGAACCCTGCAGCTGGATAAGGTAAGGGAGATTCCACATAATTTTTTAATTCTAGTAGGTTTCTCCTTTAAGTAAATGTATGCTATGCCTATTTATTTATATTGAACTCTGGGGAAAAAGGAGAAGAATCCCTTTCAGAGGATCGGGATGGGACTGATGATTCCTCCTCTGAGGAATCAAGTGGAGAAGGGCCCTCTTCAGCTTCTCAGGATGAGAAGGTCTTAGTACAGATCCTTGCTGGATTAGTCCGCTCCACATTTAAGTTACCCGTATCTGAGTCAGTTAAAGAACCCTCTTCTTCTTTGGGGTCACTGAAGCCTCCTCAAACAATACCTGCTTTTCCTGTTCATAATCTGCTAGAAAAGCTCATTTATTCTGAGTGGGATCACCCAGATAAACATTTTTTTCCACCTAAAAAGTTTTCAACACTTTATCCTATGGAAGAAAAGTTTATAAAGATGTGGGGGATACCAGCCATTGACGCCGTCATTTCCTCCGTAAATAAAAGTCTGACTTGTCCTGTAGACAATGCTCAGATGCTCAGGGATCCTGTTGATAAGAAAATGGAATCCCTGTTGAAGGATATTTTCTCCTTAGCAGGTTCAGTAGCTCAACCTGCAGTGGCAGCGATCGGAGTCTGTCAATACTTAAGAGACCATGTTAGGCAGGTCCTTAAAGTTCTACCTGAACAGCAGGCCCAGGGGTTGGCTAACCTTCCAGCGGCCTTATGTTTTGCTGTTGACGCCATCAGAGATTCTATCATCCAAACCTCTCGTCTTTCACTTGGGTTTGTGCATATGCGTAGAATCCTATGGTTGAAGAACTGGTCAGCCGAAGCACCATGTAAGAAACTTCTGGCTGGATTTCCATTTCATGGTGCAAGGCTGTTTGGAGAGGATTTGGACAATCATATCCAAAAGATCTCTAGTGGGAAAAGCAGTCTCTTACCTGTTAAGGAAAGAAGTAAGCGTCCCTCTTTCAAACGGGCTCTTTCCCCAGTGCCAGGAGCATCAGTCTCCAGGCAGTCGCAACGGCCTCCTCCGTCAGGGTCTATAAATAAATTTCAGAGTCGACCCCAGGGACAAAAGAAGTCCTGGGGGAAGAAGCCTACTAGACAAGACGCTAAAGCCTCTTTATGAAGGAGCGCCCCCGCTCGCTCGGGTGGGGGAAAGATTGCTACGGTTCTCAAAACTCTGGCAGGAGGAATTCCAGGACAGATGGGTAATCTCCACGGTAACTCTGGGTTACAAACTGGAGTTCCAAGAATTCCCCTCTCCTCGTTTCCTCAGATCAAGTGTCCCCAGAGATCCAGAGAAAAAGCAGTCGCTCCTTCTAGCGTTAGAGCGACTATTGTCTCAAAAAGTCATCATGGTGGTTCCCACGAAAGATCAAGGATTGGGATTTTATTCCAACCTTTTTACGGTACAAAAACCAAACGGGGATGTCAGACCCATTCTGGATCTAAAGGATCTGAATCGATTCCTAAGGATTCGATCCTTTCGCATGGAATCAATTCGGTCAGTAGCCTACATCCTACAGGGAGGAGAATTTCTGGCATCAATAGCCATCAGAGATGCGTATCTGCATGTACCCATTTTTCCTGCTCATCAAAAGTACTTGCGCTTCGAAATAGAAGGGTGCCATTTTCAGTTTGTGGCTCTGCCTTTCGGGCTAGCCACTACACCTCGAGTGTTTACAAAGATCTTGGCTCCTCCTCTGGCCAGATTAAGGGCTCAAGGTATAACTGTCATAGCATACCTAGATGACTTGCTCTTGATAGACCGGTCGGTAGCCTGTTTGAGCGCGAACTTGATGACCACAGTCAATTACCTGAAACACCTAGGTTGGATTCTCAACCTAGAAAAGTCTTTCTTAAAACCAGTAAGAAGACTGGAGTAATTGGGTCTGGTCATAGATACAAGCCAAGAGAAGGTCTTTTTATCTCCGGCAAAGATCACTGCCTTAAGAAAGCTGATTCTGGTAGTCAGGACCAAAATGGGTCCTTCTGTCCGCCTTTGTATGAGGCTGTTGGGAAAGATGGTAGCTTCATTCGAAGCAGTTCCCTATGCTCAGTTTCATTCAAGACTACTGCAACACAGTATCCTGTCAGCCTGGAACAAGAAGGTTCAGGCATTAGATTTTCCGATGCACCTGTCTCGTGCAGTGCGTCAGAGCCTCAGTTGGTGGTTAATACCCGAAAGCCTGCAGAAAGGGAAATCCTTTCTACTGGTTACCTGGACGGTGGTAACAACGGATGCCAGTCTTTCGGGTTGGGGAGCAGTTCTGGAACAGTCTGCGGTCCAAGGGGAATGGTCCAAAACCGAGAGGACCTTACCTATCAACATTCTGGAGATCCGTGCGGCATATCTAGCCCTAAAGGCCTGGACTATCAGGCTACAGGGCTGTCCGGTCAGGATCCAGTCCGACAATGCCACAGCAGTGGCTTATATCAATCATCAAGGAGGCACCAGGAGTCGGGCAGCTCAGAGAGAAGTGAACCAGATTTTAGTCTGGGCAGAGAAGCATGTGCCATGCATATCAGCAGTTTTCATTCCAGGGATAGAGAACTGGCAGGCAGACTATTTGAGTCACCAGCGGTTATTCCCAGGGGAATGGTCTCTTCACCCCGACGTCTTTTGGGCCATATGCCAAAGATGGGGGGGTTCCAGATGTAGATCTCTTTGCATCCAGATTCAACAAAAAGATCAACAAGTTTGTGGCAAGAACAAAAGAACCTCTTGCATGCGGGACAGATGCGTTGGTGATTCCGTGGCATCGGTTCTCACTGATTTATGCATTCCCTCCTATTCTACTACTGCCACGGCTCCTTCGCAGGATCAGGCAGGTAAAGAAGTCTGTACTTCTGGTGGCCCCAGCTTGGCCCAGGAGGGCTTGGTATGCAGAAATAGTAAGGATGACAGTAGGTTCCCTGTGGACCCTACCGTCACGTCCAGACCTGTTATCTCAAGGTCCAGTGTTACATCCTGCCTTACAAACGCTAAATTTGATGGTTTGGCTATTGAAACCCACGTTCTGAAGAGTCGTGGGCTTTCAGGTCCTGTGATTTCTACCTTAATCAATGCAAGAAAGCCAGCTTCCAGAGTGATTTATCATAGAGTCTGGAAAACTTATGTATCCTGGTGTGAATCCAGGGGTTGGCATCCCAGAAAATATGTAATAGGTAGAATTCTTGACTTTCTACAAATGGGATTAGAAATGAAGCTGGCCTTGAGTACCATCAAGGGCCAGGTCTCGGCCTTTATCAGTATTATTTCAACGGCCACTTGCTTCACATTCTTTGGTCCGAAATTTTATGCAGGGGGTGACGCGTCTTAATCCTCCGGTTAAGGCGCCCCTAAACCCCTGGGACTTGAATTTGGTTCTGTCAGTTTTACAGAAACAGCCTTTTGAACCAATACGTCAAATTCCCTTAGTCTTGTTGACAAGAAAGTAAATTTTTCTGGTAGCCATTTCTTCTGCTAGAAGAGTATCAGAATTAGCAGCTCTTTCCTGTAAAGAGCCTTATTTAATCATACACAAGGATAGAGTGATAATGCGCTCTCATCCTAGCTTTCTACCGAAAGTGGTTTCAGGTTTTCATCTAAACCAAGATATTGTTCTGCCTTCCTATTTTCCAGATCCCTGTTCTACGGAAGAAAGGTCACTACATTCTTTGGATGTAGTAAGAGCAGTCAAGGCCTATCTGAAAGTACTGCTCAAATTCGCAAAACGGATGTTTTGTTCGTGCTGCCAGAAGGTCCCAATAGAGGACAGGCAGCGTCAAAATCTACCATTTCTAAATGGATTCGACAAATGATTATTCAAGCTTACGGTTTGAAACAGAAAATTCTTCCTTTTCAGATCAAGGCACACTCCACAAGGGCTATTAGTGCATCTTGAGAGGTGCATCACCAGGCCTCTATGGCTCAAATCTGCAAGGCCGCAACCTGGTCTTCAGTCCATACATTCACCAAATTTTATCAGGTGGATGTGGGAAGGCATGAGGATATCGCCTTTGAGCGTAGTGTGCTGCAGGCAGCGGTACGAGGTCCTCAGGTCTGATTACACCCTACGTTGTGTGGTACCCTCCCCTCAGATAGCATTGCTCTGGGACGTCCCATCAGTAATTACTGAGGCTGTGTCCCGTGATGTACGAGAAAGAAAATAGGATTTTTATAACCGCTTACCTGTAAAATCCTTTTCTTTTGATGTACATCACGGGACACAGAGGTCTAATACACTTATATTGCTTTGCTACAAAACTGAGGTATCCCTGTAAGGGGAGGGATTATATAGGGGGTTGTACTTCCTGTTTAGGGTGTGCCAGTGTCCAATCACCTAGTGATACCCTATATAACCCATCAGTAATTACTGAGGCTCTGTGTCCCGTGTTGTACATCAAAAGAAAAGGATTTTACAGGTAAGCTGTTATAAAAATCCTATTTTTTATATCTGCTCCCTCCTCACTTTATACCTTACAATCTGCCAGTGTCAGACCAAAAGAAGGCAGATTTAATGACCAGTTTTACACCCACCTCAGGCACAGCAGGTGGTTGTACCAATTCCTTCAGAAGTTCAAGGTTTCTATTTAAACTTATTTTCAGTCCCAAAACCAAATGGGGGAATTCAAGTTCATTTAATAGGTTATTTATTTTATTTTTTTGGTGTACCAAAATTCTGAATGGAATCCATAAGATCTGTAATTGCATCCCTCAGATAAGGGAAAGTTCTTGCATCAGTAGACATACAAGAACACTGTCTCCATATTTCCATTTCCTCATCGCTCCAACACGTCCTGCATTTTGCTGCAGGAGACTGCACTTCCAGTTTGTGGTACTGCCATTTAGGCTCTCCTATGCACCCCAAGTGTTCCCAAAAATGCTAGTCCCACTTCTAACTCTTTTACAAACCCAGATCACTCATGTTACAGGTTACCTGGATGACCTCCTATTGAAGGACTTCTCAGCCACGACCTTGTCTGCTGACTTCCAAAGGACCATCCAGTTCCTTCACACCTTTGGCTGGATAATCAACTTTCAATGTCTGTACCTGTATCTAACCTTGGACACAGCCCAAGCCAGAATCTTCCTCCCTCGGGAGAAAATTGTCTCCCAAATGTCCAGCTGTCAGAACCTTAGGTCACAATAAAAGCCGAGGATGGAAAAAGATCTGTGGGTTCTAGTAGATTACAGGCTCAGCAATAACATACAATGCCAAGCTGCAGCAAGCAAATCTAGCAGACTATTAGCATGCATTAAAAAGGGGATCTACTCAAGAGAGATAAAACTATAATTCTACCACATTACAAAAATCTGGTTTGGCCACATCTGGAGTATGCCATCCTGTTATAGTCACCAGTCCTCAGGAAGGATGTGCTGAAACTGGAGTGAGTCCAGAGAAAGGCAACAAAGCTAACAATGGGGCCATAGGACCATATCAGTGTCCATCAGTGCCAGTCAGTGCAGCCACATCAGTGAAGGAGAAGACTTACTTACAAAATTTTATAACCAAAACAAAGAAAAGGGAATTTACAGGTACAGTCAAAACTTCTCCCTTTTTTTTTTTTTTTTTTTTTTGCATGTACTCTGTTAATTCATCTACAGTTCAAATGGATGAGCTTTGATCATCAGGATTTAGCTAAAGGGCCAGACACCTACAAAACTTAAATGGCAGAATAAAAATTAGATTTATGTTTTAAATGGAATGGACAAACGCATAAACACTGTCTGTGAGAGAAAGTTGGGGGCTAATGAGTATCTTTTCTCTGTCTAGCCTATGACAAAGTGGACGTGATAGATTACTGCAGAGACATCCTGAAGATCCTGGAACAAGCCGATCAGATGGATGAGAAGCTCACCCCACTGAAGCTTATTGATGCCTGGATGGGGAAAGGACCTGCCAAACTGCGCGTCTCTCAAGTCCTCCCCCCGCGGCTCCCACGTATAGAATTGGAGAGGATCATCGCCCACCTCCTGCTGCAGAAATATATAAGGTGAGGAGGAGAAAGCTTATAATTTTATTATATCGGGGTTCCTGTTCTGTAGGAAGTTCACAAATATTGATGTTTTGGGTAATTGATCATGTGAATGTACAACCCCTCATGTTATCTTTTGTGTAATGTGTACTGTTAAGTGGACCTGTCACTAACTTTACAAGTCTACATGAGTTCCTGACATGTCACAATATACAACCTGAGCATCCTTTTTCAGAATAGTTCCACCTGTTATCAAAAAAAGGCCATCTTTCAGCTCCAGCCAGTGACTTGGCCTAGGTTGGGATAAAATCCTCAGTCTGCTGTGGGCAAGAGGAAGAAATTCCACGGTCACAAGTTGAGAGGCTAGAGCAGGGGCTGATCTGAGTCTGACATATGTGAACACAGCCATGTTTGGGTCTCCTTTGCTGGTGGGCGGTGTCAGTGTCAGGGAGGGTCTCATACATCATTTGCCTTTTTCCTGCAGGGAAGACTTCAGCTTCACAGCGTACACCACCATATCCTACATAAAGACGGGACCCAAAGCCAATCTGCTCAGAAATGAAAAGCATTCCATCACCCTACAGATGAGGACCTCAATCAAGGTATGTGATAATGGGGCCCCTGGTTTCTGTTTTATTAACCAAGGTATGTGATAAGGGGCTCCTAGTGACTGTTCTGTTGACATCAGAAAACCGGTGCCAGATGGAGCCACACTGGGAAGTCTGGCTGCTCATTGCAAGCTTTGTCTATTTTAGGTGAAGAGTGCCAAGCAGTAGCTTGTAAGGGTGGCTCAACTTTGAGCTGGAGCTGGAGGAAATAGGTGGCTGCAGTAAGCTGACCTCTCCTGACAATGCTAGTTGCCTGACATTCTCTCAAAATTTGCAGACCTGTAAACAAGTGTGCAGCACTTGAGGTCAAATCTCCTTGTATAGGTTTTTCCAAATCAGTGACTTATTATTTCATCCATTGGATTAGCATTTTCAGACCAGGTCGGCTAAGGCAGCCCCAAGTAAAGGATTTCTTTAAGCTAACCTTACACTTTTCATACAAACATTTGTACACAGTGGCGGCTGGTGCTCGATAATTCGGGGGGGGGGGCGGCAAACCAACTAATGGTACTGATGGGCACTAATAGATGGCACTGATAGGCAGCACTGATGTTGAGGTACTGACAGCCTTTACTGATGGGCACTGATTGGCATCTGTGATGGGCACTGACTGGCACTTTGGTGGGCACTGATGGGCAGTGACAGGCAGATGTGATGGGCACCACTGATGGGGGCTGAGCTAATAATCAATGCACTGATTATCAGCGCAGACCCCCCACCCCCCCACCCCCTCTGACAGGAGAGCCGCAAACTGAGGAAAGCTGTTTACCGGCACTTCCTGGTTACAAGCTGTGATTGGTTACACGCTGTGATTGGTCACAGCTGATCACATGGTAAAGAGACTTCATCAGAGGCCTAGATCAGAGTTGCCGTGTGTCAGAGTGACACACCACACTACCGATTGGTGCACGATCGCGGCTTATCTTAAACAATGTGCAAAACTAAGATGTTTGCTTCATCTGTAAAATTCCATCACAAGACACAGAGGAGTTAAAGTGGAGCTCCACCCAAAAGAGGAAGCTCCGCTTGTTTGCACCCCCCCCCCCCCATTCCACATTTGCCAGGTACCCACTTCCTGGTAAGATCGCTGCACCGCGATCTGCGTCATGTCTGGCCCCTCCTCCTTTCCCCCCGCTGCCTTCTGAGACCTGTGTGTGTCCCAGAAGACGACAGACAAGATATTTGGGGGGCACACCCTAAAAGATGCATTAAAGATGGTGCAGCCATAAGACCATACAACAGAACAAAATATTACAGTGCGCACATGCAAAAAGGACATTTACCTCCTGCTGCAAGGCTATTTAAAACAGCTAGACATTTTCAAAAAACATTATCAAAAAATATGGGGATTTGGTCACACCATATTGCTATATGGTGCTTAAGCCCACTTACTGAGACCTTTAGTTCTCCCATATAGAGGAGTGTATAGCTCCCATGGTTCAGAGAAGCAGGATCTCCCAGTCTATGGATAGTGTAGGACCCACTAACCATGGGGTACTTTGTCGCAGTAAGTGGGCTTAAGCACCATATAGCAATATGGTGTGACCAAATGCCCATATTTTTTGATAATGTTTTTGAAAATGTCTAGGTGTTTTAAATAGCCTTGCAGCAGGAGGTAAATGTCTTTTTTTGCATGTGTGCGCTGTAATATTTTGTTCCAGAAGACGACAGGGCCATTCAGAAAGCGCAGGACCTGAAGGCTTCACTGCCGGTTTTCCTTGCTTGCAATGACGGCATCTGCACCCAAAGCCTATGGACCAATCGCCTTGGGATGCCGACATCGCGGGATCCCTGGACAGGTAAGTGTCCTTATATTAAAGGTTAGCAGCTGCAGTATATGTAGCTGCTGACTACATTCAGGTAAATAGACACTGACCAGAGAAAAAAGGCTGGAGGCATAATCCCTCACAACTCAACTAAGCCTCGGATATGTAGCAAGCAATGAGGAACACAAGCCAGAGGGGAAGGGTCTCTGTCTCCAGTGATATAGCCCGAGAAAAGGATTTTACAGGTAAAGCAGAAATTCTAATTTGTTAATCGTACAGCATAGGAGTTAGTAGTCATTACAACATGGGATGCCCCAAAGCAATAAATCTGATGAGAGAGCATTACAGTAACAAGGCTAACAAGCCCAAATCCCCAAACAGAAATAGGGAACCCTCTTACAAAGCTCTCTGCAAGACCCTTCGTCCAAAACTGGTGCCCACAGAGGTAAAAACATTAATCTTGTAGAGCATGGGTGCTCAACCTGTGGCCCTACAGCTGTTGCAAAACTACAAGTTCCGACATGCCTCTGCCCTTGGGAGTCATGCTTGTAACTGTCAGCCTTGCAATGCCTTATGGGACTTGTAGTTCTGCAACAGCTGGAGAGCCACAGGTTGTGCACCCATGTTGTAGAGCTTCGTAAGCATGTGAAGAGAAGACCAGGTAGTAGTCTTACAAACTTGAACAACAGAAGCCTGGGGGTGAGTGTCCCAGGAAGCAATGACACTCGCAATAGAATTAACAGAGAAAGGAGGAACCTCGCCCTTGATCCCAAAGGCCTGAGAAATTAGCTGACAAATTTCACCCAGAAATAGTGGATTTAGACGCAGGCTGAAGCTTACTAGGTCCTTCAGGCAGAACAAACAGGGAATTGAACTGTGGAAATGAAGCCATAGACTTCAGATAAATGCGAACAGCCCAAACAATATTCAAAGTATAAAGCATCTTCTGTGTTGGATACTTGGGGGTAGGACAAAAGGGTGGCAACTCAATTATCTGATTCAGGTGAAATAGAGAAATCATCTTCGGCAAGAAAGGATCAAGGCCTCCAATGCCACTTTATCCTGGTGAACCAGGAAAGGTTCCTTGCAGGAAAGTGCAGCCAACTCCAAAGCCTTACAAACTGAGGTAATGGCCACCAAAAAAGTCAACATTGCACATAAGAAGTGGCAAGGGAATCTCTCGTAGAGGTTCAAAAAGAGAAGACTGCAAAACCAACAAAACAAAGTAAAAAATCCCATGAAGATAGAGGGGGGTCGCACAGAAGGAACATCCCAAGTTCACCCTGAGACCCAGAACAAAAGCTTTGATCAAGGATTGAGATGCAACAGGTCGCTGAAAAAGCACTGCCAATGAGATTTTTGTCCCATGATGGTACTTAAAGCCAAGGATATATCCAGACAAGACTGCAAATAAGCTAGAATCTGCCCTATGACATACTGTCGATGGAATGTGTGAACTTCACACCAATGCTAATGAGTGTTCCAAGTACAATGGCACACGTTCCCGAGGTCAGTTTTTTAGCCCTGAGAACGGTAGGAATCGCAAGGTCTGATACTTGCATGTCTCTCAGGACCTGGGCTTCAACAGCCATGCTGTCAAAGCCGGCAACTGTAAAGTAGGATGGTATATCAAATCCTAAGACAGCAGGCCTGGCCGACACGAAAGCTGCCAAGAGGTCTACAATGTTTGCATACCATGTTCTTGGCCAGGCCGGTGCGATCAGGATCACTGGAATGCCCTCCACCTTTAACAGGTGAGGAAGGCATTGAAGTGAAGGGAAGGTATAGATCAGAGCAAGCTGAACCCAAGGAGTCACCAGTGCAGCCACCACAGTTGCCTGGTGCAGGATACAAACTTGTCCAGTTATATCTGGATGGCAAGAAATCCACATCTGGCGTCCCCCCACCACAGACAAAGCTCTATGAACACCTCCGCAAGAAGGACCCATTCTCCCAGATTCATTTGTCGTCAGGTGAAAAAATCTGCCTGCCAATTTTCCATGCCGGGAACGTGGACAGCGGAGATGGCTAAAAATGTAAAGTTCTCACTTGTAGGGGGGAGAGTTACTTATCCATGCGAAATTCTTAGTACTGTGGCGGGGGGGGGTGGGGGGCGGGTCATGCCTTCTGTAATTAGCATCAAGACTTAAGTTGTTAGACAATGAGGGTGCGGTGTCTGCTAGTGCCTTCCTCCAATCTGGAGGCCAACTTGGACAGTATATATCTGGGCAAAAGCTTTGTTGTTTGGGGGGAGGGAGGGGGGAGTTCCAAACGTATGTATGTGGTTTTGTATGTAAATATCCACCGGCAATTGTGTTATAGTCGGTGGCTGTCGGCCGTATGTGGCCTGTTGTTATTTGTATGCCTTTAAAAACGAATAAAAAAGAATTTCCAAAAAAAAAAATGTAAAGTTCTGCCCAAGACAAGATTAAAGTGTTTTTTTTACCTTATGGCATTCTATGCATTAAGGTAAAAAACCTTCTGCATGCAGCTCCCCCCAGCCCCTCTTACGCTATACTTGCCTATACTTGCCTGATTTCGATCCAGCGATGTGCAAAAGAGCAGAGGCTCTCTCCCTCCTCATTAGCTCAGAAACTGCAATGGGAGCCACGTAGTGCCCACTTATGAAAGCTGCCTTGGAATCCACCAAGGCATCTACCAAGAAGCACAGGATTCTCGAAAAATCTTCCAGTAGCTGCCAAATGGAAGGATCTTTCTGATCGGATTCACTGGTACTAAGCATCTGCTTTGGCTAGACCTTAAGGCCTTTGCACGCTCCTACAGCAGCTACCGCAGGCTGCAGACCTACTCCCACTGGAGAGAATGACTCCTTAAAAAACGCTTCCAACCTTTATAATCCATGGCATCTTTAAAGACTGGGACATGATCCACCGGGACCGTCAGGGTTTTATTTTGAATAGAAAATAGACGGTCAACAGTCAGCAAGCCCCATTTTTTTGTAGCATTCTTTTGCCATTGGGTAAACCATTTTGGTGGTGAAAACGCCTTCTCAAGGTGAGGTCAATCGGCATTCATCACTTCCTGCAAGTGAGGTTGCAATGGAAAAGACTTGGAAATCTTTTGGTGGCCACCAGGACCCAAAGCAAAGGACTTTAGGGGAACTTAAATGCATTATAAACCTTCCGACCAACACCTTTTTTGTTTTTCACCTGCATAAGCTGTGCTTGAATCATGTAGTTTCATGGTGTCTTTTGTTGTCGTGTACGCAAAGCCTATAGTAGAGTAAATCTTCACATTCTTGTGTCAGTAGTTTCTATTTGTACAAACATGAGACATACGGCATGACCCTGCACAGGTTAATTTATGCCCTCTGTAGTCTAAGAACTGACACTGTCTGTGAAGAAACTGCATATCGCAATCCCTGGGCCTCAGTCTAGTGCTCTTCAGGTGAGAACTAGTCAGTAATTAGATATGAAACAGCTCAAGAAGGCAGAGCAAGTAACAAAGAAATCACTATGCAGTCTCTCATAACATTAGCGCTCCCACATTTCTGATGTGACACAGGAAATGGTGAGGCATGGATTGTGACCTGGAACAAGAAGTTGCCTGTCCCTTTAGTGCATAGAGAAAATCTAGATTAATGATAACATGGAGGGATCGATCAGCCATGACCCTACAAACTGCAGCGGCAACATATAAGCCCATCATTACAAGGTGGGGCAAACAACACAGGGAATATAACTACAATAATACCTAGTTAAAACAACACAAATATTTGAAAGTGTACAATGCCTTTTTAACCCTTTTGCTACCAGATCTATACGTCATACGGACCTGACAGGTGGGGGGTTTCACACACACTCCGGTGATTGTGTGTGAAACTGACAGGCAGACTGATGCCTGTCGGGTAAAGCTTTCGTGCGGCAGGGCTGCCACCCGATTGCTCACACACACCCCTGGTACCAGCGCACCGCCTCGCCATGACATGCTTTCTGGGCTCTGCTTGCCCATCTGCCTTTGCGGTAATTACGTGTGACATAAAAAATGTATATTTGCTTTCAGAAAATATATAATTTTTGGGGTTTTGTATAATCTTCAGGCTGAAAATTATTTTTTAAAAGTGTGTAAAAAATGCAAAAACGACTCTGGCAGCAAAAAGGTTAAGTTAGCGGCAACTTAAGGTTAGTTTGACACATCTGCCAGGAAGACCGCCGTGGCCTGGACCCTGAGATTCCTCCTGAGAGGACTCCTCTACAGAGAATTCCTTATCCTCATTGGCTTTCATTTCTTCCTTACGGGGGGTGGAGAGACGGAGAGAAAGAGAGAAACATGAATAATACAAAGTTTTTGACATACAACGTTAGAGGTCTAAATTTCCTCAGAAAAAAGACACATGGTATTAAGTGAATTGGAAAGAAATGTAGCAGAAATAATATTTTTACAAAGAGACACATATCGCACAGGACTCAAATATTGAGCTATACTCAAGGAATATCCCAGTATGGTACTATGGAGACTCTCCAAGTAGAAGGGCAAAAGGTGTAGCAATAGGTTTTGGGAAAAAGGTCAGCTTTGTAGTGGAGGAGAGAAAAGTAGACCCTGAAGGTCACTTTCTGTTTTTGAGAGGGACCTTACAGGGTATGAAATACACGCTTGCAAACGTATACTGTCCCAACAAATGTCCCAAAAAATATTTGATAGTACTTTTAAACGATTTGATGGAATTCAAGCAAGGTTACTTAATATTGGCCGGAGATTTTAACTTCTCCATGGACCACAAACTGGACAGTACGTCTGGTGCACTGGGCAAAGAAAATAAACAATTAAGAGTGATAAAAAAAATATATATATATAAACTTCAACTTGATTTCTGGAGAATTCAACATCCAAGCGCAAAAGATCATACATATCATTCAGCAGTGCACGACACGTACTCCAGGTTGGATTATATATTAGTAGAGCATAGAGCCCTGGAGGTTGTATTAGATACCTCAATTGGAATAATAACGATATCGGACCATGCCCCTGTAATAATGAAGATGAAACTGAAAGGGGAAGTACTGGGGAAAGGACCATGGATTTTAAATGAAGATTTAATGGAAGACATGGAAGTAGAAAAGATGGTAATAAAAGAAATCGACCAATATTTTTTGTGGAATGAGACGCCAGAATTAACAAAGCAATTAGCAACTATATGGGAAGCCCACAAATCTTTCATCAGGGGAAAACCTGATCTCTATTGGGGCAAGAATAAAGGAGAGAGAAAATACTATGGAAAAAGTTGTAAAAGAAATATACGAATTGGAACAAAGGCACAAAAAGCAAGTGGTAGTCGAAATCCATCGGGCTCTAATTCTAAAAAGATATCAATTAAAAGATCTGATGGAACAGGAAACAAGAAAGGAGTTTAACCACATGCCGACCAGCCGCTGCAGTTGTACTGCGGCAGAATGGCATGGCTGGGCAAAACGTCGTTATGTAACGTCGCTTCGCCCTGTGGCCACTAGGGGGCGTGCTCGCCCCCCCCCCCGCTCGCCCCTCAAGCCGATGCGAGTGCCTGGCGGTCTCAATCAACACCGGGCTCCCGCGATCGCTCGGGGCACACGGAGAACCGGGATCTGTGTGTATAAACACACAGTTTCCGGTTCTGTATGAACCGAGGATCTGTTAGTTTCCCTGCACAGTCGCCTCCCCCTTCAATTAGAACACTTCCTAGGACAGACATTAACCCCTTCACTGCCCCTATTGTTAACCCCTTCACTGCCAGTGACATTTTTACAGTAATCAATGCATTTTTAATCGCACTGATCGCTGTATTAATGCCAATGGTCCCAAAAATGTGTCAAAATTGTCCGCCATAATGTCGCAGTCATGATAAAGATCGCCGATCGCCGCCATTACTAGTAAAAAAAAAAAAATTATTAATAAAAATGCCATAAAACTATCTCCTATTTTGTAGACGATATAACTTTTGCGCAAAGAAATCAATATACGCTTATTGCGATTTTTTTTTTTTTTTTATTTTTTTTTTTTTTTTACCAAAAATATGTAGAAGAATACGCATCAGCCTAAACTGAGGAAAAAAATGAGAGAGGAGAAATGGTGTATAAAACAACTGATATTGCAAAGGCCTTTCAAACATACTATAATGCATTGTATTCGATCAGAAACGAAGAGACACAAAAGGAAAAAGAAACATGAAAAGCAAAAACACCAGAATATCTAACAGATGTCAAACTACCAAAAAAATGCAAGCAAAACGATTGATAGAGTTAGAAGAACCAATCACACAGGATGAAATTAAAAAGGCATTTAAAGAAACACCTATATGGAAAAGGCCAGGACCTGATGGGTTTACGATTAAATATTACAAAAGGTTTCAAAACCAATTTGTTCCAAAATTGTGTGACTACTTGAACAAAATAGGGGAAAACTAAGAAATAAGATGAGAGTCGTTACTAGCCCATATTACAGTAATACCCTAAGTGGGAAATGATAAAACTATCTGTTCTAATTATAGGCCCATAGCATTACTGAACGCCGATACAAAGATTTATGCAAAAATTCTGCGGTTGAGACTAAAAAAAATCGATGCCAGAGTGGGTGGACCTGGCAGAGGACAATGATATAAAAACAATGTTAATGCTGCGAAAGGGAAAAAACAGGGGATCCCCAGTACTACTCCTGTCAATTGACGCCGAAAAAGCATTTAACAGGGTAGACCGGGGATTCATGACGGACATGCTTCAACACCTAGGATTAGGACCTAAAATGATGCGCTGGATCAAAAATCTATACAGCCTCCCTACAGCGATGGTGAAGGTTAATGGAAATATGTTGCCACCTTTTGAAATCTTCAATGGAACAAGACAGGGGTGCCCGCTCTCGCCACTCCTGTATATACTGTTTTTGGAACCATTACTTGCAACCTTGCGGAATAACGGAGATATAGGAGGGGCGAGAGTGGGAGAGAATGAGCATTAGGTGGCGGCATACGCGGATGATATCTTAATGTATGTAACCAATCTTAGGGTGACACTGCCAAACATAATTAGAGAAATAAAAAAATATGGGGAACTCTCGAATTTTAAGATTAATCCCATGTAAACAGAAATACTAAATATAGGGGTAGAAAAAAAAGAAGAACTTGCATTACTAAGGGATTATTAAGGGAATTCCCATTCACGTGGGTGGGAAGAGAACTATCATACTTAGGAATTAAGCTGACATCCACAGTAGAAAAGTTATACTTTGGCTAATTATATCCCATTATTGAATGAGAGCAAAGCGGAATTCAAGAAGGTCTCTTCGAGACCTCTATCCTGGATAGGAAGGATAAATATTTTTAAAAATAGCAATCCTTCCAAAAAGAATACCGTATATACTCGAGTATAAGTCGTTCCGAGTATAAGTCGAGGCCCTAATTTACCACAAAAAAATGGGAAAAACCTATTGACCCGAGTATAAGACGAGGGTGAGAAATGCACAGCTACTGTAAGTGGAAAAGAGGGTCAACAATGCCCATTTGCAGCATCACTGTGCCCATTTGCATGCCTCACTGTGCCCATTTGAAGCCATAGGTCCCCTGAACTTCAAACCCGGTAGTTAAGGGTTCCTAGATGCCCCCTAGCTTCAGCCAAAATTTGGGGTCTCTGAACCCAAAGGGTCCCGGAATGACATTGCTGCAGATGGACACAGTTGACCGAATTTGGGGCCCGTATCTCGGGGCCACTTAGTGCTAAGAACCCCAAATTTGGTGTGCAAACCCAATGGAACTAGCACCATAAAATTTCCAAAGCTGGGGTTTCTAGCACTAAGTGGCCCCGAGATACAGGGCCCCAAAAATCAGTTCAGAAAATGTCAAGCACTTTTCTGCAGCAGAGAATGACATTTTCCGAACCGGATTTGGGGCCCTGTGTCTCAGGGCCACTTGGTGCTAGGAACCCCAGATTTGAATATGTTATGGTACCAGTTCCACTGGGTTTGCACACCAAATTTGGGGTTCCTAGCACCAAGCCCTAAAGTCGGTTCAGAAAATGTCAAGCACTTTTCTGCAGCAGAGAATGACATTTTCCGAACCGATTTTGGGGCCCCGTATCTCGGGGCCACTTAGTGCTAGGAACTTCATCTTTGAATATATTGTGGCACCAGTTCCACTGGGTTTGCACACCAAATTTGGGGTTCCTAGCACCAAGTGGCCCTGAGATATGGGGCCCCAAAGTCGGTTCGGAAAATGAATTTTTTTGCTGCAGAAAAGTGCTTGACTCGAGTATAAGTCGAGGGGAGTACTTTCAGCTGAAAAATTCGACTTATACTCGAGTATATACGGTATATAAATTCCAAATGTTACCAATAGCATTACCAAAAAGTTTTTTTTAGAACAATAAAAACAATGATATTAAAATATATATGGCAAAATAAAAAGCCGAGGGTAAAACTTGCATTAATCACTAGGGGAAAAAAACCACGGAGGTTTAGCATTACTGGACATAAATAGATACTGCAAGGCACTTATTATTTCACAAATGGTAGACTGGGTAAATGAAAAAAGTGAGAAAAAATGGATTGAGATTGAAAACACTTTAAGTAGGATATTTCTGCACAAAAATATATGGGTACCACGGAAGTATAGAATATTAGACTTAGAAACACACGACCTAACTAAAAACGTATTTAAAATATGGGATTCAATTCATCGACATAGAAAATGGATTATACAATTCACCACTAATTGCACTCGCAGGAACAAATTTTTTTTATCCCTGGGAAGGAGACCCTTTTTGGTGGTAGAATGGGAAATGCACAAATGAAGGCCATCGCTGAACATGAGAAGGTAAGAAAAATACAGGAGTTAAAGCGGAGTTCCGCCGAAATTTTTTTTTTTAAAAGTCAGCAGCTACAAATACTGCAGCTGCTGACTTTTAAAATATGGACACTTACCTGTCCAGGGCACCCGCACCGTCCTCACCCGAAGCCGATCTGTCCCTTGGCTCTCAGGTTGAGACGCCACCATCTTCGTTAGGGAATCAGGAAGTGAAGCCTGGTTCCCTACTGCGCATGCGCGAGTCGCACTGCGTGTTCTTACTGGTCCCTGTTGTCTTCTGGGACTTGTGTATCTCCCAGAAGACAGCGGGGAGGGGGGGGGCGGAGGAGGGGCCGGACGTGGCATAGATCACTGCGAAGCCTGCGGTGATCTATGCCTGGAAGTGGGAGCAAATGCCTGGATTATACAGGTATATGCTCCCCCTCCCCCCTGAAAGGTGACACCGAAGGGGGGGGGGGGGGATTCCAATCAGCTGAATTTTTGGGTGGAATTCCGCTTTAAAAGAAATAAATGGGTGGAAGATCAGCGAGTGGGAATACTTATAATTAAAACATTTGGTAAATACACTACCTCAACCAATTTAGAGATGAAAAGAACCTAAGTCCACTAGAAAACTTTGTCGTACACAAATTTCATTAAAACATGGGATATCACAAGTATACAGAATTTTGACAGACCTAGAAGGACAAGGGTTTCCCCCTTATATAGGGAAATGGGAAAATGAAATAGGCACGAAACTAGATGAACAACAAGTAGAGAGAATGATAGGAGCCGTATATAATTAGCAACAGACATATAAATACAATAGGAATGAACTACAAGTTTTTGGTAAGATGGTACATAACACCAGACAAAACCCATAAATACCGACAGGATAAACCCCCACATTGTTGGAGGGAATGTAAACCGATTGGTACAATGACACACATCTGGTGGAATTGCCCAAAAATAAGATTACTGGCAGGAAATTCAGGACTACATAGAAGAGATAACTTGTGAAAAGATAAACAACTTACAGACGTGTTTGTTTCATGATACAAAAGATTCAAAAAAGCACTATAGGAAAACTTTGACTCCAATATTGCTAAAAGGGCTGATACCAAAGAAGTGGTTATGCGTAGGAAAATCAGATATAAAGGAGTGGTTTGAAAGAATAGAATACATCAGTAAAATGGAATACTTATGCAGCAGAGATACAGGGCAAGCTGAAAAATACAACAGTATTTGGGGAAGATGGATAGATTTCAAGGCTTTAGAGAAATACTTGGAAAAGATGATGGAGGGCAGCAGGGCTTGAAATAGGAAAGATAGGAGATGGCAAACCATATAGGGAGTAGGCAAGGGGGGAGGGTTTTTTTTGGAGGGAGAAATAGGTAGGGGAAACTACAGTATTTCCTAAATTAGACACAGTTGGCAACAGTGTTTTTTAGGTCTTCTTTTATGAAATTTTTGTCTACGTGTAAATGGAAGAAATTAGATAAAGTTTTGGAGGAGTACCACAATGATGTGAAACTGAGATGGAGACAGTAAATGAATGTAAAGCTGAATAAGTCTCTCGATGGAGTTCTCTGAAGTGGTAAAAAAGCTTAAACAAAAAAAAAACAAAACACAGCCATTAATGTCTAAACCGCTGGCAACAAAAGTGAGTACACCCCTCAGTACTCAGACAGAAATGTCCAAATTGGGCCCAAAGTGTCAATATTTTTTGTGGCCACCATTATTTTCTGGCACTGTCTTAACCCTCTTGGGCATGGAGTTTACCAGAGCTTCACAGGTTGCCACTGCAGTCCTCTTCCACTCCTCCATGACAACATCACGGAGCTGGTGGATGTTAGAGACCTTGCGCTCCTCCACCTTCCGTTTTGAGGATGCCCCACAGATGCTCAATAGGGTTTAGGTCTGGAGACATGCTTGGCCAGTCCATCACCTTTTACCCTCAGCTTCTTTAGCAAGGCAGTAGTTGTCTTGGAGGTGTGTTTAGGGTCGTTATGTTGGAATACTGCCCTGCGGCCCAGTCTCTGAGGGGAGGGAATCATGCTCTACTTCAGTATGTCACAGTACATGTTGGCATTTATGGTTCCCTCAATGAACCGTAGCTCCCTAGTGCTGGCAGCACTCATGCAGCCCCAGACCATGACACTCTCACCACCATGCTTGACTGTAGGCAAGACACACGTGTCTGTGTACTTCTTACCTGGTTGCTGCCACACACGCTTGACACCATCTGAACCAAATAAGTTTATCTTGGTCTTATCCGATCACATGACCTGGTTCCAGTAATCCATGTCCTTAGACTGCTTGTCTTCAGCAAACTGTTTGCGGGCTTCCTTGTGCATCATCTTTAGAAGAGGCTTACTTCTGGGATGACAGCCATGCAGACCAATTTGATGCAGTGTGCGGCGTATGGTCTGAGCACTGACAGGCTGACCCCCCGCCCCTTCAACCTCTGCAGCAATGCTGGCAGAACTCATATGTCTATTTACCAAAGACAACCTCTGGATATGACGCTGAGCATGTGCACTTTTATTGCCAGCGGTTTAGACATTAATGGCAGTGTGTTGAGTTTTTTTGAGGGGACAGCAAATTTACACTGCTATACAAGCTGTACACTCACTTTACATTGTAGCAAAGTGTCATTTCTTCAGCGTTGTCACATGAAAAGATATAATAAAATACTTACAAAAATGTCAGGGATGTACTCACTTTTGTGAAATACTGTATCTTTCCTTTGCTTTTCCACTTCATTCGGTGCCAAAGCGTAGCAAGTGGCTTGGCTAATCAGCACTGGTACACAGAGTACATAGCCTTGTGTAAGATACTCTGGTAAATTTTATCTTACACTGAAGTTGTCTTCACTCCTGGCAGCATGACGTAATGACGTGAATGTTTTCTTTTGACTTGCATGGGCAGAGTACTAGTTCATTTTTACTTGATTTAATTGATCCAATATTTGCATTTTATTTTATTTTTTCAATTGGTTAAAGAGAAAAAAGTTACTGCACAGGTGCTAGGATGTAATGTTGCTTGTGTATTGTAAGAAAACTGCTTTCCTCATTTACTCTATACAGGGGAAATTGAGCTAAATGTTTTCTCATGTTTCTGAGACCCTGATTACAATCTCCTTCACAGATAAAATCTCCATCCTCCTCATCGATAAAATCTCCACCGTCTTCATCCAAAACACCCATCAAGAGTTCACCAGATTCCTCCAAGTCCCGGTCTAAAAAGGGGAGCTCTGAACACAAAAGGCCAAATACTGGGGACAGCCCAGTCAGCAAGAAGGTTAAATTATTCAAAGAGGAGTCTATTGTCATCGACTGAGATCTTCACTCAAAGAGAATTGCCCATCTGTAATTAAAATTGCGGGGACTCTGCAGGAGATTTCCTAGAACGAGCGCAGGCAGTCTGTCCTCCCATATCAGCTGTTACAAGAGTCAAGGCACCCTAGATAAAGGTTTTATTTCCCTCAGTGGGAGGAAAACCAGTTCAGATTTAATCTCTTAATTCTGTTGATATTCTTTCCTCAATATTCTACAGATTTCCTATATACACTGTGGCCCGAAGTTCACCAGCTTCACTTATAAAAGCCTTTATTCTATTTCTTTTAATATAGGAAAGTCATCTGTCATTCCCAAGTCTCAGACTTTTTCTATGTTTTCGTTGAACATCAGAAATTCTTCTACTATGGCAGGATGTGGGTGAGGCTAATTTGATGGTACTGCAGCAGGTTTTTGGAATATTTCAAAATGATCTGTGGTGAATCAATATAGCAGATTTATGAATAATCACCGAAAAATTATTTGACAGCCATCTGATTTAAAGAATCGAGGATGCAAAGCTCAGGAGACCTTGTGTTTTTTTTTTTTTTTTCGGTGTTGAGTGTTAAAAACCATTTCAACATTAATACAAACATTTTCCAAATAAGTCACATTGTGTAATAAACAGACTGTTCATTCTTTATGTACAAAATGCCTATTTAATATAATGTGCTAGTTAATCAGGAACACCAGGTGACTGGCTGATGGCTAAGCACTTGACACAGGAAAGGGGAAATCCATTATACATAATTCTTTTATTGCATTCAATGTTTTCACTGATAGGAAAACTTGTATTGTGCATATCTAAAGGAAGTCTTTCAGTTTCTGTCAATCTCCAAGGGGTAGCAACTCTACTACCTCCAACAACAGACCCCCATGATGGAAGGTAGAAGCAGTATGCATCGTCTGGTACAGAAGTCTTCATTGTTCACTTCTGAAGGCTCAGTTGTGTGTAATTATGTTTTTGGTGATCCAAAGTTGTTACCGGTCCATGTGGTGCTCATCTGTCACTGTTCTTGTGCTGATTTCAGGCTATAGATTGACTGCTGGAACAATCTGATGTACAGAACCTGATTTTAGGGCGAATATTTACATATGTTATAGAAGTGACAGAGAGGTAATGAGTTTTTGTCTGTTAGTGCTTGAAGAGATGATTGGACACGTGTGTAGGTGTGAGAATGAATTACGTCTCTTAAATAAACTGCCAAATGTTCAGGAGAAAAGGTGTGTGATTCTTGTGGGCTGTTTTGTCTGCAGAATTTTTGCTAAGAGAAAATTATAATTATTATAATAAGGCTTACCAGTAGGTAAAAAGAATATCTCCTAAACTTGCACTGTTTAGGAGATATTGAACCTGCCTGCAGCCACTGATGTCAGCGGCGCATGCGCTCTACAGGTCTGGCGTATCCTGCTGGAACAGAGGGCTCCCGTGCGCATGCGTGGGAGTGACATCATCGTGGCTCCAGCCACTCACAGCGCCGGAGCCAGCGATCACGGAAGAAATGCAGAGGGAACATCTCGGCTCCCTCAGCGGTGACCGGGCGCCTTAAATGAGTGACGTTATTTTTGTATTTTGACAGCTAGCGGGGGGGGGGGGGGGAGTCGAGTATATCCGTTGTCAGAGTGGGGGTCGGTTCTTTTTATAACATGTTACAGTCTGAACTGAATGTAAAATGTAACATTTAATGAAAGGTGAACTTATCCTTTAATTTGATTTAGGGCCAGTTCACACCATATGCAGTCCAGTGTGTTTTTTTTTTTTTCTGCATCAAAAAAACATGGAAAGTAGGTTATATGATTTCCAATGGCACAGTTCACACCAGTGCTTGCAGTTCCAGAAAAAAAAAAAGGACCAGGAGAGAGCACAGCTCCACCTACTTCCCAGAAAACACTGCAGTTATTCCTTTAAAGCCTGGACACTTCCACCATGGCCTCAGTTGTAGTGTTTCCTCCGACCATGGTAGAAGCACTGCAAGGGACCAGGGGTGTGCTGCGCTCTCTCCAGGCGGAGGTGACCTGTGTTTGCTGCATTTTCTGTTTTCAGGCCCAGCCCAATACCCCCCCTGATGGGTGGGGGATATTGCGGTGCCTCCCGCTTTTCGAGCCCGGCCAGGGCAGAGGCTACTGGGGGTCCCGCTCCGACAGACGGCGGGTGCAGACTCTCTCCATTGCGGAGTTGTAAGGTCTGCCCTCAGCCGTTCTGAGTGGCGGGCGACGTCACTGCCGGATGGGGCGGCGATGGACCGGGAAAATTCAAATATAAAAAAAGACATGTTCTCTAAATGGCTACCAGACAGCTGCGGTTTACTGGAGGATGGAACCAGAACAACCAGCAGTAGTGGCAGGAGCCACATGCACAGGCCAGACCCAGGTAAGAGAGGCAGGGGTAAGAAACAGCAAAAAAGTGTAGCGCTAAATCATATCATAGATGACAATGGTTGGGTAAAAATACTTAATTAGAAGATTTAAATAAAAGATCTATCCCTGGGCAGGGAGTCCTGATAAGGATGTTATGACTAAAAGGTGACCATGGTTAGTCCACAGGTAGACATGTTGTCCACAGGTGAATCCAATGTCCCAAAAGGCAGATCAGCTCACTTCCACCGGAAGGAAAAAAGGCTTACCAGATGTGGTGGACCCAACAGGGCATACGCCGAATTGGGTCGGATAAGGCTTGGGTGGTAAGTAGCTGTAGATGTCTGTGATGTCGCGGCTTGCTGGATTCCTCCAACTGGTCCCCAAGTCCTGGAAGATGTGGGGTGTCCCAAGAATGTAGATGATTCTGTGGATCCTAGGGGAGGGATGAGGTGTTTCGTGGATAGGTCCCTCAAACCAGCATTCGTGGGTTAGGTAATGATGTAAAAAGGAGATAACAAAGGAAGGGCCACATAGTGTAAATCCGAATATAAAAATTTTTAATAAAAAATGTAGGGAAATACACTCACGTATAAGTCCAAAATATACAGCGCTGTGACAAAGTGGCGACAATGGGGTCCTACCCCATTGTCGCCACTTTGTCACAGCGCTGTATATTTTGGACTTATACGTGAGTGTATTTCCCTACATTTTTTATTAAAAATTTTTATATTCGGATTTACACTATGTGGCCCTTCCTTTCTTATCTCCTTTTTACATCATTACCTAACCCACGAATGCTGGTTTGAGGGACCTATCCACGGAACACCTCATCCCTCCCCTAGGATCCACAGAATCATCTACATTCTTGGGACACCCCACATCTTCCAGGACTTGGGGACCAGTTGGAGGAATCCAGCAAGCCGCGACATCACAGACATCTACAGCCACTTACCACCCAAGCCTTATCCGACCCAATTCGGCGTATGCCCTGTTGGGTCCACCACATCTGGTAAGCCTTTTTTCCTTCCGGTGGGAGTGAGCTGATCTGCCTTTTGGGACATTGGATTCACCTGTGGACAACATGTCTACCTGTGGACTAACCATGGTCACCTTTTAGTCATAACATCCTTATCAGGACTCCCTGCCCAGGGATAGATCTTTTATTTAAATCTTTTAATTAAGTATTTTTACCCATCCATTGTCATCTATGATATGATTTAGCGCTACACTTTTTTGCTGTTTCTCACCTATATACCTTGTTGGTTGTGTTAGCTGCTTCCCCCTTTTTTGTTTCCTGTGAGCAGCGCAGAATTATTTTGCATATACAAAGAGAGGCAGGGGTCTCTATAATTACCAGGGCTATGTTTATTTCCCTCCCTTACTCCTCCTGAGGGGGGGGGGGAGCCTGCCGCACACTGCACAGGTGTTTTTTTTCTGTGCAGCATGTGTTTGTTATAGCGGTGGTGTTTTGTGGGGTATGTTTTGTGCCACTGTCTGTTTATGTTAAAGATCTGCTAGCGCGAAAATCTTTATGCACTGGTTATTTATAAAGTGTTTTGTTGGTTTGGTGTTTTTCAGACAAAATCTAAAGAAAAGTCCAAGCATGTTTCCTCTCCCCCTAAAAAACGGTGTGCTTCATGTAAAGCGGCCCTTAGGGATGCATGGACTGAACCGCTGTGCAAGACTTGCATAGCAGATCTGGTCAGAGAGGAAACGTCCACTAAAGAACTCTCTGTCCAGCCTAGTGAGATGCTCACTTCTGTCAGGAAGGAATTGGAAGATATACGTTTCAGATACGTTCATATCTGGACAAACGTCCAGTAGCACAGTTAGCAGAGAGTTCCATTGGACGGGTGATCTGTCTGTCAAGGTGTCTGGACAAGGGGGAGGGGCTGTATGTGACGGTGCGCAGCGGGGAACACACAGCTATTGAAATGAAAGCTGTGATGTTCCCGGCGCTGTAATCAAACAGGCGGCGGCTCTCTCCCTTCACTGGCTGCAATGGGGACACTGGCTGCACTACCGGGGACACAAGCTGGCTGCATCTGACGGGCACTGGTGAGGCTGCAATGATCTCTTGTATCATGTCCGCAGTTTCTGACTCTTCTGAGCATGTCCCCAGTCTCTGACCATCTCCTGTACCATGTCCTTAGTCTCTGACCATCTCCTGTACCATGTCCGCAGTCTCTGACCATCTCCTGTACCATCTCTGCAGTGTCTGACCATCTCCTGTACCATCTCTACAGTGTCTGACCATCTCTGCAGTCTCTGATCATCTCCTGTACCATCTCTGCCGTCTCTGACCATCTCCTGTACCATGTCTGCAGTCTCTGACCATATCCTGTACTATGTCCTCAGTCTCTGACCATATCCTGTACTATGTCTGCAGTCTCTGATCATCTCCTGTACCATGTCTACAGTCTCTGACCATCTCCTGTACCATCTCTGCAGTCTCTGATCAGCTCCTTTATCATCTCTGCAGTCTCTGACCATCTCCTGTACCATCTCTGCAGTCTCTGACCATCTCCTGTACCATGTCTGCAGTCTCTGACCATCTCCTGTACCATGTCTGCAGTCTCTGACCATCTCCTGTACCATGTCTGCAGTCTCTGACCATCTCCTGTACCATGTCCGCAGTCTCTGACCATCTCCTGTACCATCTCTGCTGTCTCTGACCATCTCCTGTACCATCTCTGCTGTCTCTGACCATCTCCTGTACCATGTCCGCAGTCTCTGATCATCTCCTGTACCATGTCCTCAGTCTCTGTCCATCTCCTGTACCATCTCTGCAGTTGCTGACCATCTCCTGTATAAAAATATTTGTAAAAGCAGTCACTTTCGGTATCGGTGTTGTTTCGGTATCGGTTTTCGGGATCAAGCAAGATTTATTTTCGGTATCGGTTTTGGCACCAAAAAAAACATTCGTTGCATCCCTAGCCTCTACAGTGGTGGCCAGGAATTTAGAATACTGGCTGGAACAACTGAAGGGCCATATTGAGGCAGGTACCCCTCAGAAAGATTTGTTGGATACTTTGCCAGTCCTACAAAAGGCAGTAGGTTATATGGCGGATGCTTCGGCTGAGTCAGTTAAAATTTCCGCAGGATCTTCAGCGTTAATTAACGCTGCTAGAAGAGCTTTTTGGGTCAAGACCTGGTCGGGGGATTCGGCCTCCAAAGCAAAGCTGTGCGGCCCCCCTTTTGAGGGGTCCTAGTATTTGGCCCAGATCTTGAAGCTGTTCTAGATAGAACAGCGGACAAGAAAAAAGCATTCCCAAGGAAAAACAAGGTGACACCACAGCCTAAAAAGAATTTTCGTCCTTTTTTCCAGACCCGGGGCTTAAAGGAAACAGGACAGAAGAGACCTTGGAGGTCTCAAAGGGGTCGAGGGAAGTCTGGGGTGTTTCGCCCCCCCAGTCAACACGCTAAAACCCAGTGACGGTCTCCTGACTGTGGGGGGAAGGCTTCAGTCCTTTCTTCCGCAGTGGGAGGGGGCGACATCCAGTGCGTTTTGTTCTCAAGGTAATTTCGGAGGGTTACACACTGGAGTTCTCGGAAAGCCCACCGTCCCGTTTTTATGTGACACAGCTCCCCAGAGATCAGGAGAAGTCAGTGGCAATGACATCGCTCTTGCAGGAGTTCCTGCAACAAAAAGTAATCATCCCAGTCCCCCAGTGGGAGGAAGAACTAGGGTGCTATTCTCATGTTTTTTCTGGTAAAAAAGCCGTCAGGAAAATTCAGGTTAATACTGAATTTAAAGATCTTAAACAGGTCCATCCGGTACAAAAAGTTTTGGATGGACACGATTTATTCCGTGGGGAAACTCCTGCCCGCAGGGTGCTTTCTAGCCTCCATAAATTTAAAGGACGCATACCTACATGTTCCCATAACACCGGTGTCACAGAAATATCTGCGTCTGGCAATCAGAGCAGAGGGAGTGGTGTCACACTTTCAGTTCAGGGCTCTCCCGTTTGGTCTCGCTGCTTCTCCAAGGATCTTCACGAAGATCATGGCAGAGGCTTTGGCACCACTCAGGTTGGAAGGGGTATCTGTAGTACCATATCTGGACGACTTTCTCTTGTTCGCCAGCTCGGAGAATCTTTCACGCAGGGATCTGAAAAGGGCACAGAGCCATTTAGTGAGTCTGGGTTGGATTTTGAACAAAGAAAAATCAAGCCTAAATCTCTCCCAAGTGATCATTTTCCTGGACTATATAATCAACTCGGTGCAGGAAAAGATTTTTCTCCTGGAAGAAAAAGATAGTAAAGGTACAGGCGGCAGTAAAGAAAGTACAGACAAATCTGGCTGTTTCAGTTCGAGCAGCCATGTCCACACTGGGGCTTCTTGCAGCCTCTATCTCAGCTGTTCGGTGAGCCGCCTCCATGCAAGAGACCACCAACAGGCGATCCTACAGAGTTGGACCTACTGAGAGTCTCTGGAAAAACAGATAAGGATCCCGTCACCAGTAAAAAGAAAGTTTATGGTGGTGGAGGGATCAAGGGAATTTGAGCAAGGGTTTGCTCTGGATGTTTCCCGCAGCAAAAATTCTCACAATAGATGCGAGCTCCTGGGGGTGGGGTGCACATCTCGAGAGTTGGCTCAGGGTTCCTGGTCAGTGGAGGAATCCAGGAGATCCTCAAACTGGAGGGAACTAAGGGCCATTTTTCTGAATTTGTGGGCCTTCAGGCAGACGATCAGAGGCCAGTACATCCAGGTATTGTCAGACAACGCCACGGCAGTGGCTCACATATCAAGGCAGGGGGGAACAAGGAGCAGGTCTCTTCTAGACCTAGCCCTTCAGACTCTGACCTGGGCAGAGGACAACATGGCATCCCGAACAGCAGTACATCTGAAGGGCAGCCTAAACAATATAGCGGACTTTTTAAGCAGAGAAAGGGTGCTGGAGTCCGAATGGAGCCTAAGTCAGGAGGTCTTTCAGCAGAGAGTGGACAGATGGGGAATTCCCCAGATAGACCTTTTTGCATCAGACAAATGCAAAGGTTCCGGTCTACTATTCCCTAAACAGGCAGGACCAAGCGGAGGGTCTGGATGCACTGGCGCAGCGCTGGACCTTCCGTTTGTGTTACGCTTTTCCCCCTATACAAATTATCCCATTGGTGCTCAGGAAACTACTGGGAGAAAGGACAACTCTAATTTTAGTGGCCCCGTATTGGCCCAAGAGGCCTTGGTTTTCAGGCCTACTAAAATTGGCGGTAGAGTCCCATTGCTTACTCCCTCCGGTGCAAAGGGACTTGCTGTCTCAGGGTCTCCTTCTGCATCCCAACATAGGTCAACTCAACCTGCCAGCTTGGTTACTGAGGAGCAAATCCTGAGGAGTAAGGGTTTGTCCAATAATTTAATTTGTACCCTGCTAAATAGCAGGAAGAAGGTCACAAGGGCCATTTATTTTAAGACCTGGAAATGCTTTAATTTCTTGTATGATTCAAAAAATTACTCCCCAAAGGAGAACTTTTCTGTTCTGGAATTTTTACAAGACGGAATAGAAAAGGGTTTGGCAGCAAGCACCTTGAAAGTTCAGGTGGATGCATTATCAGTTTCTCTAGAGAGAAGGTTATCTCTAGACCCTTGGATCATCAAGTTTTTCAAGGCACTAGCTAGAGCTAGACCAGTGCCTTTTAAGTGTTTTCCCAAATGGGATCTTTCATTTGTCTTAAAGGGTCTGACTAGAAGACCCTTTGAACCACCAGAAGAGGCCACAATTAAGTTGTGGTCTTTAAAACTAGCACTGCTGATAGCAGTCACTTCGGCTAGAAGGGTCAGTGAACTTCAGGCATTGTCCATCATTGAGCCTTTCTTGACAATTTTCCCAGATTGGGTAGTACTGAGAACAGACCAGGGGTTTTTGCTGAAGGTTGCTTCAGTTTTCCACAGAGCTCAAGAGATAATCCTACCAACGTTTTATCCAAATCCAACAGGCCCTAAAGAAAGAGAATTTCATAGTGTGGACGTAAAGAGATGCGTTTTACGCTATCTAGAGGTAACAAAGGAGTTTAGAAGATCCAGTTCTCTTTTTGTTTTATTTTCTGGGTCTCATAAGGGTTACGGAGCTTCTAAAAGCACGATTGGTAGGTGGCTTCAGATGGCTATTCACAAAGCTTATAGGGCTGCGGAAATAGAAGCTCCCACAGGGGTGGTTGCCCATTCAAATCGGGCTGTAGCTACATCCTGGGCGGAACGGGCTGGAGCTTCGCCAGGGAGAATTTGTAAGGCGGCCACATGGACGAGTTATTCCACCTTTACTCGTCATTATAGGATGGACCTGCTCTCGGCAGCAGAGCAGTCGTTTGGCAGGAAGGTCCTGCAAGCAGTTGTCCGACCCTAAGAGTAAGTACTCTTTTGTCATCTCCAGGTGCTGTCCTGAAAGACGAGGTGAGAAAACCTTAGACTTACCGGTAACGGTTTTTCTACGAGTCTTTCATGACAGCGCCAATTACCCTCCCTTGGGTTAAAAATGTTTATAAATGTTAATGTGTTGTGGTTGCTTATATATTTTCAGCATGGCCAGAGGTACTCTGTAACAACTGAGGCCATGGTGGAAGTGTCCAGGCTTTAAAGGAATAACTGCAGTGTTTCCTGGGAAGTGGGTGGAGATGCGCTCTCTCCAGGTGCTGTCCTGAAAGACTCGTAGAAATACCGTTACCGGTAAGTCTAAGGTTTTTTCCTGCACTGGAACACTGTAAAAAGCATCAAAAATGCACTGGAACGCACATGTCCTTATTTAAGGTTAAGAAAAAAGAGGGGGGAAATGCTCTGGTCTGCATCTAAAACGCACTGGAACGTATCTCGCACATGTCAAAAATGCGCATGCAGAAAAGCATCTGGAACGCATCTGGACTGCGTTTCTATGGTGTGAACTGGCGCTTAGATTTTTCTTCTATTCACTCACTTTTTGCATTTTTGAAATTGATAAAAAAAATTGACATTTAAAAATATATTTAAACCAATTTCAAAAGATATGGGATTTTTATGGTGCTGTCCTGTAAGATTTTTCAAATTTTTAAAATCACAATTAAAAATGTACAATTCTACTTCTCAAATACAGCAGAAGTTTTAATGTTTCTCTTCTTCATCAAGGCTACACTGCTGCTTTCCTCAACAAGTTTCGCCAACAACAGCTTTATCAGGAGTGTGTCCAGATAATAAACTGTATACAAATAACATGTATGTAAAATCATATTTACAAGTATTACATTTGTTAAGTCATACAATCACATCATCATGCCATGCTTACCCATGTTAGCATTTTTTCAAAAAGTATCTAATTTCTTTTTTTTTTATGAATACTTCATAAAAATGTGAAACATCTTATAAGATTTGTATGATCTACCGCTGTAAAAATCCCATATATATGGAAATTGGTTTATATAATTTTGGGGATGTTTTATGAATTAGATCCTGATCCATTGATGATCTATATTAAAAATTAAAATATATATTTTTGAAAGCATTCTTACTTTACAGCATTTCTTTACACTTGCCTAAAACTTTTGCACAGTACTGTATATAAAAAGATAGTTTAGGGGAAGCTAGCTTCTTTTGGTGCTAGTCCTCCTTACCTATGCTTGAGTGGTTAGGGTCAGTCCCGATGCACCTTTTTATTTCACCTTCTTTCAGCCCCCTGGGCCCCACCCTCTGTGGGAATAGGGTTAGGTCAGGGTATCTCCCTCAGCTCTTTGATCCTTGGGTATGCAGGACTTCCTTGGGCTAGGCTCCACTATAGAGTTTATAGGCATTACCATTTACACATTTGCTGGTATCCTGTGGCTGGAGGCGCTGGGTGTCACTAAGGGTAGTAGCAAAGCCTTGGGAAATTACATCAGACCTAGAGTTCTGGCCTGGGGAACTCATGGGGAAGGGGTCAGGCTTCCGCTTCCAGGTCCTGCATGAACGCTGGATACTGAGCAGGCAGGTCAAAGTGCTTAATTATTCTCAGGTGAGCCTTCTGCAATGTGATCCAGAGGGAAGACATACCTGGTGGTGATTTCCGGTCCCACACTATATACTACTGGACTCTAGGTCCTCCGTTAGTCCCTAGTAGTCTTATTGAGGCACTGTTGGCTTTTCTTTTTTGTATCGCTGGGGTGTTATTTGGTGATGGATAGGGTAGTGGCTTTCTCACAATTTATTATTTTAATTTTTTTTATTAGGAGGTGCACCGAAATCCCAGCTGCCGAAACATATCGGTCGAAAAAAAAAAAAGGTGCCGATAATGGCACTGAAAAGGGGGTGGAGTCCGCCCCGGGTGCTGCACATTGTGGGGGCATTATCCGTCCTCCTTGTCACGCAGAGCTGCAATCTCCGTGTCACAGAGCTGAATTGTCCTGGCGGCCGCAGTAACAATGTCCCGCCTCCTGTGATAGATGGCACACTGATCCAATGCTGGGACATTGAATCAGTATGACATATCACAGGAGGTGGGACATTGTTACTGTGGCCACCTGGCCCGGGAAATTCAAATCCAGCTCCGTGACACAGCGGGAGACCGCCGCTCTCATCCGGGCACTGGTGAGGCTGCATCTGACAGGCAGGCTGCACCTGACAGATACTGGTGAGGCTGCATCTGACAGGCAGGCTGCATTGATCTCCTGTATCATGTCTGCAGTCTCTGACCATTTCCTGTATCATGTCTGCTAGAGGTGCACCGAATGGAAATTTTGCTAATACTATTAGCAGTGTGTTCAAGTTTAAGTAAGAGATTGAAGACATGATACAAGAGATGGTCATAGACTGAGGACATGATACAAGAGATGGTCAGAGACTGCAAACTGCATTTTTCTTGAGCTTTTCTTGCACTAAAGGCACCAATAACGGCCAAAAAATTCATATTAATTTAAATTTATGATATTAATTAAAAAGTCAAACATAATAGAATTATGTATAAAAATATAAATGTTTTTTTAAAAACTGTTTTGGTTTTTGACATCTTGCATTTTCAGTTTCGGCACCAAAATTTCCATTCAGTGCACCCCTATTTTTTATGTTCATGTGCCATCTAAGAAGCAACCCCCTTTAACATCTAAAAGAAATGTTCTTGTGCTGCAGCTTACTGGAGCAAGCTGTTATGTCATAATTGTATTGAAAAATTGGTGAGAAAAGAGTCCTCTGCAGCTTGCAAAGATCTTCTCACGAGTGTAAGGCCGGCCATACATGGATCAAAATTCAGTTCAGCAGGGTCTGGCTGATTGTCGATCCATGTAGGGGCAGGCTGGTTGTGCACAAGTCGCTCTATCGATCAACTTGTGTACAACCAGCCTGTTGGGAAATTTTCTCTCGATCAGCATTGTTGGCTATAGCCAGCGGGGGTGATGAGTGTTATCTGACGGCGAGGAAATCTTAACCTGCTGTCAAAAGAAAAAAGCTCAGCAGCAGGGATTCCACTCAATGTGGATGGGGGAAATCGAATAATTTTCTATCATTCAACTATCTTCAACTTTTCAAGCTTTTAGATCCACGCTATCTGATCTTAGATGCCCGAGCTAATGATCTATTGTGCCATCTGTTTCAGTTCTAGGCTTGTCTGAAAGGAATACGGAAGCAGCGGAAAAGGAGGTTGAGTCCCTTGGGCAGCTTAGTGACACTACCTCCCCCTAGGGGCCAGAGATCCTAAATCCTCCAGATATAAGCTTTTTCTGGAAGAAGAGGTCAGGCTTCAGCTCCATGTAGATGTTTACCCCTTCCCACTGACTATAGGCATATCTGTGGCAGCACAGAGGTGGGCCTTATTCTGTGCTGCCAAATTTATATATATATATATATATATATATATATACATATATACATATATATATATATATATATACATACATACATACACACACACACACACACACACACACACACACACACACACACAGTATATGTCACTCAGTCTAGCACTCCCAGCGCTGTCACATACCAATAATTAGGAGCTAGTATAGGATGGACATGTGATCAATGTGACAGCCGCCCACATGATCAGGAAGCCCAGAAAAGTCTCTGGTGTTAAGATTTTTTTTTTCTGAGATGGCGGGAAGGGGTAAACACAAATATAAACTGATATGCTCTGCAGGTGACAAATTTTATAAATTCCCTGCTTCATCAAAATGTAGAGAAAAGGTTTTTGGCTTGACCTACACTTTAATACTGAAGGCTCATATCCTCATAACTTGGACAGTAAGAGCATGCAGGAATTTGTAGTCCCTCATCATCACAACTTATCAGAATCCTCTCTCTCTAATGTAGGGGATTGTTGGCCATGGTAAAGCAGTTTCTTTTTCAGAGCCTGTCACTCATTTCTGTGTGTCCTGCACACTTCCAATAACTTCTGAAATAAATTATTTATCCACACATCCAAAAATGAGTTATAAATCCCCAGCTGCTTCTAATGCCATTGTGGATTCTAATCAAAATAATCTTCAATGTCAATGTTTGGATCCAGAAGATTCTCTCCATATGCTGATAGGTCCATCTGATTTAAGATTAAGTTCTCAAATGTTTCCTCCAAGTCCGTCTCTCCAATCAGCACCGCCCCCACCATGCGCCCATTCTGCATCACCACTTTGACGTACTCATGTCCCTTGGTACAGCGCAGCATCAGTTCATAGTCCAAAGCCAGGCCCTGCGCATTGTACTTCCCCAGCAGAATCACCTGGATAGGGGACAGAGGAGGTTACATGGAAGTATCACAATAAAAGATTTGATCAACTAAAAAAAAAAAAAAATCACATTCTAAGAATTAGCTGCAGTAGTAGACCATACTAAAACAAACCATTAAACACTATAACCTTTAAAAGCATTAACACAGCCTTAAATGTGTTTTAATGCAAGCAGTGTAAGTATCTAACCGACTTAGGGGTTTATTTACTAAAGGCAAATCCACTTTTCACTACAAGTGCACTTGGAAGTGAAGTCATTGTAGATCTGAGGGGGGCATGCAAGGAAAAGAAACAGCATTTTTGTTTGTACATGATTAGATGACAGAAATCAGCAGAGATTCCCCTCAGATCTACAGCGAGTGCAAAGTGGATTTGCCTTTAGTAAATTAACCCCTTAGTATCAGGCTCTTGCAGTGTCTGTACAGCAGAGCTCAGGAGAGAGCAGAGTGCGAGAGATGAATTAATCAGTCTGCCTCTACCCCCTTTAATGTCCTGGCGGAGGGACAAGACCTGTATATGTTATTGATTGGCAGCAAAGAAAACCCAGGCCCCCTGCCCTGCTAGACAGACCTCTGATGTGTGGCAGAGCTGTTTAAAACCCAGGACAAAATGGATAAAATTACAAACCCTTTAAAAGGTTATACAGCTCCCGCATATGTTTTTCATTTGTATTTAGCAAATGCCGAAGTTCAGATTCAAGGGGAGTGTTCTATCAATGTTGCAGAATTGGACAGAAAATCCTGATCAACTGTCAGTTTCTAAATGGGTGGGGTCTCCTGGGTGACATCAATGACCAGATATGAACATGTCAATGTTTGGTCAAAGATGTACCCGGGAGACTTTTGTTTACATTGAGCAGCCTGGCTGGGAACGGTCATTTGCAATGAGCAGTTGCGAAATGTGTTTGTATTTTTTTTTTTTGTCTCAGTAGGCATTGTTCATTGATGTGGATCTGCAGCACTGGACTACATGACTAAAGCTAGATTCACATCTGTACAGGTGGTGCTGCTGTGGGACCCGCACAAATACCGACAGCCACCCACACAGATGGGTGGGTGCAATTAATCCTAATGGCGTGCCACCCGCACTGGAACCGGTGCGATTTCAAATATAGTGCAGGGATATCTTACCTGCGTGTCGCGGGCCACAGCAGCCCATTCAAATGAATAGGCTCTCGTGCCCGCACAAAGCATGGCCTGCACGGCCTCAGAGGTGTAAACCTAGCCTAGCAGTGATTTACTTTGTGAGACATATCCTAATCATACAGTACAAGGGCTGAAAATTCATAAACTTTTCACTGGCAAACTGTTCAGGATGTGCCCTCTGGGTATCCCCCCATAAGTCTTTTTCAAGTCGATGACATGTGTTACATCACACCACAGATCACACACTTCACCTTCACTTCTACGTAGAGCCCCTTCTAAGGTACGCAGGTGCTTCCAGTCACAAGGACAGGACAGTCTGCACCTGGGTTGCTACATACTCCTTCTCGGACATACTTACCCAATTTCTGCACTTTACTCTGAGAATGCCCTCATCCGTAGCAATGGTAGAAACTAGGCTAACAGGAGTCATGGCAAACACAGGTGAATATTTACTCTGCCCTCACATCATGGTGACAAGGCTTCCCTTGCAACAGAACAGGACCCAATTTTAGCTATCTCAGGCAGGCCTACCTGACCACGGCAGACTGTTCTTCCACTATATCACAATTCCTCGGACAACTAGCAGCTCTAAAACATGCATCGTTATCCAAAGCTCAAAATGCCAGGCCCCTTCTCCAGCTCCACCCGAATCAGATCCCGATATGCCTGCCCTAGAAGTAGCAGACATAAAAAAGGACCTGGAGGCAATGTTACAGGAGGCCACAGATTTCTCACTCCTAGGCTTCTATGCGCCTGACGTTACGGCCCCATAAAATGCGCTTGTGAGGTTGATATGCTCCTCTCTGTTGTGTGCAAAATCCTAGGCATTGTCATACTTAAATCATATTTTGAGTACAAAGGGTCCTGCTAAATCTAAAAGGACATTGCCTGTTTATTAAAAATAGAATGGGAAATTTATGACGGGATCAATGCAAAAATGATTTTCACCCATACGGAAATCATTGCCAAGTTCTATCCAATGGAAAAAACTCAAAAGCAAGGTATGTTTCAGTAGTAGACCCTGCCTTCTCAGCCTTAAAGCTTAAGTCCATGAATTCAGCTCCTTTGCAGTTGCTCCAGAGCTTGGTAAATGAGCAGAAGCTCTACTGACTTCCATCATCCAATCATGTGTAAGCAAAAATGCTGTTTTTTTATTTAACTTGCATATGATTGGGTATTCTTTGCAAAGTGAAGCTTTACCTCATTCACTAAGCCCTGGAGCAGCTTCACTTGCAGAGTGCAACTGCTTTTGGAAAAGTAGTAAATCAACCCCTTTATCTTTAAATTTGTAAAAAAAAAATTGAAAACCATTTATCATTTTCCTTATACTTCACAATTATGTGCCACTATGTGTTGGTCTATCACATAAAATCCCAATAAAAATACATTTAAGTTTTTGGTTGTAACATGACAAAATGTGGAAAATTTCAAGGGGTATGAATACTTTTTCATGTAACATCCAACTGTGAGAGGGAGGGTGGAGGAGGCAGGGAAAAATTAAAGTCAATTTAGAGTAAAGGTCCGCTTCAAGGTTATTTTCTCTTAGGATCAAATGCTAAAGAAATGTTACATTTGCCCCGTGAAAGTAGGAGATGATATTTCACACATACTACAAACATTATGTATGTTATTTGTGACTTTGGGGGAAAAGCTGACACATTTGCAAAGCAAAATTTTTTTATACACAGACCCCCCAGGTGTGTAACCTGCACAAATAATACCCATGGTCTGGTCTGTCACCCAACGAGAAATACCTGCATGGCTGAGGACTGGACATACAGAGTGGGCCAGCATAACCAACTTCATTTTGTTTGTATCTGTTGTTTTCCGCACATGTACATGAGAGGCTGCAATGAGCCAGCAGAAAGTCGGCACCCAAGTCAGGGAGTCCAGGGATTATTGGAGCCTAGAGCAGAAGGTCTATTGCATAAATGTACTATTGTGATGTGTTTGACATCTGCCAGTCATAATGGCCTGGCACTGAGGTGTACGTACAAGGACTTGGAGGCTGGTATATATATATGGGCACCTCTAAGTTCTCTCTATGGGTATTAATGCCTGAAGTTTTTCTCTGTACAGGTATGAGCATTCTAGGTTTCTGCACACATTGCTGGGGAGCAGTCCAAAGAGTTACTTTAGCCTATATGAGGTAGTAATGGCAACATGGAATTCTAAAAAAGATTGGATGACTTCCTTACAATTAATACTATTCACAATTATAATTCTTAAGGCAATATAGGAATCCTGGGTGGTGTCAGGAAAATGGTGGGAGCTGTGAGGATAGATCTAAGGGGGGTGCGTCGTTGGTCATTCATGGTAACTATGTCATTATTGACCTAACACCACATGTTTAATATGCGCCATGTATGTCAGGCTGTAGAAGTGTATATACTTTAAGTATTGGTATCATGTATTATGTATGTTGGGCTTTTTCTGCACCTTGTAGTTGAAGAATTTGGTAACATGTGCAAAGAGTTCAAAGCAGAAATCCATTTCAATCTTCTCCCCTAGGTGGTCGGCCACCATACACTTTGCTGCGTACCAGCCCATCTGCCGTGCTTGCGTCCACAACCTCATCTATAAGAGAATATATTATTAGATATATGCAGTGGGGTTATATTTACATTTCTGCCTCTTTAGTTTTACTTTCCCATCACTGTCACAAAATCATTTGAATTAATTTTGGTTGTTTGGCACGATACGTACTTGCTGCCAGAGTGGGCTAGGTGTCCAGGCCGCAGTGCAGATGTCACCAGCAGCATATACATTGGGCACGGATGTTCGCATGTGGTCATCCACCTTCAGACCCCCATCTTCTCCAACGTCAAACTGAAACCAGGATCATATGAGAAAATGCAACACAAAAATTAGGCTGACATCAATACAATGAGGCATGACTTTGTAGAACAGTAACTGCAGGATTAGTTCAATCCGAAATCAGATTTAATTTCCAGTGTTAGAAAAAAAGGTTATTTTCATTTCATATTCCTGTGTATTGGGGAAAGTATATGGTGTACAGAAGTTCAATAAAATACCAAAATGTGTAAAAAAAATTTCACTTCTCACATTATTTCCGGGAAGAAATGGCTCGACGTTGGGTACCACTCCTGTAGCACTGATGATGAAATCACAGCCATATAGTTTTCCATTTGTCAGTTCCACATAAACTGGCCATTCAACTGAAAAAACACAAGAAGTAACTACTGAGCTGAAATAATATATATATAAAAAATAAATAAATAATCACCATTACTGAAGGGACAGGGTATAACATTTCATCAAAGCTGAACTCCACCTCACTGCAAGAGTAAAATGCTCATTTTTGTCTATGGTACCATTAAAAGCATTATTTTACCCTATTTCCACCCTGTTTGTGCAAATGGTCCCCCAAAGTTGCTTCTCTTTGGCACTCCATCAGTTGGCTGGTTGTAGACGCTCTGACAAGCAGTTCTGCACTGTAGGTGTGGATGCAGAAGGCTCACCCACAGCAGCTGGAGCATCAGAGGGAAGAGGAGAGTGCCAGAGCCAGGGGAGTAAAGGTTAAGGTAAATAAAATTTATTAATGGTACTCTGGGTAAAAAAAAACAAGCTTTCAATCCATTTTCAGCCTTAACAACTCCACATACAGAGGCCTTTAAAGCCCCAAACATTGCAATCATCCATCTGATATAGTTCACTATCTTTTCACACTTTCCTGCTGAAATCTGTCATATAGGTAAAATATATGGCAAAAAGAGGGCACCAACATTTTTGTTATCAAGACCTCTTGAGCTCCCTGAAAGCCTCCAAACCATCAATAAGTATACAGCAATTTTAGTTCCAAGTTGTCCTCAACCCTCTGGGCAATGTAGGCCCACAAGAGCTGGGCCTTGGAGATGAAAGCTGCTATTTCCTAATCAATTGCGCTTGTTTTTGGGAGTCCCCAAAGCAGACAGCGTGGTATTGATAACAAAGTTGTATGCAGATCATTGTGGTGCCTGCTAGCAACTTTAGATTTTTAGAAGTTGAATTCAAAAAGGGCTTTAAGAAGCAATCTGGGGAGAAAATAAAATGATTGACTGAGGATCTAAATAAATGAAAAGTATTCACATGCCTCATTCCATCACATTACCCAAAAATAAGAGGATTTATCCTCACCTTAGGGCAGCGGGTGGAGCCATGCAAATTACTCCTTTATTCCCCAACAGTCAAATGCACCTTCAAAACTACTGATCTATGGTGCAAATATAACTTGTTACTATGGAGCCATTTATTTCCAATGACATACAGTGGTTTCAGTTTTTTGGACATCAACAATGTGGTGTTTGAAAGCCATGGAATAAATGATTAGGCTACATCTGCACTATATACCAGCTGTTCTGGATGTGCATCTAGCGTGGTTGAAGAGGTTGGCATGAACAGCCCTGATGAATATTGACAAACAGCGGAGATAGTGTCAGGAGTGGAGGAGCCAATGTGATGAGAACTAAGTGACACCATCACAATGTATTCCTCCAGGCACTAGGACAATATGTGGGAATATCCTATTGCACATTCAAACTTGCAGAAAGCCAGACCAGCAACAAAGTAACTTTTTGCAATCTGCCCACAGGAAGACTGTTTCCTGTATGCATGTTAAGGGTCCCATTTTTCTATTTGCCTAACCTGTCTCTGGATTTTTTTTTGCTGCAATACTTGCCTATGCCAGAAGTAGCGCTGTGCTCTGGAGCGATTCTGTGGGGGACAGTGTGGGCCGGGACATTCAGCTGCTTGAATTCATCACTCAGGAGGACCCTCTGTACCTCACACTCCATCTCTAGATGGACACAGTGGGAGAACTGCAGGCAGAAGATATATAGAGGATGGTGACACCAGAAATAGCTGATGACAGGACAAGTGTCCCTAATGATGGTGTACTCACTTCCTTTGCAGCCTTCAGATTCATCCCCTCGTGCCAGTCAGGCCCCAGTGCACTGCCCAGACGAGACTCCTTTCTTTCTGAAATGAAAGATTAAACACATAGACATGAGGCGGCAGGCAGCAACCCCTGCCAACCAATCCCAGAGCAGGCAGGACCAGGAATCTTTACCGATGCAAAGCCAATATGGTTTATACTGATACAGTATAAAGTTTTACAGATCAGCAATGTTGACTTTTCCTCCATTTTCCCAGACTGCACGATTTATTATTTTCGACTGCTGCCAGCTACATGACAAAATGCCATGACGTGAACCCGCTGGAGGCTGTGACATTCACTAGAGCTAGCCAATCAGCTGGTCATTCAAAATCCAATCCTTGCCTTTGACAGTGATTATGTTATCAATGCTTGGCCAAGAAATGGAATTCCAGCCTCTAGTTGAGGGGAAGGGATCATAAGAGTTTCTGATTTGGTACAGGTTATTTCCACTGGCCAGGTGACATAATAATGGCCGACATTCTTCTATTTCCTGTGTTATCTCCCCACCAGTAGGCACAACAGTGGATTGTTATGTGATGTATCAAGCTATACAGTTGGGTAAGCTGCAGGTGAGGCTGTCCTCCAAATCCTAGAGGCTGGAGGTTGGGACAAGACTGCCACATGTGGATGGGCCTGATTCCTCAGTGGAATGTAGGAATGCTGGGAGTTGTAGCCCTCAGATTCCTCCAGGGTGGGGAAAAGGACAGACATGTGATGTGTGGATGGCCTAGAATCTTCAGTGTGATGTAGGAATGCTGCGAGCTGTAGCCCTCACATCTGTATGTACATCACAACCCTGTGTAGGACTGTTTAATTGACTGCTGTGCTGGGTATTCTCACTGGTCCCCAAGAATCATAACTAAACATTTATAGGAAATTTGAGGTAATTATTAAAATATATATATATCTCAATGTACAATGCCTTGAAAAAGAATTCATATCCCTTGAAATTTTCCACATTTTGTCATGTTACAACCAAAAACGTAAATTGGGCTTTCATGTGATAGACCAACACAAAGTGGCACATAATTGTGAAGTGGAAGGATAATGATAAATGGTTTTATATACGCATAGATCTTACAAATAAGTATGTGAAAAGTGTGGTGTGCATTTGTATTCAGCCCTCAATACTTTGTAAAACCACCTTTTGCTGCAATTACAGCTGCAAGTCTTTTTTGGGGATGTCTCTACCAGCTTTGCACATCTAGAGAGTGACATTTTTGCCCATTCTTTGCAAAATAGCTCAAGCTCTGTCTGATTGGATGGAGAGCGTCTGTAAACAGCAATTTTCATGTCTTGCCACAGATTCTCAATTGGATTTAGGTCTGGACTTTGACTAGGCCATTCTAACACATGAATATGCTTTGATCTTAACTACTTCATTGTAGCTCTGGCTTTATGTTTAGGGTCGTTGTCCTGCTGGAAGGTGAAACTCTGCTTCTTTTGCAGACTCTTAACAGGTTTTCTTCTAAGATTGCCCTGTATTTGTCATCCATCCTCCCATTCTGACCAGCTTCCCTGTCCCTGCTGAGGAAAAGCATCCCCACAACATGATGCTTCCACCACCATGTTTCACGGTGGGGATAGTGTGTTCAGGGTGATGTGCAGTGTTAGTTTTCCGCCACACAGCATTTTACTTTTAGGCCAAAAAGTTCAATTTTGGTCTCATCTGACCAGAGCACCTTCTTTCACATGTATGCTGTGTCCCTCACGTGGCTTCTCGCAAACTGTAAACAGGACTTCTTATGGCTTTCTTCTTGTCACTCTTCCATAAAAGCCAGATTTGTGGAGTGCACGAATAATAGTTGTCCTGTGGACAGATTATCCCACCTGAGCTGTAGATCTCTACAGCTCCTCCAGAGTTACCATGGGCCTCTTGGCTGCTTCTCTGATTAATGTTCTTCTTGTCCGGCCTGTCAATTTAGGTGGACGGCCATGTCTTGGTAGGTTTGCAGTTGTGCCATACTCTTTCCATTTTCGAATGATGGATTGAACAGTGCTCTATGAGATGTTCAAAGCTTGGGATATTTTTTTATAACCTAACCCTGCTTTAAACTTCTCCACGACTTTATCCCTGACCTGTCTGGTGTGTTCCTTGGCCTTCATGATGCTGTTTGTTCACTAAGGTTCTCTAACAAATTTCTGAGGGCTTCACAGAACAGCTGTATTTTTACGGAGATTAACCACTTAAGGTCCGAGCCTCTTTTAGAGATTTGTTGTTTACAAGTTAAAATAATTTTTTTTTTTGCTAGAAAAATACTTATAACCCCCAAACATTATATATTTATTTTTTTCTAACACCCTAGATAATAAAATGGCGGTTGTTGCAATACTTTATGTCACACCGTATTTGCTCGAGCAGGCTTACAAGTGCAATTAATAATCTCCATTGGCAACATTTAAACATTTCTACAGGTTACCAGTTTTGAGTTACAGAGGAGGTCTACCGTTTTCAAATATGCGGGCGTGACTTACGTATGCGTTTAGTTTTGCGCATGAGCTTCCTGGCGGGACAGGGCGTTCAAAAAATGTTCTTTCTTATTTATTTTACACTGTCCTTTTACAAAAAATGTTTTGGGTCACTTTTATTCCTATTACAAGAAATGTAAACATCCCTTATAATAGAAAAAAAGCATGACAGGTCCTCTTGAATATGAGATCTGGGGTCAAAAAGACGTCAGATCTCATATTTACACTAAAATGCAATTTAAAAAAAGAAAGAAATAAATGTATTTTTTTTTTTACTAAAAAAAAAAAAAATATCCCCTTTAAGTGCATTGGGCGGAAGTGACGTTTGACATTGCTTCCGCCCTCCAATGCTATGGAGCCAAGTGGGGGCCAACTTTCCCTCACTCGGCATCCAGGCTGTGAGGGGAGCAGACGCGATTGTCTCCGCCGCTACCAACGGCTCCAGTACGCCACCAAGACGATCGGCGCGCGGCGGGAGGGGGCCCTCTCCCGCCCCTGATAAAAGTGATCTCGCAGTGAATCCACCGCTGAGACCAATTTTATCAGAAAGAGGACTGCCGACCGTTTTTTAAAAATACTAGGGTTATGGCAGCTAGCTGCTGCGATAACAACGGTATTTAGCATCAAAGTACCGACGTATAACGACGTCAGGTGGTCCTTAAGTGGTTAAATTACACACAAGTGGACTCTATTTACTAACTAGGTGACTTCTGGAGGCAATTGGTTCCACTAGATTTTAGTTAAGGGTATCAGAGTAAAATCTTCAAGGGGTATGAATACTTTTTCAAGGCACTGTAAATTGAGATATATATATTTTAATAATTACCTGGAATCTCCGATGAAAGTTTACTTATGATTCCTGTATACAGCACTTACAATTAAAGCAAACAAAAATGTGTGTGTAGTCCAATAAAGTATCATCCTAAAAATTTCCACCACCATACAAAAGTCCTCCAAACGTGACAAGATCATAATCAAAAGTCCATGTAAACACTCCTTCAACAAGATGTGGATATAATCCAATGGTGTCTCCTCCTAAAGTTTCCACCACCATAAGAATCTTCAGTATATCCCACAGTGTTCCCTTCACCGCACTTAAATGCACTTACCAGAAGTACATGCCTATTTTGTTATAGAATAATTAAGAACAGCTTTTGCAGGCTCAAAACATAAGCATATAGAAAGCCGAAAATAAACTCACATAGTGTGATACCATTCAAATAACGTTATTAGGGAACATTAAAAATATAGTCACAAATGAATGGTCAGAAGGCCAAGCACAAACAAAAACAAAAGCTCTGTGTAGCTGTATTGCTTGATCTGTAATCTAGCAGACTGGTAAATCCTTTGTCAAGGATCTCCATGACACAGTTTTCTATGCTGAAACACGTAGGGGAGGGGAACCTGATGCTGTTAGTTGGATTTCCTTGTAGTGGATCTCTGCTTGTGCTGAAGCTGGAAAAGGTGAGGAGCTAAGCGGCTGGCAGACTTACCAGTCTCTACTAAGCTACCAATCCAGCAATACAGCTACACAGCTGTCCTTTTGTTTTTTGTGCTTGGTCTTTTGAGCCTTCTGTTCCTGTCTAAAGAAGGAGCTACAGTCATATTTATGAAAATCAAAAAGTCAGCAGCTCCAAAAACTGCAGCTGCTAACTTTTAATATACAGGAACTCACCTGGCCCAGGATCCAGCGCTGTGCTCACCTCATTTTCTCCACAGGTCTTTAGGCCTCAGTGCCAGCAATCCTACCCATGGGCACCCGGCTGTGACAGGTTGCTCACTGGACATGCGCAAGTTGCGCTGCGCATCGTGAATGGTCCTGCAGTCTTCTGGGACCTGTGGCATGTTCCAGAAGACTGCGGCGTGGAGAACAACTGCTAAGGTCGCTTAGGCAATACATTAGCGCAGCCCCACCCCCCCCCCCCCCCCCCCCGTTTTCTAATTCTAACTGTTGGTTACAGAGGAAAACAATGACATCTGGAAAGATCAACAGCAGGGCCAATTTTTCTTTACAAGATGTAATTTAATCCAGCTACAGCACAGTGGCTTAACGGTTAGTACTTCTGGCTGTGTCACCTCTGCCACTCACCTGCAGGGAGCGCTGTGGTATACTTGGTTCTCTTGCAGGCCAGGGGAGTCTCTGCTTTATCAGAACTCAGTTGTGGGATGAGAAATTGGGCCGCTCCGGCATCAAAGAACGTGTTCCCGATAGACTTGTCTTTCACCGCCCAGATCACTTCACAGCCCTCAATTTCATATCTGAAGGTAAGACACAGATATAACACTCATCAGTCTGCAGGCCACTATAGGGCTGCATTGTATCCTGGTACAACCCCTCTGCCTCACAGTAACCTTCAGAAATCACAAGACTCCACTTCAACTGTTCAATAATACAATATATACAAGCACTGCCAGGTACAAATCGCTTTACATGTTCCCACTAGAGACTTCACCTTACTTTCTGTTCCCATGATGAGTGTCATTGGGACAGAAAGTGAGGGAAATATTGCCAGTGAACACATAGCACACTTTTGTACTTTAAGTAGAGTGGGGAAGGGTTATACTTGCTAATCAACTTCTAACTTCAGTTTGTTCAATAAAGCTTTAACAAGAAAAAAAAAAACTGGAGGCTGATTTTTTCTTTCTATGCACAGCTGCACCTGATTTTGCATTCAATTTACAAGCATTAAACGTCCAGCATGCCAGTGACCATTAGCATGCTACAGACCTCAGATCAGCCCCATTTCCTAAACCTTCAAATTTCAGATCAGCCCCAATTTCTACCCCTTCCCACCTCAGATCAGCTCTAATTTCTGCCCTTCACACCTCAGATAAGCACCAATTCATGTCCCTTCAAATTTTAGATCAGACCCAAATCCTTCACCTCTAATCAGCCCCAATACCTGCACCTTCACACCTCAGATCAGCCCTAATTCCAGCACCTTTACACCTCAAATCAGCTCCAGTTTCTTCACCTTCACACCTCAAATTAGCCCCAATTCCTGCTCCGTCAGACCTCCAATAACCCCAATTCCTTCACACCTCAGATCAGCCCCAATTCCTGCACCTTCACACCTCAGATCAGCCCCAATTTCTGTACCTTCACACCTCAGATCAGCCCCAATTCCTGCACCTTCACACCTCAGATCAGCCCCAATTTCTGTACCATCACACCTCAGATCCCAATAAGTCCCAATTCCTGCCCCTTCACACCTCAGATCAGCCCCAATTCCTGTACCTTCACACCTCAGATCAGCCCCAATTTCTGTACCTTCACACCTCAGATCCCAATAGGTGCCAATTCCTGCACCTTCACACCTCAGATCAGCCCCAATTCCTGCACCTTCACACCTCAGATCAGCCCCACTTCCTGCACCTTCACACCTCAGATCAGCCCCAATTCCTGTACCTTCACACCTCAGATTAGCACTAATTCCAGCACCTTCACACCTCAAATCAGCTCCAGTTCCTTCACCTTCACACCTCAAATTAGCCCCAATTCCTGCTCCGTCAGACCTCCAATAACCCCAATTCCTTCACACATCAGATCAGCCCCAATTCCTGCACCTTCACACCTCAGATCAGCCCCAATTCCTGCACCTTCACAACTCAGATCAGCCCCAATTTCTGTACCTTCACACCTCAGATCCCAATAAGTCCCAATTCCTGCACCTTCACACCTCAGATCAACCCCAATTCCTGCACGTTCACACCTCAGATCAACCCCAATTCCTGCACCTTCACACCTCAGATCAGCCCCAATTCCTGCACCTTCACACCTCAGATCAGCCCCAATTCCTGCACCTTCACACCTCAGATCAGCCCCAATTCCTGCCCCTTCACACCTCAAATCAGCTCCAGTTCCTGTACCTTCACACCTCAGATCAGCCCCAATTCCTGCACCTTCACACCTCAGATCAGACCCAATTCCTGTACCTTCACACCTCAGATCAGCCCCAATTTCTGTACCTTCACACCTCAGATCCCAATAAGTCCCAATTCCTGCACCTTCACACCTCAGATCAGCCCCAATTCCTGCACCTTCACACCTCAGATCAGCCCCAATTCCTGCACCTTCACACCTCAGATCAGCCCCAATTTCTGCACCTTCACACCTCAGATCAGACCCAATTCCTGTACCTTTACACCTCAGATCAGCCCCAATTCCTGCACCTTCACACCTCAGATCAGCCCCAATTCCTGCACCTTCACACCTCACATCAGCCCCAATTTCTGCACCTTCACACCTCAGATCAGACCCAATTCCTGTACCTTTACACCTCAGATCAGCCCCAATTTCTGTACCTTCACACCTCAGATCCCAATAAGTCCCAATTCCTGCACCTTCACACCTCAGATCAGCCCCAATTCCTGCACCTTCACACCTCAGATCAGACCCAATTCCTGTACCTTCACACCTCAGATCAGCCCCAATTCCTGCACCTTCACACCTCACATCAGCCCCAATTTCTGCACCTTCACACCTCAGATCAGACCCAATTCCTGTACCTTTACACCTCAGATCAGCCCCAATTTCTGTACCTTCACACCTCAGATCCCAATAAGTCCCAATTCCTGCACCTTCACACCTCAGATCAGCCCCAATTCCTGCCCCTTCACACCTCAGATCAGCCCCAATTCCTGCACCTTCACACCTCAGATCAGCCCCAATTTCTGTACCTTCACACCTCAGATCCCAATAAGTCCCAATTCCTGCACCTTCACACCTCAGATCAGCCCCAATTCCTGCACCTTCACACCTCAGATCAGCCCCAATTCCTGCACCTTCACACCTCAGATCAGCCCCAATTCCTGCACCTTCACACCTCAGATCAGCCCCAATTCCTGTACCTTCACACCTCAGATCAGCCCCAATTCCTGTACCTTCACACCTCAGATCAGCCCCAGTTCCTGTACCTTCACACCTCAGATCAGCCCCAATTCCTGTACCTTCACATCTCAGATCAGCCCCAATTCCTGTACCTTCACACCTCGGATCAGCCCCAATTCCTGTACCTTCACACCTAGGATCAGCCCCAATTCTTGTACCTTCACACATCAGATCCCAATAAGTCCCGATTCCTGCTGACAGATTCCTGCTGCTGAGATTGACAGGTGTGTGTGGATAGCAGTGGCTACCCAGTCTGTACACTACAATGGCACGCCGTCAGTAGTCACAGCTATTTGTACCGGTTTGCAAAACCAGTAATCACTGCAGCTGCTGCCTCAAGAGTACCAAGGCAAAGTGCTAAAATGTTTTCAGGAAACTATATACAGCTCCCTGTTGGCCCCTCTCACTAGCCATGATCTGCCTGCAATACATAGAGGAGCACAGAGACCCAGTAATGATGTCACTGGGTCTAAATAAGTTATGTAATGAAAATAGAAAGATTTTACTTGAACGTCTTATAGCATGTTGATGATTGGAAAGGAAGGAACCAGGGAAGACAAAATGTAAGCAGAATAAACTTCAGCTTTAATATGACATGTTGCAAAGGACTTGATACTTACATGTAGGATATTTGAGAAGACTTTGAAAAATAATTGTTATGGACCCAGTGATACATTTACCTATTTACTGAAAATACACTCCATTTAGACAAAACATTTGCCATACGTTCACCCTGTTAAAAAAACAAATATTCCCTGGCATGTGCCAATATTAGGTCTTCCATCTTCCATAGAGCTTACTCTGTTTATATGGATTATGGGGTGTGTTTCTCCAGAATTGCCTGTGACATAATTGCCCATATTTGTGTTCACAACTAATATTGCTGTCATAGAAAACTCCGGGGAGAAATCGCAGTGCTAAAGCTTCCCCCAGTTAAGGAGTGAGGAAGGAGTGAGAGTATTATCCCTGTTCTGGGATCCTGTTCCTTCTGGGGGGGGGGGCATTTTTTAGAGTCTCTGTGACCTGAAAGGTATTAGTTAAATACATTTGTAATTGCATGTGTCTGTGATTAACTTTTTGACACCCATACCATACACACAGTGAAATAGTTAGGGGTCCAAGTTCATCAGTAAGGAGGCAACCACTTACTCACCCTCATCAGGGAAGGTAGGTGGCATCTTCTTGTCAGCAACCTCTCCTGGGAAATTGGATTGTCAAAGGACCCATCAGCACTGGTGCATTATGGGGATGATCCCTTTAATAGAGAAACCTCTTTCTCAAGTGATAAATGCCATATGGGTTAATAGCAACAGAAACCTTCATATTCGCTTTGCCCTTGCTCTGAGCAAACTTGGCCTAACACCTGGTTAACTGGGCTGGAACTGCCTAAGACGAGTCATGCCATATTTTCCCACTTAAAGTAAAATAAAAACATTTTAACATTTGTTCCTCTATTGCTGAAACTGTTAAAAACAAATTTCAGAACCACAGAAAGCAACAGGAGGCAAATTCACATGCTGAATTAAAATCAGTTTACTGTAAATGTGACATCTGTTAGTATAAAACTCTTCCTGTGTGCACTGAAGTGACATCCAGAGACACTTACACCAGTTCCAGTGCGATTCCTCCGTTCCCCACTATAACCACCCGTTTAGCCTTGGCCAGGCGACACTGGAAGGTCTGAAATCCAGAAAGGAAAGAATGACAAAGTTGTTATATTTCCATTATTAGAATTATACATTTTTATAGCTTTGACATATTCTGCAGTGTTATATGGAGAACACTGAGCCAGTCACATCAGTCTCTGCCCCAGAAGAGTTTACACTTCAACATCCCTATAGTGACCCTGCTACTATTATCATACAATTATCGACCTGTCCTGTGTATTTTAGCACTGTGTGTTTATGTATACATAAGCTATGGCTGACAGTCTATAAAGCAGAACAGAATGTGCACTGCCTGGCCATGCCACCAAGGGGCAGCAGCTTTACATACACAACTTTAGCTAAAAATCATTGAAAAAAAAAAATAACTGAGATTTCTAAAAAAAAAAAAAACCTCTAAACCAAAAAAATATAAACCCCTCCCCCAAATCGCTAATTAATTTCAAGTGTGGGCTCTACAGCCCCCTACCCCCCCCCAACTCAACTTTTCAAACAAAAATTCTCAATATAGATGGGCCTTCTGGGAACTTAATGCTGTATACATGAAAAGAAAACTTTATTAGATATCAATGAAGAAAATCTCCCCTGCATCTTTTGTTTGCTCAGCTAAGAATCATACTATTTACAATAGGGCATGGTCTAATTGTTCAGATAACTGACTTTTCTAACAGTGTGGAGTGCTGTGTTTTATAATTCCTGGTTTGTGGTTAATAAGTTTGTTCACTGGGGGCTCTCATATATTGCCCCATTACACAGCCAATTGCACAGCTTCACTCAGCATCCACATACCTTAGCACTGTCTGTGTCACGTATCCCCAGCACATAGGGGTTCCCATCGTTGATGAGCTTGGGTCTGGCTCCGGCACACAGACACAGCCTGTCATAGGTGTAATGTCTTCCATCCTCTGTAATCACTTGCTGGAAACAGTTAATATACATCAGAAAATTGAGCATCAGGGGACAATAAAGAGTCCTTGTGATCAGATGGTAGATACAGCAAGGAGACACATTTAGGTACTGCAAGTACCTCATATACTGTGCACAGTTATCCAAGAGCCCGACATTCTGGGAGCTTCAACACTCAGTGAGCACAGATAGCCAAATCCAAACCAGCTCCTGTGGCCAAGAGCCGAACTGCATCCTTACTTTGATTTCACTAAACAATATCAGCTACTCTCAGTGTGTTTTAGAAGCTGTAGAAAGTCATTTGGTGGCTAAAGGACATCCAGTATCATCTAGTCTTTTACTTCCCAACACCCACTCCTTTAGACTGACATCCATCTACCAAGGCAATTTGATATTTGCAGAACTCCTACCAAGAGCCAGCCCGCTGCTTGCACCCGAACTGAGGAGTACTAAAAGGAATACTGAGGCAAGGTGCTGTCAAGAGCACCTTGCCGGCCGCTTCCACTAGCCATGTTCTGCTTGCACTGCATATAAAAGCATATAGATCTAGTGGTGACATCACCAGGGGCGGACTGACCATTGAGCCACTCGGGCACTGCCCGAGGGCCCTGGGCCACTAGGGGGCCCCATCAGGGTTGCCAGCCTCAGTAAAACCAAGGACAGTATGTATAAATCTGTGTTTTTTTTACATCTGTCTGTCTATACTGTGTGTACATGCATTTGTATACTGTGTGATTGTATACTGTGTGTGTGTATACTGTGTGGCCCCATAATCTCTGATTGCCTGGGGGCCCCATAATCTCCTATTGCCCGGGGGCCCCATGAGTTGTCAGTCCGCCCCTGGACATCACTATAGTCTAGCCACTACATTACTAGTCTATTATAAAGTGTGTAATGAAAATAGAAAGGTTTTACTTAAAAACTTAATTAGCGTGTTGATGAAGGGGGAAAGGAGGAAACAACGAAGGCAAGAAATAAGCAGACTGAACTTCCGCTTGAAGCCTTCGCCCTCCGACCTTACTATTGACCCATAACTATGAAGGACAGCCTCACAGACCAATAGTGTCATATGGGAGGGTATTGCAGCGCACCCTGTACAGTATGTGGGTGTACTACCTTTGCTAGTTCTTTATATCTGATTACCATTTTTCAAGTAACAGCTTGATATTCATTACCGTCGTACTGATAAAAAGTCAGTTAAAAACAGCACTTTGTTGTGATCTGTTTTTAAATACATATAAAGATGGAGAAGGCACTGTCTATTTCCTATGATCACAATCAAATGTTTTAACCAGTTAAATAGCCATACTCATCAGGGCATGGGAATAATGCAGGGATAAAACAGCAGATGTCTACCTGGGTGTCTGGGTATACTGTTGCTTTCCAGTAAACTGGTGAACTTTTCTGTATACATGTATTTTTAATCAGTTTTATGTACATTAAAAAAGAACTATGAAAAAAAGACAGTAACTCTGAAGGGATCAGTAGATGTAGAGATACATTTCTAATTAATTCTCTACATTTCCTGTAGAAGTTGAGCATGGCCACACCCACTCTCACCCCCCCAGGACTTCCTGTGGTAGAGGTAAGGCATCATTCTCACGAGGCGGATCCGATTCCACGGAGTCCGCCCCGGTCCGCCGGCTCAGCGGGAGATCTCTCCGTTGATCTCCACTGAGCCGGCGGATGACAGGTCACTGAGCGGGGAGGGGCTTGTCGAGCACCGCTGGTTTCTATGGAGAGATCAGACGAAAACGGACAGCATGTCCGTTTTCATCAGATCTCACCCGATCCGATCCGCCAGCGACGGATCTGAACGTAGAGGCATCCATCTGCTTTTAGCGGATCAGATGTCAGCGGACATGTCACCGCTGACATCCGTCGCTCCATAGACTAACATGGAGTGCCCGTTCAGGTCCGCCGTCAAAACTGACAGGCAGACCTGAACGGTCCGACCGTGTGAAAGGGGCCTAAGGTAGAAGCAAACCCAATCATTAAAATCTCATAGAAGCTTTCCCATGTTAACCACTTAAGGACTGAGCCTATTTTCGACACTTGTTGTCTATATGTTATATATATATATATATAAGTTATAATCATTTTTTTTTGCTAGAGAACTACTTAGAACCCCCAAACATTATAAAATTTATTTTTTCAGACACCCTAGAGAATAAAATGGCGGTAATTGCAGTACTTTATGTCACACCATATTTGCGCAGCGGTTTTACAAGCAAATTTTTTTTTTGGAAAAAAATACACTTTTTTGAGTTAAAGAATAAGATAATAGTAAAGTTAGCCCAATTTTTTTTTTATATTGTGAAAGATAATGTTACGCTGAGTAAATTAATACCCAACATGCCACGCTTCAAAATTGTGCCCGCTCATGGAATGGCGACAAACTTTGGCACTTAAAAGTCTCCATTGGCAAAGTTTAAAAACTTCTACAGGTTATCAGTTTTGAGTTACAGAGGAGATCTAGAATTATTGCTCTCGCTCTAACGATCGCAGCTATACCTCACATGTGTCATTTAAACACCGTTTTCATATGCGGGCGCGACTTACGTATGTGTTTGTTCTGAGCGCAAGCTCGGCTGGATGGGGCGCTTTAAAAAAAAAAAAAAGGTTTTCTTATTTTTTTTACCTTTTATTTTTGCACTGTCCTTTTAAAAAAAATAATTTGAGTCACTTTTATTCCTATTACAAGGAATGTAAACATCAGTTCTCAAATGTACACTAAAATGCAATAAACAAAATTAAATGTCATTAAAAAAAAAAAAAAAAATCCCGTTTAAGAGCATTGGGCGGAAGTGACGTTTGATATCCTTTCCGCCCTACAATGCTATGGAGCCGATTGGCTCCGCCGCTACCGATGGCTCCGAAAAATGGCGGAGACGACCGGAGGGCCCCTCCCGCCATTGATAAAAGTGATTTTGCGGCGAATCCGCCACAGAGACCACTTTTATCTTAAGGAGCAACGCACAGCGTTCCTGAAAATACCGGGGTTATGTCAGCTAGCTGCTGCCATAACAACTGTATTTAGTGTCAAAGTACCGACGTACAGGTACCGCGATTTGTGTGAAGTGGTTAATGTAATTTCAAACATCATTTTCAATATTGCAAAGTTAAAAGAATCTCTAGTTATCCTGCCATGAAGAGCAACAACAATTTGTCCCTGTCTCCCTAAACATTTTCCTGTATTGTCACACTATTACAGAGCTTCTATTGAAGACTACAGGTGGGCGTTTCAACAAATATTACGCAGACATGGTCCACTCACCACTAGAGATGGGCTTGGGCGTGTTCGAAATCCCACATCCCCAATCCCGCCAGGAAGCCAACACTGCACAGCGCTAATCACAGGCAGGGAGATATTTCCCGATCTGTGCAGCTGCAGAGCGAAAAATGTCTCACTGCCTGTGATTAGTTGTGCAGTGTTGGCTTCCTGGCAGGATCGGGCATGTGGGATTTCGAACACGCCCAAGCCCATCTCTACTCACCACCATCAGGAAACCCTCCCTGAGAAATGCTATGCAGCCATCCCTGGAGTGCATGTAGACCAAAAGTGGCTGCTAAGAGGTCACAGAGTCATCACCATTCCATTATTGAGTGTTAATGGAGAAAATATTGTGCAGTGAATAAAATCAAATGCAGGAAGGTGAATGTTCCTCCTTACAGACAGATCTTGTATGTGTATCTGTAGTTCTCAGGATGAACACTATCTGTTAAAAACAATGCAGTCTGGTTTAGCATCAAACCCTCCCTCAGTGATCAGAGAATGTTCCTCGTAGCTGCTGGGAAGAGATCAATAAAAGACATCACAGGCTATGCTGCAGCTTACATTCAAAGAGACAATGAAAGTGCACATAACCTGATATTATGTAAGCATACCACAGTTCACTTTAACCCCTTTCTGCTCAGCCCCGGTATCCCTTTAATAGGGTCTGTACAGCTGGGGGCAGGAAGGATCAGCAATCATGTGATCACTGTAATTGGCTGTCACAATGGTCACATGATTCATGGTCCTGCCACCTACCAATTGTTGCTGGGGACCGAGAGCTGACTTGGACAGTTCTGCCTCTATGCTGGGAGCATACCATGAGCACAATCAGCATAGAAACATCAGCTGGCCAGTTAATGCCCACTCTTTTGCCACCACACATATGTGTTTCACGAACGTTAACAGGTTAAATAACTTCATACGCATAGTCGCATACTCTTAGATCTTTCCACAGCCTTTGAAACCATTGATCTCCTCCTCTGCTTTTCCTGTTGGGGTACCCCAAAGCTCTGTCCTTGGTCCCTTCTATTCTCTCTCTACACTTCTTCTGTTGGCCAGATGATAACCACTAGGAATGGGCTTGGGTGTGTTCAGAATCCTAGTCCCAAACCATCTGCCCGATCCCGCCAGGAAGCCGAACATGCACACCGCTAATCACAGGCAACGAGACATTTCTCGGTCAAAAGCCGCACAGACCAGGAAATGTCTCACTGCCTGTGATTAGCGGTGTGAAGTGTGGGCTTCGTGGCAGGATCGGGCAGGTGGGTTGGGACTTGGATTCCGAACACACCCGAGCCCATATCTAATATCCACCCAGGGCTTCCAATGCCACCTCTACACAGACGACACCCAGATCTAACCTTCTACTCATTAGCTCACCCCTTTGATCTCCTCATGTATCATCAATTTATTGAGCAACATATGACATATCAGTACGGATGTCACACCACTGCCTCAAAATCAAGCTGTCTTAAAACTGAACTCATATTTCCTCCTCCCAGATCCCCCTCCCCCTTTATCATTGAGATCCATAGCACAACTAAATCTTTCCACTTTAACCTCCATAACTTTTCCAAAATGTGCCCCTTCTTAACTAACAAAACCACAAAACAACAAATTCACTCCTAGGTTATCTCCCAACTTGACAACTTCAACTTTCTTCTCACAGGCCTATCTCTACACAGGCTACCCACCCTCCAGTCCATCATGAATGCTGCTGCTAGACTCATCCACTTTACTAACCCATCTGTGGCTGCAGCCTCTCTCTGCCAATCCCTCCACTAAAATTCCACTAGCCCAACATATAAAAATCAAAATACTAACAACATACGAGGGGTCTTCAAAAAGTTTCCTCACTTTTATATCCTCATAAAAAGCCATCCACAGCACTACCTCCAGCTACATCACCAAACTCTTCTCGATATATTGCACAAATCATACACTCCTCCCAAGAACGCCTGCTCTCTAGCTCCCTCGTCACCAACTCCCATGCCTATCTCCAGGACTTCTCCAGAACCTCCCCCATCCTATGGAACTCCATACCTAGAGTTGCCACTTCATCCTTTTAAACCCAAACACATATTAATTACACAGGTTCTGAGGCAGAATAAGGTGGTAATTAGACTCACTTATCGGCATTAAATTTGCCTCAGAACCTGTGTAATTAATATGTGTTTGGGTTTAAAGGGATGAGGTGGCAACTCTATCCATGACCCATTCTATCCCATTATCTCCTACCCTGTCTGTTTTCCCTAAAAACTAATTTAGGCGATGCCTGAAAACGTATTTATTAAGGGAAGCCTATCATGTCTCCACCTAAAAACTGGACTTTGACTGCCTTCATCAGATCATCCCCTACAACTATTATCTTTTGTACCACCTCTCCCTTCCTTTTAGATTGTGCGGCCCATAAGCAGAGCTTTCCTAATCCTTCTTTATTGAATACTAATGCAACTGTACTTTCTCCCTTTTTAGATTGTAAAGCTCTGTATAAAATGTTAGTGTTACATAAACCCTGTATAAGAATAATAAATAGCTCACCTGCTGCTCAGCCTTTAACTCTCTGACAGCAGAACTGATAACTCTGATGTTGGGGTATTGTCTCTCCAGTGAGCTGCTTTCCTTTTCCTCCACATCAAACTCCTCCAGAGTCCTCAACACCTGACACAGAAAGGAATATGGATTATAGGGGTGCAACTGGATGGAAAAAACCATGTATGTAAATTAGCGGCTTCTCACCTGCTTCACGTTGGTAGCAGCTTTAATGAGTGGAGCAGCGGTCAGCAGAAAGACATTGTCCTCTGTACACTGCAGTGCAAGCTGGGAACAGAGAATAACCATTAATATGTGTGCAGATGTGATTCCACCCAGGAGAGCAGAGAGGGAAGGACTGTGTGGTGACTTCACCTAGGAGGAAAATATAGGGAGAAGGATAAACTGTGTTCTGACTCCACCCAGGAGGAGAGCGGATGGGGAAGGACTGTGTGCTGACTCCACCCCGGAGGAGAGCAGATGGGCGAGGACTATCTGTGTGCTGACTTCACCTAGGAGGAAAGTGTAGGGAGAGGGACAAATTGGGTTCTGACTCCACCCAGGAGGAGAGAGGATGGGGAAGGGCTATCTGTATGCTGACTCCAGTCCACCCAGGAGGAGAGCAGATGGGGAAGGACTGTGTGCTGACTCCACCTAGGAGGAAAGTGTAGGGAGAGGGAAAAACTGTGTCATGACTCCATCCAGGGGGAGTGTGGAGGGAGCGGGGCAGCCTGTGTTCTAACTCCACCCATCAAGAAAACAGAGGGGGAAGGACTTTGTTCTGACTCCACCCAGGAGGGAAGCAAAGGAGAAGGAAACGTATCCCGACTCCCTCCAGGAAAGGAGCAGAAGGGTACAGAATGTGTCCTGACCCCACCCAGGAGGGGAGCAGAGGGGGAGGGGAATATGTTCTGACTCCACCCAGGCTGGAAGCAAGGGGAAAGACTGTGTCCTGACTCCACTAGGGAAGGGATGGCCTATTTTTTGACTCCAGAGGGAGTGGAAGAATGGAAATGATTTCTCTAGATAAGAAAGGATTAACCTCTTCATCTCTGAGCCAGAGCAATCCGGCCTGTCACATAAAAGTGACCTCAACTCTCATGCATTTATTCAGCAAAAACCATGTGACTAATGCCATCGCTAGAGATAGGCTCAGGCATGTTCAGATCCTAGTCCCAACCCACCTGAGCAAACCTGCCAGGAAACCATCACTGCACACTAACAATCATGAGCAGCCTAGTCATGGCTTGTGTATGTGCAACTGAGGGCTGGGAAATGGCTCACTGCCTATGATTGGCAGCAGGCAATGAAGGCTTCCTGACAGGATTCCCCTGGTCACATTGCCAGCACGAGACGGGTAAACCCCCTGTAAGCTCCATGTCGATCACTATTTGAGACTATGAAGGGTTAAATACTCCCATCCCTCATGTGACAGTGTTCAGTTCCACTATTTGTATGGCATCCTGGGAAGTGGTCATAACAGAAATTTAGTTACTATTAAGGATGAGCTCCAACATGTTCGCACAGCCCACGTGCAGAGCCCGCCAGGAAGTCAGCACTGCGCTGATCACAAGCAGTGAGACATTTTCCCGATCTCTGCAGCATCGAATAAATGTTGCAGTCTGTGATTAGCGCAGCGCCAACTTCCTGGCGGGCTCTGCACGTGGGCTGTGCGAACATGTCGGAGCTCATCCTTAGTTACTATTAGTGAATTACTATCACTTCCGGTGACTCTCCAGCATCAGTAATTGGTCATTTTGATGAGTTGGTTGTTTTGACCCAACACCGGCAGCGTATACGTTCCGGTAGAGTATATAATGAGTGGACATTGTTAGTCAGCCCGCTAATAACCAACATGGCTGCCTCCAAGGCGGGGACAACTTATTTCCTGTTTAGCCGCTGTTCTATCAAAACAGCCAACTTGACGCATACCGAAGTGTATACGCCAACAGTGGTGTTTTGCCAAAACAGCCAACTCGTCGAAATCTTCAATTACTGATGCTGGAGAATCAGCGGAAGTGACGTGGTTGGAGAGTTCAACGAGTTGGCTGTTTTGGCAGAACAAGGGCTCAACAGAACTTGTGTGAGTGGGCACAGGAAGAGAAGAGAAATCATCTCAGGGGTCACAGACACAAATAAAAGGTTTTACTCTTCCCTATTCCACCCAAATAGTCTGCTACAGCTGAACTGGTGTTCTGTGCCCCCGGTCTATATGTGGACAGATCTGGAGATGAACGTTTAATAATCAGATTCCTTTCTCTGATATTACTCTCTCTCCTGTGACACGCGCAGGCTGCAGACAATAACAACACCCGGGGTTCTCACTTGCTCGGCACAGGTGACTCCAGCGATTCCTCCCCCCACCACCAACCACTTCGCCCTCTCAGTCGCCATTATTCTTCCTCTTCCGGGTCACGTGTGCTGCACGGGGCGGGCACTCCTGCCTTTTCGCGGCTCTAATTGGACGAGGGAGTTTCGCTTCGTCTACATGGGGGCAACAGAGGCACCACATGGAGATGTGTCTGTATGGAGATGTGGCTTCTCCATGTCTGTGCTGTCCTCATATACTGAGCATAAACTCCAACCCCCTGACTCCCTCCAGATATACTCACCTTTCAGGTATAGAGAAGCAATGAAACCCCCCTCAAATGTCCCCTTCTGGGTGTGAGCTACACACTTCTATACAGAATGTGTTGTTTAAAGAGACCCTGCCATCAACTTTAAAAAAAACTAACAGGTAAAAGCACAAAAAAATCAGGTCATTTAACAAAAGCATTCACTTGCAATGTGCCTCTGAACACATGCTTTCTTGCTGGCCCAGCCCCCCCCCCCTCACTTTATCTGATTACTGCCTGTGCTGGTCCAGCTCCTCTTCTAGCAGTGTTTAGTTACTGAATGTGCTCCCCCCTTCCAGTGCTGGCCCAGGTGTCCCCCCCCCCACACTCACCTATCCTTTCCTGGGAGTGTCTAATTACCCTCTGTGCTGTCCCAGCAATCCCCTTCCCCTCTCCCCCACTTCCCTCTCCTCTTCTGGAAGTGTCTTATTATTGTCTGTGCAAGAAAAAGTGGGGTTGGGACTTTAAAAGAGAAGTATGGGTTTTTTATATATTCATACTTACCTAGGTGGTACTTATCGGTCTGATGCTGCATCTGTCCCCCGGCATCTCTGCACTCCTCCCCGACCGGAGAGATGCTGCCTGTCAGTCAGCATCGCTCCTGCTCTGCTCCTCCACGCTCATTGGAGAGCTGAGCTGTGGTAGGCGGGGAACGGCCGCCTCAGCGGCTTCATAGTTGCCAACTATCCCGGATTTCCCGGGACTTACACTCCATTCCCGAATTTTTGGTGTCCCGGGAAATGTCCCGAAAAATCCGGTTTTTGATTTTTGCCGCCGCCGCTAGAGGTCTGCGGCCGGCGGAGACATTGTGTCCGCCATCTTGAAGAAGCTCAGGAAGACGGCTGGGGGGGCTAGACGGAGCTCCTCCGTCGCCGCACACCCTCCGCCCCGCCTCACCCCGCCTACCCCCGCCCCGCTGCCAGTCTGTTATGGAAAGGGGCGGGGCGAGTGACACCGGCGGACACCTCTGAGGTAGGGGAGGGGGGGCGCACCGCTGTGGGAATTTGTAAGGGGGGCTCCACTAGGGACACACCTGATGTAAGGGGAGCTCCACTGGGGACACCTGATGTAAGGGGGGGGCTCTGCCAGGGACACCTGATGTGAGGGGGGGCTCTGCCAGGGACACCTGATGTGAGGGGGGCTCTGCCAGGGACACCTGATGTAAGGGGGGCTCTGCCAGGGACACCTGATGTGAGGGGGGCTCTGCCAGGGACACCCGATGTGGGGGGGGGCTCCACCAGGGACACCCGATGTGAGGGGGGGCTCTGCCGGGGACACCTGATGTGAGGGGGGCTCCGCCAGGGACACCTGATGTGAGGGGGGGCTCCGCCAGGGACACCTGATGTGAGGGGGGGCTCTGCCGGGGACACCTGATGTGAGGGGGAGCTCCGCCAGGGACACCTGATGTGAGGGGGGCTCTGCCAGGGACACCCGATGTGAGGTGGGGCTCCGCCAGGGACAGCTGATGTGAGGGGGGGCTCTGCCGGGGACACCTGATGTGAGGGGGGGGCTCCGCCGGGGACACCTGATGTGAGGGGGGGCTCCGCCGGGGACACCTGATGTGAGGGGGGGCTCTGCCGGGGACACCTGATGTGAGGGGGGGCTCTGCTGGGGACACCTGATGTGAGGGGGGGCTCTGCCAGTGACACCTGATGTGAGGGGGGGCTCCGCCAGGGACACCTGATGTGAGGGGGGCTCTGCCGGGGACATCTGATGTGAGGGGGGGCTCTGCCGGGGACACCTGATGTGAGGGGGAGCTCCGCCAGGGACTCCTGATGTGAGGGGGGGCTCTGCCGGGGACACCTGATGTGAGGGGGGGCTCTGCCGGGGACACCTGATGTGAGAGGGGGCTCTGCTGGGGACACCTGATGTGAGGGGGGGCTCCGCTGGGGGCACCTGGTGTGAGGGGGGCTCCGCTGGGGACTCCTGGTGTGAGGGGGGGCTCTGCTGCGGACACCTGATGCAAGGACGGACTCTGCTGGGGGCACCTGATGCAAGGACGGACTCTGCTGGGACATCTGATGCAAGGACGGACGGCTGGTGGCAGGCGACGTGGCTAGTGACACACTCGGGGCTCCCACTGATTCTGCATTATGGTGAGTTGAATGATTTCATTTTATATTACAATGTAATAATAGAAATAATGCACTTCAATCATCCTGACACCATAACAACCATGGTGCCGGGATGATGGAAGTGCCAACACCAGGTGTTTGGAGTATCTTTATCTGCTGATTGTTAAACTTTCTAGAATACACATTTTTATTGTGTAGGATCTGGGGCTGCTGTCCCGTCATTTCCCTCTCCCCCTTTCCCTCTCCCCCTCTCCATCCCTCATTCATCTCAGACTCTAACCACACCCTCTTGAGCCACGCCCATTTAAGCCACGCCCACTATGCCACGTAAACCACGCCCCCTTTTCGCCGGACTTGTATATTTTCCCCAAGACATGCCTACAAACGAATGCCCCGCCCCCTAATTATTGTACGGCTCCGCCTACAGCCACAAAAGTGTCCCACATTTTGTTTTTAAAATGTTGGCAACTATGCGGCTTGCTGAAACTTCCATCAGTCAAGGCAGCTGGCGGATCTAGACTTGGGAAGTCAGGATGACGCGGTGCTTGGACTGATATTGGTGACGTCAGCAGAGAGCAGACTTTAGATCGCTCTCTGCTGAAAACAGGTCACAGGAGTGCAAAACAAATTGCACTTCTGTGATCTATAGGAGAACCCCAGCCTAAAAAGCCCAGGCTGGACTTCTCCTTTAATGAGGTAGGTCTAGCATGGCTAAAAGATGAGTCAATGTAAGAAGACATGTTTTATTCAATACATTAAAAAACAAGACATAGCAAAATGAGTACATGCATGGTAAATAAGCATATCAATTACATATGATTAACCAGATATTCATAAAAACAATTGTAGCAACTTGGAGATGACATATTGAGGTATAGGACAGTTGTCCATCATAGAAAATCGCTTGAAAAGCAACACAGTGTGGTAACTTGGGAGTGGATGAAAAAAAACCCATCTTTTTCAACAATATTATATACCTTCATGTATTCACAGTCTACCAGATTTATTCACTTTTACAGGATTGGAGCCCAAATGGTTTTCTTTTTGATCACTTGTTTCCTTTCCTTTGGGGATCATGATATGCATCCGGCTTTGCTGCGGGCCCCTTCCTCAGCTCCGGGATGAACATTTTAAGCAGCCACCAGTTTTTATGTTCACATGGTCTAGATTTAATTGACATGTAAGTACTTAGCAGGGTTAGTTCACCTCTCCCCCCCTTTACATATATAGTCTCCATTTTGTTTGGGTGTAAAACCATACCGACCATATCGTTTTATTTATGCTTTTTTTACAGACATTGGTGCACTTTCCCCTGACAATGTGTTAGGAAACAACGAAACGTGCGTCGGCCCAATTTTGATGCACCATTTTCTTTTTAGATGGCTTCATTTCATCCACTCCCAAATTGGCCCACCATGTTGCTTTTCAAGTGATTCTCTATGATGGACAACTGTCCTATATCTCAATATCCGTGAATAGTGGTAGGGGACGCTAGTGCATTAGTTAACCGCTTGCCGACTAGCCGCCGTCATTATACTGCGGCAGGTTGGCACGTTCCCGCGAGCCGTCGTAGCTATACGTCGGCTCCTTTAAGCGGGATAGCAGGCGCGCGTGCACCGCTGCACTGCGGGGGTGCCAATGCTCGTGGTCGACGGTCGCGAGGACCGCCTGCCACAAGCGATCGCGGGAACGAGAGGCAGAACAGGGACGTGTGTGTGTAAACACATAAATCCCTGTTCTATTATGTGAGGAGAGACAGATCGTGAGTTCCTAATAGCTTGGAACCACAATCTGTCATCCCCTCTAGTCAGTCCCCTCCCCCTACAGTTAGAACACACAGTCAGGGAACACAGTTAACCCCTCGATTGCCCCTAGTGTTAACCCCTTCCCTGCCAGTGACATTTATACAGTAATCAGTGCATTTTTATAGCATTGATCGCTGTATAATTGTCAGTCGTCCCAAAAATGTGTGAAAAGTGTCCGATGTATCTAGTTACTGACAGTTCTGGCCCAACCCCCTCTTTTCCTGGGAGTGTCAAATTACGGTCTGTGCTGGCCCAACCCAAGCCCCCCTTCCCCCCCTTTAAGGAGGAAGTCAGAAGCATGTGTCATTCCTGGTCGGAGGAACATTTTGCAAATGTTGCATTTTTTAAATTTTTTCTGAATTTCGAGTTCCAAATTCCTAATTCTGAGTTCCAAATCTAAAATTCCGAGTTCTAGATTTCATATTCAGAGTTCTGTATTCTGAGTTCTAAAATCAGAGTTCTGAATTCCAAGTTCCTGAATTCTGAGTTTCAAATTTCAAATTCTGAATTCCAAGTTCCAAAAACACAATCACATCATACTTGATGTGATTGTAGCCGTATTAGTGCAATTGTGACAGAGAAAATTGAGTACTGTCCGTGATACTTTTTTTATTTGCATTAACATACAATTTTTCAGGACAAGCTTTCTTCTTCAAGGTCCAAGCAGTACTGATCTTCAGCTTGTCCTGAAAAATTGTAGTGCAAATAAAAAAGTATCAGGGACAGTACTCAATTTTCTCTGAACTCTGAGTTCAAAATTAAGATTTTTCGAATTCCAAACTCGGCTCCGAATTCTAAATTTTGAGTTCCAAATTTCAAATTGCGAGTTCTGAATTCTGAGTTCAAAAGTATGAATTCAGAGTTCGGCATTTAAAATTCCAAGTTCCTGAGTTCCAAATTCCTGAATTCCAAATTTTGAAATTCATTTTCAGAGATCCAAATTCAGAGTTCCAAATTCTGAAACTTGTGCGTTCCAACTTCCGTGTTCAGAATTCTGAGCTCCATGTTCAAAGTTCTGAATTCCAAGTTCTAAATTTCAAATTCTAAGTTCCAAATTTCAAATTCTAAGTTCCAAATTTCAAATTCCAAGTTACGAGTTCCAAATTTCGAGTTCCGAATTCCAAATTCCGAATTCTAATGTAGTGCTACCCCCGCTGGAGCAGCTTGGTTTGAAGAGTCCTCTGTTCTCTGCCATGACTTTGTAAACTGGTTTGTCCTCTCTGACAAACATGGTTCTATTATAGCATGCTGCAGGGACCTATGTTAGCTAAGGTATTAGTATACTACCACAACTATATCAGCATATGAAAGATACCTGACTACTTGATTGTAAACAAAGTCAGTTTAGTATTGCAAGGAAAATAAGAAATCAAAGCACTAGAACAGTAGGTAGGTAAATACGTCTTTCTGAATGCAGTGCACTGACTGACATGAATAACAGACTCTGATATGGATATAGTTCAAATCACAGTGGTACTAAGCTAAATCTAACTGGTATCAGCAGCAATGGTAAAGGAGTAGTATAAACTAGACCATTTGAATTATGAACAACATAAACAGTAAAGTCTCACAGTACCTCTTATGCAATAAACTACTAGCAGTTGTATCAGAGTGCACTCTTTATATATATCATATATATATCATAAATCATAAGCAATCAATGGGTGGGTTACCTTCTTTTCTTTCTATTCTGTGATATCAAAACATGGTCAGGGTGGACTCCCAATCCTCCACCAACAATCAATTTAGAAGAAAAGACGGGACCAATGCTTTAATGCAATATCTTCTTTATTTCAAGATTTTTTCAAATATACAGAAAGTGCAGACGTGCAAGCCACTGTACAGTATCAAGCATCACTGCTCTTCATCAGGCTTCTCTGGCTATGTTAGGAGGCGAGACTGTGTGACGGTGAGCTCCCGGGAACAGCGGGCAATTCAAATGAAAGCTGTTACAGTGGGCATTCCTCGCTCTCTGATGATCCGGCCGGCTTGCCTCTTCCTCTGCACAGGTGAGACTGCATTGATGGGCACCAGTCACGCTGCATTGATGGGCACTGGTAAGGCTGCATTGATGGGCACTGGTTATGTTGCATTGATGGGCACAGGTCAGGTTGCCTTGATGGGCACTGGTTACACTGCATTGATGGGCACAGGTCAGGCTGCATTAATGGGCACAGGTCAAGCTGCATTGATGGGCACTGGCCATGCTGCATTGATGGGCACAGGTCAAGCTTCATTGATGGGCACTGGTGAGGCTGCGCTGATGGGCACTGGTGAGGCTGCACTGATGGGCACTGGTGAGGCTCCACTGATGGGCACTGGTGAGGCTCCACTGATGGGCACTGGTGAGATTGCACTGATAAACTTAATTCTGAATAAAACATTTAACACAGGACTTGAAATTTTGAGCCCTAATATATATATATATATATATATATATATATATATATATATATATATTGGGGACCATTAGCTCTCGTGGTAGATGCTTTTGTTAGTGATTCATGCCAGTCAGGAATTATATTTTAGGGCAGAGATATGCAATTAGCGGACCTCCAGCAGTTTCAGAACTACAAGTCCCATGAGGCATAGCAAGACTCTGACAGCCACAAGCATGACACCCAGAGGCAGAGGCATGATGGGACTTGTAGTTTTGCAAGAGCTGGAGGTCCGCTAATTGCATATCCCTGTTTTAGGGCATGGTAGCCCATGTTTATTAAAACAGGAAAATAAAAGTCTGTAACAAAGGTTTCCCACACAGGGGTTCTTCTCCAGCAAACACACAGAATAGAAAATGCTAGCCCATCTGGCTCTCTGTAGCAGTACTTCTGCACTTTATCCTGGTCACCCAGACCACAGGACTCCTCAATGTAGACGGCTTCACTTTAGCGCCCACAGCTCTGCCTCTTGCAGTTACAAACATTCTGGCTGCCTTCTGCAGCCCCTCTGACTCCTGGAGACCTCCTGTCTCTCTTGATGTGGAGCAGTCTCCAACTGGGAGCTATGAGGTCTTCTCATACCCTCATTATAAGTGCTATGCTCACCTGAGCACACACCCAGCTGGTAATCTACAAAGTCTGGACACAGGGTTGGAGATCCCATCCCAGCCAAGACACTATGGAATCTCCAAACTACAGAGCCCCATGCTGAAATACCAAAACCTGGAGAAAGCTGCAAAAGCAGTTTTCTCCAGTCCACATCTATGCTCTGTAGCCTTGCACCAACAAATGTGCAAATGTGATATTTATACATATATCTTGCATATAGGCTGGGATATATATACTGTATATATTCTCCTGAGAATTGGTTGCCTCTAGCAAGTAACTATTCAGTATATGGCACCTGAATTGCTTCTTCAGCCAGCTAACAGTGGGGCCTTGTCTGTATGGTGGTGCACTTAATACCATCTCTATAAGGTCCATGCAGTGATTTAGGCTGTTAGGCAAATGGACAGTCTACTGGTTTACTGAGCTTGCATGGTGAGATAAGCACAGTTGCAACAGCTCACCAGTCCTCATGCAAAGCGAACCTTGTCCTGGACACTGCAGTCCCCAGGATTCTGATTCTTGGTGGCCTGTCTCCAGCAATCTGTTCCTCGCAGGCTCAGTCTCTCTGGTGTAGGCACAGACAGATCAAAACAGAAGGTCTGTAATCTATAGTTCACAGCAGCAAGAGGCTCTCAGTGGCTCTTGCCTCTGTACACACAGCACACAGGTCTGTCCAACTCCAAGTCCCACACACCAGCCCTTTGTGGTTTTCTCACTGTCTTGTGGAAGCACTGGCACACAGGCAAACAGGCAAACAGGTCTCTTCAGCTCCAGTCCCGAGCAGTAAGATTAAGCTCCTCTCAAAAGACCAGGAGAAAATCGTGCTCATTTCTCCTCCTATTACAAAGTGTCCTTGGTTCTTATAGTTCACATCTCTATTCACTTTCATAGTGCAGCTCTACTTCTGAACTATATTTCCCATATCCTATGCGGTTGCCTCATCCAGGAGGGAGGGAAGGTGCTGCTCTATTAGCATGTCGTGTTAACTCTCACAGGCTTATCGCTCCGCAGAGCCAGTAGGGAGGGGGGATAAATCACACACAGCGTGCAGGACAACCACAGGGGAAGAAGAGAGAGACCAGGCATGAAGCACAGCGTCCTCTCCAGCAGCACCAACTTCCAAATTCTAAGTTTCTGTATTCCAATATCCAAGTGTGAAATCCCAAATTTTAAATTCTGAGTTCCGAATCCCAATTCCCGAGTTCCAACTTCCGTGTTGTCTAATTCTGAATTCCAAATTCCAAGTTCTGAATTCCGAGTTCTAAATGCTAAGTTCCAAATTCTATATTCCCAGTTGAATATGTTACCAACATAAAAAATGGATTCAGAAAACAGTTTATCAAATCACTTTCAGCCAGTGCACAGTAGGGATCCCTTCCTTCTTAGCTTTTGTTAGATAGATAGGATCAGTGAACACTGAAGAGGTAGACTCAAAAGACAGTTTGCCCAAAATGAGACAAAATGGATTTATGAACTCAACACTTTGACCTCATTGAGCCTTAATATTGATATTGATTTGAACTGTTTCATCTGTTTCAGACTTCTGATAAGATTCTAATGAGTAGATACTATTTATTTTCATTATTCTTTAATATTTTCCTCCTCCTATCATTTTTTACTTTTATTTTATAATGCAGACATTTGGGGTTTCCCAACTTTCCCTCCCTAATTGGAGTTATTGTATTATGTTTTTTACCCACTAGATGGCACTAGAATGCTATAGCCTTATATTTTTGTATGTTTAGGATTAACGGTTTTATAACTACTTTTTTGACCGAAAATAGGGATAGATTCGATATTTATATCTGATTTTTTGCTAGGGGGGCAAGTTATCTTTATTTATATTTTTATCATTTATTTTGGTCAATTAGTAAAGTTTTAAATAGATTTTTAGATATCCATATCATAATGTTTATAAGGTAGATATAGACTATTTGTTTTTTTGTATTTTTTGTATTTTGTGTATTGGTTCTTTAAATATACAGTGTTCAGCATAAATGAGTACACCCCAACAGATTTGTCAGAAAACCTTTACTTTCCTTTCAGAATCATTATTTTCTATGGGACACTATACTAAAAAAAAAGTGACCAAAAAATGCGGGCCATTGATTGCAACCAAGATTTGTTAATTTGCACACACAAAAAAGTATTTTTCCTAACAAATTCATTCAAGACCATGTTGCAAAAATTAATACACCCCAATGAAAGAGCAAAGCTAAATTTTAAACATCAAAATTCTAATTAACAAGAATTCAACTACAGGTGAGTCTAATTATTTATTAAACAGGTGTCCAGCAGACAGTTGATTATAAAAGGAAACCCCTCTCATTTCATGCTGTCAGCAATGGCACCACATGGAAGAGAAATGTCACAAGGCCTGAGAGAAAATTATTTACTTACAAAAGAAAGGTGAAGTCCACAAGAAGATCAGCAAAGCTTTACTTATCAGTCAGAATACTCTAGCAAAAGTGATACAAAAATTTAACAAAGTTGGAACTGCAACCACCTCACAGAGACGTCCAGGCCGTCCACGGAAGTTAAAGTGATTGTAAAGGATCGTTTTTTATTTTATTAAAATAACAAACATGTCACACTTACCTCCTCTGTGCAGCTCATTTTGCACAGGGTGGCCCCCAACATCCTCTTCTGGGGTCCCCCAGCTACTCTTGCGGCTCCTCCCCGCATCAGATAACCCCCTGGGAGAAGCGATCTCCCGAGGGGGTTAACTTGTGGGTGCGCTTCCGAGTCCAGCAAGACACGAATGCCGGACTCGGCACCGCCCCCTGGCGCCCGCAAAATTGGATTTGATTGGCGGGAGCCCATGACTACGCTGCTATCAATCTATCCAATCAAGAGCCGGGACCCCGTGGGGAGAGGGACAACGCGTCCCCGCCGAAGAGATGAAGGGGCTCAGGTAAGTAAAACAGGGGGGCCGGTGACTGTCAGGTGTTTTTTCCCCTTAATGAATAGAATGCATAAGGGGAAAAAACACGAGGGTTTACAACCCCTTTAACACCCCGACAGCAGTGTTTTCTGATGAGAAAGGTTGAAGAAAATCACCATGCAAGTTCACTGCAGTTAGCTAAAGAAGTAGAAAGCCAAACTGGGGTGAGTGTTTCCCATGACACAATATGGCGTACACTGCAGAGGAATGGCATGAATGGGTGTCATCCATGAAGGAAGCCTCTCCTAAAGCCAATGCACAAAAAAGCCTGCCTAAAATTTGCCAGGGCCCATGTTAAAAAAGAAAAATACTACTGGGACTCTGTACTCTGGAGAGATGAGACCAAGATAAATGGTTTTGGAACTGATGGCTTCAAAACTGTCTGGCGTTGCAAAGGTGAGGAATAGAGATGGGCCAAACGACCCCCTGTTTGGTTTGCAGCAAAACTTTCGAACATCACCAACGTTCGGAACCGGATAACGAACCCTATTGAAGTCTTTGGGACTCAAACTGGAAAAATCAAAAGTGATTATTTTAAAGGATTATATGCAAATAAGTGGGCATACAATGGTTATGGGGGTCTGGGTACTGCCCTGGTGGACATGTATCAGTGGAAAAAAAGTTTGTAAAAAACATAATTTTTAAATGAGCAGTGATTTACTGATGCTTAAAAGAGAACTATGGGGATTTTGGTTTTTTTTTAGATTCATACTTACCTAGGTGTATGCAGTATCAGATCGATGCTGCAGCTGTCCCTCGGCATCTCTGCACTAAGAACCGAGCCACTGAGCCTCGCCGATGGCTCTGTTCTCTCACCTCCCCGAGTGGAGAGCTGCTGACTGTTAGTCAGCATCTCTCCTGTTCTGCGCCTTCACGCTCATTGGAGCGCTGAGCTGTGGAGGGGCGGGGAGCGGCCGTCTCAGCATCTCAGCGCTTCCTGAGACTGGCATCAGTCAAGGCAGCTGGCGGATCCGGACTTCGGAAGTCGGGATGACGCGATGCCTCGATTGATTGTAGTGACGTCATTAGAGACCGCTCTCAACTGAAAACGGATTAGGAGATGCCCAGCCTAAAAAGCTCAGGCTGGGCTTCTCCTTTAAAGTGAAACCATCAAAATGAGAAATAACAATAAAAATGAAAAAATCCTTTAAATATGGTGCCTGGCGGGTCCCCTTAGTCTGCCTATAATGTGGCACATCTGCACCGTGTATAGAACCTGCTGCAGCAATAATGATATTTATAAAGCCAAAAAAATTACATTTTCTATTCAAGCTTTCTTTATTTCATAAACAATGGCTTGGATGGCCAGTCTCTATGATGAGGCCATAATTTAGTGCACTCGGAACAAGATTAGAGATTTTTTGGATAAATTCCGGTGTCTCTTTCACAGACTTTGGATAGAAGTAACAGGTGCGGAAAAATTGGGTTTTGGTTGTTGGTGGTGCCTTCACACCGTAACCCTATATAGGTACTCTTGATGAAAGCAAGAATTGACCTTGCTGTCAAAAATTGCAATGATATGCACCTGTCAAACAGGTGCTGATAAATTGGTCTTTGTGTGTCAGTTCACACCAGCACGATACAAGAACCAGCGCAATTCCAGTGCCGGTTCCTGCCTCGTCTAGAACTCGCAGGCAGTTCACACTGCCATATGCGAACCGCTGCGGGTGTCAACAGAAAGTTAATGACACCCCCAGACTGGTTCGCATTACAGTGCGAACTGTGAATTCAGACAGGAAACGGATCGCATGGGTGTGAACACCCATGCGATCTTATTCTGGAGCATGCAAAAAAAGGGTCTTGCACGATTTTGTTCTCAATGCAATGCGATTTCAGCCATACAATCTGTATGGCTGAATTTGCATCACACAGACATTGCATGTGATCTGCACGGCAGTGCGGTGCGAATCACATGTGACGTCTGACAGCGCACAAGTGTGAACCAGCACTCACACTGTAACCTCATCAAAAATTGCAATGAAATGCACCTGTCAAACAGGTGTGGAAAAATTGGTCTTTGGGTGTCGTTGGTGCCTTCACACCATAACCCTATAGAGGGACTCTTGATGAAAGCAAGAATTGGTCTTGCTATAAAAAACTGCAATGATATGCACCTGTCTTCCTTCCTCCTGCAGACTCAAGGGACGTTGTTCTGACTAGAAAGGAGAGCAGGGGCGGAGTCTGTGTGGGCAGCTGCGGGAGGAGTGTTTTCTCTCCCAGGCAGCAAGATTTGTACAGTGTGGAGTGGAGATCAAGAATAGCTATTCCCCTCTAGCTCCAGCACTCCACAGACTCTGGCATCCTGTCATAGTGATATAGTGAGAGCGTGGAAAGCCATCTAGCTTGTGCAGGACTCAGGCTGTGTTCTGTCTCCACTGTCCTCCTAACCCCTCCCTCACTGCACTGCTTGTCCAATCCAATACTCTGCCTCCCATTTGTGCCCGCCCACACTCCAGCCACATGCATGCAATGCACTGTACTGTGCTGTGAGGGGAGTTCTGTTTTCAAACAATAGCTGCCACAGCCCTGGGGGAGACCAGCCTGAATGGGAGAGCATAATCGGTTAGTGAGACCCCCAGAATAACCCCCGTCTCTGTTCCCACCCCTTTGTGCTATGCACCTTCTTCCTCCCCCCCTCTCTTCCTCATCACCTTCTTCTCTCTCTCTCCCCCCTAGGCTATGGCCTAGCCTGCCTGTATACCGTCCCAGTCTGTCTGTATACTGTTCTAACCTGTCTATATACCCTCCTAGCCTGCCTATATACCGTCCTAGCCTGTCTGTATACCGTCCTAGCCTGCCTGTATACCATCCTGGCCTGCCTGTATGCTGTTCTAGCCTGCCTGTATACCATTCTAGCTTGTCTGTATACCGTCCTAGCTTGCCTGTATACCGTCCTAGCCTGCCTGTATACCGTCCTAGCCTGTCTGTATACCGTCCTAGCCTGTCTGTATACTGTCCTAGCCTGCCTATATACCATCCTAGCCTGCCTATATACCGTCCTAGCCTGTTTGTATACTGTCCTAGCCTGTCTGTATTCCGTCCTAGCCTGCCTATATACAGTCCTAGCCTGTCTGTATACCGTCCTAGCCTGTCTTTATACCATCCTAGCCTGTCTGTATACCGTCCTAGCCTGCCTGTATAATGTTCTAGCCTGCCTGTATACCATCCTAGCCTGCCTGTATACCATCCTAGCCTGTCTGTATACCGTGCTAGCCTGTCTGTATACCATCCTAGCCTGCCTGTATACCATCCTAGCCTGTCTGTATACCGTCCTAGCCTGTCTGTATACCATCCTAGCCTGCCTGTATACTGTTCTAGCCTGCCTGTATACCATCCTAGCCTGCCTGTATACCATCCTAGCCTGTCTGTATACCGTCCTAGCCTGCCTGTATACCTGCAGGCCATGGCTGGTATAAGGAAGCGAGCCGGTGCAGCCACTATTTGTCTTCAGGCCAGGTACAGGTACGGGCCTGTGGACCACGGCAGAAGAAATAGTGGAGAGGCACCGCAAACATCTCCCCCGCCACCTTCACCGTATACATGGGCAGGCAAAGGGGGTGGAGTCAGGGGCGGAGCCAATGGGGCGGCAAAATTAGGTTTCGCCTAGGGTGTCAAAAATCCTTGCACCAGCCCTGCCTGCAGTCCTTGCGGTACAGAAGATTCAGTTTCCTGTTCCCGGCCGGACTGACAGGAATGCTCACTTCCTTTTAGTCCGGCCAGCCGGGAACAGAAAACTGAATCTCCTACTGCGCGGTACGCGGTAGGGAGGGGGGTTAAGAGAACAAGGGGGGGAGGCAGTCATCAAGACCCATTTAGTAATAAAAATATGGTAGCTTGCTGACCATAATAAAAACAATTACCATAGCTTTCTTTCCATTTTCTTCTTTCTTTACCATCCCATTTCCATCTTATTGTTTCTTTTTTGAATCAGGTAATATTTATTAAAGCTTTTTGCAAAAATTTACAAAGCAGAGAAAAGACTCTACAGTACATTCTACTGTAGAGTCTTTTCTCTGCTTTGTACATTTTTGCAAAAAGCTTTAATACATATTACCTGATTCAAAAAAGAAGCAATAAGATGGAAATGGGATGGTAAAGAAAGAAAATGGAAAGAAAGCTATGGTAATTGTTTCTATGGTTAAGCTATGGTAAATCTTTCTTTTTTGCTCTCCTCATTAGATATGAGATATGCATGTGTTTTAAGTATGTTGGATTTAGTTATTGTGCACTTTTTACATGTATATTTGATTTTATGGTACAGTGGTGTTTTTTTGCAAATGTTCAATTGTTGAAAATGTTCAAACGAGTAAAGTGCTAAATCTGCAATATATGCAATATTAAAGTGATAATGTGCATATATGTGAACAGCTCTGTGATAACATATAAATATAAATTTTATATTTATGTTATATATTGCATAAAATCAAAAATCGCAGGGAAAATGATAATTCCAGAATAATACAAACGAGAAATACATAACAGTGAAATGCATTGAAATTTTTTTTTAAAAAATATATAGAGTGCTATATATTAATGTGCAATAATTAGTGCAGTAATAAAATTACTGATCTTCCACCATATGATAAGGATGCTGCCGATGGGATGTGGAAGCTGACAGCCCTGGGCGTCGAGGACTAAAGAAATTTTGAAAGGCATCACTGAGGTGGCCTCCTTCTTCACTGCTCCTCTCTTTACCAACAGAAGCCTCAAAACTACTTTTTCCACCAGACTGTAACCTACCAGAGCCGGGAAAGGCGTTACATAAACTCTTCTTTAAGGTGTCCTCAAGAGATTTCATCTTCTGCTCACTGTGGGGACAGGATGAGTTCTCAGACTTTCCCCTTTAACAGTGGTTAAGGAGGGTTGCCAACCAATAGCAATCCTTCTCCTTAAAGCCATGTATTCTCGGGTCCTTTTGCAGGCTTTGAAGAATGAGGCAGCCCATGGACCGTGAGTTTTGCGGAAGCATGACTAGCAGACTCCTCTGGGTCACTGAGGATTACAGTATCTGGAGCTGCCTCCTCCAGCCACATACTAATCCCAAGGGTCCTGGGGATGAAAAACCAACTGTTAAGGGTTGACTTATGTCTTGCTCTACTTCAATGCCTCCAAAGCTGCCAGAATCCTCTCCCTCCTCCCTCTCCTTGTGTGTTCTGTGGCGTAGGAAGAATGGTGTCTGCATAAAGCGGGCCTTGATAGGAAAGGAAGTCCTCCTCTTCCTCCCGCTGCTCTGCCTCGAGTCCCCTGTCCATAATGCCATGCAAAGTCTGCTCCAGCAGGAATACAACAGGGATTGTGTCACTGATGCATGCATTGTCATGGCTCACCATGCTTGTGGCCTCCTCAAATGGTGACAGTACAGTGCATGCATCCTTTATCAGCAGCCATTGGCTTGGGGGAAAAAATGCCGAGCTGGCCTGAGCCTGTTGTTGGGCCATAGTCACACAGGTACTTGTTGATGGTCCCTGCAGCATGTACAGCCACTGCAGCATTGCCAAAGTTCAAGTTCCACCTGGTGGGCGTGTCACAAATCAGGCGGTTTATGAGCAGGTGGAATTCCCGCTGAATTTCAGCCAGCCGAGCACTGGCTGTGTATGACCACCTGAAATGGCTACAGAGTCTTCTGGCCTGCTTCAGCAGATCTTCCAACCCTGGGTACCTATTTAAAAAATGCTGCACCGCCAAATTGAGGACATGTGCCAGGCATGCCACATGTGTCAACTTTCTCTGTCTAAGGGCGGACAGGAGGTTTGTGCCATTATCGCACACCACCATTTCTGGCTCCAGCTGGCATGGCGTGAGCACCAGCCTGCCTCTGCAGTGCTGCCAGAATCTCTACACCGATGTGGCTACTGTGCCCTATACAGATCAGCTAAAGCACTGCATGGCACCTTTCAGCCTGACTCATTGAATAGCCCATTGAATTCTTAGGGGTAATTGTAGTTCATGGGGCAATTCAGCAGAGGAGGGCATGGATGAGGAGGAGAGGGTGGAGCTGACAAATCCTGCATCATCACCACTCGCTGTATGGAGACATGACGGCACAACAAGTTGCAGCACTGAGCCCTGTCCTGCATCCTTCCAAGTTGCAAGCAGATTACCCAGTGTGCTGTGAACAAAATATATCTTCCCTGACCATGCTTGCTGGACCACGTGTCAACAGTAATGTGGACCTTGCGGCTAACTGCCTTGCCCAATGATGTCACAACATTGCCTTCCACGTGATGGTAGAATGCTGGAATCGCCTTACGTGAAAACAAATACATGGATGCACTTTAATCAATGGAAAGTGGTGTTTGATGCACTTTAACTTGAGTACTCACTACACAGACACACTCCACTGACACACTACAATATACTGCAGTAAAATTGCACTGACGCACTGCAATATACTGTGGTAAATGTGCAGTAATGCACTCAAATATACTGCATTAAACGTGCAATAACGCACTGAGATATACTACGTTAAACGTGCAGCAATGCACTCAAAACTATATGGCATTAAACTGGCAGTAACGCACACAAAACGATATGGCGTTAAACTGGCAGTAACACACACAGAAGTAAATGGCGTTAAACTGGCAGTAACGCACACAGAACTATATGGTGTTAAACTGGCAGTAATGCACGCAAAACTATACGGCATTAAACTGGCAGTAACGCACACAAAATGATATGGCGTTAAACTGGCAGTAACGCACACAAAAGTAAATGGCGTTAAACTGGCAGTAATGCACACAGAACTATATGGTGTTACACTGGCAGTAACGTACACTGAATTATATGGCGTTAAACTGGCAGTAACGCACACAGAAGTAAATGGCTTTAAACTGGCAGAAACGCACAAAACTATATGGCGTTAAACTGGCAGTAATGCACACAGAACTATATGGCGTTAAACTGGCAGTAACGCACACAGAACTATATGGCATTAAACTGGCAGTAACGCACGCAAAACTTTATGGCGTTAAACTGGCAGTAACACACACAAAACTATATAGCGTTAAACTGGCAGTAACGCACGCAAAACTATATGGCATTAAACTAGCAGTAACGCACACAAAACTATATGGCGTTTAACTGGCAGTAACACACAGAGAAGTAAATGGCGTTAAACTGGCAGTAACGCACACAGAATTATATGGTGTTAAACTGGCAGTAACGCACACAGCTGCAAATATATAGAGATAAGAAGGATAAAAAACCCACCAGTGACAAAGCTGGTGATAGACAATTAATTAATTAAATCAATAACAATTATCAGGTTAAAAGGACACACATGTGGAAAGTCACAAAACTCCAGTTCCCCAACAACAAAAGTACATATGTGAAGGGAGTACGTTCATATATATACACATAAATTGAAACATGGACAAAGACATCCTATGGTAATACTATAAAAATTCTTCCATTAGTTACGATCAACGAAGGAGGCAAATTATAAAAATGATCGTTTCAGCGTGCAGCAGTCCGGGATTTTCTTGTTGGCACAAAACTATATGGCGATAAACTGGTAGTAACGCACACAGAAGTAAATGGCGTTAAAGTGGCAGTAACGCAATCAAAAAGACGTGTTCAACCGTCACTACACTCACGATATCTGAACTGTCCCTACTCTAGCTATACACTAATGTAAAGATTACTGACATGGCCTCACTACACTACACTGAAACTATTTGAGCTGTCCCTACTCTAGCTGCACACTATGCAAAGCTGAATGATGGTCCTCACTACACTCACACTATCCCTAGACTGACACTAAACTAATATACTACACTGACAGTTGAAGCAAAATATCACAGTATAGCACACTAACTAACTAATAGCACTGAACAGAGCCCTGTTCTATTTCTCTCTACGCCAAAATCACACAGAAAATGGCTGCCATTGAAAGAATACTTTTATACTGTGGGGCGAGAATGAGCCATGATTGGATAAAGTCATGATGATAGTGTCCAATCATGACTCTGACACTTCTCTGTGCCCTGATTGGCTGAAGCTTTCATTGCTTCAGCCAATCAGGGCTTGCAATGCACTGTTCAGCGCTGCAATGCACTGTGATCGGTTCGGGGGGGGGGGGGGCGAACAAACGTTGGAATGACCCATTTGTTCGGCTGGTCATCTATGTTCTATGAAACTCAGTTTTGATAATATTTTAGAAACTGTTCTTGTGTTCATTGAGATATTGATTAAAATGTTTTCAAAAGGGGTGTACTCATTTATGTTGAGCACTGTACCTTTTTATTTTTTAACTCAAATATGTTTTTATTCTGTATAAGAAGTGCTATAACAAAAACCTCATAAAAAACAATAAGTATCTGTGTTTGTTTCTTAACATATACCTTTTTATTGTTTAACTCAAATATATATTTATTCTGTATAAGAAGTGCCATAAAAAAAGCCATTAAAAAAAACAATAAGTCTCTGTGTTCGTTTCTTAATATAGTGCTCTTCCACCAAAAAGTTTTCCATCTAAACATATACATTGCAATCCACCTCCTTCAGAAACTAAAAACACCCATGCTCCTGTGCATACACCCTCACTATGCACTCACCAGATTTCTGAGACTTTCTTACGTAATAAGTGGGTCCACAAAAGCATGAATGAAGCTATCCTTTCAGACAGCTTTCCAGGTGCTCCAAGCTATGGTTCCCTTTTGGCCCCTACTCTCCTTGTTCACTCATTGTCCATATTGAAAAAAACAATAAACAACAAAAGAAAGTGCTATAATGCAGTAATCTTTATTATAAATTAGGTAAAATAACATTCCAAGTGCGCGCTTACATTTAGTAAAAGCAGTTGCTAGCATTAAACGTGGTAGTTTACCCCACAATCCAAGATGGAGCCCAGTTCTTCCAGGATATCTGTCCCCAAGGACATAAAGCCAGACAAAACGCGTTGGACGAGGTTTTCCATCATATTGTCACCTATGTCACTTCTGGTGCGTGGAACACAGGTCAGAAGTTGGGAGAACTAGACACCATCTTGGATTGTGGGGATATTTTGAATCATGCTTTTATGGACCCACTTATTAACATAAGAGGGCTACAGAAATTTGGTCCATATTGTGGGTGTATGTACAGGAGCACAGAGGAGGTGGGGAGGTGGATTGCAACACATACGTTTCAGATGGAAAAACATATTGGCGGAAAAACACTATACAGTAAGACCCTTAAGTACAAGTTCAGTTCCGAGAGCACGCTCGTAAGTCCAGTTTGTTTGTAAGTCCAATTTGTAACAAAATTAGCCTAGTTACCCAACCAACAAAATCAGCCCAATAAATTACTGTAATAGGTTTATAACACATTTCACACAAACAATGCAAGGGAGAAAAGGTTGAAATAAAGATACAATACTGTATACAGTAAAGTACTAAGAAGCACAACCACTTGTAGAGGATGTATGTGTAGCCGTCTCCCTGACTTCTAAGGGCCTGATGGTGACCCCCAGAGTGAAGTAGAATAGTAAAGTATCGAACCAGGCAGAACTTCAGCAATGCAGGTTTATTAACAGCTGATAACATATAGGTTTATGTTCAAAGTATTACAAGATACAGGTCTAATTTATACAGTTTCTTACAATGCAAGCATATTAGATAAAGGTATTCTTATCCTCTAACCAAATTAAAACAATTGTGAATTGTTCTCACCTTGAACCAGAATGGGTCTTTACTGCCAATTCTTGGGAACCTGTCACCTGATAGGGACCAGCCAATTGGCCGGTGGTCTGGTCCCCTCACAGAGTTCTGAGTTCCAGCTCGACCAAGTTCGTGAGGGAAATTCACCTGAGATCACATTCTGGAACAAGTTAAGAAGTCTTCTCTGACTCATATGAGGAGACAAGTTAGGACAGATACTTGCCCATTGGTTCTGACCTCTATGACCCGTGCAATAGGGCAGCATACACAGAGTTCAGCCTTATGAGCTCCTATCTGACTTGTCTGTCTAACAATTGTAGAGCTTGCATTTATATACCCTTGTATAAGTCTTATCTCAACCATCTCTCTTACATATGATTGGTCGCTAAGATCTACGTCAATGTAACCAACCATAAATCTGACACCTGTTCTACAACCAGATAAACTTAATTATTCCCAAAATTCCTATATGTTCATTAAAGTGATTTATAACTGGTTTTGTCCAATTAAAAACACCTGTACAGAGACAGTCTGGCACCCAGCTGTGTTATCAAACTCTCCTTATCTTGATAAGATTTAACTAAGTTCAAGAATTACAGATTTACGACTTTGAGACAATGAACTTTCAATAACCCCACCAGATGTGTTTATATGTCTCACTATATGTATGTATTTTAACAGTTTTAATGAGGGCACAAGCAGACCTTTGTTTGACCCTGTCAAACTTAATTTAATGTACTGTACATAACTTTAATTATTTCTAAACCACCTGTTTTCTTATCTTTATCTGTCTGATTTATATGTATTTCAGACTTGAGACAATTCTATATAACTTGAATCTATTCTAATGAACTTTCACCCAGTAGACTATCTTAATACATTTTCGAGAACACCTGTGTACAAGTACTTGTCATAAAGCAGAGGTCATTTAAAGTTCAACACTTAAAAATGAAGACTTTCTAAATCTGGAAAACACAGTATACATTATTAAAGATTAATAATTGTTGCTTTACTTATTGAATAATGATATTGATAAAACCACTACTATATAATAATATGAATAATAATAATAATAATAATCAATAAAATACATGCAAATCAATATGAATAATATGCAATACATTGGCTAATATGAGATTCTACAACAAGATCCAGGAGAACAGACATTCCTCCTCAGGGTACAGGTTACTGAAGGTAGAAAGATTGGGCGACAGTCAATTTTTGTAAAAATGAACAAAGAGAGTTTTATTTCTCTTAACAGGAACAGTGGGGAGAGAGTATTTAGGACACAGGACACCCTTAGGCAAATGCAATAGAAATTAAGGCAAACTCTGCAGACAAAAATAGAATTAGGCAGACAGCAATACAGAATGAGGGCCTTTAAGCTGAATGCAGCAATCTGTATCTGGTAGCAACCGCTGTCTCCAATGTAGGGTTACCACCTTTTCTTCAAGCCAAACCCGAACACTTTTGCGGCGCACGGCAATTTTTTTGTAGTACACGCTATAGGATTGTAAAATACCTGGGACACCTTTTGGGTTACCCAAAAAGAGTAGTAATGAGGTGTTCTACAGTGAACAGTGGCTGTGGTCAAATTGCATTAACAGTAGGGGGACTTAAAGGGGCATGATTAAATAAAACAAAAGCATTTGTGTACCCATAAAATATGATTTAATTAGTAAAAGAAATGTCAGTTAAAATTAGGAACTAGCCTACCTTAGAAGTGGACACTGTCAGAGTAGAGCAGTGGATGGTGTCAGTAGAGCAGTGGATGGTGTCAGTAGAGCAGTGGATGGTGTCAGTAGAACAGTGGATGGTGTCAGTAGAACAGTGGATGGTGTCAGTAGAACAGTGGACGGTGTCAGTAGAGCAGTGGACGCTGTCAGTAGGGCAGTGGACGGCGTCAGTAGGGCAGTGGACGGCGGCAGTAGGGCAGTGGACGGCGTCAGTAGGGCAGTGGATGGTGGCAGTAGGGCAGTGGACGGCGTTAGTAGAGCAGTGGACGGTGTCAGTAGGGCAGTAGACGGTGTCAGTAGGGCAGTAGACGGTGTCAGTAGGGCAGTGGATGATGTCAGTAGGGCAGTGGACAGCGTCAGTAGGGCAGTGGACAGCGTCAGTAGGGCAGTGGACAGCGTCAGTAGGGCAGTGAACGGCGTCAGTAGAGCAGAGTTTGTAATACCATGTTTTCTCCTGCAAAAGCGTCCCTGGTTGCTAGGACACCAGTCCAGAGGCCCTCAATTCACTGTCTCTGGGGCATCGTCGCCGGCGGCTGGGTGGGAGAGAGAGAGCGCACAGACAGACAGTGCAGTGTGACCCGGCTGCAGGACATTAGCCCCGCTGGAGCAAGGGAAGAAGAAGGGGAATGCGTGCTGTTTGGGGGTAGCTGACAGAGGGGAGGGGGTAGCTGACAGAGAGGGTGGGAGTAGCTGACAGAAATGGTGGGGGTAGCTGACAGAGAGCAGGGGGTAGCAGACAGAGGGGAGGGGGTAGCAGACAGAGGGGAGGGGGTAGCTGACAGAGGACGGGCGGGTAGCTGACAGAGGACGGGCGGGTAGCTGACAGAGGACGGGGGTAGCTGACAGAGGGGAGGGGGTAGCTGACAGAGGGGAGGGGGTAGCTGACAGAGGGGAGGGGGGTAGGTGACAGAGGGGAGGGGGGTAGGTGACAGAGGGGAGGGGGTAGGTGACAGAGGGGAGGGGTAGCTGACAGAGGGGAGGGGTTAGCTGACAGAGGAGGGGGTAGCTGACAGAGGGGAGGGGGGTAGGTGACAGCGGGGAGGGGGGTAGTTGACAGAGAGGAGGGGGAGCTAACAGAGAGGAGGGGGAGCTAACAGAGGTGAGGGGGGGCTGACAGAGGAGGGGGGTAGCTGATAGAGGGGAGGGGGTAGCTGACAGAGGAGGGGGGGTAGCTGATAGAGGGGAGGGGGTAGCTGACAGAGGAGGGGGTAACTGACAGAGGAGGGGGTAGCCGATAGAGGGGAGGGGGTACCTGACAGAGCGGAGGGGGTAGCCGACAGAGGGGAGGGGGTAGCTGACAAAGGAGGGGGGTAGCTGATAGAGGGGAGGGGGTAGCTGATAGAGGGGAGGGGGTAGCTGACAGAGGAGGGGGGTAGCTGATAGAGGGGAGGGGGTAGCTGAAAGAGGAGGGGGTAACTGACAGAGGGGAGGGGGTAACTTACAGAGGGGAGGGGGTAGCTGACAGAGGGGAGAGGGTAGCCGATAGAGGGGAGGGGGGTAGCTGACAGAGTAGGGGGGTAGCTGACAGGGGAGGGAGGGTAGCTGACAGGGGAGGGGGGTAGCTAACAGAGGGGAGAGGATAGCTGACAGGGGAGGGGGGCTGACAGACAGGCGGGTGGTAGAGCAGATGACAGAGAGACCTCACCTCAGTTAGGAGAGACACACACAGACAGCGCGCGCCAGGCAGGGAGGCGGGACTCCAGGCGGCCGCGATCACCCACAGTCCAGCCCCGCCTCCACATTTGACCAGTCACCAGCTCCACCAGGCCAATCACAAACCCTTATGAACGCCGTCTGCACATGACTAATTCAGACAATCACAGGACGCCCGCTCCCGCTGCCCACTGCCCAGCTCTCGCACAGTGGCAGTGTACATTGATGGCGGCGGGCACGGGAATCGGGATGCGCCACTCTAGATGTTGCGGCCGGGGCCAGAGGATGGTTGAACAGTTGCTATATGTGTGCGGGTTTCGGGCGGATTGAAACCCGGGCACATGTGTCAAAACCCGGGCTGTCCGGGTCAAAACCGGACAGGTGGCAACCCTACTCCAATGGCAACAACTTCTCTCACAATATCCTACTGTAGATCTTCCATTTTAACTCACAGTAACCCACTGTAGATCTTCCAGCTTAACTCACAGTATCCCAATGTAGATCTTTAAGCTCAGCTCCCCGTCTTTCACTAGACCTCTTGGACTCTCAGCCACCCGCTGGATTCCCGAGCTTTAACCACAGATAACCGCTGTACTTTATCTTCAAGTTTTACTTACAGGTACCCGCCGTACTCCTTCAAGCTTTACTCACAGCTACCCGCTGCTTTCCTGGATGAGTCTCTACTGAAGCTTTCTCACTACTTCACTGTCCCTGGCTAGTAAAGCGTCTGCTCTGGTACTCCTTCAGAACTTCATCCCTTCCAAACTTGTCTCTGGTAACTGTTTCTCCTTCACCTCCGACAAGGAACAGGCTCCCTTCAGGCTGAGCCTCTAAAATATGTGGTGGCTTCGGGCTTAACCTTGGCTGCTCCTCCTTTGTGGAACCCTGAACTGCTGGATAGGCTTTAAGTGGACCTAGCAGCCAGCATACCTCCTGGATAGGCCTCAGGCTTCAGGCCTAGCAACCAGGAGCTTCTCAACACACACCCACCCAGGCCGCAGCCTCAGGCGGGAAGAACCCCGATCACCTGACTCCTCCCAAATAAATAGCCTATCCCAGCATACACAGCAGTTAAAGAAACTCCTGCTGATTGGCTGAGACAACCTAGTTACCCATTACGTAAAAACCAAAGAAGGGGGGGTAGGATTGGGACTTTAAATGAGGCCTGTAGGTGTGTATAATAATATAAGTATATCACATGAAAGGAACCTGAGTGTCACAAACCCCTGGGGGCGGCTCATGGTAGTGATATTAAGAGAGCATAATTAAGCAATATAATAAAGCATTTATGATGTAGAAATACAATCATAAAAATTCAACATAAGTTGATATAATCATAATACATTTAATAATCAAGATTAAACGCCGATGCGCCGAGATCAGACTCCACCCCCCCATATGTGTTGGGCGGGGGGAGAGAGAGCTGGACACATCGCAGCCCCGGGAGAGAGAACGATACCACACTGAACCCCTGGGCTGGGTGGGTGACAAGATAAAATAGAAACTGGGCATGAAAGAAAAAATAATTCAATTTATAGAAGGATCTCTAGAGTAACCACTGAACCGGAGTTTATTAAAGTAATAGTTGTTCAGAATGATAGAACATAAACAATTGGGTGGTATATTGATAAAGGAATTTGAATACATTTTCAAGGCGTAAGTTGAATTAATTAATGGGTTAGTAAAACCACTTAAAAAAATGATAATAAAGTACAAGGTGAGGCAGGTCACTAGGGGAAAGCGGGTGTCTACCACCCATAAGTACATTTTTAGTTAACCATTAAAATCATTCTATATTTCATTACTTTATAGTACAACGCATGCATCCAACTCCTGACGATTGGTGAAAGGCCATGAAACGCATAAAGTATTCATCTAGTGGTGCAAAGTTATGCTTGTTCCACCAAATTCCAATTAATCATGTTCTTTGTTTGTAGTAATCATGCGAATTTTGTATATATACTTTTTGTTTAAATTGTATTCCTTTTCTGTCATGAATTTTACTGTTTGTCACAAATCATGTCCTAGTGATTAATTCTTGATTATTAAATGTATCATGATTATATCAACTTATGTTGAATTTTTATGATTTCTACATCATAAATACTTTATTATATTGCTTAATTATGCTCTCTTAATATCACTACCATGAACTGCCCCCAGGGTTTTGTGACACTCCGGTTCCTTTCATGCGATATACTTATATTATTATACACACCTACAGGCCACATTTAAAGTCCCAATCCTATCCCCCCTTCTTTGGTTTTTACATATATATATGCAGGGAGGGAGGCTTGTTGGTGTATAGTTCCCGGTTGAGACTGGTCACACCCCTTGTTAAAAAAAACTAGTTACCCATTACCTGAATTTTTGGTATTCCATCATTCTAATGCCAAAAGAAACAGTGCCACCTATTGGCAGAAGAGAGAGATTACACCAAACTCAGACTTAGGACAGGGACCAGTAGTAGCAACTTCCTCCTGATGTCGCCTCCATTTCTCCTCCCCGCATAGCACGTTCCCTTCCCCAGAGGGGAGAGCGCCCGAGCTGCACCAGCCCCTACATGCTGTCTTCTTCTTCTCCAAATCTAGAACACCCGGGAGCATGTGACCTCCAGTATATATGGATGAACCCGCCCCTGTCCAAACAAATTAACCATTGGACCAGGGCCATACACACTGCCTATCCTTCGAGCCCTGACCCACCTCCTTTCCAGAACATGACTCTGGAGAAGCAAGGGAGGGTTTTCCAGGGTGATGATGAACAGGTGGTCACACCCTCGTCTAACCTACAACTCCACCCTAACCCAAATCAAACCTCCAGACCTCCAGACCTGTCAGACCTGTACAAACAGTAAGGCACTGGTAATTTAACCTATCTTTCAACCTTATAGCACCCACCTGAAAGTGGTGGGTGCTACATATATATATATATATATATATATATATATATATATATATATATATATATGTAGCACATACTCCCGGAGGAGCGGCTAATTAAATATTATATCCGTAATTCACGTTTACCACCCAACCCTCGCAGCCCATAGATTTACAAGTCACAGTCCTTAGTGCTTTTTCTCTTGCTTTATTCATCAACATAAACTGGGATGGGAGAAGGACTTCCTATGAGATGCTCTTTGTTACATTATCATACTGGTTCTTTAGAGGAAGACTATAATCAATTGCGGATAGTTAAAAGAAATCACTTTGCGTGATTTCTTCAATCAGGGAAGATGGAAGTAGATTTGATAGAGAATAATTGATAAAGAGTCACTCTGAATAACATCTTCATCTGCATGACTTTAAAAGAACAGTCCGTATATATGTGTGCTTGCAGCTTCACCGCTACCTTCTTACCACTACTTCCCATCTACATGGTACTTCCAAGTTGAGCTAAAGAAAAGTCACTCTGAATAACTCTTCCCGCTTGACTGATTGGAATCCCGGGGCATTGATGAACCCAAAGTCATTGGCCATCACCGCCCATCTCACTGTCTTGGGTACCAACAACCCTCAGCCTCTGGTAGTACCCTTCCCTTGGGCTTTTCACTCACTTGATCAATAGCCTGTGCGTCGCTCATAAGCGATCGATCACTCAATTGTCCTCCGCTTAGTTGCTGTTTCGCCTGCATGGTTCCTCTGTTCCATTTTCTTCCTTTATGGACCACTCCCTTCCCCGCAGGGGCGTCCTATGGCACCAGCGACCATATGCTGTCTGGTGTCACTAACTCCACTGTGAATAGCGGTGAAGCCCCCCCACCCTCCTCGGAGGGGGGCCCGTCGGCTCCCCCAGAGGGGGAACCTCTGGCTTGGCTCTCGCTGGAAGAACTCTCCTGAACAGGAACTCCTCTCTGACCATGTGACCTGACTTTTATATGAGAGTCCCGGGTGTTACCAAGCAAATTAATGATTGGCCGAGACTAGCATACAAACTACCTGCCACTCAAATGGAAATTAACAGACAGGCCTGCTGTAATAGCACAAGCCTGTTTAAATTTACCTGACATAGATACTACGAGGAAAGGTCACCTACCTAAAAGTAGGTGCCCGTTACATACATATATATAGCCAGCCTGGATATTGTGTCATCATCTCCTGAATGCAGAGAGAGAGAGACTACTACTGAAAGCAGGAGATCAAGGGATATGTGGTCTGGGGAGCAAGGATTTACATTACAGCCAGTGCTGCTGCAGACTACAATTTCCAGCTGGCTGGGAGATCGAGGAATGCTGGGTGAGGACATAAATAGCCTGGGGAAGAGCCCTTCCTCTTGGGACCATGGCCTTCAACTGAGAGCAGGGACCCGGCTGCTCTAGGAGGAATGCGAGCAGGTTCCACGGTCTGGACAGCATGGGGAGTCTTCAGCAAGTGAGCGTTTTACCTACAGGCAGATCCACCATTGTCAGCTCTCTTTTTGACTGTCACTCTCATCGTCACTGGTACAGACCCAGCTGAATCCCAGTGTCACCCGGCATACAGCCATGCACCCTTCACTAGTTGAAGATTCTTCAAGAGCCTGTTCTGGGATTTCCTATTCCCTTGAGCTTTGGTATCATCAGGATTGTATGCGGGCAACAGATGGTGTAAGGGAGAAGAGGGGAAGCTGGAAGCACTGTGGAGGAAAGGGCACACAGGGGGGCAGGGTTACTGGGGATTTTTGATGTGGGCAGGAGAGGGTGATCAGTGAGATGATTGGAGGCATGTACTGGAACTGACTCTCTATAGTTCTCCACACAGCAGCTGAAAGTTGGCAAGAGAGGAGAGGAGGGAAGCCAGTAGCGCTGCAGGGGACAGGGGCACACGGGGGGAATCGGACAGTGGAAAGGTGGTGGACGGTGTGGCGGGGATTAATTACAGGAATGGATCCTCTGTGTGGCTCTCTCTACAGCAGCTGAAAGCTGGCAGGAGGGAGACGAGGGGAAGCTGGCTTTCAGCTACACACAGGGGATTGGTTCCTGTATTTGCTTTCCTCCACAGCACTGAGCCCCCCTCCTGTCCATCACCCGATTCACCCTGCTGTCTGGGCCCCATACAGGAGGACCGGTGGTTCCCCTTATAAGTGGCCCTGGCTGAAACTGTGTGTAGTATGCTGTCCTGTTCTTTCTCTCTCTCTCCATCTCCCACTCTCTCTTTCTCTCCATCTCCTTTTTGTCTCCTTCTCTCTCCCCCTCCCCTTTCTTTTTCCACTCTTTGTATAACTCCCTCGCTTCATCTTCACCCTTTGTCTCTCTCCTCTCTCTCGAACTCTCCCTCTCCACTTTTTGTCTCTCTCTACTCTTTAACAGCCCATACATGAATCAGTACCAGCATGTTGAACAAAAAAACTGACCCAATTCCCCCATCCACACACTCGATGTGGATGGGGGAATACTCCCACTGAACTATTGTATTCTGACAGCAAGGAGACTACTTCACCATCATAATACACTGATCAGTGCTACCAGCTATAGCCTGCAGCACTGAAGAAGTGGCAAAAATCTGACTGGGCAGCTGTACAGAAGTCGATCGGTAAATCATGTGTACAACCACCCTGTCCATACATAGATCGAAATTCGGCCAGTCCCTGCTGAACCAGCCAAATTTCGATCCATGTATGACCAGCTTTTGCCTCCCTCCCTTACATTTATTTGTATTGACTTTTTTCATTAGAAGGTCATACACGCAGAAGTCGTTGCAGTCTTTTCTTAGCAGAACTCCACAAATGCATTGCAGCAGAGTCTAAGTATATTTAACTGGAGTGAACTGATGTCAGTCTTTTATCTTTACACGGGGTTCCCTCTTCTCACTGATGACCGACAATCAGAAAACACATTTGCCATTCCAGGTGTTTCCGGTGATGAATTATTATTTTCTCTGTAACGTCTGACTTGTGGGACGCTGGTTTGGACGGCGCTGAGTTCTGTTTTGATGTGTGTGCGGCCCCCGGCACGGAGTGCCATTTCTCATCATTGTCCGGCCGGTCACTTGTTATTACTGTTCACACAGATGCCATTCCGCCACCACCGCCTCCCTAATGGCATGTTTCACAGCTTGCGTCACTGCGGAGAGATGCATCCCGCCAGTGCTCCCCTCATCAGCGCGTGACAGCACAATTAATCACAGAAATGTCTTTTACAATCACACTGTCATCTTGCTCAGGCCGGGAATGATATCACAATTAACAATCCATTATAACAAACATATTGTACTACAGCTCATAGAAATTTCTTCTCGAATTATCTCCTTCTCGGAGCCCAAACTTTCTAGAAACATGCAGATATTTTGTCCTCATGTATGATACTGATAGGACAATGTCTTTTCACCAGTTGTGTTTTCCTTTGGAACAACTTTATTGGGGGCCATCATTTAATATCCACAGTTAACCACTTGCCTACTGGGCACTTTTACCCCCTTGCCAATTTTCAGCTTTCAGTGCTGTCGCACTTTGAATGACACTTGAGCGGTCATGGAACACTGTACACATGACATTTTTATCATTTTTTTCACACAAATAGAGCTTTTCATAGTTTGTTATAAAATTTTGCAAACAGGTAATTTTTTTCCTTCACCGATGTGTGCTGATGAGGTGGCACTGATGGGCACTGATAGGCTGCACTGATGAGGCAGCACTGATGGGCACTGATCAGAAGGTACTGATGAGGCTGCACTGATGGGCACTGATAGGTGGCACTAATGGGGACTGATGAGCACTGATAGGCGGCACTGAAGGGCACTGAGAGGTGGCACTGATGGGCACTGAGAGGTGGCACTGATAGGCAGCACTAATAGGCAGCACTAATAAGTGACACTGATGATGAGGCACTGATTGGCAGTACTGATAGGTGGCACTGGTGGGCACTGATTAGCAGTACTGATGGGTACTGATAGGTGACACTAATGGGCACTGATCAGGAGGCACTGATGGTTGGCACTGATGGGCACTGATAGATGGCACTAATAGGCGGCACTGAAGGGCACTGAGAGGTGGCACTGATAGGCATTGGTATCTTTGTCATAGGCAGCACTGATAAGTGACACTGGTGATGAGGCACTGATTGACAACATTGATGGGCACTGGTGGGCACTGATTAGTAGTACCGATGGGCACTGATAGGTGACACTGATAGGTGGCAATGATGGGCACTGGTAGGTGGCACTAATAGGCAGCACTGATAAGTGACACTGATGATTAGACACCGATGGGTACTGATTGGTAGCACTGATGGACACTGATAGGTGGCACTGGTGGGCACTGATATGTTGGGACCAATGTCCCTTTAAAATAAGCCGGTTAACGTCTTTCTTCTTTTCTCCTCATGCTGTTAGAGTGAGGAAGAAAAAAACTGGTTTCTCTTTACTTTCGTGATCAGCTGTCATTGGCTGACAGCTGATCACGTGGTAAAGGGCAGCTGTGATTGGCCCTTTACCCCGATCTATGATATATTGATAGTTCTGGGGAGACGCTTTTGTGCTTGTCCCCGACCAATGACAGCTTTCAAGTGAAGGGAGGATGATTGGCCATACATTGTTCTTTGTTTTAATTAGGGATGCGCAAAACTGACGGATTTTGAGTTGACCAAATTGCAGGCACTTTTTGGTGCAATACATTGGAGTCGTTGGAGTGTATCTATGGTCAAATTGTAAAATCATATATTTCTTTTCACCTTGTAATTCAATTATTTCTAGCCTACTCCCATTAATCTGAACAATCTTGAAGTTTGTAAACTGACTTTGTGAAGATCCTCACATATTTCCTTCTTTGAATTCTGTGACACGTAGTCACTATGCCCTGTGGGTAGGCACTGCTGTGTCACACATTTCACAGAGCCTGCCTTCTGACCTACAGAGGTGCTGAGAGGAGGAGTTTCAGGAGGCGGAGTCATAGCAGGAATCACTGCTTGGAGGCAGCAAGGCACCATGGGAAATGTAGTCCTTAGAAATTGAAAGTAATATCACAGTATAATATATCTATATACAATAAGGAACATGGTGATACATGACAGTGGAGAGAAATTGAGACTACACCACCTGTGAAGCTTCCTATAGCATTAAAGGTTATTGATAATCATAATGATATACAAATATTCATATGACTAAAATTGAACACATAATCGGTTTAAACATTGCATGTACAGGAGGCTCGACGCATTTCGTGGAGTTTTATCCACTCTCCAGGAGCAAGAATGTGTATATCTGAAAAAAATTATAGGGATTTCTAAATCACTGCCTTTATAGGGAAACAACAAAATAAAAGAGAGTATGAATGGGGTATATCCCCTTGTCTGGAGAATACTCACAACTGCCATGTAAAGAAAGTGCAACATTGAGAGCTGGAAACACCCCTAGGGGCATCTTTTCCGGGAGCTGTGGTAGCATATGGCACATGTGGGACCCCCACATGACAACACCCAGGGAGGACAACATCCATGAAGTGGTGGTCCTTGAAAGTGGTTGCAAGTGTAGCTGAATCTATCTCTCATCCTCCCTTGGTTGGGCTTCACTGACACCACCACAGATACAGTTACATTAGTCTGCTCTTATGTAGGCATAGAATATTTGGCACATATGATAATCACACACGCTCACAATTATTATTTTTTATAGAAACTTTCCAAGACGCTTTCAGCTACACTTGCAACCACTTTCAGGGACCACCACTTCATGGATGTTGTCCTCCCTTGGTGTTGTCATGTGGGGGTCCCACATGCGCCATATGCTACCACAACTCCCGTAAAAGATGCCCCTAGGGGTGTTTCCAGCTCTAAATGTTGCACTTTCTTTACATGGCAGTTGTGAGTATTCTCCAGACAAGGGGATATCCCCGATTCATACTCTTTCTTTTATTTTGTTGTTTCTCTATAAAGGCAGTGATTTAGAAATCCCTATATCTTATTTCAGATATACACATTCTTGCTCCTGAAGAGTGGATAAAAATCCACGAAACATGTCGAGCCTCCTGTACATGCAACGTTTAAACCGACCATGTGTTCAATTTTATTCATATGAATATTTGTATATCAGTATGATTATCAATAACCTTTAATGCCATAGGAAGCTTCACAGGTGGTGTAGTCTCAATTTCTCTCCACTGTCATGTATTACCATGTTCCTTATTGTATATAGATATATTACTATGACATTAATTTTTACTGTGTATTAATTTTAATATGATATATATATATATCAAATATACCATTTTTTGACCCCTCGCTAATGACTGCGTGCCTCATTTAAAGTCCCGCCCTTTCTCTTTTTTTCTCATGTAGACAGGGATGGAGGCATGAGACCTCAACTGCTCTTTAAAAACCCAAAACTCCCCTCTTTTTCTTGCTAACGCAATTAGGGGCTAACGCTCTATTTGTGGGAAAAAAAGGACGTCAATTTTGTCTGGGTGCACAACCTTGCAATTGTCAGTTAAAGCGACGCAGTGCCGAATCGCAAGAAGTGCTCTGGTCAGGAAGGGGGTAAAATCTTCCGGGGCTGAAGCAGTTAAAAAAAAAACTGTCATCTAAAAATCATCACATAAGGGACTTTTTGTCCCCTATGTGATGGAAAAAAAAGTTAAGCAAAAAACAAATAAAATTTTTTTTTGCAAAAAAATAAAGTTACACCCAAGCATATAAAATCCCCCCCACCCCGACATATACGCACGTACGAACAGGACCGTCTTTAATATTGATTGGACCCTGGACAAACATTTTCTTGGGGCCCCCCCTCCATGCAATTTCACTCTCCACCTGCTCTGATACAGTATCTCACAAAAGTGAGTACACCTCTCACATTTTTGTAAATATTTTATCATATCTTTTCATGTGACAACACTGAAGAAATTACACTTTGGTACAATGTAAAGTAGTGAGTGTACAGCTTGTATAACAGTTTAAATTGGCTGTCCCCTCAAAATAACTCAACACACAGCCATTAAAGAGGGAGTCCACCTAAACCACCTAAAAAAAAAATATTAAAAGCCAGCAGCTACAAATACTGCAGCTGCTGACTTTTAATAAATGGCCACTTACCTGTCCCAGGGTCCAGCGATGTCGGCAGCCGACGCCGATAACCCGCTCGGTTCTCGGCAGCTGCCGCCATCCTAGGTGAGGGAATCAGGAAGTGAAGCGTTGCGGCTTCACTTCCTGGTTCCCTACTGCGCATGCGCGAGTCGCGCTGCGCATCGTAACTGGTCCCCGCTATCTCCTGGAGCTGTGTGTTTCCCAGGAGACAGCGCCGAGGGACAGGAAGAGGCATAGACTCCCGTGGGAGTCTATGCCGGAAGTGGATGCAAATACCTGTCTTAGACAGGTATCTACACCCCCCTGAAAGGTGCCAAATGTGACACCGGAGGGGAGGAGGGTCCCGAAAAGCAGAAGTTCAATTTTTGTGTGGAACTCTGCTTTAATGTCTAAACTGCTGGCAACAAAAGTGAGTACACCCCTAAGTGAAAATGTCCAAATTGGGCCCAAAATGTCAATATTTTGTGTGACCACCATTATTTTCTAGCACTACCTTAACCCTCTTAGGCAGAGCTTCACAGGTCGCCACTGGAGTCCTCTTTCGCTCCTCCATGACGATATCACTGAACTGGTGGATGTTAGAGACCTTTACACTGATCACCAATGTAAAGAAGAATTTACACTGACAACCAATGTAATGGGGGATTTTATATCAACAACCAATAAAGGGGGATTTCTATACTGGCTACTAATGTAAGGGGGATTTACACTCACTACCAATTTAAAGGGGGCTTCTACATGGACCACCAATGTAAGAGAGAATTCGAAACTGACCACAAATGCAAGTTTGGATTTTTTTTACCGATTACCAATATAAAGAGGAGTTTTTACACTGGCCATCAATGTAATGGGGATTTACACTGACCACTAATGTAATGGGGCTTTACATTGACCACTAATGTAATGGGAATTTACACTGATCACTAATGTAATTGGAACATTCCCAGTAACCACCAATGTAAGTATAGATTTACACTGACCACCAATGTAAGGGGGACCTTCACACTGGCCACTAGTGTGAATGAAAGGATTGTATACCAGCCACAATGAAATGAGAAAATTTACACTGACCACCAATGTAACTGAGGCATTTAGCTTGCGTTCACATTTGTGTGTGTCAGGAATGCATGCAAAATCGTTTTCCTGACACCACAGAAAGGTGCTGTTCTTTAGCAGATACACAGTGGTATCATTAATTGTTCAGATGTAAGCATTCACATGTACCAAAATTCATGGGGCTGTGGCACCATGCTATTTTGAAAAAGGGTTCCACCTCCAATTTGCTTACCTTTGCAGAACAGCCTGATGTTAGGCTTCATGACCACAGTTGCAGGCAGGACTTTCAAGCATGTCCCTTTACCTCCCCAGTGGGCAGCATTCATCAGAAGTGATGGTGGATATGACCTTAGGGGGCATGATATGCATATGAATGCCAGCTCGATTTACATATCAATGTTGCCAAGCTGTATCTATTTACATATTAATGCCGGCACTATTTACATTTCAATGCAGGTTATTTACATATAAACACAGGGTCTGCAGGTGAGTCATCTGTACACAGCAATAGGGCAGAGTTGGGCAGCATTAGTAACAGAACTTCACACTGAGATATGGGGACACAGCGTAGGACTAAAACTTTGATGGACAAGGGAATTTAAACTGGGATAGTTGCCAAGCATGAGGCAGCTGCTTTGGGCCCCACAACAATGATAGGGCCCAGGGCAGCTGCCCCTTTTTCCCTGCCTTAAAGACGACCCTGCATACGAATGTAAACACATGCTTCCGGGGAGCCTACACGTGAAAACGTTGATTGCGAAACACATGTTACATATCGCCACACACACCAGAGTGAGAGCAATAATTCTAGCACAGGAACCCCTCTGTAACACTAAATTGATGACCTATAGGGGACTTTTGAAGTGTCACCTATAGAAAATATAGGGTACTGAAGTATGTCGCCATTTCACGGGTGCACACAAATTTAAGGTTTGACATGTTGAGTATCTGTTTACTTGGTGCAACCTCGTCTTTTATGTGTTAAAAACTTGGGTAGTTTAATTGCATTTGTCTGCATAAAATTCACTTTAGTGTGAAATTTAGCGTTTCTTAGACCTTTGTGGTTATTTATCAAGGAAAAAAAAGTCAGTCTTACCGTCTTTTTTTGGGGGGGGACGTTTCAGAATTGTCTGCCTATAGGCTCCTGAGATGTAAATCCGGCCCTGCCGGTGGACTGCAGGGCAGTGGTGATCATTCTTTTAGCTTCCTTCCTCCAGCCTCCCGCCTGAAGGCAGACCCCCCCTTCTCTGGGGCCCTCTTCTAGGCTACTCACAGCAGCATTTTAGCACTCTCATCTTCCATTCGGTCAGGTTCCACAGATCCTGCTATGAAGGTCCTTGTTCAGGCACTTCCTGTTATAGGGGGACAACGATTTGTTCCTGTTCCCCAATTGTGCTCGCACATTGTCACCTTGTCACACAGGTTTCTGATAGAGACTACAAATTACCATTTTAGCACACATTATACAGGCACGGCCAACTCTTGTCACTGTGAGGACAGCTGCCTTGAAAAATGTCACCCAGCCACTGCTGGAGTGCATGTAGATATAAAGTAGCTGCAAAGTGGCTGCAAGAGATCAAAGGCACTGTGAACAGGGGACAAAATAATTGAAAACTAGAATTTAGTCAAAAAAAGAAAAAAGACAATTGTTTATGAAACTGGATACAGAGCAATCTAAAGCCCCATACACACTATTAGATTTTATGCAGATTTTTGTCTTCAGATTTACCAAAACCATGTAGTGCTAGGGCCTGCCTGATTGCATACAAATTGAAACTCTTATGCCCCGTACACACGGTCGGACATTGTTCGGACATTCCGACAAAAGAATCCATGGATTTTTTCCGACGGATGTTGGCCCAAACTTGTTGTGCATACACACGGTCGCACAAAGTTGTCAGAATTTCCGAACGCCAAGAACGCTGTGACGTCCACCACGTACGACGAGACTATAAAAGGGCAGTTCAGGACCAAGCACGGCACCCTTTGGGCTCCTTTTGCTAATCTCGTGTTAGTAAAAGTTTAGTGAGAGATGATTCGCGCTTTTTCAGACTCGTGGTTTTCAGATCGTATTTCTGCTGTTCAGTTTGTGCTTGTGGGTTTGTATCTGGTCTTCAGTGCGTGCAGCGAGTTACCATTGACTTGTCATTGTGTTCTTGTTCGTTCGTTACAGATTTTTGGGTCGCTCTTCACAGGCCTTGCTGTTCTTCAGTGCGTTCTGTTACTTCGTTCTGAGCAGCCGACCGTTTTCTAGCCATGTTGCGTATACGTACTCATCGTAGAGTTCATGCTGTGTGGGGGCTTGGTGTTGGGGTTCTTACTTTGACACAAGCCCAGTCCATGAACAGGGCGAGGAAGAGTTCATGGACCAAGAATTGGTTGCTCCAGCGTGACCAATTTTGTCACATTCCTTTGCACTGTGAGATCTGTGAGAATAATCCTGACGATTTCAGGAACTTTCTCAGGATGACGGACCCCGTATTTCACCGTTTGTTGGCTTTGCTGACCCCCTATATCAGCAGGCAGGATACCTGCATGAGGCAAGCCATCACTCCGGAGCAGAGGCTAGTTGCCACCCTGCGGTACTTGGCGATGGGGAGAAGCCTGAAGGACCTTAAGTTCTCGACAGGCATCTCCCCCCAGGCTCTGGGGATCATTATCCCAGAGACCTGTTCTGCCATCATCCAGGTCCTGCAGAAGGAGTATATTAAGGTAAGATTTTTATCCTTTAACCTCACATTTTATTGTATTTAATGTTTGATAATATATTGTATTTCTTTCCTCATTCCCTAATTACCATGATTGGAATATGCTGTGAATGTCCCCTTTGTCCTCATGCATGCTGGATTTTTATGTAATTTTTTTGGGCCTTCATACATATTTGCCTTCACTTACCTCCCCAGCATGCTCTCCTGGGCCTATATTCACCTCGTGTAGTCACTTAACAATGTATTTTGTCAGCTCCATAGTAGTGCTTTACCCTAAATACCCCCTAAAATGTTGAAAATTGTGATATGTGCTTTAAATTCAGGCAGAGTACCAGAGGCTTTTTTTTTGGGGTCCCAAAATAATTTTGGAACCCTCCCTTCCCCCAATTGCTAACTCAGCTGATACAAATCCTCTGCTGACTTTGCCAAACCCATACACACTATACCCACCTCTTTTGTGGTCAGATGTATGGATGAATTCCCCAAAGCATGTAGTGCAAGGGCCTGCCTGAATACTTTCAAATGGTACTGTTTAAAGTTTTTGTACCATATTATTATCTTGATAGGTAATAGCAGAATGTAAAAATGGGCTAAAATGTGTACAGTGTGTATTTATATCTTTGTATTATGACACTTCTTACCTGTCCAGTGGGCTGCCAATAGTGTAAAGTAAGGAGGGGGTGGCCAAAGTAATACACATTATTTAGGCATTCATCTCTCAATGAAGTGGAGAGGGTTACCTGAGAGGGGAGAGGGGAAATCTGATAGGTGGACCTTATACCTTTGTCTCTAAATACTCCCTAAAATAAATGTTATACTGATGTTGGCCAAGAATGTTTGTGTCTAATCTGCTTTCCATGTTTATGTGCAAAATGATTAATTTATTTTTCTTGTTTGACTCCAGTTTCCTTCCAACCCACAGAAATGGCAGACTGTGGCCTCCCACTTTGCCCAGTGGTGGGACTTTCCTAACTGCGGAGGGGCAATTGATGGGAAACACGTCCACATTGTCCCACCACCCAACTCGGGGTCATACTATTGAAACTACAAGGGGTTCAATAATATTGTGATGTTGGCAGTGGTGTCAGCTACTTACGAGTTCCTGTATGTGGACATTGGGAAGAATGGCCGGATGTCAGATGGTGGAGTCATCGCCCACACGGAGTTCTACAGGCGTCTCCAGAATGGCAGCTTGGACTTGCCACCTCCAGAAGACAATGCGGAAGGACTCCCATTCGTCTTCGTTGCGGATGAAGTGTTTGCGCTGGGGGACCATCTTATGTGGCCATTCCCTATGAGGACCCTCACCCCGGACCAGAGGGTTTTTAATTAATGGCTGGCCAGAGCCAGAAGGGTGGTGGAGAACATGTTTGGAATAATGGCCAGCCTGTTCCGCCTATTTCTTACACCGATACACATGGCGGAGTATAAACTCAATCACATCATCCTGGCTTGCTGTGTTCTCCACAACTTTTTAAGGAGAAATTCTGTGAACTATGCTGGCTCAGTTGGGCCTGAAGCCGGAATTAATCTCAATGAACCAACCCTGACGGCGCTTGAAGCTGGCCGTCCTGGCTTGCCCCCCCTGAGTTCCTGCGAGGTCCGTATAAGATACATGGAATACTTTGCGGGTAGGGGGGCCATCGATATGCCAGACAATGTCTGAGACATTTTTAAAATATTTTTTTTTTAAACTGAACAAATATTAGCTTACATTTACTGCTTGTCCTTCTTTTAGCTGACCCAGGCTGAAATTTGGGGTGTCGTGAAAATGGCGTGATTCTGTAAACTTATAAAGCACTGTTGGGTGTTATTTACTAAAGGGAAAGACACTTTGCACTACAAGTGCATTTGAAACTGCACAGAAACTGCACTTGTAGTGCAAAGTGGATTTGCCCTTAGGAAATAACCCCCATTGTCACTGAAAACACCAATTTTACCACAAAAAATGTTTATGAGGATTGAAAGAAGAAGCCACACATTGTTGATTATCAATCTTTTTAATACAAGCAGAAACACATGTGCATTTATAGAAGGTTTTTAAAACAAACCAACATGTTTGTTGTATAACAATTTTTTAGGTCACATTAATAAAAGTAGAAATTGCCTTTTAAGGTAAAACAGGCATGTTTCAAACCAACAATAAATACACAAATCTGGAACTTACAAAGTTCAACTTTTATAGAAATTGAAGGCAATATCAGACATGAGTATTTATAAACTGTGTTTGATATTGCGTTCAGCAGATGGGGTGAAGTCACCCCTGGAAAAAGCAAAATTTTGAAGATGCACACAAATTGATGTGCTAGCTGCCATCGTGGGGGATCAAGGGACGTGTTTTGTGGGTGCAACCCCTTCCTCTCAGCTACTTTATTATTGAGGAAGGGGTTGCACCCCCAAGACGCATACATTGATATCCCGTGATGGCAGATAGCACATGTTGACACACTGTGTGCATCTTCAAAATTTGGCTTTTCGAGAATATGTCAAAAAATTTTCTAAAAATTTTCCAGAAAAAAAACCTGAAATAATTTGGGATTTCGAGGGTTTTTAAACTCTCCCTAAAACATCAATGATGTTCTTCATTTTGTTTTGAACATCATTGATGTTTTGCGTGATGTTTTCCAAATCCCTATTACAACCCATGATCTCCCCGATCAGGATCTGGGCACTTTCACTGGTGAAATGACCTTCATCCACAACATCACGGTCACCTAAAAATATATTTTAAAAAAACACACCATGTACTATAAATATGCCGGCATCCATCTCTTACCTGAGCCTGTGGTCACAGACACTCACCTGTTGTGGTGACAATTTCCACCACGTATCCCTCCTCTTCCACCGGTTGGGTTTGTGGGATTTCCCCTTCTTCATGGGGGGGGGTCTGTTGTCTCCTCTGATGAGTGGTGTGCTCTGAGTCTTTTCTCCCCTATGTAAAAAAAAATAGGTATACTTAGCACACAGATATTTGATGGCATAAATAGGAATATGAAACATTGCTTGGAAGTAGGGTACAATTGTCTGTTTTGGCAGAGTTCCAAGATGAAGAAATATTTTTGTCCTTTGTCAAGCTTGAATACTTACCTGTTTTGTACAAGCTTCACAGATGGAGACACCCCTATAGTATTCACTGGAGCACCTGTGTGGGGTCCCCTAATAAAAAGGGTGTTCTGGTGTCCCACACTAGTGCTCCTGTGTCAAGATGTGTAAACAGCTGCTGAGTGTCCTCTCCTTACACAGAATCTAGTTTGCATTTCATTCTAGTTACAAACCCATCTAGACACCAAAATTATTTTAAGTAAGCCATAAAAATGTATTGAACTGCATCTGGAGAAAACATGGTGTTTTATTGGCCGAACGAACAATGTTTCCTACGAACGAATAATGTGTCCATGAACATGAAAGTTGCCATTTTAAACTGTACAACAGTAAAGAAAAGCACAACTTTCGCCATGATCTTGGCTTTTCTGACATTGGGGTTGGGGTAAGGTCCATACTTCCCATCATAGTCGGCCCTCTTCAATATGTCGACCATCTCCACAAAGGACATATTTGATGCCTTAAATCTTCTCCTCCGGGATCGTGACGTTTCTGGCTCCAGGCTTTCCTCCTCCTCGTGGCTGTAATTAGCACGCACTTGCTCTGTCTCCGCCATGTTCCTCTTCCCCACTGCGCCGAACGAGATGGGGCGGGGAATAGACTAGAAAGAACGTCAGGGGCGGGCGGAGTTTCACGCATGCGCAGTGTATATAAAGCATAACACGCGTGCGTCGTACATACGATCTGTGAGCGGAGGAAGGAGTATAGGAAGCGCCGATCGTGATAACGAAGGTAACATTTAAACTTGGGCCTATACTGCTTAGAGATTGAGGCCTATATTGGGACAAGATTAGGAGAGTTTTGCCTGACATTAGGTTTGTCTTGTGTTGTGTCTTGCAGAGAAAATGGATATATTGAAGGATCAGGACTTTATCACCATGTTCATTGATATGTTCAAGGAGCTGCCCTGTCTGTGGCAGGTAAACCACCCACATTATACGAATCAAACTAAGAGGAAGGCAGCGCTGGATCAATTGCTGGAATTTGTGAAGCCGGTGATCCCCACGGCAGACATCACCTATTTGAAGGCCCTAATTGGTGGCCTGAGGAGCACTTATCTAAGGGAGCGCAAGAAGGTCCAGGATTCCTTGAGATCAGGAGCAGCAGATGACATTTATCTCCCCAGGCTGTGGTACTATGACAGGCTGCATTTTCTGGCATGTCAGACTGAACCCAGGTCAGCACTCTCCAATCTTCCTTCCACGCTTCCTTCCCCCTCAGCTGAGGCTTCAGATGCCCAACCTGGGCCTTCCAGGGAGCAACATGTGGAGGAGCCCAGCTTGAGCCAGGTATAGCATTCTTCTAAATATTTCTGGTTGTCAAATTAATAATGTTAAATATATGTTAGTTTGGAGTACTAATTTCTGATTGTGATTGATAAACCAAAAACTAAAACGATGTCCCTTTTTCATACACAGGAAAGTCTCAGCCAGGAGGTGGCCGGGCCAAGTAGGCTGTCCGATACCTAGGTCACTCCCCTCCACCTTCAAAGAAAAAGTGGCAGGAAGAAGAGTAACCCGGAGGAGGCTGCAATTGGCCTATTTTGGAAGGCTACTGAGGCCCTCAGAACACCCCACAGTGTTGAAGAGGATTTTGCTGACCTAACAGCATGCAAAATGCTGCAAATGGAGGAGGGCCAACACCTCTTATTTGAGTTTCTCATTTTCAAAGCACTAAATAAGGGGTTGAGGGGCCAACTCACATGCCAAAGCCACATTTGTGAGCTCACCCATGGTCCTCCTCCTCCTTCTCCAGGTCCTCCTCCTCCTCCAGGTCATACTCCTCCTCCTGCCACACCTCCAACACCAGAGCCACAGCCGCGAAGGAAGCGTGTAAGGAAGACCAGAGAGTGATGGCCTGGGTTCAGTCTGGTCTGGCAAAAGATGCAGGCTCTTGTATGACCACAGCCTGGGGACATACATGTCATCTGCTGCTTTCATGATCTCTTGAACTTCTGGAACAGATTGTACTCCCTTATATATGGACTCATATATGGACTCAGGCCAACAATTTTGCAGTAAAATAATTAATGTGTGCCCTGGGGGCCAAAGGCTTTGCCAATTTCTGCTGTTTCTCCAGCGTTGCCTCCCTCTTTGTTTGGTTACGATCCCTTAATAAAGGAATTTTGTTTCAATTATACTCGCCTATGTGTGTTTTCCTTCAAAAAGGACAGTTTGTTTGTGAGGAGGCAGGTACATTTCAAAAATAGAATGTAAAATTAACAAGAGACACCAACACCAAGCAATCTCCTTGAGATTAAGAAATAATACAAGATAATAATGGTGTTGTGGTAACTTGACACACAAAACACACCCAAAAATATTGTGGAGTTAAAAAAAAAAAGATAAATAAAACACCCCAAAAATATTATTTTTTCGGGAGATGTGACAAATAAAAATATTATATTGATGAAATCACGATAAATAATAAAGAAAGAAGTTTGTGAGAACTCTGTGTGAATATGAGCAGCAAAACAACTTCATTCTTCTAGCATTATAAAGAAGAAGAGAGTGTGCTGCATTAAACAATTTAAAACATTGCAGCGTAACAAAAGTGCTATATCCATCCCGAACGCTAATTTTACCAGACCGAGCAGTTCCGTCTCGGAATTTATTCTGAGCATGCGTGGCACTTTGTGTGTCGGAATTGTCCACACACGGTCGGAATTGACGCGATCGGATTTTGTTGTCGGAAAATTTTATAGCCTGTTCCCGAACTTTGTGTGTCGGAAAATCCGATGTGTTGGAAAAAGTCCGATGGAGCCCACACAAGGTCCGAATTTCCAACAACAAGCTCCGATCGCACATTTTCTGTCGGAAAATCCGACCGTGTGTACAGGGCATTAAGGTTTGACCTCATATTATATGGTTTTGGTAAATCTGAAGACAAAAATCTGCAGAAAATCTAATAGTGCCTATGGGGTCTAAGTGAAATCCAGCTAGGGGAGTACATTAACTTTAATCCACTGACAGAACTTGTATTAATCCCAGCAATGTGTGGGTGTTTTTTGGTCCTCTCCTCCAGGATGGAATCTCGCTGTCAGTGAGGCAGGTTTTACCATTCCCTGTCCTCCTGTTTGTCATCTCCTGAATGTCGCTCTCCCTCTAATCCCCACTGACATGTTGGATCTGAAATGAGGTTAACAGCTCACTAATTAAACACTAGCTAAACTGATTTCTTTCACCCTGTCATCCAACATTTACATTAGCTGGAAGCAGCTTTAGGGGAATCACGTTGGGCATGGGGGGTTGGCATTCAGTGCAGCAAATGTATTTGTGGCTCAGTGTTTAGATGTGAATGAGCCTCAATCCCACGCAGCTTCCGGTGAAGGAGTCAACGGTCCAATGTAAACATTATTTTTGGTAACACTAGGCTTATAACATACATATGGGTCCCATTCACATATTTTTTTCAGGCAACAAAGTGTGTTTTTCAATGGAATTGCATAAAAAAACACATGAACAACGCATGTGCATGCGTTTTTGGTGCATTTTCCTGCATGACAACAAATACTTCCTCCTAGCAACATCAACACTTCCCAAAAAATGCAATACACATTAAAAACACATCAAAAATGTGCATGAAAAATGGAACCTGAACACACCAGAGCCTGTCACTACCGGTGACATCCCCGGCTGCATCCTGTGTGAATATCTCCTAAACAGTACAAGTTTAAGAGATATTCACTGTACCTACAGGTAAGCCTTATTTGTAGCTACAAGTTAAAAAGTGGAATCTACTTTCATATTAAGGGATGCCAGGGCTGCTTCTTTTCATATTACAACATGAAATTGCTCAGGCGGTGAAAGTGAAGGCAGTTTGGGAAAGGGCATGGGAAGATACATATCAGTTGTTCAGGAAAGAGAAAGTTATAATTCTGCAGTAATGTTCACTAAACTCCTTGTGATGTATAGTGTAATTAAAAAGAAAAGCCCGCAGCTGAGCAGGAACGCAGTCAGCGGAGGGGGGACATGACTGTGTGTTAAGGCAAGCCAGCAACTAAGTGGTTAAGGGGTTTGGTAGGAAGTAAGGCGTAAAGGGTAGGCATCTTATCGGCTGGGAAATGGTGCATGGGGGAGCCCGAGTGGTATTAGCAGCAGGAAGGGGGGTGGGGCTTCAACAGTGTTCGGTGAAACTGTAGGAAGAACATCAATTCCCTGGGGCTTAGTGTTTTCCCTCTTTGCCTGTTCACTATGAGTGATCTAGATCGCCTGTTAGCCCAGCTTAGAGCTGCAGCTGATGTCCATGGAGCAGCGTGGGTGCAGAGCCAAGTCATGGCTTCCCTACAAGGGGTCCAGCAGAGTCCCCCCTGGCCAGGACCTGCGCCACCACGTGCTCGGAGGTCTAGGCCTCTGGAGCACTTCAGCCCCCCAGCTCAGGCAGAACCCACGGGGGATGGGGTCTCCTCGGCGAGTCGCGCCAGCCCCATCCCTATCAGGATTCCGGAACGAGTGGCTGGCGTGTCTGACGATGCTCCAGTGGACACGCCAGCCCTGCGTGGGAGAGAGAGAGCAGCGGGCGCCGGCCTGTCTCGCAGCGCGGCTCGCGGCTCTACACTACAGATGGGGGAGCGGCGTGTGAGGATGGGCACGTCTGCCCATGGAGGATTCCAGGTCGTGGCCGGTGCCTGGGAGCCCAGGTCAGGCTGGGGCGCACATCGATGACGTCAGCGGCAGCGGGAGGATGAGAGCAGCGCGGAGGAGGCCGGCCAGTGTGCCGGCTGAGCGGAGCTCGCCTACGGCAGACGGGAGGAGGGGACGGCCTGCAGAGCAGTGATCGGTGGAACCTGTGGTGCCAGTGGACCGGTCGGAAGCAGTGTATAGCAGCACAGAGGAAGGGGAGCTGGAAGATGTCGTGGGAGCAGCGAGGGATGTCGGTCTGGCAGGTGAGGGGGTTCCTTGCCCCACGCAGCCTGGTGAGTGTGACTCTGCTTTACTACCTTTCCTTTCTCCCTCTATGCTGTCTGGGGTGGGGGCCCGGGGTCAGGAGGCTCGGGATGGGTCTGGGGCCCAAGGGGCGGACATGCTCACCAGGGAGGTACTAGTGGGTTTGAAGGAACTTTTACATAGATTGGAAAAGTGTGCGGTACGGGGGGGGGGGGCGCGGGGGCGCCGAGGGACTTTCCATGGACACAGGTGCAGTCGGTGCCTGGAGCCCCTGCTTATTCCACAGTAGTGACAGGGTCGGAGGTGCCGCATGGGTCGGGTGGTGCGGACTCAGTGGAGAAGCCCATGGAAGATAAGGAGACAGACAAGGTGAGATTTGGCAAAATGTTAGGTATATGTTTGCTTTGAAGGGCCCCTAGGTGCGCACCTCAAGCCTGAGGTATGGGACAAGATTTGGAAGGGGGAGTATGTGGAAATTTTTTCTCTACTCCCTCTGGAAAAGTTTAATCTGGATCGGGTCAAACAGGACGAGAGCAAGAAGGAAGACGAGGAGAAGCGTAGGTATCGCCTTATTCCTCGCACGTTTGCCAACTGGTTGCAAGCATTTGCGATATTGGCAAGTGTGATCGGCGAGAAGGAACCGGAGAGCTGTTCGGCCCTGTTTCGCTATTTAGATGCTATTGGAGAGGCGAATAGGGTTTATGGCGACGTGGCGTGGCTTCGCTACGACAAACAGTTCAGGCAGCGGAAGGCCTTACGGCCGGCTATTCGCTGGGACCACAAGGACATCGGGCTCTGGATGAAACTGGTGACCCCGGCTAGAAGTGGGAGCCAGTTTTTTCCAGGGGGGGCTGGTGGTACCTGCACCTCGGGTTTGTCGGACGCCAAAAAAAAGGGGATTTGCTGGCAATTTAATGACAGTTCCTACCGATTTGGTGGGTCCTGTCGCTTCAAGCATGAGTGCTCCAGGTGTAGGGGCGGTCATGCCTTCGCCCGAAGTTTCAAGGCGGGAAAGAGTCGGGCAGGGGATGCGTCTGGAAAAAGGGAAGTCTCCGATGAGGGTGGGAAAGATGCTTCCTTTCCTAAATAGGTATCCGGATTGGCATGACTCCTTGGGGAGGGGTTTACAGGGGGTTTTCGGATCCCGTGCTCGTTGCCGGGGGTTCCTCCGGTGTCCCAAAATTTACAGTCAGCTCTTCAGTTCCCAGAGGTGGTGTCGGAGAAACTTTCGAAGGAAGTTTCCCTGGGAAGGATGAGTGGACCATTCTCCTCTCCTCCGTTTCCAGGACTGGTCGTTTCTCCTCTGGGGGTGGTGCCCAAAAAGTAACCTGGCAAGGCCCCAAAAGGGGCCTCGGTCAACGATGGTATTGACCCGCAGGCCGTGCGGTTACCTATACATCATTTGACGCTGCAGTGACCTGGGTACGTAGGTACGGCCGGGGGTCGCTGTTTGCCAAGACGGACATGGAGGTGACGTTTTGCCTGCTCCCGGTCCATCCGGACAGTGTGCACCTTTTAGGCTGTCGGTGGCAAGATTCATATTTTGTTGACATGGAGGCGACGTTTTGCCTGCTCCCGGTCCATCCGGACAGTGTGCACCTTTTAGGCTGTCGGTGGCAAGATTCATATTTTGTTGATCGTTGTCTGTCGATGGGGTGTTCCATTTCTTCTGCACTGTTTGAGGCCTTTGTTTCTTTTGTTGAGTGGGTAGTGCGTGATGTATCCCGCTTGAATTCCATCATCCATTACCTGGATGATTTCCTGTGTATTGGGCCACCGGATTATAACGCTTGCGAGGTCATGTTGGGGATGCTACAACACATATTAGACTGTTTCGGGATTCCTTTGGCACCAGAAAAAAATGGAAGGCCCAAAGACGGAGCTGTTTCTGAGCATAACGATTGAATCGATGGCCATGGAATGCCGTTTGCCCGTGAAAGAATTGGTGGCTTTACGGCAGGAGGTGAGGGACATTGGGAGTAGGCGAAAGGTACGGGTAAGGGAGTTGCAGTCACTGCTGGGCAAATTGAATTTTGCCTGCAGGATAATTACTATGGGCAGGATTTTTTGCCGCCAACTTTCTTTGGCCATGGCGGGCGTCAGCACCCCACGACATTACATTTGTTTGACCCAGGATCACAGGGCTGACCTTAGGATTTGGGACAAATTTCTGGCATCTTACAATGGGAGATCCCTGTGGATGGCAGGGCTGGTGAGCAATGTGGACCTGGCTTTGTTTACAGATGCGGCTGGGTCGGGTGGCTATGGAGCTTTCTTTCGAGGTAAGTGGAGTGCTGGGAGTTGGCCCGAGGCATGGAGGGTGGCTGGTTGGTTGAATGACCTTGCACTCTTGGAATTGTTTCCACTTGGGTTAGCAGTAGAGATTTGGCATTTGTAACAAAATTGCGGATGCCTTGTCTTGTTCGCAGTGGAAGGAGTTTCGCGTGTTGGCACCGGAAATGGAGCGGCATGGAACGCCTTGTCCACCACAGTTATGGACGATCGCATCGGACCCGCAGCAGGATTGATTCGGGATTCCTTGAGTGTGGCGACGTGGGGAGCATATGCCAGAGCGTGGAAAGAATGGAATTCTTTGCTGGAGGAGGTAGGGGGGCTTGAGTCTGGGTCGGGTGGACCTTCATTGGTTCTTTACTTCATTGGGATAAATTTTGTTCGGGGGCATCGGCGTCAGCAGTGGACAGCAAGTTGGCGGGCGTGGCTTTCTGGTTTAAGTTGCAGGGTGATGTGGATGCCACAAAATCTTTTATGGTGCGGCAGGCGATGAAGGGTTATCACTGGGGCCGCAGATCTAGGGATTCCAGGTGCCCAGTGTCGCCATTTTGAGGATTGTTTTGGGGCACCTGCAGGCGGTCTGTTCGGTGGTATACGAACAGATTTTATTTCAGGCTGCATTCTTGCTGGCTTTTTTTGGGGCCCTACGCATAGGGGAATTGGTCAGTCCTTTCAAAAAGATTGCCGGGGGAGTCTTGTGGGAGGATGTGGAGTTCACGGGGGTTTCAATTCGGATTGGGATACGTCGGTTAAAAACGGATCAGGGTGGTAACGGGGTGCACTTGGAATTGTTCCGAGGTGTGATGGCAGGGCTTTGCCCGGTGGCTGCCATATCACGGCTGGCAGCGGTGAGACCAAAAATTGCGGGCCCGTTGTTGGTGCATGAGGATAGTTCATGTTTGTCACAGTTTCAGTTTGTGGCCATTTTCCGTAAATGTCTTGGGGCGGCTGGCTTGGACACAGTACCAGTCTCATTCTTTCGGCGCCGCCACTGAGGCATCTAGGTGGAGGCTTAACGACTCGGCAGTCAAGCAGATTGGCAGGTGGGAGTCCGATAGGTTTCGGCTTTACGTTAGGCCTCATTTGATTTAGGGCAGTGGGGTTTTTCAGTTGTCTTGAGTTATACTTTCATCTTTCCACCCTTTGTCTGTTCCTGTGCTGTTGTTATGTTCTATGTATATGTGAGTCAATTGGTGGGTGGTACCGTGTTTGTTTGCTTACAGGTCGGAGATGCCAAGTGTGGATCCTGGGGCATTCTTTCGTGTACTGGGGAGCCAGGTGGGCGGAGGTTAGGCCAGAAGCCAGGCAGTTGGGTCTCCCCAGGGAGTTAGGCAGTGTACGCTGGATTGAGGTACGGGGCATGAAGTGGAATGGGGTGGTCCCTGAGGTCCACTCCTTGGGACAGGTCCCCGGATATTCTTGTGATACATGCAGGAGGTAACGATCTGGGCATCAGACGTTCTAGGGAACCTTTAGGAGACATTTGTTTTGATTTTCCCTGGATTTGTTGTCGTGAATTTCCAGGGACCATTTTAGTTTGGTCGGAGATCATGGCACATACTGTGTGGCGAGAGGCCAGATCGGAGGAGAAGATCAACAAAGCCCGAGTCAAGGTCAATAGGGAGGTGGGGAGGTTTTTTGTCAGGAACGGGGGTTTGGTGGTCAGGCACTCAGGCTTGGTGTCCGAGACGTGGTGGTTCCTTAGGGCTGATGGAGTCCACCTCAATGCTGTGGGCACAGGCATGTGGTTTCTGGGATTTGAGGATGTTGTACAGAGAGCTTTTCGGGTGTGGCGCGCAGGTATAAGGAGTCACACCTGCCGCGCTGTGGCATTTTTGGGTCCTTAGCGGTGGTATAATTTTATTCATTTGGGTAAGCGGTGGGGAACCAATCAGGTATGGTATCCTCGAGTGGGAACGGTTCACTGTGTAGTGACCGGGTAGCGTTAAGGACCCTGGGTGGTTGAGGTCAGCTGGGTTTAGGCCCTGAGTCTATAAGTCGCGGCTGGGGTGACAACTCAGCTAGCTGGTGCCTCTGACACAATAAAAGGGGTATAGATATATTGTTACCGTCAAGGATCTCAAAATCATTACATCTGGTTTTGGTTAGTAAATATTATGTTGGTTAATTATGTTGTTAATGTGGATAAAGTTGGGTTGTTAATAAAAGGCCATGTTTGGCCATTTACCCCACTTCAGGTGTTGCGTGGTTATTTATGTTAGGGAAAAGGTGTTATGGAGGCGTAAGTAAAGGTAATGTGTAAATTTCATGGTCAGCCCTTAGCTACCCTAGTCAAGAAAAGCCCGTAGCTGAGCAGGAACGCAGTCAGCGGAGGAGGGACATGACTGGGTGTTAAGGCAAGCAAGCAAATAAGTGGTTAAGGGGTTTGGTAGGAAGTAAGGTGTAAAGGGTAGGCATCTTATTGGCTGGGAAATGATGCATGGGGGGAGCCTGAGGGGTATTAGCGGCAGGAAGGGGGGTGGGGCTTCAGCAGTGTTCGGAGAAACTGTAGGAAGAACATCCCTCTCTCCCGCCCCTTTTTATAGCTTGGTTGGTGATTGTATATATGTTGTGCATTTTGGGGTCCTTGGTGGTGGTATAATTTGGTTCATTTGGGTAAGCGGTGGGGAACCATCTCAGGTATGGTATCCTCGAGTGGGAACGGTTAACTGTGTAGTGACCGGGTAGCGTTAAGGACCCTGGGAGGCTGAGGTCAGCTGGCTTTAAGCCCTGAGTCTATAAGTCGTGGCTGGGGTACCGTCAAGGATCTCAAAATTATTACATCTGGTTTTGGTTAGGAAATATTATGTTGGTTAATTATGTTGTTAATGTGAATAAAGTTGGGTTGTTAATAAAAGGCCGTGTTCGGGCATTTACCCCACCTCAGGTGTTGCGTGGTTATTTATGTTAGGGAAAAGGTGTTATGGAGGCGTAAGTAAAGGTTATGTGTAAATTGCATGGTCAGCTCTTAGCTACCCTAGTCATGTAATGGAAACATGAAAGTAAAAGGGACCCAATCACACTAACTCACCTAAGCAGAGCAACAAAATGCAAAATGCAGAGATGTAAACTACCTGTGCATTGTGGTGCGTTGTTTTGAACAAAATGGTGCATCTCTGTTTTGCTTGCATTAAGGTGTGCACCTAGTCCATTTAAAATGAACAGGCTGCCTTAACGGAACACACCTAATGCCTGGGACTATACACAAATAGTGATTATGAATCAGATAGGAATTTGGAAATTTCACATCCCTGTAAAGCTAAGCAGTGGGAGCTGGATAGACCTGGACTGTTCCCTGGCATTTCCTGCGGTGGGGGCGACTTTAATTTGCCTGGCATTTAGTCCAGTCAGCTTTGCATTATGTTAAATTCTGTCTCTTATAACTGATGACCTCACGGTATAATAGATCCTTCAAGAGCTTAATCAGCTGATCAGCTGTGTCGCCCTTCGTTTCGCTCATCAGATGAAATATTTTGCAGGATTAGGTAGGATATATACTGGCAGCCACCGGTTTTAGCCCAGGGAATAAACATATTACTCGCCGATCTGCCACAGCAGTCACTCCTTCAAACTGGATGGCATTACTGGCCATTGCTCCAGATTATTCTTTTTTTTGAATCAGATAATTTTAATTGAAATTTTTTTTTTTTCATAAACAAGGTCTATATGTGTTCACACAGTAATACAAAAGGAAAAAAGTAAAACTACAGTGCATTAACCTTATAGTCTCGGTATGTCGCATTGCAGTAGACCTAGTACTTGTCTATGCTATGGATTGTGAGAAGGGGGGCCAGTGAGAAGATGTCATTATGTTTTATACCTTGTAATACTGAGCATGAGATGCTTTGAACCAGGGTACTTATGTAGCCGAACACCAGTCCCACACTGCATTACTCATAGGCTACTTTCATACTGAGGTGCTTTGCAGGCGATATAGTGCTAAAAATAGCACCTGCAAAGCGCCCTGAAAGAGCCGCTCAATTCACTCCAATGTGGAAGCCCGAGGGCTTTCACACTGGAGCGGTGCGCTTGCAGGACGGTCAAAAAAGTACCGCAAGCCGCATCTTTGCAGTGCTATAGCAGCGGTGTATTCACTGCTCCTAAAGTGCCCCTTCCCATTGAAAACAATGGGGCAGCCCTGCAAACCCACCGGCAAAGCGTCGCTGCAGCAGCGCTTTACGAGCGGTAATCATTTTTATTAGGTTATCTACCTACTACTAATAGTGGTAGTTTAATACAGCTGGCAGTTTTTTGTTGAAATTTTTTGAGAGTGGGGTAAGGTTTAGTTCCACATAGGTGTCTAATTTACAATGTATTTGAATGCCTAAGTATCGAAATGTGTCTACAACCCTAACCTGTGTCACATCATGGGGTAAAGGGGTTGTCATAGGGTCCAACTACAGTAGGGTAGATTTGTCTCAATTAATTGTTAAGCCAGAAAAGGATTCAAACCTATTAATAAGGGACATACGGCGTGTAATAGAGAGGGTGGTGCCACCCAGAAAGAGTAAAGCGTCCTCGGCATATAGTGCCAGTTTTTCCTATGTCATACCCCATTTCAATCCAACTATAGCTTGCTGCCAAAGGTTCAATTGCCAGGGCAAAGAGTAATGGGGAGAGGGAACACCCTTGTTGTTTACCTCTGCTTAACTGAAAGGGTGAAGACAGGGCATTATTTGCCCTTATAGAGTAATTTTAGCCAGGAGATCAAATTTGTCCCTAGGTTAAATTTGGCTAAAACTCACCATAAATATTGCCATTCGACGCTATTGATTGCCTTAGTGGCATTGAGTGATAGTATAGCTCTTTTGCCCATGTTTTCTGTCAGTATTTGTAAGTTGAAGCGGTTGTAAACCGCTGGATGTTTTTTTTTTGTACCCTGCAATATAATGTCATAATGTGCTAGTATGCATCGCCACTGCCAATGGAATTTAATCTAGGGTGATAGGTGCATTTAACTGTTTCCTATCCAAGTCCCAAGGTTGCGGGAGTTTAATATTCCTAAAAAAGTCAGTTACTAGGTCATCTTCAGGGTAAGTGACTTTGGAGGAGTAAAGCGTTGTGAAAAAGGAGCGAAAACCTCGTAAAATAGAAGGGGTGTCTAAGACAACCTGCTATGGAGCCAGAGATAATGTTGAAACATTAGAGGATGGCTGTTGAGATTTGGCTATTGCTGCTAGCAGGTGTCCAGTTTTCTCCCCTTCTCGAAAAAGGTTTGAGCAGGAAAAAAAAAGTTTATTCTCAGCATGTTGATTTTGCACTTTACCATAGAAGTGTTGAGCATCTATCCATACCTTTTCTATCATGGAAGTGGGCTTCTGTATATAGTCCTATTCCTCTCTATATACTGCTGTGCCAGCATCTATTATCTATTATGCATCTCCCACATAATTATAGGCGAGGTCGAGTGTCTGTTCTCAATTAGGAAACCTTGAATTTGGGATCGTATGCGATCTTTGTTAGTGAAAAGGGGCAACCACAAAGGATTACATTTTTAATGAGTTGGCAAACATGAAGCACATAAGGATAAGGCCAGTAGGACTGGTGAGTGATCCGATAATCCTCTGGCTAGATATGTAACAGTGGGGTCAAATGAGAGAGTTAGATCAGTGCCCAAGATAAGATCTATGCGGGATAGGGATGAATGGGTTAGAGAATGACAGGAGAACTGGGCCTTCAATTGGTTTTTACAATGCCATAAGGCTACTTTCACACTCAAAGTTCCTGTCGTTAGCGGTAAAGGCTTTACCGTTGTTTTAGCTGCGCTTTTCGGCTGCTAACGGGGTGCTTTTAACGGCTTTTAACAGATCAAGGGAGGTATCCAATACAGTATTGAAGTCACCCACTACCAGAACAGGAATTTGAGGATGGTTTGCCATAAAGTGAAACTGATATTCAGCACCTCCATATTAACTGGTGCAGTTATGTAGATATTTGCTAAAATGCAGCCATGAGAGTCCCAATTGCCCAATAAGAAAATAAATTTGTCTTGAGAGTCAATCTGCGAGGAGAGTATTGTGAAACAAGCAGGTCTTGAGATCAGGATGCTCACCCTTCTGGAGTACTGAGTATGCGTAGAATAGAATTGCACAGGGTATTTAGGACGCGTCATGTACAGAGTCCCCAGCCTGGTGAGTCTCTTGCATTCACAGAATAGATGGGTTATGGTGACCTACAGTAGTGAAGATGGCAGTTCTCTTTTTTGGCATCATGTAGCCCTCGAACATTCCAGGAGAGAATTTTTTCAGAACGTGAGCTCATAATTGTAAAGTTTATGTGAATGGGGTTTCTGAATCTCATACCATACAGGAACACTTCTGTCACGGTCGAATGAGACTCGGTTGTAAGATTGATAAGTCTGAAAAGGGACACTATGCATCCATTTAGTCATCCCCCACCAAGTGCACACCAGAGAGACAGGTTCTGAGTCACAGCCATAGGACATCTGAAGGCAATATAGAAGAACAAAAACTAAAAACAAGAAAACATTAGAAAAACAAAGTCCGTGCATATACATAGCTGGACGGAATCAAAAGGTCCCTGCAGGGTACGGTAGGGGGTAAATACAAGGGCCAAAGCCAACAGTTCCAGACAATTGGCCATGTAAGCTTCAAAGGTTAACGGTAACAGGTAATCATCTTCTCTGCTTCACGCTCCAACATTGAGCAGGTTGACAAGGTGAAACTGAATAAATGCCATATGCCCAGGTAAGTGGCAAGTCAGGTAGCAGCTGCATGAAGAAGCCTCTCATTATGCTGCACCTAGGGTGTCAAAAAAGTGAACTGTACTATCTGTCACCACATGTAATTTAGAAAAGAAGAAAAAAGTGCGCAAATTACCCAGTGAGAACCAAAAATAGCGATGGACATTAGGTGCAGAGCAAAAAAAACCTCAACATAACATATGACAAATAATCAATAAATATGTGTATCACAGCACACAAAAAATGTCCATGTAAAAAATAAATAAAATAAAAATAGAATAAAAATAAAATGTAAATAAAACAAAAGTCAATCTCAAGGAAACAGGGCACATATTCTTTAATCCAACCCTCTGAAATGCGGTGCAAGATGTAAAAATACAAGCTGCTTACCAGATAAGTTGGATCTCAAATGATAGAGCTCAAAACCGTTCCCAGTAGTTGCCTTTTATGGGGAAACGTGTCGGGTGGAGCACAGTCCTGTGATGTCATCACGCTGAACAGCTGATTGGTATACACCGCGGCTAGTTCAAACAACTTTTCTTACCTGCTTACCAGCCAGAGGTGATGAAAAGATGGATTGAGGAGAAGGAGAAGAAAGAGGAGTGAAGAGGAGAGAGGTGAAGTATTACTGTTTTGTCTAGATAATGTAGGAGTGTGGCTGTCTGCTGGGCAAACCCACTTCTATTGGAGTGCTATTTCTAAGAATTTGGGTGTTCCCCCAAACCAATATATTTGGACCATGGTTCCCAAGTCTTCTCATACTGATCTGAGGTGTCTAGGATAGAGCTTACTAATTTTTCCTGTGTCATTATCCATGACACTTTCCGTTTTGCCGCTAAAATAGAAATTGAAGTCTTCTTCCATGCTTTAGCTAGGGTAATTTTGGCTCCCAGCAGAATAAAAAATACAAATTTTTGTGAAGATTTTGAGATCCCCGGTATGGGGTGATTAAGAAGAGCAAATAGAGGAGACTTGGGAACGGTCTTACCTGTCACTTTGGAAATGGTGTAAAATATTTTTTGCCAATAGTTCCTGATTTTCGGGCATTCCCACCATATATGTATCATGGAGCCTTTCATGTGACATCCGCGAAAGCATAGGGGGGAGACCGAGGGATGCATCAAAGAAGCCGGGATGGGGTTAAGTACCATCTGGTGATTACCTTAAGGCTAGCTTCAATCAAGGAGATATTATAAATGCCCTTGAAGGATCGGAAGAAGGTTGTGTGCCAGTGGTCTAGGTCCCATGTGTCCTGTAAATCCCTCTCCCAAGCCAACATAAACGTTTCTTTCCTATCTGTGGTAGCAAGGGAAGAGTAGATTAAGGAGATGCCCCCCCCCTCTGCTCCATGAGACCCCCACACCATAATTCGTATTCGGTTTCTCAACCCAGGCTGATTGGAGAAAATGCGAAATTTGAAAGAATCGGAACCGCTCCGAGTTGGGGAGATCCAGGTGTTTTACACAATGGTTAAGGGATATTGGCCCAGCTGCGGTAAAATAGTTCCCGATCCGGTACATTCCCCTATCCACCCACCACTGGAAAGCTTTTATGTCCATACCCGGTGGGAAGGCGGGATTACGGAACAGGTGGGATAGGGGTTTGCTTTGCGATACTAGGGAGGGGTTCTTTCTAAGAGTGTCCCATAACGACAGAGATTGTGATAAGGCGGGAGACAAGACTGAAGGTCTATCCTTTGGTGAGCACCATAGGAGGAAGTCAAGTGTATATGTTGGCACCGCCTGTCTCTCCATTTCTACCCAATCAGGTTTGGCTGTCTTGGTATAAACCATCGATAGCTGTGCTAGTCTGGCCGCTTGGTAATACCAAAAAAGATTTGGGAGTCCCTGTCAGGGATCTACCAGCACCGGACCAGGGCGCTTGCATGTGCCTATGCGCCGACGCGCCTCTGTTCAGACACGGCATCAAACTGCTACTGTTGCTGCGCAGCAGCGCGGCGCTTGGGCGCGTGCGGGTGCGCGGCGCGGGTGCGTGCGCGCGTTCGCGTTAGCGCCGGTTTGGCGCCATTTAGCACATAAAAGTTCCCCTCTTCCATGGGAACATCGCTGCTTCATCTCAGCTCTGTGAATCTGCTTGAACTTGTATCCTGATTGTCTGCTACCTGATTTGACCCGGCTTGTTTGACCATCCGACCAGCTCCAATCCCGACCCGGCCTGCCTGACTACTCTGCTGTCTGTATCTGCTACCATTGCCGACCTCTGCCTGTTCACCGACTCTGCCTTGCCTGCTGTTATTACCTGTGCCAGTTACCTGCCGACCCGGACTGTCTGACTCTGCTTGTGCCTGCCGCTCTACTTGCTTTTGCACCTTCAGCTTCAGCTCCTGTGATCTCTCCCTCCAGTGTGTCAAGTCTGCTGCTGTTCCAGTCTCCACTCACCCGCAGTCCAGCCATCCCAGGAGGGATCTTTGCCTCCACATCAGAGACTATACTCCAACAGGTACTCCTACCCCACTGCGCTCAGGAGACCACTGTCCCCACTCCAGTGGCTCCTGAACCAGCGTTGTATGAGAGGTCTTCTCCTACAGTCAGGCTCTCCTACCAGGTACCTAACAGTACGAAGCAGCCATGACTGAGCCTGCAGGAGATACCTCTCCTTTGAAAGAAATATGCACCCACCTTGCGGCCCTCACTCAAGCCGTACAATCCCTCCAGGATAACTACAACAGATTGGAGGGACAAGTCCAGAACCTTGCAGGGCCTAACCCCCTGGCCTCCTCCTCAGCCGCAACCCTGGCACAGACGGCTCCTGGTCCTTCCGTGGTAATGCTTCCACTGATCCGAAGGTTCCCACTCCTGATAGATTCTCTGGAGACCGGGCCAAGTTCCGGGCCTTTCGCAACGCCTGCAAGCTCTTTTTCGCATTACAGCCCCGAACCTTCTCACTGGAGGCCACCAAGGTGGGGTTCGTGATCTCCCTCCTACAAGGGGAACCCCAGACCTGGGCTCATCGTCTACTTGAGGGGGACTCAGCACTAACCCAGTCCTTATCATCTTTCTTTGAAGCCATGGCACAAATATACGAAGACCCTCAACAGACTGCTCCTGCCGAATCAGCACTGTTCACGCTCCAGCAAGGCCGCAGACCTGCGGAGGACTATATCATGGACTTTAGACGTTGGAGTGTGGACACTCAGTGGAATGATGCGGCCCTGCGTCATCAGTTCCGCTTGGGTCTATCTGAAGGATTAAAGGACGAACTTGCCCGAGTAGGTGTACCAAACACTCTTGAGGCATTGATTAATTTGACTATTCAAATCGACCGACGTATCCGGGAACGTCAATCTGAACGATCTGCTCTACAATCCCGCCCGATGTGGATGTCAGCCAGAGCACCACTCCCGGCAACACGCTATGTACCCCCATCCAGTTCAAATCCAGCTAATGCCACACCTGACTCTGCAGAACCTATGCAGTTAGGTCTGATGCGACCTGCCTTATCGCCTGAAGAACGGGCCCGACGCCGGCAACTCAATCTGTGCCCCTACTGCGGTGGGACTGGGCACTATGTCCTGAACTGTCCGGTCAAGATAAGTAAGTGCCCGTCTTCTGTGTATACCAGTCTCTCTGCCCTGTCTGCGAATTCTACCCACATTGCCATTCCTCTGTCTTTACAGCTGCAAGAAGGGACTATAACGATCAACGCCATCATTGATTCCAGAGCATGCAGTTGCTTTATTGATTCAAACTTTGCCAGCCAGCATAACATCCCATTACGAACCAAGACCCATGGACTCGCTGTATTTCTAGCTGATGGATCCCGCATCAGATCGGGACAAGTAACCCAGGAAACCCTGCCTCTGCCTGCTTCTACTTCCTCCCAACACAAGGAATTGCTGGTTCTTGACGCCATCTCCTCTCCCATGTTTCCCATCATCCTGGGCATTCCTTGGCTGCAGGCCCACAATCTATACATTCATTGGACATCTGGAGAAGTGAAATTCTCATCTTCTTACTGTCTTGAACACTGTTTTAAGAAAGATTCGGATTCCTCATCCACCCTACTTTGTTTGGACACCGACCAGAAACTTTGTCAGGTCATACCTAAACAGTATCATGAATTTATTGATGTTTTTAGTAAGAAGGGGGCAGACTCTCTTCCACCTCATCGCCCCTACGATTGCCCCATTGAATTGCTGCCAGGATCCGAAATACCATTCGGACGCATTTTTCCATTATCTGAGAAAGAACAGGAAGTACTTAAGACATATATAGATGAGAACCTGGCCAAAGGTTTTATACGCCACTCTACCTCTCCAGCTGGTGCCGGAATATTTTTCGTCACCAAGAAGGACAAAACTCTCCGTCCGTGTATAGACTATCGTGAACTAAACAAAATCACGGTCAAAAATCGGTATCCTCTACCTTTGATACCTGAACTCTTCCAAAAATTAAGGACTGCCGTCATTTTCACCAAACTTGATCTGCGAGGGGCATATAATTTGATCCGTATCCGGGCTGGGCATGAGTGGAAGACAGCATTCCGAACCCGATTCGGGCATTATGAATACCTGGTCATGCCCTTCGGACTCTGCAACGCCCCCGCGACCTTTCAACACTTGATTAACGATGTCCTTAGGGACTTTTTAGATGTGTTTGTAATCGCATACTTGGACGATATCTTGATTTTTTCAGAATCCCGTGAATTGCATCAAGAACATGTTCGCAGGGTGTTGGGTCATCTCCGCTTACACAGTCTGTACGCGAAAGCAGGGAAATGTGAGTTCGAACAACAGAGCATTCAATTTCTGGGGTTAATCATCTCTGCAACAGGCATCAAGATGGACCCACAAAAAGTTTCTGCTTTTCTGGACTGGCCGGTACCCTTGGACAAGAAGGGAATTCAGCGGTTTGTGGGGTTTTCGAACTTCTACAGAAAGTTCATCAGGGGGTTCTCAGCCATAATTGCAACCATCACACAGCTAACCAAACAGAATATCCGTTTCTCCTGGAACCAACTTGCCCAAGACGCCTTCGAAAATCTCAAAAGATTGTTTACTTCAGCACCTATCCTCAGTCACCCTGAACCATCCCTACCATTTATCTTAGAGGTTGATGCCTCCGAGATTGCGGTAGGTGCGATTCTTTCACAACGCAAAGGTAGCAAAGAGATAATGCATCCTGTAGGGTTCTTCTCCCGTAAACTCTCCCCGGCGGAGAAGAATTATGACGTTGGTGACCGAGAGCTTCTCGCCATTAAAATTGCTCTGGAAGAGTGGAGGTATCTGTTAGAGGGGGCTATGCATCCAGTACTAATTTATACTGACCATAAAAACCTGGAATACTTACGATCTGCCAAACGGCTGAAGCCTCGACAAGCCCGCTGGGCTCTGTTTTTCTCACGTTTTTCCTTCCATATCACGTACCGTCCAGGCTCAAAAAATATTAAACCGGATGCATTATCACGTATGCACGACAATCTCAAGGACTTATCTACTCCTGACACCATCTTACCCGCAAACAGTTTTTTACTGCTACAAACAGATTTACTTTCCCTGATTAAGGAAGCATCCTCTGAGTCAGCCAGGCCTACTGGGATTTCTTTAGTAAGTAGAGATGGTCTGTTCTGGAAGGGAAGCCAAATTTTTGTTCCTGAAGATGTTCGGGTCAGGGTTTTGACACTTCTCCACGATCATCCATTGGCGGGCCACTTTGGAGTTCGCAAGACCATGGAACTAGTGCAGCGTACATTCTGGTGGCCCAATCTGAAAGACTTTTGTGAAAAGTATGTCAGTTCCTGTCCCATCTGCATTCAGAATAAGTCATCCAGGAATCGAGCTTGGGGCCTTTTGAAACCATTGCCTGTACCCGACAGACCATGGAAAATGATTTCTATGGATTTTATTGTGGAACTTCCATGTTCTGAAGGGTGTTCAGCCATCCTTGTAGTAGTGGACTGTCTAACCAAGATGGCTCATTTTCTACCTTTAAGGGGAACCCCGTCTGCCACCGAAACTGCTTGCATATTTGTCAAGGAGATCATCAGACTTCATGGAGTACCTGTAAACATAGTTTCTGATAGAGGGGTTCAATTCACCTCACGCTTCTGGAGATCCCTGTGTGAAACCCTAAAGATTGAATTGGCCTTGTCCTCGGCCTATCATCCTCAAACGAACGGTCAGACAGAAAGGACTAATCAGACCCTGGAACAATACATCAGATGTTTTACATCGTTCACACAAGATGATTGGGTCTCTCTACTACCCTTAGCGGAATTTGCCTACAATAATGCCAAACATTCTGCCACCGGTCAATCTCCTTTTTTCGCCAATTATGGCTTTCACCTAACCTTTCTACCTGATTTCCTTTCAGAGTCTTCGGTTCCAGCAGTACAAAGTACAGTGGAGTTCCTCAGTCACAACAGCCGGTTGTTGCAGGAAACAGTGTCCAAGGCTCAGGCAGATGGTAAGAGAATCTTCGACCGGAAAAGAAGGGGGGAGCTGAACTTACAAATTGGCGACCAGGTATGGCTTTCTACCGTTAACATTAAATTAGCATGTCCTCCTAAGAAGTTGGCACCTAGATTCATGGGACCCTTTCCAGTTAGAAGGAAAATCAATGAAGTGTCTTATGAACTGACTTTACCTGATTCATTTAAAATTCATCCGGTATTCCATGTATCTCTGCTCAAACCCGCTGTACCTGATCCCTTTCCTGCTAGAGGGACAAGACCTCCTGAACCTGTTGTAATTAATGGCAGCGAGGAATTTGAGGTTGAGGCTATCCTTGATTGTAGAAGAAGGCAAGGGCAAAACCAATTCTTAATCAAGTGGAAAGGCTACAGCCCAGAAAGTAACTCGTGGGAACCGGACATTAATGTGCATGCTAGGCGTTTAGTGCGCGCCTATTTTTCTGCTCATCCCCAGAAGAAGAGGTTGTTGGGCATCCAGAGGCTGCCCCTTGGGGGGGGGCAATGTCAGGGATCTACCAGCACCGGACCGGGGCGCTTGCATGCGCCTATGCGCCGGCGCGCCTCTGTTCAGACATGGCATCAAACTGCTAGTGTTGCTGTGCATCAGCGCAGCGCTCGGGCGCGCGCGAGTGCGTGCGCGCGTTCGCATTAGCGCCGGTTTGGCGCCATTTAGCACATAAAAGTTCCTCTGTTCCATGGGAACATCGCTGCTTCGTCTCAGCTCTGTGAATCTGCTTGAACCTGTATCCCGATTGTCTGCTACCTGATTTGACCCGGCTTGTTTGACCATCCGACCAGCTCCAATCCCGACCCGGCCTGCCTGACTACTCTGCTGTCTGTATCTGCTACCGTTGCCGACCTCTGCCTGTTCACCGACTCTGCCTTGCCTGCTGTTATTACCTGTGCCAGTTACCTGCCGACCCGGACTGTCTGACTCTGCTTGTGCCTGCCGCTCTACTTGCTGTTGCACCTTCAGCTTCAGCTCCTGTGATCTCTCCCTCCAGTGCGTCAAGTCTGCTGCTGTTCCAGTCTCCACTTACCCGCAGTCCAGCCATCCCAGGAGGGATCTTTGCCTCCACATCAGAGACTATACTCCAACAGGCACTCCTACCCCACTGCGCTCAGGAGACCACTGTCCCCACTCCAGTGGCTCCTGAACCAGCGTTGTATGAGAGGTCTTCTCCTACAGTCAGGCTCTCCTACCAGGTACCTAACAGTCCCATACCACCTCTATTTCTTAGATCGAATAGGGAGCGTCTCGGGAGACGGTACCCCTTCGGTCCCCAAATAAATTTTACTACCTTGTTTTGGAGTGCTGAAAGGTGATCCTTCCGTATGGCAATCGGAAGTGCTCTGAAAATATATAGTAGTCGTGGTAGCAGAGTCATTTTTATAGAGTTTATTTTACCTAACCAGCAGATGTGATGTGGTGTCCATTGTTTGAGGTCGCATTCTAATTTTTTATATATGGGAGGGTAATTTGCCTGGTATAGCTGTTCAAATTTAGGAGTGAGGTTGACTCCTAGGTATCTTATGCTAGACTCACTCCATGAAAAGCGGAACGCATCTTGCAGTCACGACACTAGAGCCAACGGAAGGGAAACATTTAGAGCTTGGGACTTGGAGTAGTTAACACATAACCCCGAGACCTGAGCAAAGTCTTCTAGGAGCTTACATAGTACCGGTAGGGAGATTAATGGTGTTGTAAGGTAAAGAATGAGGTCGTCAGCGAACAGGCCACATTTATGTATAGAAGAGCCCCCGCTATGTCCGGATTAGTGCGTATAGCTATTGCTAGTGATTCAATCGCTATCGCAAAAATCAAAGGCGATAGCGGGCAGCCCTGGCGGGTCCCCCTTGCTATTTTAATAGGTTCAGAGAGTTGTCCTTGCAGTTTGATTCTCGCTTCAGGGCAGGAGTATAGGGAGTGAAGTAACCCAGAAAACCGAGGGCCCAAGCCCCATTTTTGTAGAATCGAAAATAGGTAGGACCAAGAGACAGAGTCGAACGCTTTTTGTAGATCTAGAGACAGTAACATTCCCTGTTGGGCTCCGCTACCGTCCCAGCCTGATTGCAGGATGGAGACCACATCCACCGTTCTGATTTGGTCAGGACCTTGCCTTCCAGGGATGAACCCCACTTGGTCCTTGTGGATGTAGGATCCTATGAAGGAGGCCAGACGGTCTGCCATAATTTTAGTCATTATTTTCAGATCATTATTGATCAGGGATATGGGTCTATAGTTGGAAACCTCACCCTGGTCTTTGTCAGGCTTTGGAATCACGGTTATGAAGGCAGCGTTCATCTGCGGGTCCAGAGGTTCTCCCTTGGTTATGAAGTTAATAAATTTAGCAAGATAGGGTGCTATGGTATTTGCATAAGTCTTATAGTATGGTACGGAGAAGCCGTCTGGACCCGGAGCCGAACATCTCTTTAGGTTTTTGATTACTGCTAGAACTTCAGCGGTGGTAACTGGGGCTTCGAGTCTGTCTCTGTGTTCCGCCGATAGGGTAGGAATCGGGAGGATGTCTAGGAAGTTAGACAGAGATTGGGGATTATTTGCCTTATGTTCGCTATACAGATCTGCGTAAAAGCCATGGAAAGCTTTCATAACTTTCAAAGGGTTTGTGGTGTGGGGTTGGCCCGCTATTTTAATTTTAGGGAAGTTATAGGAATGAGGGCGTGGTGTGAGACGGGACGCCAAGAGAGACCCGGTCCTGTCCTTCTGATAATAATATTTCGCACCTAGCCATGATAGACTTTTTTCAGCCTTTGCTGTGAGAGCTAAGTTTAGTTCTAGGCGCGCCGCATCCAGTCGGGAGGTGGGTATTGCAGCCGGGTCTCTCTTGTGCTCCGCACACAATTTCTTTTCTAGGTTGACTATCTCTATCCCGTGTTCTTTTTTAATTTTGGCTGCTATTTGTATGAGTTTCCCTCTTATTGTGGCCTTATGAGCTGCCCATAAGGTTTCCGTGGATACATCTGCAGTATCATTTTGATTAAAGTATTCGGTAATGGCTTTTTCAATTTCTATTTTCCAGGCGGGGTCAGACAGGATATTTTCTTTTAATCTCCAAAGGTTATTTTTGTGGTTTGGGGTTTGGTTATTTAGCAGGACACTTAACAAGGAGTGGTCCGACCAGACCGTGTCTCTAATTTGTGATCTTTGGGCTGCCGGGATCAAGTTATTCGAGACTAGCAGATGGTCGATACGGGCGTAGGATTGGTGGGCATGGGAGAAATTAGTGTAATCCTTTTTGGTGGGATTTAGCTCCCTCCAAATGTCCGTGAGTCCCTGTATATATAACATCTTAGCGATTCTCAAACTGGTTTTAGTTGGACGGATGTTTTGGGCATTGGGGGGTTCAGATCTATCTAAGCCCTGGTCAAAGGCTACATTGGAGTCTCCCCCAAAAATTATGGAGCCTTCAAGCATAGGTCCAAGCGTCTTAAACATAGAGCTAAAAAATTTTTGCTGTCCTGAGTTAGGGGCATAGTAAGAAACCAGGGAGTATAGTCTGCCCTCTACAAATCCCTTAACCAGGATAAACCTACCTTCTGGGTCACGTAGTATTTTCTGTAGTGTGAATCTGCAATTTTTAGAGATAAGGATAGCAACCCCTCTGGTCTTATCTTCCGCGTTAGCTAAATAGAATAATGGGAACTGAGCGTGGATAAAATTAGGTTTGTACCGGATCGGGAAGTGGGTTTCTTGGAGAAATAATAGGTCAATCTTGCGGGCTTTCATAAAATCCAAAACTTTCCTACGTTTAGAGGGTGAATTCAGCCCTTGGGCGTTATGTGTGGCCACCCTCAATAGGGAGGTTGAATTGTCATTGACAGCCATGGAGCAGAAGTAGAGGTCTAGCCCCCCAACCCTCAATGCTTACCTGGTCCAGTTGGAGAAAGGGCACCGAAGGAAGAGTCTCTAAAACGTTCCTGCACGTCTTATTGGAAGAGTGGGTATGTCCCAGCAGACAGCCAACTACAACAGTAAAAATTGTTAGTGAGGAGAGTAGAGAAGAGAGAAGAGAAGGGGTAGAAGAAGAGAAAATTAAGTCATCGTGAAACTTGGTTGAGCAGTGATGGCAATGGAGCACATCACCCCTCACAGTAGTGGATGTGTCTGAGCCCTGCGAGCAGGGAGGACACATAACCCAGGAGACCGGCATCGCCTGGTCCTTGGGATTAGTGGAGGTGCAGCCCAGCTGCCGCGACCTCGGCGCACTTTGATAAGATTAAGCTCAAAAAAAGAAAAACACAACTGATCGGATCAGATCCGAACTGGGGAACCGATATGGACCCCGCAAACCCCTTGTCCCACCTTCTTCCCCTCCCATCCAGGAAACAGTTCCGGGTGGGATAGGTGGACTGCCTAGGTTGCATCCCAGGCAAAATAAAACCCTTTCCCACAACTAGAGTACACTAAAAGGAAGTGTCATGGAATAGAACTTTGTTACACTATGCCTTGTAAGTCTGGATCAGATAGTAGTGTATAGGATAAGATCTGCATAGTATAATAGTATAAGAGATCTACCTGAGAATCTTGTCGGTTCACATTGGAATACAAAGACTCAAATCAGGCCCTAAAAGGGTATCCTCTTGGGACTGCACTGTATCTGGGAGTAGTGCGTATGTTGTTCCTTCTAAGAGAAGGTCAAGATAGACAGGGGGAGAGGAAGAGAGGGGGGAGGCCTGAAGTCCCCCCTCTCCCCACCCCCCACCCCCCAAAGAGCATTAATAAAGCCGAACATTAAGCGTAGGGAAACTTAATGACCCTACTCCCTTTCTCCGTATATTAGGGGAGGGTAACCACAGGAGCTGTCACCCTAGCCCTCATTCAGAGCACTACAAGCATTCCGGGTAAAAAAGATCTCAGATAAAATTCAAAAAGGAAAAAGCATTAAAAAATTAATAATCTAGGAAAGGTCCACAGAGTTCGTGAAGGTGTACAAAGGAGAAAAACAAAAAAGAGACAAGGGACAGTCATCCAACCGTCTTCTTGACTCGTGGACTCATGGTGGCCTGGCTTCCTTGGAGCGTTTATATTTAGGTTTTTCCCATAGGGGCTGCAAAGGACTTGCTGGAGATGGGCGTTTGTAGGACCCCACAGATGAATTGTTGAAGTCCATAGCTGACTCTTGAGAGATGAGACTGAGGTCTAGCAGAATCCGTTCTCCTTCTGGGAGGCTTCGGAAAGAGTGGGTTTTACCTTTGTGGTCAAACTTGAGCGCAAACGGAAAGGCCCATTTGTATTTGATTTCATGTTGCGCCAACACGGTTAATAGGGGCTTCAAGGCCCTCCTTTTTTGTATTGTGTTGGGTGAAATATCTGCGAAGACCTGTATGGTATGACCTCTGCACGTGAGGGGCTGTTGGTATCTGCACTTTCTCATCACCTCTTCTTTAACCGAGAAGTAATGTGGTTTGACCACGATATCTCTGGGGAGGCCGTCTTTCCTCGGGGGTCCTAGTGTCCTGTGAGCGCGGTCAATTTCCAACTTATATGGAGGAATGTCTGGGATAAGTTGTTTAATGAAGTCTTGAACCACCGTCGTGGAGTCGGTTATAGATTCTGGAAGTCCTCTCAGTCTAAAGTTTTCCCTTCTGGACCTGTTTTCAAGGTCATCAATGCGTGAGAGGGCAGTGTCCAGTTGATCTTGTAGAATCTGTATGTGGTTAGAGTTCTGTCTTGTTTTAGATATGGTCCGGTCAAGTTTATCTTCAATAGCTTTCATTCTGGAGCCCAGGGCCTGGAAGTCCTCCCTAATATTGCCAGTTATTTTGGCTGCTGTTTGGGCCAAACCTTTATCCAGCAGGGCTGATATCTGGGCGAAAAGATCAGGGGCTGTAAGGATTGTGTGGGCTGTGGTGAGCGCCATCTCAGGCCCTGTGGTAATGTGAGGGGAGGGATGCTGCGCTGGGGGTGTCAAGGGCTGTTCTGTGAGGTGCTCTGAGAGGGTCGTGAGCTGTGCCATCAGTGGAGGGGTACTCACTGGGGTCCCAGGGGGTAGAGAGCGGGTCACAGCAGCGTAGGAGAGTTTGTTTCCTGAGCTCTCTGCTGCTATCTGTGTATCCTGCAGCATAGCGCCCGCCATCTTGGATTCGGCCCTCTCCGCCGAGGCTCTGAATAGCGGTTCCAGATCCCTCCTGGATGAACCGCCTGGCATAGAATCGTTCCCCTGCACTTCCCCTCGGTCCGTAGGTGGAAATAATGGTCCCCGGGGTCCCGGTTCCCCCGCTACGTGCTCCGTGTGGTCAGGGCAGTGCGGAGCTCCAGGCTTACGTCGCCATCTTGGAGGAGTCCGTGCATGCGCCTTGGAATGCAACAAGTTGCACATCAAAGCTTTGTAGCATATCAGAATATTCAGAGATTAGGCCTCCATCAAGCCTGAACAAAAGCTTGGCTCCTGATCGACTGGTGTGATAACATGGAATTCCTTGATTTGCCCTCAACAAGCAAGCTTCAAAAGGACCATAGCTGACAAGATGATTGATGAATGTCCTGCTACAAACATCAAAAGATCAACAGGCACAGTATTGATCCAGGGCACATAGACATGATACATGGACAATGCTGCCCCTAGAGACCAATACAACAGGACGGACAGTAATATAATATAGTGAGGAGGACTGCCCCGTAAATACTTTGATTCATCAAAGGTCTAGATGGGCCAGGAATAGGGTTGGGTCTGTACGGTGTATGATTAAAGTATAAAAAGGGCTGACCGAGACAGAGAGCTCTCTCTGTTACAATTGTCCCCTTTTAGCTCTTGGCTCGTGCCTGATGGCTCTCTGAGCCTCATGGCTCTCTCTATTACCATCATTTTGAGCCCAGCTGAGGAAACAATATCTAGAGGACAGCCTTGCGATAAGTATATTTGATGTTCTATTGTTATATGCTTTGTAATATCTTCCGTTAGTGTTTTCATGTTAGCATTTTCCTATTTTTTTGGGAAATAAATAAGACGTTGTTTTACTAAGCAGTGTGTTTTTTTCATAGCTAACCTTATATTATTGTGCTTATAAACAGTAACTATCAGAGTTTTACTAGGACTATCTAACTATAGGAATAGACATATATACATATATATATGTATATACATATATGGAATAAATAGAGGGAGTCTGTAACCACCCTCGGTATTATTTAGTTTAGAAGTTATTTACATTTCAGTATTTATTTCAATTACTAACTATTAAATTATAGGTATTTGAATTTCCTTTCAAATTTGTTTTTAGTGAACTTAACGAATACAAATTTTCTGAAATAATGAATGCTGTATCTAAATGAATGGAACGTAATAAATTAATACTAATAAATAATAAGAAGAAGAAGAACTTTTTATTACTATTAATTTGTTCCGTTCCATTTGTTTAGATGTGATATTCGTTTTTTCGGATAATTCGTAACTTTGGATAAATTCATATTCGTAAGGTTCACTAACAGCCAAATTTGAAAGGAAATTCCAATACCTATAATTTAATAGTTAGTTATTATTATTTAGTTATTATTTCGAATTTCCAGATTTTGGATTTTTGGATTTCGAATTTTCGAATGTACGAATTTATGGATTTCGGATGTTTGAATTTTCGAATTTACGGATTTCGAATTTTCAAATTTTCGAATTTACGAATTACCGAATTTTCTAATTTCCAGATTTTTGAATTTCCGAATTTTTGAATTTCCGAATTTCCGAAATTTCAAATTTTTTGATTTTCAAATTTACGAAGTTTTGAATTTCCAGATTTTAGATTTTCTAATTTACGAATTTATGGATTTCAGATTTTCTAATTTACGAGTTTTTTGAATTTCTGAATTTCGATCATAATGAATGACCCGAAAAAAACCCAAAACGAATCAAACAAAAACTAATTTTTCTGCAATGCACATGTCTACCACGTAGAGAATTCAAAATGCACGGTGGTGTAATTTCAGATTGTGGTTCCGACATGAGTTACAGCAGTATATGTAGACAAATTGATGAGGGTCTGAAAGAAAAATTCTCTGAATCTGAAATCATACGCACAGTTTTAAGAATGATCAAACCAAGTAATTTTAAAGACACATTGACCACTGTTGCTGAGTTGAAAAGGTTCTTAAAGTCACATATGCGAGAACGAAGTTGTACTAAGTTGTTTCAGTAGCTTACCAATGCTAAACAGCAAGGTAAAGTAATACCACAGCAGTTTGTTTATAGGCTAGTGGGGTTAAAACAAAAAGTTCTTTCTGCATCACAACATGAGGGGTTATGCCGCGTACACACGAGCGGACTTTTTGACGGACTAGGTCCGACAGTCTTTCCAACGGACTCTGCAGCTTGGTCCGCCAGACTCTCAAACGAACAGACTTGCCTACACACGAAAGTCCGACAGAACCGGACTAAAATAAGGAAGTTGATAGCCAGTAGCCAATAGCTACCCTAGCGTCGGTTTTAGTCCGTCGGACTAGCATACAGACGAGCGGATTTTTCGACCGGACTCTAGTCCGTCAGAAAGATTTGAAACATGTTTTATTTCTAGGTCCGTCGGACTTTTGGGGAATAATATTCTGCTGGAGCCCACACACGATCGAATTGTCCGATGGAGTCTGGTCCTCCGGACCAAGTCTGCTGGAAAGTCCACTCGTGTGTATGCGGCATAAGAGTTTAATTATGACAAAAGACTGGTGTAGGGTGCATGCCTTCATACACTGTATTGGGGGCTAATTGAGAAAAATTATAATGTCGGATTGAACATTAAGCCTTACATCTCTGACTTAAAGTGACTGTAAAGGCCTTTTTTTTTTAAATAACAAACATGTTATACTTACCTCCACTGTGCAGCTCGTTTTGCACAGAGTGGCCCTGAACCTGCTTTTCTGTGGTCCCCCGGCGGCTCTCGCGGCTCCTCTCCACATCTGATAACCCCCTCGGATAAGTGCTTCCCCGAGGCGGTTACCCCCATAGGATGCATTAAGGTGAAAAAACACAAACCTTTACAACCCCTTTAACATTGACTGACCATTTTATCCTAGAGTAGGTAACAAAATCAGCCAATGAAGAAACAGAGAGGCAGAAGCGTTTAACCACTTCCCGCCCGGCCTACAGCAGATTTACGGCCGGGAAGTGGTTCTGTTGTCCTGACTGGGCGTCATATGATGTCCAGCAGGATAACATTCTGGCGCGCCCACAGGGGCACGCAGTGCGGCGATCGCTAGTGTGGCGTGTCAGTCTGACACGCCCCATCTCTGATCATGATAAGGAGCCTACGTCAGAGGCTTCTTACCACGTGATCAGCTGTGACCAATCACAGCTGATCATCGTGTGAACCAGGAAGTGCCGGTAAATGGCATTCCTCAATTCGCGCTGACAGGGAGAGCCGATCGCCGGCTCTCCCTGTCAGAGGGGGGGGTCTGTGCTTATTATCAGCACGGCCTCTTTAGATGTGCCAATCAGCTGCCAATCAGTGCCCAGCAGTGCCCAAATAATAAAGTCTGCCAGTGCCCACCAAAGTGCCAATCGGTGCCCACCACAGTGCCAATCAGAGCCCACCACAGTGCCAATCAGAGCCCATTACAGTACCAATCAGTGCCCACCAGTAACACATGTCAGTACCTCATCATCAGTGCTGCCCATCAGTGCCACCTTTTAGTGCCAATCAGTACCGCCTACCAGTGCCAATCAGTGCCGCCTGTCAGTGCCCATCACAGCCGCCTGTCAGTGACCATCACAGCTGCCTGTCAGTGCCCATCAGTGCCACCTATCAGTGCCCATCAGTGCTGCATATCAGTGCTGCCTATTGGTGCCCATCAGTGCTGCATATCAGTGCCGCCTATCAGTGCCCATCAATTCTACATATCAGTGCCCATCAGTGCCACCTTATCAGTGCCCATTAGTGCCGCCTCATCAGTGCCCATCAGTGCCGCCTCATCAGTGCTGTCAGTGAAGGGGAAAACAAAATTTTATGACAGAAACTAAGAAAAACTTTTTTTTTTTTAAATAATTTTGGTCATTTTTAGTTTATTTAGCAAAAAATGAAAACCCCAGTGGTGATCAAATACCACCAAAGGAAAGCTCTATTTGTGGGAGGAAAATTATAAAAATTTAGTTTGGGTACAGTGTTGCATGACAATTGTCATTCAAAGTGTGACAGCGCTGAAAGCTGAAAATTGTCCTGGGCAGAAAAGGGTGAAAATGCCTGGTATTGAAGTGGTTAAGCACTGTACATAGACACAAGCTGCTGACTGTTAGTTCATCCCAGGCACAAGTAGATAATGAGAATAGTTATGAAACATTATAAAAGAGGGTTGAGGGAGAAGTTAGAGCAAATCACACTGCTTTAATGGAATTGACAGCTCAGGTTTCTGCACTAATAAAAATACTTGAAAAGATGATGCAACCTACTGCCAAAGTTGAATACCAAACTGCTATGCCATTAACAAATGTTTAAGTTCCAGATAAAGTCAAAAGCAAGAGCAGATGTGACAACTGCATCCAGCTAGGAAATCAGGATTGCTGCCATTGTTTCTGCTGCGGCCAGACAGGACACAAAGCAGTTGGCTGCTTGAAGAAGAGGACACCGGTGGGATAAGGCAGATGATCGCTGGTGTGGGATGACTAGTGACCACTTCAAATCATCTGTCCCATGCTAAGGTAAATTGTGTGCCTACTCACAATTCGACAAATTAAATTCTGGCAAAATGTAAGTCATCAAAACGAGTAGCACAAATGATTGGAAGAAAATGTATGCTGTCCTGTTGGATGAATGGTGTTCTTGTTGAAATGCTGTTGGACACAGGAGCTCAAGTCATCATGGTAGGAGAGACATGGCTAAGAAAGTTTCTTCCAGATGTTTCTGTAAAGCCTATAGAAAATCTAGTTTGTGCAGGGCCGCTGATAGGAGAGGACCACCGGTCCTCCTATAGGGGGCCGGGCACACAGGGGGGCCTGGACAGCAGGAGGATCGGTGGAGCAAAGAACGAAGGATGACTGCACCTCTTACCCAGCAACTCAAAGCCGGTTTCTCCCCCTCTCCCTCCCACCAGCTTTAAGGCTGGGTGAGAGACACAGAGCACCAGGTTAAGGGGTGCTGGGGTGGGTTGTGCCCACCCAGATTTCAGTTCTGCCCCCATTGCTGTCCGCCGCTGAGCTCCTTCCCCCACCCCCACTCGCACTTACAGCCAGGAATAGGAGACAGCAGCCTGGAACCTGGAGCAGTGAGAGATAAAGATTCAGGGATTCAGGAGGAGATGTGCTGTGTTTGTAATGGATGTGGTTGCAATATCATGATGAAATGTCTATTCCAATATATATATAAGTACATACTTTAAATGTCTCACATATATCAGTTTCAGCTTATCAACCTTAATTATATACAATAGATGTTTTCTAGCACAACACTCCCTTGCTGTGGAACTGAACTGCAAGAGTTAACACAAGAATCGTACCTCGTCCGAGAATACACTCAAAAGATAACACCATAACACCAACATTTCAGAAAAAGCAAGAACATTGCAAGAACATAGCTACTTCCTCATATGGATGACCCAGCTAAAGCTTATATTTTTTTGTCACAATATATATATATATATATTGTGGTTGTTTTGTGGTTTGCAAGCGCCAGCCTTATCTGACGTAGCTTAATCTTAACAAAATAGTATATAAGTCTTGAAAAGAGGAAATATTAAAACAGAAAGTAAGAGCGTCTCAGTGTGAGTTTACTTGAGCGTGCACACCCTATATTCAATTTGACCACGGGCAGAAATAATAATACTGGACCTTGGTTGGTTCTGATCCAATACATCTGGCACCCAACGTGGGGCTCGAGGCTAGGCCCAAAGGCTAGCAAACTAGAGGAAACTGAAGAGAACCAACACTGGCGGGGCAGAGACTAATAACCTCTGAAAAAACGGTAAGACACTTTTCATATCTAGTCTACTGTTTATCCTGTACACGTGGCTGTTTAATCTCTGTGTCCATATCGACTTCCTGCGGTCCTCAAAGACAGGTATATATCTTGCCTTGAGTCTGTTGATATAATAAGGAACCTGCAATTATATCTGCCGCCTGTTTTGTTCTGTTCTGTTTTGTTGATCGATCTTGTGGCGGCTGTTGGGAATGAGGGATTGATTATATAGTCACGGATGGAATTAGTTGACATGGATTAAACTCCTCCTGGGGGAATAAATAATTGTGCAGTAAAGCACCGGTGCGGTAAAGCACGGAAGAACCAGGAGGGGGCGTCAGGAATATGCCCAAGGGCGTGGGGATCCCATGAGGATGTGAGCAATCCTGTATTTCTCTACGGTCGTCACACATCTTGTTGGTCACATCTTGTTGTTGGTGGTAATGTCATGTCCTAAGTGTGTTTGTGGTCTGTTATTCGGTATACATAAAGAGGGCTGGGGGTTGATAAGAGTAATAGAGCCAGGGTATAGGAGGGAAATCCTTGGTTACAAACTCCTATTGCCACACGCTGCACATGTAATGGTATTCAGATTAAATGTACATTATCCAGTCAAAATTGTTGTTGGCAAGTCATTGGAAGTCATAGAGGCTCAGGCTAGAATAAGCGGACAAGGAGCCAAGAGGTGCCCCTTACAACCTGAACAACCAGAAGGACTTGATGAAAGGGAAAAAGCCAGAGTGAGAAATTTGTGCTTTGAGCTGGGACATGTAAAAGCTTTGAGCTGGGACTTGTAAATAACATTTGAAGTGGTGCATTGAATATTAACTGCTGTTCTCTTTATTTGTCTGTTAAATGTCTTGTTGAGAGTAATAAGTGGTCACATATTACTCGGCTCCCCTACCTGCGGTCACCTTGAGTGGACAGGCCTGTGACTGGTCTACGTTTGGGGAGGCGCGCGCAACGAGGCTTGTGTGGTAGCCGAACACTGTAGACGTTTTTCTCTCTCTGTTTTGTCCTCGTTAACTTGAGACTGCGATATAGTCTGAACCGGTACCAGGTGACAGGTAGAGGATTGTTGGACCCTTGAATCCAAGACAGCCTTGTGACCCGTCTGAAATCCTGAGCAGACACATAAATATCTCAGTCATCAAGACAGAATGTAGCAAGGTAGCCTTATATATTGGAGGGTGGTCCGAACGAGGACAGGTGGTGGTCAGAGGATTGTCGGACCCTTGAGTCCAAGACAGCTTCAGAAAACCGCCATACAAACCCTGAGCCCGGACACATAAACTCTTCAATAGCTAACGATGGGGCAAAAGTTAGAAATGGCCAAAGAAGGCAGCCTGGCCTGTGACTTGGTGCTAGAGCGGGAAGGAGAGGGTGCTGTTAAAAAGGGAAAGAAATTGGCAAAAGTGTGTGGGGTCGATATGCATTTGGGCAGAAGGTTACAGGTGGATGAATGGCGTACTTTTTTGAAACGTAAGAAAGGTCTGTTGTCAGATCACGGACTGCTACGAGCAGCAGACGCTTGGTTCAAAGTTGCAAAAGCTATTCATGAGGAAGGGTGGACAGAGTAGGAAATGAATCAAGATGGTCGTATTGTATATGTGAATAGAAAACAAGAAAAGAAGAAGTCAAGTAGTCAGCCACCGCTCTATGATGGCGTATGGTCCCCACAAAGTAGACACTGCCCTTTGTCTACCGCCCCTCTGTTCAAAGTGACACCTCCCCCTACCGCCCCTCTGCTACAAGTGACAGAGGAGCCTCTGACACCTCCCCCGCCCTGCTTAACAGTAGACAAGGCACACTTGTTTTTGTAAGGCTTGGGTGGTTGCTGCCACACATGCCTGACCCAATCTGTACCACCTGCACCACCGCCCACACCGGAACCTACCCACATTTATCCGGTGATAGACCAGTCCTCGGGATCATATTACAAGGCCTAACCTACCCCATTAATGACAAGCTCCCTCAAAGCAGCCCATGGTCACTTGAGCCGGAAATGAACCACCTCCCGCACCATCGAGACCCTCACACCACCAAAGACAATAGCCCCAATACGGCCCCTTCATTTCACCCCTGAGAGGAATGCCTACGGCACAAGGGGCTCCCCTGATGTACGTAAATTTCACCCCCTCTCAGGCTGCATCTCTTGTCGCGAGCCTACCAGACCCTGAAAAACAGCCCATGCCATTTTACAGAAGGATCACCCAAATCCAAAAGACATTAGCAGCTGCATGGCGGGATTTAGTGAGCCTGTGTGAGATAAAGGCAGGGGATGCCTACTGGCCAGTGATGGAGAAACGCTTTGATCAGTACTACTGTGACGATACTTATGACTCAGGATGTGACTTTGTGAGTCAGTTAAAAAGATGGGCTGAAGACCGCTTGGCAGACCAAGCGACTAATATACAAGAGGTCACACAAGAAAAAGGTGAATCCGTTGAGAAATATCATAATAGAATAGCACAAATGTTTACTGATTTGGGTTTAAGCACGCTGAACAAAGCACACAAACACATGCTAGCGGCCGCATTTGTCTCAGGTCTTAAATAATCAATCCGAAAGGGTCTGATCCTATCACGCCCAGAGTATAGAGTAATGGAGCTTGAGATGTTGTTATTAGTAGCAAAAGGTCTAGAATCCTCACAGAGCAGTAGAAAGGTAGCTCCTCTCATGATGGCCTCTGACACACCATATCCGTACCCACCAGTACCAACTATATGGTGTCCCAGAGGTTTTAGAGAGTGACCAGGGGCCGGCTTTCATGGCCTCAGTGACCAAGGAAATATGGGCAGCTTTAGGGGTCACACTAGCTTTCCACACCCCATACCATCCTCAAAGCAGTGGGAAGGTGGAAAGATTAAATAGGCACAATAAAATCTAGAATGCTAAAAATGTCTCAGGAAACAGGAATGAGTTGGCCAGACAGCCTACCCATTGCCTTATTCAGTGTTAGGTACACTCCAAGGGGAAACCATGGTCTGTCACCCTATGAGATATTGTTTGGTTCAGCCCCCAGACTGGTTGTTATTTCCTACAACAGTTGCAGCTCCAATCTGATGTATTGACTGATTATGTGACTGCCTTATCTCGAGAATTAACCCGTATCCATTCACAAGTGTTTTTTCCATTCCAGATCCTAAATTAGATACAGGAACACACAAGCTGGTTCCCGGTAATTGGGTCCTGGTAAAGAAGTTTGTGAGAAAGCACACCCTTGAACCCAGATATGATGGTCCTTTCTATGTCCTCCTAACAACTACCACATCAGTAAAGGTGGCCGGGAAGAGCACGTGGATACACGCCTCCCACTGCAAGAAAGTCGCTGTACCTGAGGAAGAGGCCAAGGGGACCAAACCATGATTCTGTATATCCTTTTCATTGTAATCATTGTTCAGGCACAGGAGGTAGCCATCAAACAGAAAGACGGTATAACACAATTCTGGTACAATTCATCCAATGCACATGTTGCCACCTTTATATCCTCTTATGAACAGATAATTCCAGGTACTATGTACGGTCCTGGGATGAAACAGTAAGACCCATGACTGTGTATGTATGCGTTACTGATTTCTATTGGGGTAACAACTGTGATTCCTGGGGAGCAGTGGGTTGGAACACTGGGGGTACAAACTGGGGGTACAAACCTGAAAGCGCCCAGAATAGAAAGGATAATAATGGTAAGTCACTCTTAGAACGACAATCAACAAACACACAGATCAGTATTCCACCAAGGAGTCCATAATGCCTGTACATATTCTCTCAGAGAACCCAAAACCAGATGCAAACAACACACCCAGGCCTAACAGGAGGCGTAGGAGTGCCCCACCAGGAGAATGAGCCAGGTGAGTAGAACTTCTAGTATGAGGGACAGATTGAAATAGACAGTTTCAAGGGGGGACTGTAATGGATGTGGTTGGAATATCATGATGAAATGTCTATTCCAATATATATAAGTAGATGCTTTATATGCCTGACATATATCAGCTTCGGCTTATCAACCTTAATTATATACAATAGATGTTTGCTAGCACAACATTCCCTTGCTGTGGAACTGAACTGCAAGAGTTAACCCAAGAATCTCACCTCGACCGAGAATACACTCAAAAGATAACACCATAACACCAACGTTTCAGATGAAGCAAGAACATAGCTACTTCCTCACATGGATGACCCAGCTAAAGCTTATGTTTTTTTGTCACAAAATATATATACATATATATATATATATATATATACATATATATATATATATATATATATATATATATATATATATATATATATATATATATATTGTGGTTGTTTGTGGTTTGCATGCGCCAGCCTTACTTATCTGACGTATCTTAAGCTTAACAAAACAGTATATAAGTCTTGAAAAGAGGAAATATTAAAACAGAAAGTCATTTTACTCTGAACAAGAGCGTCTTAGTGTGAGTTTACTTGAGCATGCATGCTTTATATTCAATTTGACCAGGGGCAGAATTAATAATAATAATACCGGACCTTGGTTGGTTCTGATCCAATACATGTTCTGTTCTCCCCTCCTGTCGAGAGAGCGCTGATCTATACAGTACATGAGACTGGATCGCTCTTACTGCAGATCGCATTGTACTGTACACACACACCGCCCCTTATCCACATTTGCTGCTGCCAGGAGGTGAGCAGCCCGTGGAGGAGATAGGGGGCAGCGTGTGTGTGTACAGTACAATGCGATCTACAGTAAGAGTGATCCGGTCCCATGTACTATAAAGACCAGTGCTCTTCTGACAGGAGGGGAGAACAGAACACAGCAGACCTCCTCCTGACTGTTAGTGGCTTCCCCCTGTAAATTGGGGGAGGTGGATGGGCGGCTATCAATAATGGGGATTTGGGGAGGGGGATATGTGCGAGAAGGAAGAAAATGGGGGTATGTGCTAGGAGGAGGGTTTGGGGGGAGTGTGGGTGGGGGTTACAGGGTTGTTGAACCAGGAGAGGGGTATCTGTGCCAGGAGAGGGGATGTTTGTGCTAGGAGGGGGTGGGGGGTGGGGAATTAGTGCTGGAAGGGATTTGGGTAGTAAGGAAGAATTTGTGCTGGGAAGGGTAATTTAAAGAGGGTTGTGCTGAAAATGTGTCCTAGGAGGCTGATTGAAGAAAGAAGATTTGTGCTGGGAGGGGAGATGGGGGGCTTTTGTGCCAGGAGGGGTGGGGGAATTTGGGCTAATAGGAAGGATAAGGGGGGGAATTGTGCTGGCAGGGGGGATTTGGGGGAGAAGATTTGTGCTAGGATAGAAAGTTTGAGAAGAAAGAGGCTACGTGCTAGGGAGCTGAATTTTTGGGGTCAGGAAGATTTGTGCTAGGAGGGGGGATTTTCGTTTTGAAATTTTTGCAGGGGGGGGTCCGTCCAGTATGCTGCATGGGGCCCCATGATTTTTAACAGCGGCCCTCAGTCTGTGGCAGCCAGTTCCACGTCACTGCTGCCAATGGCTCTATCATTTCATTTATTGGATGGATTGAAGTACTTCTTGAACTCAAAAGTAATGGACAGGGAAACTTTGCCATTCATGTTCCAATGCTGGTGAGCGACTGCTGTAATGACAATCTACTTCTTGGGTTTAACATCATTGAAGAATTTGTCAGAGAAAACATTGACCAGTCAAACAATACTCAGGACCTGATCATTTTGCTGAGTGAAGCTATGAAAGTAAGACAGGGTATAATTAACAATATTGTCAATGATGTCATTCAAGTGACAGATTCAGAAGAAATGTCTGACAGTAGTGTGGTCAGAGTGGGGAAGAAAGGACTCACAATTAGAAGAGGTGAACCTTGCAAAGTCAAGTGCAGAATTAGAGTATGGCCTAAAGGAGGGGTCATGCCATTTGAACCACTCCCAGAATGTCCAGTCCAAGATGGCCTTGAACTATTTCCTGCAGTGGTAGACGTGGCAAGTGGAATCTCTTAAGATGTGAAGATCCCTGTCCTGAATCATGCTTAACATGACATTTACCTTTCTCCAAGAACAGTGTTGTGTACCATTACTCAAGTATCGGAAGTCCTACCCTTCACTCCAGTTGTTGGTGCCAAGAAAGTAAGCAACCAGAAGAAAAGTGTGGTTCATATTAATCAGCTGAATCAAGAAGATAGTGGGTGTCAATTACCCATTAACAAATGCATTAAGTGGCATCCACCTGTCAGTTTAGAACATCTCTCAAAACAAGAACAGGAGATTGCCAGACAAATGCTATATGATGAATCATATGTCTTTTTGCAAGATGATGGAGATATAGGATGCAGTGTTGCCAACCGTTAGTATTTTTACTGGCAGCTAATAAAAAACAGGCAATTTTCTCCTGCCAGTAAATGCCAGTAAAAGGAAAAAGTTACTTACTATATCGAAAATAGAATAAGAAATATGTTTTTTGCCCTAATATCTACCTTAAATCACATTGATAATTGCATATTGTACTTGTTTGTAGCCTAAATACTAAAATTTGCACTTAAAACTGTAATTTTGTAACTTTTGGAAATGCCAGTAAAAACTTGGCTGTGCCAGGAAATTTGGGGTGTCCTGCCAGTACATTTCAATCTTGTAGGTTGGCAACACTAATAGGATGTATCCCAAATATGAAATTGAAGATAAATCTGAAAGATGAAATACACATCCAGAAATTCTATAAATTAATTCCAAAACCCCTATACAAGGAAGTTAAAGAGTATGTCCAAAACCTTCTTGACCGAGGTTGGATAAAGAAGTCTTCCTCTGCCTACTCATCACCAGTTGTCTCCGTCCGAAAAAAGGACAATAGCTTACGGTTATGTGTTGACTTTCGAGAGTTAAATCGAAAGGCTATTCCAGACAGACAAGAGTTAACAAGAATACAAGATTTGCTGGATAGTCTAGGAGGATTTACATGGTTCTCAATACTGGACCAGGGTAGTCAAGACATATGACATTTTTCAGTACTCCCTGTGGACTCTATGAGTGGAAGCGTATTCCATTTGGGCTAACTAATGCTCCAGCAGCCTTTCAAAGGTGCATGGAAAGTGTTCTAGAGGGCATCAGAGACAAATTTTGCTCCCCATACCTGGATGATGTACTTTGCTACTCCAAAACCTTTCAAGAGCATGTTGATGACCTTAGGCAAGTGCATTGCAGAATGGCATCAAACTCCAACCAGAGAAATGTGAACTTTTCAAACAGCAGATTTGATACCCTGGTCGGATGGTTTCATGAGAAGGCATCAAAATTGGCCCAAATGATCTTGAAGCTGTATTACAACTGAAGAAGAAAGAACCAAAAACAGTTGGAGAAGTTAGATCTTTTTAGGTCATCATCAAACAATGATCCAGTGGACACCCTCCCGCGCAAATACAGTAGGCAGTATATGGAGCGTGCTTGGCCGGCGGGGGGGGGGGCAACGAGGACGTCTGGCACCCCCCTAAGCAGCCGGTGATTCGCCAGACCAGCTGCATGGCGAAGGCAGAGCCAGATGCTCCGCCCACCCTCCTCCGCACAGCTTTCTTTTTCACTGAATCTTCTCCCCGACCCGGGGCAATAGGAGGAGGAGAAAGAGAGGAGCACGAGGGGAACTAACCCCCAGCCAGCGGCTGGGACAGCAGGTAAAATTGGTTATATTACTATCACTGATATGGGCACTGGTAGCTGCACTGATATGGGCACTGATGAGGTGCACTGATATGGGCACTGATAGGCTGAACTGATATGGGCACTGATAGGCTGCACTGATATGGGCACTGGTAGCTGCACTGATATGGGCACTGATGAGCTGCACTGAAAGGGTGCACTGATATGGGCACTGATGAGCTGCACTGATATGGGCACTGATAGGCTGCACTGATATGGGCACTGATGAGCTGCACTGATATGGGTACTGATAGCACGCACTGATATGGGCACTGATGAGCTGCACTGATATGGGTACTGATGAGCTGCACTGATATGGGCACTGATAGGCTGCACTGGTGAGGGCACTGATGAGCTGCACTGATATGGGCACTGATAGGCTGCACTGATATTGGTACCGATAGCCTGCACTGATATGGGCACTGATGAGCTGCACTGATATGGGCACTTATGAGCTGCACTGATAGGCTGCACTGGTGAGCACTGATAGGCTGCACTGATGGGCACTAGTAGGCTGCACTGGTTGCCCCTGATGAGGCCACACTGATGGCCACTGATGAGCTGCACTATTGGGCACTGATGGGGCTGCACTGATAAGGCTGCACTGATAGGCGACACTGATGGGCACTAATAGGCTGCACCGGTTGTTCCTGATGAGGCCATACTGATGGGCGCTGATGAGGCTGCACTGATAAGGCTGTACTGATGAGCACTGATAGGCGGTACTGATGGGCACTAATAGGCTGCACTGGTTGCCCCTGATGCAGCTGCACTGATGGCCACTGATGAGCTGCACTGTTGGGCACTGATGAGGCTGCGCTGCACTGATAAGGCAGCACTGATATGATGGGGCTGCACTAATGGGACTGTACTGATGGGCACTGAAAGGCTGCACTGATGGGCACTGATGAGACTGTACTGATGGGCACTGATAGGCTGCACTGATGGGCACTGATAAGGCTGCACTATTGGGCCCTGATGACATGGCACTCTTAAGCTGCACTGATATGGCTGCACTGATAAGGCAGCACTGATAGGCACTGATAGGCTGCACTGGTGGCCACTGATGAGGCCACTTGGCACCCACTTTTAATGTACAGAGTGGAGAAGGTGGAGCCTAAATAGGAAGGGGTGTGGTTTACAGAAAGGGTGGGTCTTAAACAGGAAGGGGTGTGGCCTTGACAGGAAGTGGTGCACCATATTTTAATTAGGGGGTGCATGAGTTTAGTCAGGCCTAGGGCAGCACAAAACCTAAATACACCACTGATACACCAAGCTGTTGTATCAAAGTTTATGGATATGCTTACCACCCCACCAATCCTGGCATACCCTGATTTTGACTCACCCTTTGTATTGCACACCTATGCATCCGATGAAGGCCTAGGTGCTGTACTTTATCAACAACCAGAATGAAAACTTTGTGTTATTGGATTTGGCTCAAGAACGTTGACTCCAGCAGAGCATAATTACCACCTACATTCTGGCAAACTTGAATTTTTAGCTCTCAAGTGGGCAATCTGTGACAAGTTTAAAGATTACTTGTACTATGCTCCAACATTTACAGTGTACACAGACAACAATCCATTGACATATATCTTGAGTTCTGCCACATTAAATGCAGTGGGTCATCGTTGGTTCGGCGAGTTAGCCGATTTCCACTTTGATATTAAGTACAGGCCAGGTAAACAGAACGCAGACGCGGATACACTTTCACGATATCCTGTAAACCTCATGGACCACCTGAGAGATTACACCGAGGCGGTACTATCTGAGGAGGTGTCAGCTTTGTGGCAGGGGAGCAAAGCCATTGTTGATGAAGAGGTTCCATGGATGGCTTCATTGACCCTCTGCTCAGCAAGTGATATGGAAAAAGAAATGCTGAGAGGGCAGATGGTATCCCCAATGACTCAGGAGGATGTCAGAGCTTTACAACAGGATGATGTCAGTATTAAAGAAGTGGTCAAGCTTAAGGAAAGCAACCGGACTCCAAACAACAAAGAAAAGAAGGGTATGACCAGAGGAACCAAACGTTTGATACATGAATGGAACAAGCTCATAGTTGAGTAAGGGATTCTGTATTGGCTCACTGGAAATCGGAAACAGCTGGTCCTACCAGAAAAGTTGAAACCATTGGTGTTGAAAAACCTCCATGATAACATGGGTCACATTGGCACTGACAAAGTAACCCATTTAGCAGGTGAACGATTTTACTGGCCATTTATGCAGAAGGAAATTGAACAGTATGTGCTTAAGAAGTGCAACTATATCAAACAGAAGCATCCAAACATTCCTGAAAGAGCGCCTATGGGTTTGATCACCACAAGTTCACCTTTTGAGTTGGTGTCCATTGATTATCTTCACTTGGAGCAAAGCAAAGGAGGGTACGAATACATACTTGTCCTTGTGGATCATTTTACTCGCTTTGTACAAGCGTACCCAACAAAGAATAAATCAGGAAAAACTGCAGCAGAGAAGATCTTTCAGGATTTCATACCACGCTTTGGATATCCAGAGAAACTACATCATGATCAAGGACGAGAATTTGAGAATAATTTGTTCCAGACACTGCAACAATTGGCAGGAATTTCTAATTCAAGGACTACCCCTGAACACCAGGTAATCCAGTTGGGAGGCTGAACCGTACTTTGTTGCAGATGCTTCGCACTCTGGACGAGAAGAAAAAAATCTGACTGGAAAGAACATCTTCCACATCTGGTTCGTGCATATAATTGTACCAGACATGAAGCCACTGGATGCTCACCATTCTTCTTATTGTATGGAAGATCTCCACATTTGCCAATTGATCTGATGTTTAACCTAAACACGGAAAAAGAGACACAAAGTCACATGACATTTGCTCAGAAGTGGCCATTCAGAATGCAAGAAGTCTACAAAATTGCATCCAAAAATAGCCAAAAATCATCTGCTAAAGGAAAGAGTGGTTTAGTGTAGGCTGGTGACTCACAGATAGCATCACCTTTTGGGTACCTCCCTCTGGCCTCTAGAGGATTCTAGAGGCAGAAGAGGGGAAGAGAGGTGGAGCTTTCTGGGGTGTGGTAAGGAGCCATGACCAATCCCCAACTAGGTCTGGCAGGGGGCAGGCCTCCTTAAATACCTTGGGTCAGCCCAGCTGGGGAGGAGTTGTGCGGGTGGAAGAACTGAGAGGTGGAGTGGTAGGCTGTCACAGCCTTGGAGGGAGCCCCCCAGTCTTGATGGGGGGGTTGACCTTGGGCCAGGGGCTCGGAGCTGTGAAGGAACCCCACACAACCCAAGTGGTGTCTTGAACAGGAGCAGGAGAGGACAGCGGGAAACATTAACTTTACCCCATCCAAGTTTAATCCCTCAATAAAATAACAAAAACAAACCTGGTGGACTGTTCATTGTCTGGAGAGTTACTGAAAGTGAATGCCAGGATGGGGCAGGGTGACAGGTAGAACCTCTACACTCAGCGGTCCCATAGGGGTACCGCTACACAGACAAAGTCAGATTAATACAGCACAAATTCACATGATCCCAGGCAGTCCAATGATTTACCAGGTAGTTAATCTAAAAAAGATGTTCTGGAAGCAACCTGTAGGTGGAGCATTACACTGTAATGAGGGGGGAAGTGATGTTCTGGCCAAAAGTGAAAATTAAGTTGAGAAAGAACCAGAACGTGGCAGATTAAACTGCTCTCATTTTCTCATCATTCTACAGTTATTGTCTGTCATTTGCTCACAATTGAGACCGGTAACAGTGGCAGAACATCTTCAATGGAACTCACTCTACCATCCGGTACTGTAGCGCTCTCCTTGATCTTTTGAATGTCATGTCGAATATGCAGCACATCCTCCTTCCTACCCTTGAATTCCAAACTGAGTTGAGTGAGAGAGGAACCATAAGTGTGGACAGCCATTATGATCTCTTTCAGTGTGGGTTCCTGTGCGTCTACTGCTGGGTCTTCAGTGGCTGCATGTAATAGTGGCAGGGGAGTACTCACAGTGGCCATGGGAGAGGCAGGCAGCATGGAGGGAGATGCAGGTGATGTGGTGCAGGACAGTCCTGGTGAAGAAGCTGCACAGACAGCCGACATCAGCGGCGGTATTGAAGGTTTCCATAGAGGCTTACCCAGGGATTTTTTTCTCAGAGAAAAGGTGCAGGAACTCACTCTCTCTGTTCAACTCTCCGCCCCAACCACGCCCAAACTCCGCCCCCAGCCACACCTTTCTTAGAGGAGAGATTTACAACGACGTCAAATGTATCACATAAGGCAAATTCCCAAAAATCCCCCCCAGCTCTTCTCTCATCACAAAACCCCTCCTAGCTCCCCTCTTATCACACAACCCCTCCTAGCTCTCCTCTCATCACAAATCCCCTCCCAGCTCTCCTCTCATCACAAATCCCCTCCCAGCTCTCCTCTCATCACAAATCCCCTCCCAGCTCTCCTCTCATCACAAATCCCCTCCCAGCTCTCCTCTCATCACAAAACCCCTCCTAGCTCTCCTCTCATCACAAAACCCCTCCTAGCTCTCCTCTCATCTCAAACCCCTCCTAGCTCTCCTCTCATCTCAAACCCCTCCTAGCTCTCCTCTCATCACAAATCCCCTCCTAGCTTTCCTCTCATCACAAATCCCCTCCCAGCTCTCCTCTCATCACAAATCCCCTCCTAGCTTTCCTCTCATGGCAAATCCCCTCCTAGCTCTCCTCTCATGGCAAATCCCCTCCTAGCTCTCCTCTCATGGCAAATCCCCTCCTAGCTCTCCTCTCATCACAAATCCCCTCCCAGCTCTCCTCTCATCACAAATCCCCTCCTAGCTCTCCTCTCATCACAAATCCCCTCCCAGCTCTCCTCTCATCACAAATCCCCTCCCAGCTCTCCTCTCATCACAAATGCCCTCCTAGCTCTCCTCTCATCACAAATCCCCTCCTAGCTCTCCTCTCATCACAAATCCCCTCCCAGCTCTCCTCTCATCACAAATCCCCTCCTAGCTCTCCTCTCATCACAAATCCCCTCCTAGCTCTCCTCTCATCACAAATCCCCTCCTAGCTCTCCTCTCATCACAAATCCCCTCCCAGCTCTCCTCTCATCACAAATCCCCTCCCAGCTCTCCTCTCATCACAAATCCCCTCCCAGCTCTCCTCTCATCACAAATCCCCTCCTAGCTCTCCTCTCATCACAAATCCCCTCCCAGCTCTGCTTTCATCACAAATCTCTCCTAGTTCTCCTAGTTCTCCTCTCATCACAAATCACCCCAGCTCTCCTCTCATCACAAATCTCCCCCCAGCTCTCCTCTCATCACAAATCCCCTTCTAGTTCTCCTCTCATCACAAAACCCCTCCTAGCTTTCCTCTCATCACAAAGCCCCCCATCTCTCCTCTCTGCTGACCTCCCCCTCCACACACATACTTCCTCGGCTCCCCTTTCAGTACAGGTTCCCCCAAGCTCCCCTCTGCTAAACGCATACAAACTTTACCTCTCTGCACATATTTCCCCTCCACTCCACACAGTTTCACAGTGCATTCCTCTCTGAATGAACTCAGTCTCTGCAAAGCTCTCCCTAAAAAAAAAATCCCCCTTCCCAGCACAAATCTCCTTCCACCCCACAAATCCATATCCCAGCACAGCTTCTCATCCCATCAAAAATACCCCACCCAACATCCCCCAAGCATAAATCCTCCTCCCAGTACAAAATTCTCTCCCCCAAATCTCCCCTTCCAGCACAACATGCTCCCCATTCTGGAACAATTCCTCTCTCCTTGTCTTCATTCCTCCAAGCTCCTCCTACACAAGCCCTCTCCCCAGTTCCATCACATATCTTCCCACCTAAATCCCCCCTGCCAGTACAAACTTTTCCCCCACAAACACAAATCCTTTCCTCTTTCTAATCCAAATTCAAACCTCCATACTGTCCCAGTTTTAATGGGCCCTTCCTGAGATTTAAACAAAATCCCAGTGTCCCATGAATCCGGGCTGAGTCCTGGAGCCCAGTGCTGGAACAAGTTCTGCCACTAGACTCCACTAACTTGTCAAGCAGGAGCTTGTGTGGGCCTTCAAAGTAAATGCCCTCCATCTCTCGGGGTCCCAGATGCCATGATCATGCCCTCTGTGAGAAGGAGAATATCTGGGGAGAGGGCTAGTGCTGGAAGGGGGGAGAGAGCTGGAAGGGGGAGGGGGGAGAGGGCTAGTGCTGGAAGGGGGGGGGGCTAGTGCTGAAATGGGGAGGGGGGAGAGGGCTAGTGCTGGAAGGGGGAGGGGGGAGAGTACTGGTGCTGGACAGGGAGGGCTAGTGGCAGAACTTGTTCCAGCACTGGGCTCCAGGACTCAGCCCAGATTCATGGGACGCTGTGATTTTGTTTAAATCTCAGGAAGGGCCCATTAAAACTGGGACAGTATGGAGGTTTGAATTTGGATTAGAAAGGGGGAAAGGATTTGTGTTTGTGAGGGAAAAGTTTGTACTGGCAGGGGGGATTTAGGTGGGAAGATATGTGATGGAACTGGGGAGAGGACTTGTGTAGGAGGGGCTTGGAGGAATGAAGACAAGTGGAGAGGAATTGTTCCAGAATGGGGAGCATGTTGTGCTGTAAGGGGAGATTTGGGGGAGAAAATTTTGTACTGGGAGGAGGATTTATGCTTGGGAGATGTTGGGTGGGGTATTTTTGCTGGGATGAGGAGCTGTGCTGGGATATGGATTTGTGGGGTGGAAGGAGATTTGTGCTGGGAAGGGGGATTTTTTTTTTTAGCCAGAGCTTTGCAGAGACTGAGTTCATTCAGAGAGGAATGCACTGTGAAACTGTGTTGGGGAGGGGGAATATGTGCAGAGAGGTAAAGTTTGTGTGCGTTTAGCAGAGGGGAGAGCATTTTACACAGAGGAGAGCTTGGGGGAACTTGTGATGAAAGGGGAGCCGAGAAAGTATGTGTGTGGAGGGGGAGGTTAGCAGAGAGGAGAGCTAGGAGGGGATTTGCCATGAGAGGAGAGCTGGGAGGGGTTTTGTGATGAGAGGAGAGCTGGGAGGGGATTTGTGATGAGAGGAGAGCTGGGAGGGGATTTGCGATGAGAGGAGAGCTGGGAGGGGATTTGCGATGAGAGGAGAGCTGGGAGGGGATTTGCCATGAGAGGAGATCTAGGAGGGGTTTTGTGATGAGAGGAGAGCTGGGAGGGGATTTGTGATGAGAGAAGAGCTGGGAGGGGTTTTGTGATGAGAGGAGAGCTAGGAGGGGTTTTGTGATGAGAGGAGAGCTAGGAGGGGTTTTGTGATGAGAGGAGAGCTGGGAGGGGATTTGTGATGAGGAGAGCTGGGGGGGATTTTGGGGATTTCCTTATGTGATACATTTGGCGCTGCTGTATATCTCTCCTCTAAGAAAGGTGTGGCTGGGGCGGGGTTTGGGCGGGGTTGGGGCGGAGAGTTGGACAGTGAGGGTGAGTTCCTGCACCTTTTCTCTGAAAAAAAAGCCTTGGTGAGATCATTTGAGACACTGCTGTCTCTGACTACCAGTCTCACCATATTTGAAGTGGGATGTAGTGAATTGTTTGCTGCTGGAGGGAATGCTGCACCTGAGTATCTGCAGTGCAAGGATCTCCTCTTGCTTCATTTTCATCCATTCTGTGGATCTATTCTTCCTCCACATCTACCATTACCCCATCAGTCTTACATACCTCCCAACTTTTTGAGATGGGAATGAGGGACACCTATTACAAAAAGTATGCAGGCATAGGACACACCCCCTGCCACGCCCCCTCAAAAGGTATTTATATATAAAAAAAATATTAGTTAACTACTTAAGGACCAGCCGCTGCAGTTGTACTGTGGCAATGTGGCTGCTTCCCGCGAATCGCGTCATTGTACATCGGCTCTTACACAGCGCCCAATGGCCAACGGGGGAGCCAATCAGCGGGTGGGGCGGATTCGATGTCCGCCGGCCACCTGCGATCGTTCCCCGCAGGGAAAGAACAGGGATCTGCCTGTGTAAACAAGACAAATCTCCATTCTGACAGGGGAGATCATACAGATCCTGTCTTTCTGCTGTCTTTCAGCACCGCATGTCCAAGCATGTATACAGCATGGAAATTGGAAATTGCCATCTTCCAGTAGGAAGACATGCTGTATTGGAACACAATTACAAAGCACCCAAAGTCTCATTTATGGCATTGGATCAAATTCACATCCCTGATCGAGGAGGGGACTGGAATAAGATCCTGCTCCAGCATGAGCAAAGATGGATCTTTAGACTCCAGGCCACCATGCATCCAGGTCTAAATGATTCAATTTCTTTTGCACTCTTACTAAAGGGCTTTTCATCAGGTATGACCCAGTGATAACCCCACACTACAATATACTTATTTATCATTGTAGTTCCTTATATTACTAAAGTCCAGCCTATAGCGCAATTACCCCCCAGCCAAATAAAATACAATGCATCGCCTTAAAAACTATTAATATTTCTGTATAGTTATTAATATAACAAATTGTTAATATATAAGTATTTTGCTTGTTTTGACACATTATTATTATATTTGATGTAATTGAATCATGTTTGGCACTATATGATGTATTTCTCTCTCCCCCTTTCTTTCCCTCTCTATTTTTCAGGCTCCTGTGTCTTCCCGATCACTGTGTCCTTCCTTGTGGAGATCCCTGCCTATGTGCCTTCCCGGCAGGGGGGGGGGTACTGCACATTGCTCCCCACATGCTCCATTTGACTGGTGGATTCCTTTCTGTCTGCTAGGGGGAGTCATCATCCTGCCGGCGGCGTCCCGGATCACTTCCGGACGTCTGATGCCTCATGTGCGCACAACGTCTGTGCGTGACGTCATCGCGTCCCACTGTTGCGGCAGAAGTGGCGTCGGCGGCCGGGGTCTTTGACATTCCGGATCACCAAGGGAGCCACACGCACCGCCATTGCAGCAGAAGCACCCAGCAGGGGGGTGGGACGTGTTTTCTGGCACCTGTGGCTCATTGCTCTTAATCTGCTGTTTATCCGTACTAATATAAAAATCTTTTATTGATCCCCAGCGTTCGGAGGAGGAGGGTCGCACACAGACTGGATGCATCAAAAACTTTGACACAGTTTAGTCTAAGCGTAGCCCATGGCTTGGCTGGCTAAACTTGTGTATCTACATACTCTTTTTTTCCTGTCTGTTTAAAATCAGACAGAGATACCCATCTAATTAATCCTGACTTATACTTGTATATGGATTTAAACTTTTTTAATAGATATCTTCATTACCAACTGGGCCATCACAGGGTCGTATAAGGACTGTGCTAATTCCATTTGGCAATAACCAATACGCCCTGAATATTGGTCGTTACCATATTTACCTTTTAAGGTATAATTTAAATGTATTTTTTTGGAATATAGTTACAGTGGGGGCAGAAAGTATTCAGACCCCCTTAAATTTTTCATTCTTTGTTATATTGCAGCCATTTGCTAAAATCATTTAAGTTCATTTTCTTCCTCATTAATGTACACACAGCACCCCATATTGACAGAAAAACACAAAATTCTTGACATTTTTGCAAATTTATTAAAAAAGAAAAACTGAAATATCACATGGTCCTAAGTATTTAGACCCTTTGCTTAGTATTTAGTAGAAGCACCCTTTTGATCTAATACAGCCATGAGTCTTTTGGGGAAAGATGCAATAAGTTTTTCACACCTAGATTTGGGGATCCTCTGCCATTCCTCCTTGCAGATCCTCTCCAGTACTGTCAGGATGGATGGTAAACGTTGGTGGACAGCCATTTTTAGGTCTCTCCAGAGATGCTCAATTGGGTTTAAGTCAGGGCTCTGGCTGGGCCATTCAAGACCAGTCACGGAGTTGTTGTAAAGCCACTCCTTCGTTATTTTAGCTGTGTGCTTAGGGCAGGGTTGCCAACCGCCAGTAAATTTACTGACAGTTTGTAAAAATCTGTGATTTTTTTTTTACAACTGCCAGTAAATATTAGGGGCTGATAATTTCATGCTGTGTTGACTTTTTGAGTGTAAATCAAACAAAATACCTTGTTATAGGTATTGTCAGTGTTTCCATATCATGTTTATACTGTTTAAATATTCACTGTGTTGGTTTACAATAGTAATTCTGTAATTTATCAGGTTGCCAGTAAAAAATGTGCTCCGCCAGTAAATTTTCCATGTTTTGTCAGTAAAAAATACTGAGGGAGGTTGGCAACCCTGGCTTAGGGTCATTGTCTTGTTGGAAGGTCTGAGGTCCTGAGCACTCTGGAGAAGGTTTTCGTCCAGGATATCCCTGTACTTGGCCGCATTCATCTTTCCCTCGATTGTAACCAGTCATCCTGTCCCTGCAGCTGAAAAACACCCCCACAGCATGATGCTGCCACCACCATGCTTCAATGTTGGGACTGTATTGGACAGGTGATGAGCAGTGCCTGGTTTTCTCCACACATACCGCTTAGAATTAAGGCCAAAAAGTTCTATCTTGGTCTCATCAGACCAAAGAATCTTATTTCTCACCATCTTGGAGTCCGTCAGGTGTTTTTTTAGCAAACTCCATGTGGGCTTTCATGTGTCATGCACTGAGGAGAGGCTTCTGTCAGGCCACTCTGCCATACAGCCCCGACTGGTGGAGGGCTGCAGTGATGGTTGACTTTCTACAACTTTCTCCCATCTCCCGACTGCATCTCTGGAGCTCAGCCACAGTGATCTTTGGGTTCTTCTTTACCTCTCTCACCAAGGCTCTTCTCCCCTGATAGCTCATTTTAGCGGCCAGCTCTAGGAAGGGTTCTGGTCGTCCCAAACGTCTTCCATGTAAGGATTATGGAGGCCACTGTGCTCTTAGGAACCTTAAGTGCAGCAGAAATTTTTTTGTAACCTTGGCCAGATCTGTGCCTTGCCACAATTCTGTCTCTGAGCTCTTCAGGCAGTTCCTTTGACCTCATGATTCTCATTTTCTCTGACATGCACTGTGAGCTGTAAGGTCTTATATAGACAGGTGGGTGGCTTTCCTAATCAAGTCCAATCAGTATAAACAAACACAGCTGGACTCAAATGAAGGTGTAGAACCATCTCAAGGATGATCAGAAGAAATGGACAGCACCTGAGGTAAATATGAGTGTCACAGCAAAGGGACTGAATACTTACTACCATGTGACATTTTAGTTTTTCTTTTTTAATAAATCTGCAAAAATGTCAACAATTCTGTGTTTTTCTGTCAATATGGGGTGCTGTGTGTACATTAATGAGGAAAAAAAATTAACTTAAATGATTTCAGCAAATGGCTGCAATATAACAAAGAGTGAAAAATGTAAGGGGGTCTGAATACTTTCCGTCCCCACTGTATATGTTCTTTAATACACCAGGTATAGACAATAGAATTTGCTCAAACCAACACAGCACTCCACATTTTTTTGCATATATTTTTTTGTTTATACTTTTTTTATACTTAGCACCATCACAGCTACACCATCATTTAACATCAATCATTTGTTATTGACATATGACCCCATTATGATATCTTTTATTTTTCACATTTTGTTTGTACTTTGGTTTGCATCTCATCATTTTTCACACCATCTCATCCACTCCATCCACATTTACACTTAATACAATTTGTATAACTTATTCACATTCACTTATATCCACACCCCACGTTCCATCATGTTAGGAAAATCACCAGCACTCAGTTACATTTTTTGATCTTTTCACATGACCACCAGCAATAGTCACTCATTACTCTGTAATCATATTATCACTCTCATTTCATACTTTCCCCTTCTCACTTTCACTTCCACATACTCAACTCACCTAGACACATGGGATTCTTTGATGTAATATATGGTAACCTTCAGCAGTGTAACAAAATAAATGGGTTATCCCCCCTTTTTTTTAAATCAAAATGGAATTGAAATCTATGACAAAATTGGATGACACATATTGGGGTTTAGCTGCAGATGTCTGGACTCCCCCTACCCATCGCCTTCTGTTTTGGCTGCTTCTTAGTGTGATTCCTTGTAGGTCACATAGGGGCGGAGATGTTCTCCCTTGAAATGCACATGGCATGAACACACGGGATCGTCTGATTGATTTTAGACGAACTCTGGTCGAGAGATTGTCTATCTTTTTTTTTTAACAAAAACAGTGGTGCTTTATTGTTGTAAAAGATAAATTAGAGTTACAGAATACCATTCAACAGAGTAGAATACATTACATACGTAGATTACATATTTGAGGATAGGGAAATTAATATGCAAAACCCACAAACAATACATAAGGTTAATAGTACCATTCTCAACAAGTACCGTCCACCCTCCACCCTCCAAAATCCTTCCCTATTGTGATAAATAAACGTAGTGAACTGAATGTTTCTCTACGAGGCCATCCACGGAGCCCAAACTTTTTCAAATTTCCACGGACAGCCACGGTTTATATATGTCATTTTATACATGGGGATTACTGCCTCAATCTGTGCCTCCCAGGCTGAAAAGGATGGAGGGGAAGAATCTATCCATTTCATAAGTATTTCTTTTTTGGCATAGAAAAGAAGGAAGGAAATCAGTAATTTAAGATGATATGGCCTCTGCTCATCATCATGTATCCCCAACAATGCCATGGCCGGCAAAAGCGGAATAGAGGTCTGCAATCTGGAGTTGATTTCACCTACAATCTTAGTCCAAAATAGTGCAACAACTGGGCACTCCCAGAACATATGTATATATGTGCCTATATGGACTTTGCATTTAGGACACATGGGGTCTCTCTCGGGAAATATGCGATGGAGTCTCTGCGGGGTATAGTAGACCCTGTGTATAAATTTAACTTGAATCAATTTGTCCTTGGATGCTATCACTAATTTCGGGCCATACTCTAGACAGTCCTCCCATCCCTCCCTATCCAGTGACGGGATATCAGCCCGCCATCTTTCCCATAAATCATTAATCTTAGGGGAATCTCTTCCCAGCAACGCATTATATATTGAGGATAGGGGTTTAGACAAGTCTCCAGGGGATAGGAGATCTTCGATGGGGTCCGTCTGTAACAGGGGAGTTTGTGGGAATTGAGCCCTGGCCGCATGTCTCAGCTGTAGGTACCGGAACGCCATCCAGCGGGGCAGTCCAAATTTAGCCGAAAGCTCATGCAGGGAGAGCAGTTGACCCCCAGACATTACGTGTTCCAACAAGGTTACACCATATCTAGCCCACACCTGTGGGTCCGGTATCATACGGAAGTGTTTAAGTCGTGGGTTCCCCCACAGGGGATGAGCTGGAGACAATTGGCCAGGTCTCAAGTATCTGTGCCTAGCCGCTTCCCAAACTCTCCAAGTTGCTCTAGTAGGCCCAGGGATCCCACAATATGCCTTGGGTCCTCTATAGGGAAAATTCCGAAGGTCCGTCAGGGAACCCAGAATATTCGCCTCGAGACAGGTTGCCACATTGGATCTAGAACCCTGGAACCACCAGTGTACCGTCACCAACATGGCTGCCCAAAAATATAACTGGAAATCTGGGAGGGCAAGTCTGCCCAAATCTGCAGGTAAACATAACGTAGTACGTGCCAACCTAGGGTTTCTCCCCGACCAAATAAAGGAACCCACTATACGGTCAATCTCCCTAAAAAACGAGGCGGGGACCCAGACCGGGCAGTTCCTAAACAGATAGTTAAATTTGGGCAGTATCATCATTTTAAGGAGACTAATGCGACCCAGAAGATTCAGAGGAAGACTCTCCCAGGCAGCACATTTCGAACGTAGGGTGTTCAGGACAGGGGTCAGGTTTTTTACAATAAAATCAGAGAGATTCCCAGTGATCACAACTCCAAGGTATTTAAATTCCCCAACCCTTTGTAGTGGGGAGGAGAGGGGTCCAGAGTTAACCTCATCATCTATAAAAAATAGGACTGATTTGGTCCAATTTATCTTAACTCCCGAGAGACCACCAAAACTGTCAAAAATACGCAGGGCAGCTTGAAGAGAGGGTCCAGCATCATTAAGGTACAATAATGCGTCGTCGGCATAGAGGGAGAGGCGCTCTTCCATCATACCCACCCGCAGGCCCAGAACGTCCGGAGCACTCCTAATGGCAATTGCCAGAGGCTCCAGCGCCAGGGCGAACAGGCTGGGGGAGAGCGGGCATCCCTGCCTCGTACCACGAAACAGATCAAAGGAGTCTGAGACCCAATTGTTGGTGCGAACCCGTGCCCGGGGGGATCGGTACAGCAATCGTACTCCGTGAATAAATTTAGGACCGAATCCGAATCTACGCAAGGTTTCCCATAAAAACTTCCACTCAACAGAGTCGAAAGCCTTCTCGGCATCTAAAGAGGCAATAACCCTGGACCCCGTGTTGTCATGCGATGTTGCTAAGTTAAGGAATAGGGGCCTAATATTAATATCTGTGCCCTTGCCTGGCATAAATCCCGTCTGGTCTATACCCACTAGGTCTTCTATTACATGGGATAGTCGGGTGGCCAAGACCTTAGCAAAGATCTTGGCATCAACATTTAGCAATGAGATGGGCCTGTACGATGCACAATCAAGAGGGTCTTTTCCTGGTTTAGGAACCAGTACAATAACCGCCTCATTCATTGAGTCAGGTAGGGCTGGCATATTTGCAAATTTAGAAAGCAGTGAAGTCAACTTAGGGGCCAGTAGTTCAGAAAAATTGGAGTAAAATTCAGATGGTAACCCATCTGCACCCGGGGCCTTCCCTCCCTTGAGATGTCCCATGGCAACCTGTATCTCCTCAAGTGTGATGTCAGCCTCCAGCCCCTCCCTTGCTTCCTCAGACAACACAGGGATAGACAGGGAGTCAAAAAAAGAGGACATGGATGAGTCCGATGCAACATCTCTAGAGGAGTAAACCTCCTGAAAGTATTCTCGGAAACGGTTATTAATATTAGCAGGGGCAGTAAGGATCTGGTCAGTATTGTCTCTAATGGAGCCTATGGGGGTTGAAGGTATGTTTCCCTTAGCCAGCCACGCAAGAAGCTTCCCATTTTTACCACCAGGTCATGTACATATTGTAATGCAGGGCCTGAGGCATGAGAGATTGTCTATCTACACCCCTCATTGGTAACTATATCCCATGTAAATTCTACTTATTCTCAATAATCCAAGGGAAAAAGTTCTGTCTTTTGTATACCCTATGGAACTGTCAGGGCTGGCTCAGCCCTTTCTTCTCTGAGCTGGCCGCTCAGCTGTCGGCTAATTGCCAGCTGTCATCTCTCTCCACAGTTAACCAGCTGTTGTGGGTCTGCTCATCAGTCCCGCCTACTTAAAGATCTCCAGCTCACTTCAGTCCTGCCTTCGCCTTGGTCACATCACAAAAAACCATCTCCTGCATTCCTGTTTAAAGACTGGCTTTGCTGACATCCCTTCTGGCTTATTATCCTGCTTGCTGGTCCTCTACTTAGATCCCTGACTTCTGACCTAGCTGATTACCCGATCTGGTTACTGAACTCTGGATTGGCTGATTACCTGACCTGATTACTAAACTCTGGCTTGGCTGATTACCCGATCTGGTTACTGAACTCTGGCTTGGCTGACTACCCGATGACTACCGGTTTCTGGACTCTGGCTATGCTTTGACTACGCTTACTCTGTTTACCTTTTTATTTTTATTAATATACAAGTGTGATTTTACTGTACTTCTGTCTCAGTCTGGTTCATGGTTTCTGACAGGAACCAGGTCAACAAGTGTAAACAATATATATATATTTTTTGACAGCAGATCAATCCCCTGAGGAAGACTTTGACCACACAGGTCGACACGCATTGGGAATTTGCATACCAGATATTTTGTCATAATACTGTGTACTATTGTATGTTTGTACATTTTTGTAGAATTTTGAATGGTGTTATACCCCCCGACCAGAGCTCATATTTTAAACGACTATGTGTCCATATTACGCTGTTATTCTCTCAATAAAGAAATTTTTCTTAACTACTTTTCCAACGATTGTATTTTTGCTGCGACAAAACCCCACTGGGGGAGACTTTCCCATATTGTAATGCCGTGTACACACGGTCGGACTTTTCAGCTAAAAAGTCCGACAGCCCGTCCGACAGCCCGTCCGACAGACTTTCGACAGACTTTCGACGGACTTTCAACAGACTTTCTAATGACCGGACTTGCCTACACACGATCACACCAAAGTCCAACAGATTTGTACGTGATGACGTACACCAGACTAAAATAAGGAAGTTGATAGCCAGTAGCCAATAGCTGCCCTAGCGTCGGTTTTTGACAGTCGGACTAGCATACAGACGAGTGGATTTCTGGGTCCGGCAGAGTTACGACGTAAAGATTTGAAGCATGTTCCAAATCTAAAGTCCATCAGATTTGCGACTGGAAAAGTCCGCTGAAGGTCCGGTTAAGCCCACATATGATCGGATTGTTCGCCGGATTTGGTCCGTCAGCGTCCGTCAGACAAGTCCGGTCGAAAAGTCAGACCGTGTGTACGCGGCATTACTCATTATATCACTCTTGTCATGTGTCCTTCCCATGCTGACGGGTCTGTGTGTTTCCCCAGTCACACAGTCCCCCATACAGTTAGTAAACACACTGAGGGAACACATTTAACCCCTTGATCGCCCCTGATGTTAACCCCTTCCCTGCCAGTGTCATTAGTACAATAACAGTGCATATTTTGCGCACTAATCACTGTAATAATGTCACTGGTTCCCAAAAAAGTGTCAAAAATGTCAGTTAGGTGTCCGATCTGTTCGCCGCAATGTGGCAGTCTCGCTAAAAATCTCTGATCCCCACCATTACTAGTAAAAAAAGAAATAAATAATAAAAATGCCATAAATCTATCCCCTATTTTGAAGACGCGATAACTTTTGCTCAAACCAATCAATACACGCTTATTGTGATTTTTTTTTTTTTTTAACAAAAATATGTAGAAGAATGCATATTGGCCTAAACTGATGAAGAAATTAGTTTGTTTACATTTTTTGTGGGGGATATTTATTATAGCAAAAAGTAAAAAATATTGTTTTTTTTCAAAATTGTCGCTCTTTTTTGTTTATAGCGCAAAAAATAAAAACCGCAGAGGGAAAAAAAGGATGTCAATTTTATTTGGGTACAGCGTCGTACGACCGCGCAATTGTGAGTTAAAGCGACGCAGTGCCATATCGCAAAAAATGACCTGGTCATTAAGGGGGAAAATCTTCCGGTCCTTAAGTGGTTAAACCCTTTTTCTTTTACCACTACTATTCCTTTATACTGGCTTTTGAAATTTACAAATTGGATGAAAGGTTTAGCACTGAGAAAAACTTTTTTAAAGGATAAAGATTAGACCAAAATGAGAGACAAATGAGGAGGAAAGAGGGACTTTGAAATTAGGGTCAGTTGGAAACTATGGTCATAGATCATCAGCCATCAGGGAGATAGTTCTGGCACTAGGAAGCAAAGAACTGCAATTCTATCAAGATGTCCATCCCCACAAGGAATGATAAGGCAGAAATGGGGAAAAGATTAGCTGCAGGAGACCACAGGCAATACCAGTGACTAGTCCTTTGTCCTTTGCATTTACAGTACAGGTCTTATTTAAATGCAGTTTTCCCATAAAGAAAGCAAGCAAACATCATGAAAGTTCTTCGTTCTTCGTATTTTTGCTGTCTGTGTGACACCTTTTCATCTCTTACTGGAGATGTGCAACAAAACCAACTCCATCCTGTCCTCTGCCATTGGATAATGAGTCTAGACAACAAAATTACTTACCCCATTAATGTCACCGCTGGATGCCCGCAGTAAATGTCAAGCCGGCTCTAATTGATATAAAGGAAGATGCTTTCAGAGAAGCTGATGTAATGTGAGCGAAGAGACGTCACAGCCAACAATAACTACGGTATATTGATTAATATGAAGAATTCTGTTCATCTGGGTGCATACACTCCTCATATGGGGCTGGGTTGTGTGCACAGTAAAATGCGTGTAGCACTGTCCCCGTAGGGCAGGGGTCGGGAACCTTTTTGGCTGAGAGAGCCATGAACGCCACATATTTTAAAATGTAATTCCGTGAGAGCCATACAATATGTTTAAAACTAAATACAATGAAATGTGTGCATTTTATGTAAGACCAACAATTTTAAAGTACAATAAGTCTCTGAATTCTTTTTTTTTAACAATCAGATGTTCTTTATTAAGGGATAAATCACAGAACAAAGAAATACAGCAAAGTTGCCGAACATGACATGACCTCTGAATTCTTTTTAATAACGTTGTTATGCTGTTTCTAACGGTAGTATACCTGTAAAGGGGCGCATGTTTCCTGTGTTTAGAACAGTCTGACAGCAAAATTATATTTCTAAAGGAAAAAAAGTCATGTAAAACTACTATTGCTAGCGCCGGCTATAATGAATTGTCGGTCCGGCAATACACAAAAAAGTTAATTGATAAAAACGGCATGGAATTTCCCCACAGGGAAACCCTGAACCAAAATGAAAAAAAAAAATGCGTGGGGGTCCCCCTAAATTCCATACCAGGCCTTTCAGATCTGGTATGGATATGCAGGAATTCATGCGGCGTTCCACCCAAAAAATGGAACTTCCACTTTAACCACTTGCTTACCGGGCACTTAAACCCCCCTCCTATCCAGACCAATTTTCAGCTTTCAGCGCTGACGCACTTTGAATGACAATTGCGCGGTCATACAACACTGTACCCAAATGAAATTTTTATCATTTTTTCCCCACAAATAGAGCTTTCTTTTGGTGGTATTTGATCACCTCTGCGATTTTTATTTTTTGTTAAAAAAATTTAAAAAGACCGAATTTTTTAAAAAAAAAAATTTTTTTTTTTTTATATTTTGTTATAAAATTTTTTAAAAGGGTAATTTTTCTCCTTCATTGATGTACGCTGATGAGGCGGCACCAATGGGCACTGATAGGTGGCAGTGATGGGCACTGATGGGTGGCAGTGATGGGCACTGATTGGTGGCAAAAATGGGCACTGATCTTGTACACTGCTAGGTGGCACTGATTGGCATCACTGGTGGGCATTGTTAGGTGGCAATGGTGGGCATTGATAGGTGGCACCTGTAGGCATTGATAGGTGGCACTTATGAGCATTGATACGTGGCACTGGTGGGCACTGTGGGCACTGTGATGTTTTAATGTCTGGGTGCACTGGCAGGGGGTACTGGTGGCATAATTATAAGGCACAATTGAGGCATTATTGCCTCCTCCTCTTCGGGACCGATGTCCCTTGCAGCTGAGCCGGTGATCGGCTTTTTTCTCTCCTCGCACTGTCAGCGGGAGGAGAAAAAAAAAACCGATCACAGAGCTTTTGTTTTGATCATGTGATCAGCTGTCATTAGCTGACAGCTGATCACATGGTAAGGGGCCGGGACCGGCCCCTTACACAGATCGGTGATCACCCGAGTCTCAGTGACTCGGTGATCACAGCGCGCTCCACGCGCGCAGGGCACGTGCACAGGGGAGGCCGTCATATGACGGCCTCCCGGGAATGCAGGTCCGCGCTGTAGCTGTCATTCGGCTATAGCGCGGATAGCAAGCGGTTAAGGGAAGGTGACCCCCTGACATGCCACATTTGGCATGTCATTTTTTTTGGGGGGGGGGAGCGGATACCTTCTTTTTAACCACTTGCCGCCCGCCATATAGCAAAATGACAGCGGCAAAGTGGTTTCAATAACCTGACCGGACGTCATATGACATCTTCAGGATATTAAGCCGCTGCGTGCCCCCGGGGGCCCGCATCGCGGAGATCGTTCTTGTGGTGTGTCAGTCTGACACACCACGACTCCGATCTAGGTAAAGAGTCTCCGAAAGAGACTCTTTACCACATGATCTGCCGTGTTCAATCACGGCTGATCACGATGTAAACAGGAAGAGTCGGCTTTTCCTCACTTGCGTCTGTCAGACGCAAGTAGAGGAGAGCCAATCGGCTGCTCCTCTGACAGGGGGGGTCTGTGCTGATAGATTATTATTATCAGCACAGCCCGCGAGGATGCCCACACTGGACCACCAGGGATGCCACCAGACCACCAGGGAAGCCCACCACCAGGTATGTCACCCTAGACCACCAGGTGAGCGAGCGGGCGGGCAGGTCGGCAGGTGAGCGGAGGTGCTGGCCAGTCAGCATGCCGGCATGTGCGGGAGCAGAGAGATGACATCATCTCTCCCTGCCTGCCCTGCATCACTGCAGTTCAGCCTTCACTGTGCAGCCGCGTGCAGCAGAGAGATTACGTCATCTCTCTGCTGCCTGTCTTCACTCTGGCAAAAGACAATTTGCACCTTGTAGCAGGCAAGTGACAATCTGCAACGTGTGGCAGGTGACGTGGAAAGTGACAATCTGCAACGTGTGGCAGGTGACGTGGCAAATGACAATCTGTAACATGTGGCAAGTGATAATCAGCAACGTGTGGCAGGTGACGTGGCCGTGACAATCAGCAACGTGTTGCAGGTGACGTGGCAAATGACAATCAGCAATGTGTGGCAGATGACATGGCAAGTGACAATCCGCAACCTGTGGCAGGTGACGTGGCAAGTGGCAATCAGCAACGTGTGGCAAGTGACAATCTGCATCTGGAGGCAGCTGACGTGGCAAGTGACAATCCACAAATTGTGGCAGATGACGTGGCAAGTGACATTCCGCAACGTGTGGCAGGTGACGTGGCAAGTGACAATCAGCAACGCGCGGCAAGTGACAATCCACAACTTGTGGCAGGTCACGTGGCAAGTGACAATCCACAATGTGTGGCAGGTGACGTGGCAAGTGACAATCCACATCTGGTGGCAAATGATGTGGCAAGTGACAATCCACAACTTGTGGCAGGTGACATGGCAAGTGACAATCAGCAACGTGTGGCAAGTGACAATCCACAACTTGTGGCAGGTGACGTGGCAAGTGACAATCCACAATGTGTGGCAAGTGACGATCCACAACTTGTGGCAGGTGACGTGACAAGTGACAATCCGCATCTGGTGACAGGTAAGTGACAATCGCAAATTGTGGCAGGGATGTGGCAAGTGACAATCCGCATCTGAAGGCAGGTCGGCGTGGAAATTGACACACCCAGGGCTCCCACTGATTCTCCATTATGGTGAGTTGAACCATTTCATTTTATATTACAATGTAATAATAGAAATAATGAGCTTCAATCATGCTGACACCATATCAACCATGGTGCAGTGATGATGAAAGCGATAACACTAGCCATTGCCCCGATAAATTGCCCACAAAAAAATGTATTTTCTATCAGTGCCCCTCCCGAGACTAGACTCTGGATCCGCCCCTGACTTGAGGGCATAGCCCATTACAACATCGCCAATTGCTGGCAAGGTCAAAACCGCCACACACAAGTCAGTGTTACACAGCAGGTGTGCTGCAAAGGAATGTGAGGGGTTAACAAGCAGAGCCTCGTAAACCCCCAGCCAGCATTTTGCAGGAGGCTTAAGGCTCGGTTCACATTGCAGCTATGCGGGAACCCTGCGGATCCACTACGGGTTCCCCCATCGCATGTTTCCTGGCGGCAGCTAACACTGCCCTATGCAAACTGCTGGGAGTGTCAATTAAAAGTTAATGACAACCCCAAAATCAGTTCGCATGTCGCAGTGCGAACTGCAAATTCGGACAGGAATCGGATCGCATGGGTGTTCACATTCTGCTGCAGACCAAAAAAAGGGTCCTTTGGTTAGAATGCGATGTGAATTCAGCCATACCATCTGTATGGCTGAAATCGCATCGCACAGAGATCGCATGTGATTTGCACTGCAGTGCGGTGCGAATCAGATGTGATATCAGATGTCGTACCAGTGGGAACCAGCCCTAACAGCAGATAAGGTGCCTGAAATAAAGTGCCTGAAACAGTGTGTAGGGTTGAACGAGACTATGAAGAATGCTGGACACACAAAACAGCTCCCACCCTGCAGGGCACGGGAGCTGACAAGTGCCCTGGACCCTTAGGGGTCCAGAGGAAAAGGGAGCTTCTGTTGGGGTGTATGGCAGTGGTGGGCAGTCCACACAGGTTGTGGGCAGAGGAGTGAGTGTTGAAAGTAGGAGTGTTGAAAGTAGGAGAGGAGCCAGCATCATCAGCGCCAGTAGCTGTGGTGAAGGGCCCCATCCCATGCAGGAATGAGCATAGGGGAAGGCTGCTGGGTGCAGAGGAGAGCCACCTTCTGGTCAAAGCAGCAGTTTCCAGGGGATGTGATGACTGAGGGACACACTCTGGTGGGGGTAGTAACAGGGGTCCATGAATTATAGGAGAGGTCAGGACTATGCAAATGATCCTGTAGAGCTGTGGGCAGAGCACAGTAGGAATGGAGCCAGCAAATTCATTGCCAGTGGCTCCAGTACTAATCCAATGTCTGACTGAAGTACTGGGGACCTTGCAGGGGCTGGGGATCAGTCAGTATGGTGGATCAGAGCACCTGTGAGATCTTTGTAGTGAGGGGCCTGGAAACAGAGGAGGGATACTCACCTAGCAATGCTTCAGCCAGCTGAATCTCCTCATGTCAGAGGAATGTGTCTCAGTGTACATTTCTAGAGTTCGGGCTCCGCCCCATCACCTTGTGTCCTGGTAGCCAATCCTAATGGAGCTACTTAACCTCCTTGATTTAGATCAACTCCCACTGTAATACATTGCTTCCATCAGTCAAGGCTGCCTTTCCCTAAGTGGTTCAAGGGGCCTTCATTATTGTTAAAGAGCATTTTTGTCAGGTGCACTATATAGCAATAGGCACAGTTCCTCTCAATTACCAGGATACTGACTCTTGCCCATCCTAGTCAGACCCACAAAGTAGGATGAAGAGATGCGGAGTCCATTCGACTGATGCTTGCAGTGTCCTTCCCTCTGCAGCACCGAGGTAACACAACTTCTTCTAACGGCCTGCTGTTATTGCTGGAGCCTGAGAAATAGCTGGCCTACTTGTGAGTGCTTGTAGAAACTCTTCCAGGGAGCCCTTTCTCTCTGGCACTCCCCTTCTCTGAAGAGACAATGAGCCACTACCCCTTTTTCACAGGGTAGCGACTTGCACAAATTTCCCTTTTTGGATCACACTGGCCCACTTGCCCAAAGGAATCTTTGCAAAGTATCCTTGCTGAATTAAGTATCTTTGCAAAGTGTCCTTTCTCTTTTTTTTTCCGAACATCACTTGAGCAACTACAATGGCCTTTGGCCCAAAGATCTTCACAAAGTGTCTTTAGCAAAGTGTGACAGACCTAGCCGGAACAGAGGCTGTTGGAGAGGACTGAATGCAAGCCTCTTGTCTTTTGATTATGGGCCCTGCATTTTCAAAGGAACAATACTCTTTGTGAGGTGAATTAGAAATCCAGTCTGAACTGTACTAATCGGACTTAGTCATGTAGATATGTATATATTGTATGTTGTTTGATTCTGTTGTGGACTCTGTTGTGATCATTTGGGATATGTGTCCCTGTAGAGGGAGGGGGGAATTCCTCAAGCAGCCCCCTGCTGATAAGACTGATTCATACTGTTGGGACACATTCTGTGAGGAGATGCTGGTGTCATCAAATCCAACTACCTGTCTTGTTCTCTGCTATAATGTGTTTAATGTAAATGAGTTTAGTCTGGCTTACCACAGGTTCTAAGGGTATTCCACACATTGTTGTTTGTTCTAATTAACCCTGTGTTTATGTTTATGGTAATGAGCTAGGAGACGTAGTCACCTAGTCTGGGTAATTGATTTAGTAAACTAGCTCATGTTAATTAGGTTACAGTTGTATTGTTAGAGGAGGTTCCAACGGCATATAAAGTCTTGTAATTTTGATTCTTAATAAAGTTACTTCATGTTAGCATCTAAGCAAGTGTCGCCTTGTTTTGTGTTTGGAAGAATTTGGAATATCTGATATCTGTATACAGACTAGGAGGAAGTGGTATATGACGGAAGCACTCAAGTGGAGTGTGGGACGTTCCGTGACACAAAGTATCTTCGCAAAGTGTCTCTGTAAACTAGGGGTGTACCCCCTCCAGGTAGCAGCCCCTGGTTTTGACAGGAGAAATCCTCTGTGGCAAAAGGGCTTTTCTCCCAGATGATGAAACATTGACAGTTTCAGTAGTCCCCTCCTGCATTTGCAAGTATAGAAGGGAAGGGGGAACTTGAAGAAAAAGGGCCTTTAACCCTGTGAACAATACGCCAACTGTAGCAAATCTTTGGGCTCAATAGCCCCTTGACAACAACAGTCCTTGAACCTGGCTCAGAGTTGGCATACCTCAATAGTAGTGGTCTGAATGAGGGATCTGCACAACCTTGCCGTCAGGACTTGCGATTCTGATGGACCAAGCTTGGCCTTTTTTATCTGAGCGAGTGACTTCCACCCGGTCAATGCGTACCGATCGCCCCAGATTCCAATTTTCCTTGCTGGAGAGGAAGGTGTCCCATAGTGGTGATCTGGACGAGTTCCGGTGTGGCTTGGGGACATATAGGAAGTCCCAGACAGCTTTATCACACCAGGCATCCCTCTTGCTCTCAATATCCTCAATGATCTTCCTCAGAGCATATGGATAGTTGTATGACCTGGGGATGACCAAGAGTGTTCACTTTACAGAAATTTCAGTGATGTTGGGAACATTTAGGTAAGATTTTCTGTTTCGGCTACACATATTGGACTCAATGTAAATGGTGGAATAAAAGTGATTTTTAAGGATGCAACAAACTTTAAAGCATAAAGAGAGGTTCACACTATATTCCCCTTTCTCTCTAGATGAACAGAGCTATCTTTGTTCAACTTTTATCCAGAGACACCATCTACTTCCGGGACTGAGGTGTCAGCTCCATCATGTAATCAGTGCCTCTGCAGTTTTTGTCTGTGTTTACAAGTGACTGACACAGTTCAGCCTCTCACCTTGTGAGAGGCTGAACTGGCTGCAGCCTCTCACCTTGTGTGACAGGCTGCAGCCTCTCACCTTGTGACTTGCTACAATACAATTTTGCATTCTGATCACTGGACAAGAGGAGACTGAGGAAATACTTCCTCTTGCCTACAGAAGACTGATGACATCATCACAGCCTAGGCAAAGTCACCACTTGGAGCTCAAGGATGGTCTTTGAATGATCAAAGATGGAGCTTTTATGAAAAACTAGACTGTTGCTGTGTGTTGTGACTTGTCAGGAATTTATTCATGCAGACTTGTAAAGCTATTGACAAGTCACCATAAATTTATGCTTTTATTCCTTTACACAGGAATCCAGTGGTGTTTAAAGTGGAACTTTTACGTCCATGCATGACTTTTACCTATGGGTAAGCCTACAATGCATATGCATTGTAGGCTTATGCAATGTGATGCATACTAGCACATTATGCCCTAACCTTGCAGGGTATATAAAAAAAAAAAGTCTAGCAGTTTGCAACCGTGTGCTGTGCAAAAGTTCTGTGTTCTGTCTTTAAAACATCCTTCTAAGTAACAACACTGATAAAGTTATCCTAACTTATATGTCAGATACTGAAGTCAGTTTATGGACTGTGGGGGAGTTTGGTGTCACTGGTTGGTGATAGCATGTGAATCCCATCAGTGTCAGAGCACTCAGCATTCTTCACAGCTCCTTAGCATGCTGCGCCCACTAATGTGTTTCTCACCGCGAGCCATCCATTGTCACTCTCTTCACCCCATCCTCCCTCTTCCCTTCAGAAATCACCTCTCTATGGCTCACTGATAATAGACAGAATAGCCACGAAGTGTACTGTGATATTGTAATGAATGCAGGTTACCATGGCCTCTAACACATAGCAAGTAACTGATATAGCTCAGAGCCAATTACCAGACCAAGACCGGAGAGGGACATAACGGTTTAGAACCTCTAAGAAACTTTCTGATATTTAATTATATACTGCACACAGAGGAACAGAATTTACCAAAGGAGTCACTTGCAGTCAGTGATGGGATAAGGTCCTTTAGCACCCAAGGCGTAGTAATATGCATTTTAGTGTTAATGAGCCCATACTGTTCCATCCACAGTTAAAACAAATTTTGGGCTTTATATAGATTTTACATTAGTCTAAACTGGACATTCCAAGCAGTAGGCGTACAGGAAAATACTGTAAATCAACCACCAATTCAAATGGGGCAATTTCCCGAGCCCCCCTGCCAAAGGGGTCCCAGAATTCTTTTATAAAAAAAAATAATAATAATTTTCCCTAGAGACTTCAAAAGTGTGTTCATTGAGGAAATTGTTCGGTTTGCAGCCTTTGCCAAGCCCTGGACAAGTTTTTCTCCATCTCAACAGGCATGATGAAGGGCTTGCTGATACCTTTCCCTGAGTTACTGTAGCTCTTAAAATATATTTGAGCATGATGGTCACTAGTTGTTCGGGAGAAAGGTCGTTCAGCAAATTGGCACTGATAAAGAATTATCTGAGAACCACAAATGACCCATGATAGACTAAGTGCTCTGTGCCTACTGGCTGCCGAAAGTAGTGTCTCCACAGTGATACGGTTTATTCAGTTAGGCAGCCCATAGATTATGGAAGTTTCTTTCTTTCCATCACGGGTAAAAGGAAAGAAAGTTGCTTGATTCCCCCATCAACACATTTTGTTGATGGGGGAATTCCTCCCGTAGCGTTATTGTGGTCTACAGGGGTGGCAAGAGGGGTAGTGTGAGCCTTCCCGCCCAGCAGAACACATTGATATGATACTGCTAGCTGCTATAGCCACCAGCAGTAATCACATTCCAAAAATCCAACAGGCTGGTTGTACCTAAGTCGACCAATGGATCAACTTGGGTACAACCAGCCTGCCCATAGATGGATCGAATTTCGGCCAGTCCCTGCTGAACTGGCTGAGAATTGATCCATCTATGGCCGGCCTAAAATGATATTAAAGCTTTTTTTTATTTTTTAGAAATCAAACAAGTCATACTTACCTGCTCTGTGCAGTGGTTTTGCACAGAGCAGCCTGGATTCTTCTCTTCTCGGGTCCCACGCCGGCTCTCCTGGCTCTTCCCTCCTGCCGGGTGCAAGCTGCTTGCTGTGGGGGCACCCAAACAGCTGCATTCCTGACCCACAGCTCTGTGTGTCCATTCACACATACAGCTGCGGCTTGGCCCCGTCCCCTCCTGATTGTCTCACTGGCTTTGATTGGCAGCGGTGGGAGCCCTCGTAGAATGCATGAAGGTAAAAAACCTTGTGCCTTTACAACCACTTTAAGCTAAAGATTTTGCAGGAAGCAAGACTTTTTGTGAATTTTGTGGTGTGATGTATGACTTGCTTTTTCCAATTACCTGTTTAATGTGTATTTTATGCCCCGTACACATGGTCGGACATTGATCGGACATTCCGACAACAAAATCCTAGGATTTTTTCCAACGGATGTTGGCTCAAACTTGTCTTGCATACACACGGTCACACAAAGTTGTCGGAAAATCCGATCGTTCTGATCGCGGTGACGTAAAACACGTATGTCGGGACTCAAAACGGGGCAGTAGCCAATAGCCTTCATCTCTTTATTTATTCTGAGCATGCGTGGCACTTTGTGCGTCAGATTTGTGTACACACGATCGGAAATTTCCGACAACGGATTTTGTTGTCGGAAAATTTTATAGCCTGCTTTCAAACTTTGTGTGTCGGAAAATCCGATGGAAAATGTGTGATGGAGCCTACACACGGTCAGAATTTCCGACAACTAGGTCCTATCACACATTTTCCGTCGACCGTGTGTACGGGGCATTAGAGTCAATAAAATTGAGAAAAAAAGTTACAAGTGTCTTCTTCTGAGCCTAAAAATGAGTGGAACATCTAACATGTTCCCAAATGTGAATGTATCCTTTAAGTCAGTGCTGTTTCTTGGCCTAGGCTGACAAGGCTGGGTGCACATTAACTGGTGGAGGCGGAGCCTAATGCTCAGCTTACCCTCCTCCGGGCAGCATCAACACGGCATCTTCTCCCCGGCCTGGTGCGGGGTCTGTGACGATATGAGGAGGAGAGGGAGAAAGCATCCCTTTCTGTCTGTCCCCAGCATCCCCCTCTGTCTGTCCCCAGCATACCTCTCTTTCCCTGGGGTCCCTCTGTGTCCTCATCGCACTGCATCCCTCTCTGTCTGTCCCCAGCATCCCTCTGTGTCCCTGACGTCCCTCTCTGTATGTCCCCAGTGTCCCTCTTTGTCCTCAATGTACTGCGTCCCTCTCTGTCTGTCCCCAGCGCCTATCTCTGTCCTCATCGCACTGCGTCCCTCTCTGTCTGTCCCCAGCATCCCTCTGTGTCCCTGGTGTTCCTCTCTGTATGTCCCCAGCGTCCCTCTCTGTCCTCAATGTACTGCGTCCCTCTCTGTCTGTCCCCAGTATCCCTTTCTGTCCCTGATTTCCACCTCTGTCCTCATCACACTGCGTCCCTCTCTGTCTCCGGCAGAGTGGAGCTGCACTGATGAGGCTGCACTGATAGGCTGCACTGATGGGCACTCATAGGCTGCACTGATGGGCACTGATAAGGCTGCACTGATGGGACTGTACTGATGGGCACTAATAAGGCTGCACTGTTGGGCACTGATGAGGCAGCACTCTTAAGCTGCACTGATATGCTGTACTAATGGGCACTGATAGGCTGCACTGGTGGCCACTGATGAGGCCGCACTGATGGGCACTACTGAGGTTGCACCGACGGGCACTGATAAGCTTTATGTTGATATTGTTCAAAAGTTGTTATTTATTTTTGGAACTTAATTCTGCATAAAACATTTAACAGTGTAATTTCATGGGATAATTTACAAAGGTGTGTTTAGGTGCTGGGGCAGGGTAGGGTTGTATTTAAATTAAGGGTGCATTTGTTTAGTCAGGCTTAGGGCAGCACATAACCTAAATACACCACTGCTTTAACCACTTCCCGCCCGCCGTATGCAGAATGACAGCCGGGAAGTGGTTCTGTTATCCTGACTGGGCGTCATATGCTGTCCAGCAGGATAACATGCCGGCACGCGCCCGTGGGGGGGCGCAGCGCGGCGATCGCGAGTACGGCGTGTCAGTCTGATGCACTGCATCTCCGATCGTGATAAGAAGCCTCTGACAGAGGCTTCTTACCACGTGATCAGCTGTGACCAATCACAGCTGATTATCGCGTGAACCAGGAAGTGCCGGTAAACGTCATTTCTTAGTTTGCTCTGACAGGGAGAGCCGATCGGCAGCTCTCCCTGTAAGGGGGGGGGGGTCTGTGCTGTTAGTCAGCACATTGATTATCAGCACAGCCCCCTCAGTTGTGCAAATCACCTGTGAATCAGTGTCCAGCAGTGTCCCAACAATAAAGTGTGCCAGTGCCCACCACAGTGCTAATCAGAGCCAACCACAGTGCCAATCAGTGCCCACCACAGTGCCAATCAGTGCCCAGCAGTAACACCTGTCAATAATCTCTCAGTACCTCATCATCAGTGCTGCCCATCAGTGCCACCTGTCAGTGCCAATCAGTACCACTTATCAGTGCCGCCTGTCAGTGCCTATCACAGCCGCCTGTCAGTGCCCATCACAGCCGACTGTCAGTGCCCATCAGTGCCGCCTGTCAGTGCCACCTATCAGTGCCGCCTATCAGTGCCCATCAGTGCTGCATATCAGTGCCGCCTATTGGTGCTCATCCGTACTGCATATCAGTGCCGCCTATCAGTGTCCATCAATTCTACATATCAGTGCCTCCTCATCAGTGCCCCTCAGTGCCACTTTATCAGTGTCAACTCATCAGTGCCCATCAGTGCCACCTCATCAATGCCCATCAATGCCCATTCAGTGAAGGGGAAAACAAAACTTTATGACAAAAACTAAGAAAAACTTTTTTTTTCAAAAATTTTGGTCTTTTTTAGTTTGTTTAGCAAAAAATAAAAACCCCAGAGGTGATCAAATACCACCAAAAGAAAGCTCTATTTGTGGGAAGAAAATGATTTAGTTTGGGTACAGTGTTGCATGACCGCGCAATTGTCATTCAAAGTGTGACAGCGCTGAAAGCTAATAATTGTCCTGGGCAGGAATGGCCGAAAATGCCTGGTATTGAAGTGGTTAAGTAGAGTCCTCCTGGTACACTGCATTTCCAGAGCACAATGCTTTACAATCTGCAGACCATAATATAATTTATCAGGATGAGATTAGGATTTGCTAGAGACTACACATCCTAAATTTCTACTCCTATATATCTAATATCTACATCTTAAAATACTACTCCATACTCATACTTTTAGACCTCTCTGCTGCCTTTGACACAGTTGACCACCTGCTCCTCCTCAGTAAATTACACTCCCTTGGCCTCTGTGATTCTGCTTTATCCTGGTTCTCCTCCCACCTATCTCAGCGCACTTTCAGTGTCATCTCCTCCGCTCCCCTTCCTCTTTCTGTTGGGGTACCCCAAGGCTCCGTCCTTGGGTCTATACCTCTTCCCTGGGCCAGTTGATAACCTCCCATGGTTTCCAATACCACCTCTATGCTGATGACACCCAGATCTATCTCTCCACTCCTCAACTCACCCCCTCAATCTCCTCACGGATCTCAAACTTACTAAATGACATATCGATATGGATGTCACACCACTTCCTCAAACTCAATTTTTCTAAAACTGAGCTTGTTATATTTCCTCCTTCACAGTCCCCCCTCCTGTGACTTCACCATTAATATCAACAACACAACCATTGGTCCCTCCACACATGCCAGAGTGCTGGGTGTAATCTTTGACTCTGACCTCTCCTTCAGCCCCCACATCCAATCACTGGCTAAATCCTGCCGCCTTAACCTCCGCAACATCTCCAGAATTCGACCCTTCCTTACTAATGACACCACAAAGCAACTTATTCACTCCTTGATTATTTCCCGCCTTGACTACTGCAACTCTCACCTTATTGGCCTACCCTTAAGCAGGCTATCCCCCCTTCAGTCTATTATGAATTCTGCTGCTAGACTAATACACCTCACTAACCAATTCATGACTGCTGCTCCTCTCTGCCAATCCCTTCTCCGGCTTCCCCTACCCCACCGTGTAAAATTCAAAATGCTAACCATAACCTACCAGGCCATTCACAACATCGCCCCTATCTACATCACCAACCTTATCTTCAGATATCACCCAAATCGTCCCTTTTGCTCCTCCCAGGACCTCCTGCTCTCTAGCTCCCTTGTTACCACCTCCCATGCTCGCCTTCAGGACTTCTCCAGAGCCTCTCTCATCCTCTGGAACTCCCTGCCCCAGTATGTCCGATCAGCCCTTACCCTGTCCACCTTTAGGAGATCCCTGAAAACTCATTTATTCAGGGAAGCCTATCCCACACCCACCTAACAACTGTCCCCGAGCCACCCACATCAAATCATTCTCTGCAGCTATTACCTTTTGTACCATCACCCCCTCCCTTAGAATGTAAGCTCTATGAGCAGGGCCCTCCTGTACCTTTTGTATTGAACTGTACTGTAATTGTGTTGTCCCCCCTATACATTGTAAAGCGCTGCATAAACTGTTGGCGCTATATAAATCGTGAATAATAATAATAATAATATCTGATGTATATTCCTGTTGGGAGGTCTAATGTGTCTTATTAGCCTTCTGGATTTTGTAATATATTTGTTTTCAGCATCAAACTAAGTTGTAATCACGTTTTAGTAAGGTAACTCCAATGCAGCAGGAATTAAAGAATATGTATGAAAATTACCTCTGTGGAGTTCAGCTATAGATCAGTATATGTCATCACCATACAGATGTGTATTCCTAAACACCAGACTATTTATGACGTCCATTTACAACAGGTCCTCATCAGAAGTATTTTGCAGATCCTGGTTTAATTGTAGTTTAGGATGCCTCTACATTCCTTTTTGGACGACTTTCATAACTGCTTTGCACAAATAGGAGATTTAAATCAAACTGACTTGAATTCTCAGGGTGGCGTTGTGTCCATTTGCCCATTCTTCCTTTACAGCTTGGTGTTCATCAGACCTCATTATCATCACAAAGGACATTGGATTTCTGGCAGGATCAACAAGTATTTTCTGTACTTGCTTAAAATGTTCTTAGCCTGAACAAGTAAAATGAATGCAGCCACCAGCTTCAATATGTTACATTTTTGTTTTTGAAATCTGAACATCTTCAGCAGGGCTCATTGTATACTTCAAAAGCCTGAACACACTTAAATAAAATTACGGAAACAAAGTGCCTGTTTTACATCTTTTCTCCAACTAACAGGTAAAACCAATCTGAAAACTTTTAACGATTTTCCATAAAATTATTCATTCTGTTCAGTACGAAATGTTTTCCTAATGTTAGTTTTCTGTAACTCAAAGCAGCCACATTTCAGAATGCCTCCGTACATGCTTCAGGGTAGGTCTGCTTCCTCAGGTCACATGATAATGCATTGTGAATAATTCTTTCTCCCCCCCCATGAGAGATCTGAGCGAAGATTGGAATATCTGCCCTGCAGTAACACATGCGTCAGCAGTTGGTTCTCCCAGTGTATCAACTGCTACACAACAGATATAATGTGTAGATATAGAGGGGTAAGTGGCGCTGCCAAAAACTCAAATATGTGGTGACCAAAGGTCGGTCAGTGCAAAATCCTCATAAATGCTCATATAAATGCTCCACACTCACCAGATAGCAGCACCCCTGCAGGGCCTCTGACTCTGGTCTCAGTGTCCAGTGAGAGAGCCTCCTCAATAAATCATAGGATGTCCACATGGGAATGTATGGGAAAGATTAACACTCATAGTGTAAATGCGATAAAAAAAGTTTTATTGTCAATAACAAGTTTAAAATTGGCACTCAGCTACTGACAGTGACAATTAAAATGAAAGTCCGTGGGTCTGGGACAGTGTGCGTTCCATAGACCGAGTGTGCCAAAACCGGAAATTAGGTGATTTTGTTCAAAGCTCCGACTCGCGCGTTTCATAATCAGATGTCATCAGAAGCAGTGTAACTGGGAGGGAAGCACAAGTGTTATTCACTTGTCTGCAATAAATTTGTCGTATACATTTGTAATTTTTTGCTGCCGCTATATGGATTATTATAATTTTTCCATCAGAACTTTATAGTGTGTAGTCTGTGCTGCCCCTATAATTAATTTTAATTTCTGAGTGATAACTTGGACACCAGAAAATGTAGCATGGGAAATAAATGTGAGTCTCCACCCAGCACCAGCATATACCTAGCCTGTAGCCAGGGCTACACAAACAATGAAACTCTCTAGTGTGCTAGATTAGGAGTTGTACAGAGTAGTTTAGTGTAGGTAAATTTTTTTCTGGGTCAGGGTTGGAGTGACTCAGGGAGGCTGGAATGACTCATCAGGCAAGATTTCTGTTACCTCCCCCTACTTGCTGGAACTTTTGGGAAGCTTCTAGAAGAATGGGAGGGAGGTTAGAAAGAGCTGTCTGGAGTATTGATAAGGACCTCAATCAATCCCCAGCAAAATGGGTGGCCAGGGGGAGTGACCTCAGGGTCAGGCCAGCAGGGGCAGTGGAGTTTGGGTGGAAGCTGGAGATGGAGTGCTGAGGAGGCTGTCTGAGGCTCTTGAGGGTAAACCCCCCGTCTGGGGGGGTGACCTCTCGTCAGGGGCTCGGGTGCAGGAGGGATCCTCTGACAACGCAAGGAGTCCTGTCCAGTGGCATGGGAGCAGATGCAAGGACAGTAGGAGCCAGTGAGCTTGTCCAGGGTATCTCCAGGGAGAAGACAGCCGGGTGGCTGACGAGTGAGACAGTCGGGGAGGACTGAGAGGCAGCCTGAGAGGACTGGGGAATGGCAGTCTGAGATGGTTGTAGAGTCAGTCTGGGAGGATTGTGGAAGATTAGCCAGGAGGGCTAGTGAAAGAGGCAGCTACAGCCAGGTGGGCTGGCAGTGCCTGAAGAGGTAGTGCTGGGATCAGTAGCCACAGGAGGGCAGCTGGACACTGGGACTTTTTCAACACATCAAAGGGGCCCGCAGTCCCTGCCTGTAATGGGCCTTTGCTTTATCTGACTGATGCCTTTTTGTCAGATCACCTAACAGTGTGCAAGCTGGGTTTGAGAAGTTCTTATGCAAGCAAGTGATGTGCTGGAGGAAGCTAAGGAGTGTATAAATAGACAGTACATAGGAAAGTTGTCCCTGAAGAGTTTGCCCCTGAAGTCAAGTGGGCATCCCATAATACCCCTAACCCCAGCCAAGTTTATTAACCCCTAATAACAAAAAACAAAGCTGCTGGTTTATTTCTTGACTCAGGAGTGCTGTGGAAATTTGGTGTGCCTGGCTGTGCAGGGTGGGGGATCCCTGTTCATCAGCGGCTCCTGCGGGGGGGGAGCACCACTACAGAGATCTACCCACTTGTTGGCCCTCATCTAATTTGCTGCTCACTAAAATCAATCTCATGCTGAAGTGATAACTATGAACAAGATGTTAAATTCCCTTGTGTTGGTCTGAACCAACAGGTTGTGTTTTCCGTATCTCCTAGGAAAGGGCAGTTCTTAGAGCAGCACTGAAAATTGCAGAGGGAACTGGAAACCATCTGATGATTACAATATCTTCTCAGCTTAAGAAACGACCTGGAAATTCCTGGAAATCTCGGGAGCTCTAAATGCTACCAATTATCACAGATTTGCAACTACTACTCAATTTCACAGTTGTGCTGTTACTTGACAGTCAGATAGATATCACTTGTTAGAGGGACAGTGAAGTCCAAGTATAGCTGGATGACACATGTCAGTGGTGGAATGGCTTTGGTTTCCCCTACCTTGTCTAGAATAAATCGTCTGCCCTACCTTGTCTAAAATAAATCTTCCTGCTCCATATATAATCCTGAAGAAATTTCTATTGCAGATAATAAACACCCAGTACTTGGTCTGATGATAGCGAGGTCTGATGAGCCCCAAACTGTGTGAATAGTAGAGACATGGTTAACATAATGCCACTTTTATTTTTCCAAAGTAGGCAAGTCGGAAACAAAAACAGTCAGATTTAAATATCATGTAGCACCCTGGTGTTTACAGTGAGGTAGAACAAAATCCTGGATAGCCGCACTCTGGGATAAGGACATCTTTATTTCAATAAAATCTGACAAGACAGTCAATTGCAGAGACGTACAGGGTGGTAGACTGCTAACGCGTTTCACATCATTTGGATGCTTATTCGTACGAATAAGCATCCAAATGATGTGAAACGCGTTAGCATTCTACCACCCTGTACGTCTCTGCAATTGACTGTATTGTTGGATTTTATTGAAATAAAGATGTCCTTATCCCAGAGTGCGGCTATCCAGGATTTCGTTCTACCTCACTGCAAACCAGCAAAGCCAGCACCTGGAACCAGTTCTTACTAGGGCGGTGTCATTCCAGAGCAAGAGTGTTTGTGAGCTGCATTTCCTTTTCACCCTGGTGTTTAGGCAGGGTTGCTAGTAAAGTATGTTTTCCAGGCGGTAGTTGCCCTAGTTATTGTTAGAAGATCCAGTGATTCCTCTCTAGTTCTGGACTTGCTGCACCTTCTCTCTTCTGTCACTAGGTTGTATTATGCTGGTGACATTAGATAGACAAGGGCTTAGCAAGGTCAGGTTATGAATGGATGGGGTGTCTCAGCCAATTGGCGGGGGTTTCTTTAGTCCCTTGGCCTGCTGGGAGAGCCTATTTATTTAGGTGGAGTCAGGTGATCCTGCTTCTGTGCCACCTGGACGCTTGTCTGGGTGGACGTGAGTTATGCTGCCCTGGGCTGCTAGGCCGGAAGCCTGAGGCCTATCCCAGGGACATCTGGCTGCTAGCCTGTCTGAGGGCCTATCCAGAAGCAGCAGAAGCAGCGCAGGGTTGGGACTGCAGGATTGGAGTCCAACCAAGAGTAAAGTTTCAGCCGGATGGGGAACCAGTTGTGGTCAGGGGTAGAGGGGAAGCTGTAGCCACTAAGGGGCCATCCACCTTGTTACCAGAGACCACTGTGAGTAAGCTGGAGCCAGTACCATAGCCTTCTCACCAGCTGGGGACGGTGAAGAAGTGGGAAAACTTCAGCAAGTGCCAAGCCAGGGACCCAGTGGGACAGCAGAGGTGATGCTTGAGGAGCATCAGTGAGTGCCAAGCCAGAGACCTAGAGATTCAGCAGGGGTGATGCTTGAGGAGTACGTGTGAGTGCCAAGCCAAGGACCCAGCAGGGAAGCAGGGGTGACGCTTGAGGAAGATACCGAGTTATGGAAGTGGAAGAGCTCAGGGTATCCAGTGGCGATTGGATCTGAGAGTCTACTGAGAGACTGGGAGCTCAGTGAGTAAAGACCTACAGTGAGAGACTGTAGAGTGTGAGGGGAACTATTTGTGTTACCAATAGTAAAATACAACTACCGTTAGTGACTGTTACAAGATTTGTTGACATAGGAGACAGCGGTCCTACCTATACAGAAGTGGTGTCCGGCTGGAGGCCTTCCACTGTATAGCTGTCTACCTATAGAAGTCTCGGAGTCTGCCAATTGTCATTGCATCTACTTAAGGGTGTCCTGGCCCTAACCCTCTCTCCCACAGTTCTTGTTCAAGAGACAATAAATCTCTTTGCATTCAAAAAGTGTCTGGCGCCTAACACTTCAGCTTGTATTACACCCACCATGCCTTGTAACCCACTCTACCAACATACCTCCCAACTTTTGAACTTCAGAATGAGGCACACTTGAGCTTGAGGGAGGAAGCGACCTGAGGTGCTACGTGCACCGCGGTAAAAGTGGATGTGGCCAAAAAGAATAGTGGGGGGGGGGGGGGGGGGGGGGCTTAATGGGCATGGTTAAACAAAACCCAGGTTTTCTTGTAAAATATGCTTTGATTGCTGTGCCACAAGTGAGAGTCACAGGGATAAATACAAACCCCAACACAATCATTTAAAAAGAATAAAGAGTTTTTATTACAAATGGTTTTGCATAAACTATGGAAGTATAAATTACACAAAGTGTAGAAGGATTCAGAATGCGTTACGTACAGATTACAGGGGTCAGGAATGCGTTACGTACAGAGTACAGGGTTCAGGAATGCATTACGTACAGATTACAGAGTTCAGGAATGCATTAGATACAGAGTACAGGGTTCAGGAATGCGTTACGTACAGGGTTCAGGAATGCGTTACGTACAGAGTGCAGGATTCAGGAATGCATTACGTACAGAGTGCATGGTACAGGAATGCGTTACGTACAGATTACAGGGTTCAGGAATGCGTTACGTACAGAGTGCAGGGTTCAGGAATGCATTACGTACAGAGTGTAGGGTTCAGGAATGCGTTATGTACAGAGTGCAGGGTTCAGGAATGCGTTATGTACAGAGTGTAGGGTTCAGGAATGCCTAACGTACAGAGTGCAGGGTTCAGGAATGCGTAACGTACAGAGTGCAGGGTTCAGGGGAGTGTGAGGTACAGAGTGTAGGGTTCAGGCGAGTGCTAGGTACAGAGTGCAGGGTTCTGGAGTGCATAATGCACAAGGTGCAGGGTTCAGGAGAGTGCTAGATAGAGACTGCAGGATTCTGGAGTGCGTTATGTACACAGGGTTCAGGAATACGTTACGTACAGAGTACAGGGTTCAGAAATGCGTTATGTACAGAGTGTAGGGTTTAGGAATGCGTAACGTATAGAGTGCAGGGTTCAGGAATGCGTAACGTACAGAGTGCAGGGTTCAGGAATATGTAACGTACAGAGTGCAGGGTTCAGGAATGTGTTACGTACAGAGTGCAGGGTTCAGGAATGTGTTACGTACAGAGTACAGGGTTCAGGAATGTGTTACGTACAGAGTGCAGGGTTCAGGAATGCATTACATACAGAGAGCAGGGTTTAGGGGAGTGTGAGGTACTGAGTGTAGAGTTCAGGCGAGTGCTAGGTACAGAGTGCAGGGCTCTGGAGTGCATTATACACAGGGTGCAGGGTTCAGGAGAGTACAAGTTACAAACAGCAGGGTTCTGGAGTGCATAATGCATAGGGTGCAGGGTTCAGGAGAGTGCTAGATAGAGACTGCAGGCTTCTGGAGTGCGTTATGTACACAGGGTTCAGGAATACGTTACGTACAGAGTACAGGGTTCAGGAATGCGTTACGTACAGGGTACAGGGTTCAGGAATGCGTTATGTACAGATTACAATGTTCAGGAATGCGTTACATACAGAGTACAGGGTTCAGGAATGTGTTACGTACAGGGTTCAGGAATGCGTTACTAACAGAGTGCAGGATTCAGGAATGCATTACGTACAGAGTGCAGGGTACAGGAATGCGTTACGTACAGATTACAGGGTTCAGGAATGCGTTACGTACAGAGTGCAGGGTTCAGAAATGCATTACGTACAGAGTTTCGGGTTCAGGAATGCGTTATGTACAGAGTGCAGGGTTCAGGAATGCGTTATGTACAGAGTGTAGGGTTCAGGAATGCGTAACGTACAGAGTGCAGGGTTCAGGAATGCGTAACGTACAGAGTGCAGGGTTCAGTAATATGTAACATACAGAGTGCAGGATTCAGGAATGCATTACGTACAGAGTGCAGGGTACAGGAATGCGTTACGTACAGATTACAGGGTGCAGGAATGCGTTACGTACAGAGTGCAGGGTTCAGAAATGCATTACGTACAGAGTTTAGGGTTCAGGAATGCGTTATGTACAGAGTGCAGGGTTCAGGAATGCGTTATGTACAGAGTGTAGGGTTCAGGAATGCGTAACGTACAGAGTGCAGGGTTCAGGAATGCGTAACGTACAGAGTGCAGGGTTCAGTAATATGTAACATACAGAGTGCAGGGTTCAGGAATGTGTTACGTACAGAGTACAGGGTTCAGGAATGTGTTACGTACAGAGTGCAGGGTTCAGGAATGCATTACGTACAGAGTGCAGGGTTCAGGAATGCGTAACGTACAGAGTGCAGGGTTCAGTAATATGTAACATACAGAGTGCAGGATTCAGGAATGTATTACGTACAGAGTGCAGGGTACAGGAATGCGTTACGTACAGATTACAGGGTTCAGGAATGCGTTACGTACAGAGTGCAGGGTTCAGGAATGCATTACGTACAGAGAGCAGGGTTTAGGGGAGTGTGAGGTACTGAGTGTAGAGTTCAGGCGAGTGCTAGGTACAGAGTGCAGGGCTCCGGAGTGCATTATACACAGGGTGCAGGGTTCAGGAGAGTACAAGTTACAAACAGCAGGGTTCTGGGGTGCATAATGCACAGGGTGCAGGGTTCAGGAGAGTGCTAGATAGAGACTGCAGGCTTCTGGAGTGCGTTATGTACACAGGGTTCAGGAATACGTTACGTACAGAGTACAGGGTTCAGGAATGCGTTACGTACAGGGTACAGGGTTCAGGAATGCGTTATGTACAGATTACAATGTTCAGGAATGCGTTACATACAGAGTACAGGGTTCAGGAATGTGTTACGTACAGGGTTCAGGAATGCGTTACTAACAGAGTGCAGCATTCAGGAATGCATTACGTACAGAGTGCAGGGTACAGGAATGCGTTACGTACAGATTACAGGGTTCAGGAATGCGTTACGTACAGAGTGCAGGGTTCAGAAATGCATTACGTACAGAGTTTAGGGTTCAGGAATGCGTTATGTACAGAGTGCAGGGTTCAGGAATGCGTTATGTACAGAGTGTAGGGTTCAGGAATGCGTAACGTACAGAGTGCAGGGTTCAGGAATGCGTAACGTACAGAGTGCAGGGTTCAGTAATATGTAACATACAGAGTGCAGGATTCAGGAATGCATTACGTACAGAGTGCAGGGTACAGGAATGCGTTACGTACAGATTACAGGGTTCAGGAATGCGTTACGTACAGAGTGCAGGGTTCAGAAATGCATTACGTACAGAGTTTAGGGTTCAGGAATGCGTTATGTACAGAGTGCAGGGTTCAGGAATGCGTTATGTACAGAGTGTAGGGTTCAGGAATGCGTAACGTACAGAGTGCAGGGTTCAGGAATGCGTAACGTACAGAGTGCAGGGTTCAGTAATATGTAACATACAGAGTGCAGGGTTCAGGAATGTGTTACGTACAGAGTACAGGGTTCAGGAATGTGTTACGTACAGAGTGCAGGGTTCAGGAATGCATTACGTACAGAGTGCAGGGTTCAGGGGAGTGCTAGGTACAGAGTGCAGGGCTCTGCAGTGCATTATGCACAGGGTGCAGGGTTCAGGAGAGTACTAGTTACAAAGAGTAGGGTTCTGGAGTGCATAATGCACAGGGTGCAGGGTTCAGGAGAGTGCTAGATACTGCAGGATTCTGGAGTGCGTTATGTACAGAAAGGTGGGTTCTGGCAAGCGTTGTGTACATGAAGGTGGGTTCTGGGGTGCGTTATGTACAGGAAGGTGGGTTCTGGCTTGCGTTATGTAGAGGAAGGTGGGTTCTGGAATGCGTTATGTACAGGAAGGTGGGTTCTGGCGTGCGATATATACAGGAAGGTGGGTTCTTGCGTGCATTATGTACAGGAAGGTGGGTTCTGGCGTGCGTTATGTATAGGAAGGTGGGTTCTGGTGTATGTTATTTACAGGGTTCAAGAGAACACTAGGTACAGAGTCCGTTCAGGAATGTGTTACATACAGAGCGCATAGTTCAAGAATGCATTACGTACAGAGTGCAGGGTTCAGGAATGCATTATGTACAGGGTGCAGGGTTCAGGAATGCGTTACGTACAGAGTGCAGGGTTCAGGAATGCATTACGTACAGAGTGCAGGGTTTAGGAACGCGTTACTTACAGAGTGCAGGGTTATGGAATGTGTTACGTACAGAGTTCAGGGTTCAGGAGAGTGTGAGGTACAGAATGCAGGGTCCTGGAGTGCATTATGCACAGGGTGCAGGGTTCAGGAGAGTGCTAGTTACAGAGCTCAGGGCTCCGAAGAGCATTATGCACAGGGTGCAGGCTTCATGAGAGTGCTAGATAGAGAGTGCAGGATTCTGGAGTGCGTTATGTACAGGAAGGTGGGTTCTGGCATGCGTTGTGTACAGGAAGGTGAGTTCTGGAGTGCATTATATACAGGAAGGTGGGTTGTGGAGTGTGTTATGTACAGGAAGGTGGGTTCTGGAGTGCGTTATGTACAGGAAGGTGAGTTCTGGAGTGCATTATGCACAGGGTGCAGGGTTCAGGAGAGTGCTAGTTACAGAGCGCAGGGCTCAGGAGTGCATTATGCACAGGGTGCAGGTTTAAGGAGAGTGCTAGATAGAGTGTGCAGGATTCTGCAGTGCGTTATGTACAGGAAGGTGGGTTCTGGCGTGCGTTGTGTACAGGAAGGTGGGTTCTGGAGTGCATTATGTACAGGAAGGTGGGTTCTGGAGTGCGTTATGTACAAGAAGATGGGTTCTGGCTTGTGATATGTACAGGAAGGTGGGTTCTGGAGTGCGTTATGTACAGGAAGGTGGGTTCTGGCGTGCGTTATGTACAGGAAGGTGGGTTCTGGCGTGCATTATGTACAGGAAGATGGGTTCTGGAGTGCCATATGTACAGGAAGGTGGGTTCTGGAGTGCGTTATGTACAGGAAGGTGGGTTCTGGCGTGCGTTATGTACAGGAAGGTGGGTTCTGGCGAGCGTTATGTACAGGAAGGTGGGTTCTGGAGTGCATTTTGTACAGGAAGATGGGATCTTGCATGCGTTATGTACAGGAAGGTGGGTTCTGGCTTGCGTTATGTACAGGAAGGTGGGTTCTGGCGTGCGTTGTGTACAGGAAGGTAGGTTCTGGTGTATGTTATGTACAGGGTTCAAGAGAACACTAGATACAGAGTCCATTCATCCATGTACATCCCAATACTGCACCTCTACTCCGCTGCTACAACCTCTGCAATACACACACATCTCCTCTGCCTTCATCTTCTAATCCTCCAAAGCTCTGCCATCCTCCACATGATTACCTTTGTAAAAGAACTTTTCTGTACACTCATTTTTAGCTTCTGAACTCCCTGACCAGATAGGAGATAAGGATGGTGGTGCAGAGCAGGGAGGCTGTTGAAGACACTGTGGGAGAGCTGCTCTACCCCCACTTTCAACTACTGCAGAAACTGAAAGCTGAAAAAACCCTGCCTTGGTACCTTTTTCCCAGCCAGCAATGTACGGATGCGTCTCTTCCCCTATACACTGGCTGCTTGACAAAGGGGGGGGGGGGTATGGGTAGTAGTCCAGCCCATACCCAACATCACAGCTCTGATCTGACAGGTGAAGTCTCTCATCCTGTCTGCACAGCTGATTTGCTTGCCCATCCCTGGCTGCGCTGGATGTATCATATCGGCAACAGAATTATGCGGGACAACACCCCTGTACAGCGGGACAAAGGTGTGAATGTGGGAAAGTCCCGCCCAATCCGGGACTGTTGGGAGGTATGTTAACTAAGAAGGATGTCAGCTCTCCCTGACTCTGCAGGTCACCATTAGGCCTCTAGAGGTCCGGGACCTTGCTACACTCATGTCTGTGCAAGACATTCATGTAAGGTGACACATTTGATAAAAAGGTAAACAGGCCTGATTAAGACACATTTGACAGCACACAGGCCAGCTGAGAAAGGATGTTAAGATGTCTTCAATCTGCCAACAGCAAGGTATGAAAAAGCTAATCAGGACTGTCGCGAATGGCTTGTTGTAAACCGTCAAATGAGAGTAATGCACATATGTGAGTGTGGTATTTGAACTAAATCTGATCTTTCATACATCTCAAGTTCCCATCTTTAAATCATATTCCAAGCCTTCTGCATAATGCCATTAAAGTGATTGTAAACATCAGATATGAAATATAAACAAAACATATCTGTCTATAAATCCAGAGCACTAAGGATGCCTTCACACCTGAACGTAGCGTCTATGAGCGTTTTCCAGCGTTTTATGCATGCTTTTGGTCCTTTTTTATGCGCGATTTATACAGCATTTTTAAGCTTTGCCATTTTATTTTTTTAGTTACAAACAGCAGGGTTCTGGAGTGCATAATGCAGAGGGTGCAGGGTTCAGGAGAGTGCTAGATAGAGACCGCAGGATTCTGGAGTGCTTTATGTACACAGGGTTCAGGAATACGTTACGTACAGAGTACAGGGTTCAGGAATGCGTTACGTACAGGGTACAGGGTTCAGGAATGCATTACGTACAGAGTGTAGGGTTCAGGAAATGCGTTATGTACAGAGTGCAGGGTTCAGGAATGCGTTATGTACAGAGTGTAGGGTTCAGGAATGCGTAACGTACAGAGTGCAGGGTTCAGGAATATGTAACGTACAGAGTTCAGGGTTCAGGAATGTGTTACGTACAGAGTACAGGGTTCAGGAATGTGTTACGTACAGAGTACAGGGTTCAGGAATGTGTTACGTACAGAGTGCAGGATTCAGGAATGTATTATGTACAGAGTGCAGGGTTCAGGGGAGTGTGAGGTACAGAGTGTAGGGTTCAGGCGAGTGCTAGGTACAGAGTGCAGGGCTCTGCAGTGCATTATGCACAGGGTGCAGGGTTCAGGAGAGTACTAGTTACAAAGAGCAGGGTTCTGGAGTGCATAATGCACAGGGTGCAGAGTTCAGGAGAGTGCTAGATACTGCAGGATTCTGGAGTGCGTTATGTACAGGAAGGTGGGTTCTGGCGTGCGTTGTGTACATGAAAGTGGGTTCTGGTGTGCGTTATGTACAGGAAGGTGGGTTCTGGCTTGCGTTATGTAAAGGAAGGTGGGTTCTGGAATGCGTTATGTACAGGAAGGTGGGTTCTGGCATGCGATATATACAGGAAGGTGGGTTCTTGCGTTCATTATGTGCAGGAATGCGGGAAAGTCCCGCCCAATCCGGGACTGTTGGGAGGTATGTTAACTAAGAAGGATGTCAGCTCTCCCTGACTCTGCAGGTCACCATTAGGCCTCTAGAGGTCCAGGACCTTGCTACACTCATGTCTGTGCAAGACATTCATGTAAGGTGACACATTTGATAAAAAGGTAAACAGGCCTGACTAAGACACATTTGACAGCACACAGGCCAGCTGAGAAAGGATGTTAAGATGTCTTCAAACTGCCAACAGCAAGGTATGAAAAAGCTAATCAGGACTGTCGCGAATGGCTTGTTGTAAACCGTCAAATGAGAGTAATGCACATATGTGAGTGTGGTATTTGAACTAAATCTGATCTTTCATACATCTCAAGTTCCCATCTTTAAATCATATTCCAAGCCTTCTGCATAATGCCATTAAAGTGATTGTAAACCTCAGATATGAAATATAAACAAAACATATCTGTCTATAAATCCAGAGCACTAAGGATGCCTTAACACCAGAACGTAGCGTCTATGAGCGTTTTCCAGCGTTTTATGCATGCTTTTGGTCCTTTTTTATGCGCGATTTATACAGCATTTTTAAGCTTTGCCATTTTTTTTTTAAGCTAATAGAGAGAACTGTCATCTGTTGCATCATTTGTTGTTAGAGTGTTCAGCTTTTTTAGCTTTTCCATCAGCTTTTATTTTTTTAAAATTATTATTATTCATTTATTTATTTTGTTAGGGTAAGGGGTTAGAGTTAAAGTTAGGTTAGGGTTAGGATTAGGGGTTGGGGTTATTTATTTACTTTTTTTAAGGGTTAGGGTTATTTATTCATTTATTTTTTTTAGGGTTAAGCCCCGTACACACGATCAAAAAATCTTATGAAAAATACCGCTATCGGAGCGATCGTACGATAATCTGATCGTTAGTACACAACTTTCGGACATGCACAAAAATTTTTTCGTACGATGCCAGATTGTACAATTTTAATTTAAGCAGTACAGTTGTCATTCGAAAATGCAATACAATTACACTACAACACATTACATCACTTCCGAATTTTTATTCTGTCGTTCGAGAATTTTCTTGACATTAGTAAACTTTTAATTTTTGATAAAAGATTAGCATGCAAAAAAAAAAAATGGATGATCATTTGTCCGATGATCGCATCATGTGTACCAGGCATTAGGGTGTTACTACTACTACTAATAACAAGAAGAATAAATGAATAAATAAATGTAAAATAAATAAAAATAATTATAAATAAAAAATAAAAAAAATACAATAAATGAATACTATGCAATAATAAATAAGTAACCCCTAAACTTAAAGTGATTATAAAGTCAGAAGGTTTTTTATATTAATGCATTCCGTGTTCAGCTCCCCTCAGCCCCATAATACTTACCTGAGCCCCATCTCGAACCAGCGATGTGCACAAGTGCTTGGGCTGTCCGGGACTCTCCCTCCTGATTGGCTGAGACACAGCAGCGGCGCCATTGGCTGTCAATCAAAGTTAGTTAGCCTGTTCGCAATGTCTCCCGGCACAGCACAACTTACAACAGTTGGCCCAATCCCTTTGTGCCAGAACAATGGGCTTCTGCTAAGGCACAGGAGTGATGTTATCCACGCCGGCCAGTGAAAATGGCCGAAAACCAGAACACAGAAGAAGATGTCGCCAAGGGACGGGACCCTTGGAGGAAAGGTAAATATCAGCTGCCTTTAGATCCCACCTTGCCAAAGCATATATGAGCTGAACCAGCTAAACTTTGAACAGTGTATGGTCAACTTTACCCTGCTGGTGCTTGGATTGTTGCCTTAGGCCTGATTCACACCAATTCATTTTTAGTGCTTTTTGCATTTTGCAGATTTGCACTACAGTCCATTTAACCTGGTTTCCTATGGAACATGTTCTGTAGTGCAAATCTGCAAAATGCAAAAAGCACTATAAATGCATAGGTGTGAATCGGGCCTTAGAGCTGGAAAATCTGTGCGTGTGATACCTTACATTCTGGATGCAGTGGTGGGATCTGATAGTGTAATCGTCACACCATCTGCAGAAACAATTAGGTTTCAGGTACACTATAGCTCCTAAACTTGAGTTTAGGAGCTTTTGGTGTTTTTTTGCCAAAGCTCCTAGACTCAACTCCATAAAAGCCTGTGTCCAAGTACACATAGGCTTTTAGCAGAATTTAGGAGCTGCCACAGTTAGGGGAGCTTCAACCTCTCTCTCCTTAATGTGGAAGAATCACATTCATGATAGGAGCGTTTTGTCTGCCGGCCGCAAAATCACTGTAAAATCGTGGCATGATTTTGCTACGTTTTCCTGTGGCCGGTGGTCAAACTAGGCTATGTGTTCATGAAGACTTACAGAGTTTTATAAAGAGAGAGAATACATTTTTATTTATGCCGATCTGCCAATCGTCTAATTGTGAACTTTGCATTCTCTGAAATAAAGGTGTTGATTGTGCAGTCTAAAGCTGGCTGTAGATGGAGCAAATTTTAATAATATAGCATTGAATCTGATATACAGAAAACTTTTTCTATAAGTGAATCTACCAGGTTTTACATGCACTGGACTTCATGGTGTGCTGCTGGCTGTTTTTTTTTGTCTGGATGTATCTGCACTTTTTTTAGTTATACTATACCTCCCAACTTTTCGAGATTGGAATGAGGGACACTCATTAGCAAAAGTATGCAGGCATAGGACACACCCCCTACCATGCCCCTTTAAAGGTGAAATACAAAAAAAATGATTAGTTAAACCCACAAGGGCTTTTTTTTCACCACAACTATTTCTTTATACTGACTTTTGAAATTTACAAATGCAGCAATTTAGAATCTGGATGAAAGGTTTAGCACTGGGAAACTTTTGAAAGATAAAAAGTGCCTTTTATATACCACTATACAGATCAGACCAAAATAAGGGACAAATGAGGAGGAAAGAGGGACAGAGGGACTTTGTTTTAAATCAGGGACAGTCCTTCAAAATCAGGGACAGTTGGGAGCTATGGTTACACTGTTCTCAGCTCTCTTTGTGAACTAAAAACATCTCCTCCTATTATGAAAGGGGGGTGTTTTGTAGTTCTTTCCCAAGGTGACAACACTGCTTCTCCACAGAGCACGATGAGTGTTTTCAGCCTAGGACAGGAAGTGTGTTACTGGCAGGATCACCAGGTGGAAATAAAGGATAACAGCATAAGAAAAACGAATGCAGCCATCACATCTATAATGCCCCGTACACACGGTCGGACTTTGTTCGGACATTCCGACAACAAAATCCTAGGATTTTTTCCGACGGATGTTGGCTCAAACTTGTCTTGCATACACACGGTCACACAAAGTTGTCGGAAAATCCGATCGTTCTGAACGCGGTGACGTAAAACACGTACGTCGGGACTATAAACGTGGCAGTGGCCAATAGCTTTCATCTCTTTATTTATTCTGAGCATGCGTGGCACTTTGTCGGATTTGTGTACACACGATCGGAATTTCCGACAACGGATTTTGTTGTCGGAAAATTTTATAGCCTGCTCTCAAACTTTGTATTTCGGAAAATCCGATGGAAAATGTGTGATGGAGCCCACACACGGTCGGAATTTCCGACAACAAGGTCCTATCACACATTTTCCGTCGGAAAATCCGACCGTGTGTACGGGGCATAACACGGGCAATCTGCAATATATTAAATATTTCTTCTTGGGTTTATATACACTTAATTAATGCTTAATAAATGGTCACTTAAGCTTACCAAATGCCCGCTGAATATAACGCTCGACAGACACCTGTGTGTGTACTATAATATATTTTAGAGGTTTTTGTATCTGACAGGCTGGGATTCATCTGACAACCTCTGGTGAATATTGTTGGTGTGTTCCAGACATGGGATCTGAAACCCTATATAACCATCTTATAGGCTACATTCAGATGTAACAAGTGAACACGGAATATGAAAAAGGAGCAATAAAACGAAATGTTTTAATTAATTATGCATCTGTTGCTCATTTACATGCCTATTGAAAATGTACAATGTGGGAGGAAGCCAGACAGACGGCTACTGAAGACCTCAAAAGAGGCTGTCGCAAGTAACATTAAGGGCTCATTTACACTTGCTTCGGCTTCAACACACATTAAGGGCTAGTTTACACTTGCTTCAAAACAAGGCTTCGGACAGGCTTTGTTAAAGTTCTCTGAACACTAGTCAAAGCTCCTGTCACTAAATAAAATGGTTAGCTCCTGTTTACACCTTGCTTTTGCTTTGGCTTTGCTTCAAACATGTCGCTTTAGTTGTGCTTCAAAGCGTTTTCAAAGTCTTCATAGAAGTCTATGGCAAAGCTCGATTGAAGCCCCATTGAAGCCTCATCGAAGCCCCACAAAGCCTCATTGTAGCCCGATCGAAGCACCATCGAAGCCTCATCAAAGCCCCATCGAAGCACCATTGGAGCCTCATCGAAGTCCCACCAAAGCCTCATCGAAGTCCCACCAAAGCCTCATCACAGCAAGGTGTAAACAGGACTGTAAGCTAACCATTTTATTGACAGGAGCTTTTTACTGGCTTCGGAGAGCTTTAACAAAGCGTGTTCCAAGCCGTATTTTTAAGCAAGTGTAAACTAGCCCTTAAGGGAGCTGCGACTCACATGTGATACCCAAGCCACTGGCTGGAGGCAACTGATCTAGACATAGAGACAACCAGAAAGCTGGGCAGATTAGGGGGCCGAGACATCTCTGAAATACATTTTAGCTTCAATTTAACATCAGAAGAATGATATTACTCAAAATATATTTAAAGTTAAGAGCTGTCAGTCATTTCCCTTGATATTAGTTCTCAGATTGTAGAGTGGCATTCGCCAGTTAGTGATGTAGATAATCGAAGGACTCACGCCGTAAAAGGCCCACTACATCTCTTTTGCCGTAAGTGAAAGACCCTACATTGGTGGGTGAATGGATGGGACCGTGGTGGTTGTTGTTTCGGACCAGAAAGTCAGCTAGACGTTGCGTAACGCAGGTCGCCGTGTTGCATTTCCTCTTTTCTATCTGGTTCCTGCGAAGGGGAAAAAAAAAACAGTTTACAAAGAGTTTTTCTACCATTTTCCACCCACTTCATCCCTAACAACTAAGCTATTAGAATAAGGCGTCACATCCACGGAGAGTCAGACGGTTGTCACGAAACAGCTGACGTGTCAGAAAAGACAAAAGATTTTTAGATAAAGCCACTTAAAGTTCTCCAAAGTTACCTTACTGACTTCACATAGTGTTGCTGAGAGTCAGGGATGAGTGTATAATTGTTCCGACTCTCAGAGAATTCACTTCAACAAAGAGAAAATTGACATTGCTTCTCCTAAAAATACAATTACTGGTTATTTACCTGATGCTGCTAAATTTCATACATATCAGTCTCTGCCCACAGAAGCTTACAATCTAATCGACATTTTATATTCACACAAAGATACGTAATTACACAAACTACCTGTATTCAGCTCTCTAAAGAAGTACGTGGTGGAATAGTCTGCAGAATATGTATCTGTCAATTGATTGGTGGAACAAAGCATTGCTCTGAAGCTCTTTAGAGAGGGCAGTGAAGGGCTATTCTGCAGAATATATCAATATGCATATGTCAGGTGGTAGATCAGACAGAAATAATCTGCAGAATCTGTATTTGTGAGGAGGGAGTTGGGGCAAAGCAATGCTCTACAGATCACTAGAAGTATCACTGATGTGATAGTCTGCAGAATATATCAATATGCATACCAGGGTGGGTAGAGTGATGTTCTGCAGATCTTTGCAGAGGTCAGTGATAAAGGTAGACAAGCAATACCAACATTCTGAAGCTCTTCAATAATATGATACAATTAACTGCAGAATATATCAATATGTATCTGTTAGGAGGCAGATCGGTGACAGCAATGAGATCTCTAGAGAGATCTCTAGAGATCTCTAGAGAGTTCAGTAATTGAATAATCTAAAGAATATATCAATCTATATCTGTCAGGAGAGAAATGGGATGGAGCAATGTTCTGCAGAATATATTAATACATATTGGTCAGGAGGTAGATAAGATGGAGCAATGTTCTGCAGATGTCTAGAGAAGTTATTGATGGAATAATCAGCAGAATATATCAACATGTATCTGCCTAAAAGGATATGGGATGGAGAAATGTTCTGAAGGTCTCGAAAGAGGTCAGTGATGGAGATATCTGCAGGATATATCAATATGTATCTGCCAGAACAGAGATGGGATGGAGCAATGTTCTGTAGATCACTAAAAGTGTCAGCGATGGAATATCCTCCAGATATAGTTATATATATCTGTAAATGGGATAGTGACATGTTTTTCAGACCTCTAGAGAGGTCAGTGACAGAATAATCTGTCAGGAGGTAGATGAAATGGAGCAATGTTCTGCAGATCTACAAAGGAGATCTCTAGAGTGTTCAGTAATTGAATAATCTAAAGAATATATCAATCTATATCTGTCAGGAGAGAAATGGGATGGAGCAATTTTCTGCAGATCTATAAAGGGCACTGATGGGATAATCTGCAGAATGTATCATTATGTATTTCTCAGGGAGTAGATGGGGTGGAGCAATGTTCTGCAGATCTCTAAAGAGGTCTCTGATGGAATAATCTGCAGAATATATCAATATCAATAGGTAGCTGTCAGGAGGGAGATGGGATAGAACAATGTTCTGCAGATCTCTGGAGAGGTCAGTGATGGAATAATCTGCAGATTATATAAATCTGCATCAATCAGGAGGGAGATGGGATGGAGCAATGTCCTGCAGATCTCTGGAGAGATCAGTGATGGAATAAACTGCAGAATATATTACAATGTATCTGTAAGGAGGGAGAAAGGAAGAAGCAATGTCCTGCAGATGTCTGGAGGTGGTAGTGATGGAACAAACTGCAGATTATATATCAATATGTACCTGTCAGGAGGGAGATGGGATGAAACAATGTTCTGCAGATCTCTGGAGAGGTCAGTGATGGATGGAATAATCTGCAGATTATATAAACCTGCAGCAATTGGGAGGGAGATGGGATGGAACAATGTTCTGCAGATCTCTGAACAGGTCAGTGATGGAATAAACTGCAGAATATATTAAAATGTATCTGTAAGGAGGGAGAAGGGAAGAAGCAATGTTCTGCAGGTCTCTGGAGGGGGTAGTGATGGGATAACCTGCAGAATATAGATAGGACACTTGTGTGGAAAAGGTTACAGAAGCTATTAGTTAGTTATTTCTCTTGCTATAGATAGAATGAAAGAATGGTCAGTATTTTTGGAGAGATGTGTAGAATTATTAATGTAATAATGAAAGGAACACAAAAAATAGATACAGATTATGTAATATGTCCACATGGCACAATGTAATATATATATATATATAATATAATATAATATCTATCTATCTATCTATCTATCTATCTATCTATCTATCTATCTATCTATCTATCTATCTATCTATCTATCTATCGATAGATATCTATATCTATAGATAGATATAGATATATCTATCTATAGATATAGATAGATATATATCTATCGATAGATATATAGATATCTATATCTATATATAGATATAGATATATCTATCTATAGATAGATAGATATCTATATTTAGATATAGATATATATATATATATATATATATATATACATAAAAAAAATCACAGATCTACTCACTGACTTGTATACAAATACCTTAACTGTTATCTTTCGTACTTTTGTTCTGAACTTTCCCCACATTCTTAAAATCAGACCAATGTTCCCCAGAGTAGAGAAAAGCTCCCTACCTCTTCTCTCTGGTGGTCACCAGCGGCGACATCCCATTGGTCGGTGTGATCAGGGTGTGTTTGGTCTGTACTGCAATTGTCCATCCGTTCTCTGACGTCCTGTTGGCAATATCGGAATTTTTCTGTCTAGTTAAGAAAGGAGAGAACATTGTGAGTTTGATTCCAGGAAGAAAGGACCCTGTGTTCCCCTCCCTGCCCTTCCCAAACTGACCTGACCACAGGGGCCGCGTTTGAAATGCTGATGGTGACGGACAAAATAATGAGAAGAGCCATTAGTCTCAGGTGCTTCATTGTCTCCCCTCGACGGGCTGCAGAGAGAAATAATAGGAATTAGAGGCACAACAGAGACAATGAAGGATACGATGCTGCAGAATTCCATGTAACTCTTTGTGTGTCACCGAGAAAAGTGTGAGAACATTTGCAATGTAACGTGTAATGTTTAATAGGAAGGAAGGGAAGTGTACAGAGATGGATAAGTAAGGCTCACCTTGGTGATGGTACTCTGAGGATGTTCGCAGGAGTGAAATTTTGGTGTCTGGCCAGTACGGGGTCTGGGAATTCCTTACTTCTGGCATCTGTAGAAGTCTTGTGGCTGACGTCTCATCTCCAATTGGCAACCAGCCGGCTGTTTTATACCCCTCACACCTGGGGAACGGCTGACGTCATAAGCCATGGGCCCCTCACCAGCACAGGGCAACAGTCATGTGACTCCCACAGCTCCATTCAACATGCCTGATCTTCCCAAAATATCATTGTGAAAAGATTCCGAGAGTTTTCTTTACTGTGACAGCTGCTTCTAGTTTATGTACAGCTTCATAAGTAGTGACAGCACTGGTGGGAGGGCAGAGCATTACATCTATTCAATATTATACACAATATTACCTTTTTATTAAGTCATAGAAAGCAGATTGAGAGTAAATCTATAAATTGTGATATTTTTCAATGTTACCCATTAGAATTAAGATCTGTGAAAGGCTTTAAAAGAAGGAAACATTCTCTATTGCCGCATCGGAATCTATATGAGAAGTTTTCCTTGCCTCCCAAAGTCATAACAAATTTTAAACAATAAACTTGAAATGTATATCTGATATATAATACAGTATCTGAAGCGCTCTGCTATCCACTCTTATAATTTAATGCACTTTGTAATATATTTATATACAATATGTGTGTGTGTGTGATATATACAGTGGGGACGGAAAGTATTCAGACCCCCTTAAATTTTTCACTCTTTGTTATATTGCAGCCATTTGCTAAAATCATTTAATTCATTTTTTTTTTTTTCATTAATGTACACAGAGCACCCCATATTGACAGAAAAACAAAGAATTGTTGACATTTTTGCCGATTTATTAAAAAAGAAAAACTGAAATATCACATTGTCCTAAGTATTCAGACCCTTTGCTCAGTATTTAGTAGAAGCACCCTTTTGATCTAATACAGCAATGAGTCTTTTTGGTTAAAGATGCAACAAGTTTTTAACACCTGGATTTGGGGATCCTCTGCCATTCCTCCTTGCAGATCCTCTCCAGTTCTGTCAGGTTGGATGGTAAACGTTGGTGGACAGCCATTTTTAGGTCTCTCCAGAGATGCTCAATTGGGTTTAAGTCAGGGCTCTGGCTGGGCCATTCAAAAACAGTCACGGAGTTGTTGTGAAGCCACTCAATCATTATTTTAGCTGTGTGCTTAGGGTCATTGTCTTGTTGGAAGGTAAACCTTCAGCCCAGTCTGAGGTCCTGAGCACTCTGGAGAAGGTTTTCGTCCAGGATATCCCTGTACTTGGCCGCATTCATCTTTCCCTCTATTGCAACCAGTCATCCTGTCCCTGCTGCTGAAAAACACCCCCACAGCATGATGCTGCCACCACCATGCTTCACTGTTGGGACTGTATTGGACAGGTGATGAGCAGTGCCTGGTTTTCTCCACACATACCGCTTAGAATTTAGCCCAAAAAGTTCTATCTTGGTCTCATCAGACCAAAGAATCTTATTTCTCACCATCTTGGAGTCCTTCAGGTGTTTTTTTAGCAAACTCTATGCAGGCTTTCATGTGTCTTGCACTGAGGAGAGGCTTCCGTTGGGCCACTCTGCCATGAAGCCCCAACTGGTGGAGTGCTGCAGTGATGGTTGACTTTCTACAACTTTCTGCCATCTCCCGACTGCATCTCTGGAGCTCAGCCACAGTGATCTTTGGGTTCTTCTTTACCTCTCTCACCAAGGCTCTTCTCCCCCGATATCTCAGTTTAGCCGGACAGCCAGCTCTAGGAAGGGTTCTGGTCGTCCCAAACATCTTCCATTTAAGGATTATGGAGGCCACTGTGCTCTTAGGAACCTTAAGTGCAGCAGAAATGTTTTTGTAACCTTGGCCAGATCTGCGCCTTGCCACAATTCTGTCTCTGAGCTCTTCGGGCATTTCCTTTCCCCTTATGATTCTCATTTGCTCTGACATGCACTGTGAGCTGTAAGGTCTTATATAGACAGGTGTGTGGCTTTCCTAATCAAGTCCAATCAGTATAATCATACACAGCTGGACTCAAATGAAGGTGTAGAACCATGTCAAGGATGATCAGAAGAAATAGACAGCGCCTGAGTTAAATATATGAGTGTCACAGTAAAGGATCTGAATACTTAGGACCATGTGATATTTCAGTTTTTCTTTTTTAATAAATCTGCAAAAATGTAAACAATTCTGTGTTTTTCTGTCAATATGGGGTGCTGTGTGTATATCAATGAGGAAAAAAATTAACTTAAATGATTTTAGCAAATGGCTGCAATATAACAAAGAGTGAAAAATTAAGGGTTTCTGAATACTTTCCATCACCACTGATATATATATATATATATGCATACAGTATGTCACAAAAGTCAGTACACCCCTCACATTTTTGTAAATATTTTATTATATCTTTTCATGTGACAACACTGAAGAAATTACACTTTTCTACAATGTAAAGTAATGAGTGTAAAGCTTGTATAACAAAAATAACTCAACACACAGCCATTAAAGCGGGGGTTCACCCACACCGCCAAAAAAAAAAAATATTAAAAGCCAGCAGCTACAAATACTGCAGCTGCTGACTTTTAATACATGGCCACTTACCTGTCCCAGGGTCCAGCGATGTCGGCAGGGGACGCGGAGAACCCGCTCGGTTCTTGGCAGCTGCTGCCACCATCCTAGGTGAGGGAATCAGGAAGTGAAGCGTTGCGGCTTCACTTCCCGGTTCTCTACTGCGCATGCGCGAGTCGCGCTGCGCGTCCCTAGTGGTCCCCGCTCTCTCCTGGGAGCTGTGTGTTCCCAGCAGACAGCGCGGTCGGGACAAGAAGAGGCATAGACTCCCATGGGAGTCTATGCCGGAAGTGGGTGCAAATACCTGTCTTAGACAGGTATCTGCAACCCCCCCCCCCCCCCAAAGGTGCCAAATGTGACACCGGAGGGGGGGAGGGTTCCAAAAAGCGGAAGTTCCATTTTTGTGTGCAACTCCGCTTTAATGTCTAAACTGCTGGCAACAAAAGTGAGTACACCCCTAAGTGAAAATATCCAAATTGGGCCCAATTAGCCATTTCCCTCCCTGATGTCATGTGACTCGTTAGTGTTACAAGATCTCAGGTATGAATGGGGAGCAGGTGTGTTACATTTGGAGTTATCGCTCTCACTCTCTCATACTGGTCACTGGAAGTTCAACATAGAACCTCATGGCAAAGAATTCTCTAAGGGTCTGAAAAAAGAATTGTTGCTCTACATAAAGATGGCCTAAGCTATGAGAAGATTGCCAAGACCCTGAAACTGAGCTGCAGCACTGTGCTCATTATGAGGGGCTTCCACCATCCCTGTGCTGTTCTGACTTCCTCCTGGAGCTTTAACCCTGCTGTGCTCATTATGAGGGGCTCCCACCATCCCTGTGCTGTGCTGACTTCCTCGGGGAAGTCAGCACAGCACAGGGATGGTGGGAGCCCCTCATAATGAACACAGCAGGGGTACAAACCCAGGAAGTCAGCACAGCACAGGGATGGTGGGAGCCCCTCATAATGAGCACAGCAGGGGTACAAACCCAGGAAGTCATCACAGCACAGGGATGGTGGTAGCCCCCTCATAATGAGCACAGCAGGGGTACAAACCCAGGAAGTCAGCACAGTACAGGGATGGTGGGAGCCCCTCATAATGAGCACAGCAGGGGTACAGCCCCAGGAGGAAGTCAGCACAGCACAGGGATCGTGGGAGCCCCTCATAATGAGCACAGCAGGGGTACAGCCCCAGGAGGAAGTCAGCACAGCACAGGGATGGTGGAAGCCCCTCATAATGAGCACAATGAGTTTGACGACTGCCAATATTGAGAAAGGTATTTTCTGCTGTTTAAATTCATCATAACGAAAGTTCGTAATTGTTACGAAAAGTTAAGGAACCTAACGAAAATTCATACGAATCCAAATTGAATTTCGGACACGAATTACGAAATACGAATTAACGGCTAATATGAAACAGAGCGGAACAAAACTAAACAAATTTATTGACGGCGCACATGTCTAGTTCCTGACGCCTTAAAGATGGTTATCCAAGTCAACGCCTTGTTGACCCAACCAGATGGACATCTAATCCAGGGAGCTCCGGACATATCCAACCAGATCCAGAGACTACCACCTCTATGCCAACTACATCCTCTGAAGACCCTTTTTCCCTTAATGAGCTGAGTTTGGAAGACTGGTCGAAGGGCTCCTCAAGAAGCCAGCTATGCTGACCGATTATGGTTATCACAAGCTATAGTCCTCGGGGAAAGTACCCACACCCTTAGGAGAGGATGACTTTGACACCTAGATTGACAAAGCTAGCCAATCGGTGGAAGAGTGGGAAGTGGCCGACGTAGTGAAAAGGCAGAGAGTGGTTGAAAGTCTGCGGGCTCCAGCTCTGGATGTGATTAGGAACCTAAAACGGGACAAACCAAGCTGCACTACCACTGAGTGTTTGGGAGCGCTCTGTGAGGTCTATATATCGCAAAATTTTATTGTAAAAATCAGAAGTCCACTGGATCGGCAGATGAGAGGTAAATCAGAAATATTTCACCACGCAGATAAGATATAATAATAAAGGTGTATGTATAAAGACAGATCTCGGGGAACAAAGCCTCTCCTCCACGCATAATTCCAGTAACAAACAGGAGTAATGAGAATTACGGGCGGAATCATGACTGACAATGCAGATCATCCTGCAATTAAAAGTCATTTGTCTCTGCTCAGCCCGTTAACTTGTCATCACAATACGAGCTTGTGAATCGCAGCTGAATGTAAACTTCTATTAAACGTGCGTTAATATCTTTACTGTTTCTGAGAAGATCTATTTAAAGCAATGCAACTTAAAGAAGACCAGTCAAGAATCTAAAATCTGAACTCTAATTTTCCCTTCATTCTTGCACATTTGTACAGGCTCCTCTCCTGAACGGAAATGGCTTACTCTGATTTCACTGTACACTGTGAGCATCTCACAATGTTCATCAGAATATGCAGCAAGTAATATAGAGCCCACCTTATTTGCTGGCCGTAACTTGTTCAGCAGTGGCAGTCCGTAAAGCAGGGCGTTGCCCCCCTATCCATGCGTCTGGCCCCCTAATCTACATGCGGGGCGCCGGACGCATGGATTCCAATGGGGTTTTTTTTAAGCAGATGACTAGAGCCAGAGGCTCTAATAGGCCTAAAAAAAGGGTGGGCTCTGGGTGCCCCCATCCCACCCAGTTGCGTGATAATAGCAAATGATTATTATGCGAGCTGTCCGACCAACTGGGTGGTGCCTGTGGGTGCATTGTCCCCCCCCCAAAAAAAAATACCACCAGCCGCCACTGATGTCCAGCATCATCTAACCCGTTCCTCTACAGCCTGACTGTTCCTGGCCTGCCCCTTTCTGTCATTGGAATTCAGCTCTTTCAATAATGGATGCTTAGTAGCACATGTGATTGTTACCAAAAGCGGTCTGGTCTGCATGCAAATACAGCCTGTCCAAGAATGCCCATTCTGCCAGGTTGACATCCACAGATTAAGTCATTTTGATATTTGCATAATTCCTTCCAAGAACCAGCTCATTGCTTGCATCAGCACTGTGGGCTCTTGGGAGGAGTACTGAGGCAAGGTGCTGTGATGTTTTCAGGATCCTGTGTACAGCACCCTCCTAATAACCATTCCATTTTATTACTCATAACTTCATTTCTGAACATATTTGTTTTGGTTTCTTTGTATGTATGGATTGCATAGGTTGTTACAGACACATGGTGACGTGTTCAATACTTATTTTACTGTATATACTGTATATATGATAATAATATTTTTTAGGAGATATTTACATTAAATGCAGCCAGTGATATTACTGGCGCATGTGCTCTGAAGGAACAGCCATGGGTGCCAGTCTTTCTGAGCCCTGTGTCGTGAACGGCGGCTCCCGTGCGCATGCACAGGAGTGACAACATCATGACTCCTGCCACTCACAGCGTCTGAGCCCGCAAACCCGTAAGAAACTATGAGGGAAAACGTCAGCCGTCTCAGAGGTGTGTGGGCGCCGCTGGAAGACTACGTTCTAAGGTAAGTATTTCATAATGAGCTAGTATGCGATGCATACTAGCTCATTATGTCTTTGTCTTACAGTTTTTATATATATATATTTTTTTTAAGAGTTTACAACCTCTTTAATGTAGGGCTACTCCCATAGGAGCCACAGGAATTACTTGTCCAGGTCTTCCCAACTTCAGACTGGCAGCCAGGCACACAACAGGCTCATTCACTCTTTCTCCAAAAAACAGTCCAGAGGATGTTGTTTTTGTTGTTTTATTTTTGGAGAACTTGGATAGGGAAGAGGGAAGTGGTGGGATATTCCAAGATAAGAACTATGTACACTGAGGACTTAATTTTCCCCAGTAGTAAAAGAGCCAGTAGAGCAAAGTCCCTTTTTCTTTAGTGGACAACTATCTGGACAGAGCCCTTCAGGACACCAGCCGGTTCCTCCCTTTAACAGACCCACAGCTGACTATAACTAGGCAAAAGAGCGGTAGCTAGAGCCCAAGGTCCCCAAGATCTTTTCCAGTGTATTTACTCACAAGGACAGAGGGATGCCTCCTTCCAATCTTCTAAGCGATGCCCTCCAGTGATAGCAGACAGATCAGTGGCAGGCAACTCCCCTCAGTCAGCTTCTTCTAAGCACCCAGGTCTCTGCAATCTTCCCTCAGATTGCCCACCTGAGGCCTCCACATGGCAGCCTGTGCCTGAGATGGCAGTGTGCCCTCCTCAGGCTGGACTCTTCCACTCTGGGACTAGACCTAGAGCTCTGTGTGCTCTAAGAATAAATACAGTCTCCCAGCCCACCATCAGAACCTGCTTCCCTGGGATAGGCCGGGTCTGTATCAATATACAACCTCTTGGAAAACGTTAATTCAATGGTTTAATTGTGTAGAAAAACTAATCACAGACATGCCTCAAAACTATTTTCATTTAACATTCCAACCTTCTGGCTTTAAGAAACACTTAAAAAAATAAAAAAGAAAGAAAACTGTAGTCAATTGCAACTGTTTTTGCAGATCAAGCAGAGGAAAAAATATGGAATCACTCAATTCTGAGGAAAATATTATGGAATCATGAAAAAAAACCCACTACAGTACACCACTAGTATTTTGTCTCACCACCTCTGGCTTTTATAACAGCTTGAATTCTCTGAGGCATGGATTTAACTATTGACAAACAGTATTCTTCATCAATCCAACTTCAACTTTGGCAAGATGCAGTATCATCCTGAAAAATGATGTCATCATCACCCAACATCCTTTCAATAAATGGAATAAGAAAGGTGTCCAAAATCTCAATATAAACTTGTGCATTTATTGAAATAGTTATGACTGTCATCTCTTCAGTACCTATCTGACATCAAAGCTGGCTTTTTGATTAGGCCTCGCGCTTACATGGGCCTCGCGGCCACCTAATTTGTCTGACACACTGCCCATTGAGCCCTGTTGTTTTCCTGGAGAGTTCAGTGGCAGACAGAGGGAGAGTGGCAGCAAACAGTGACGAGACCGTGGGAATTTGGGGAAGGTGGACAGCGAGGGGGGATGCTAGACTTGTGAGAGCCTGGGAAGAAGAAGAGCTCCACCCTCTCCCTGACCACCAAAGAGACGAGCAGGAGTGGGCACAGCCTGCCCAGCGCTCCTAGAACCTGGACTCCTCCAGCCTCCTCTCTCTCTCTCTGCTCCAAAATCAACAGTGAGGCCTGAAGGACAGGCTGATTGGGGGCCCAGAGGAAGAGGACGGATGGGAGGTGGAGGCTGCCAAGGAGCTGCTGGAAGAAGCAGAGCAGTGAGAGCACCTCCAGGATCAAGAAGGAGACTGAGCACTGCCCACTGCTGGCTCTCAGGTACCGGGCATCCTACACATACCTACCCGCACACAGAGCCTGCATGGGGGAGGAACTGCAGATAGGGACAGGGCTATGTGGTCTCTTGCCTCCCCTCTCTCTCTCTTGCCCCTGTCTCTCTCACTCCCCCCTCACACTCCACCTTTATCTCTCTCAGCCCCCATTTCTCTCCCCCCTCTCACTCCCCCTCTCTCTCTCTCTCTCTCTCTCTCTCACTCCCACTCTCTCATACTTCCCCCTCTCTCTCTCAGCTCCCCACTCTCTCTCTCAGCCACCTCTCTCTCTCAAACCCCTTCTTTCTCTCTCAGCCCCCCTCTCTCTCACTCCCCCTCTCTCACACACTACACACCTCTGTCTCTCAGCCCCCTCTCTGTCTTAGCCCCCCTCTCTCTAACCCCATATCTCTCTCATTCATTCCCTCTTTTACACTCACCTCCTCTCTCCCTCTCACCCCCTCTCTTTCTCTCTTACCCCCTTGGGGTGCAGGGGGATGAAGATGACAGGGGGTGGGGTAGTGGGAGGCTAGCAGATGGGTGCAGGGGGATGAAGATGACAGGGGGTGGGTGGTGGGAGGCTGGCAGATGGGTGCAGGCGGATGAAGATGACAGGGGGTGGAGTGGTGGGAGGCTGGCAGACGGGTGCAGGGGGGATGAAGAAGACACGGGGTGGGGTGGTGGGAAGCTGGCAGATGGGTGCAGGGGGATAAAGATGACAGGGGGTGGGGTGGTGAGAGGCTGGAAGACGGGTGCAGGGGGGATGAAGATGACAGGGGATGGGGTGGTGGGAGGCTGGCAGATGGGTGCAGGGTGATGAAGATGACAGGGGGTGGGGTGGTGGGAGGCTGGCAGACGGGTGCAGGGGGGATGAAGATGACAGGGGGTGGGGTGGTGGGAGGCTGGCAGACAGGTGCAGGGGGGATGAAGATGACAGGGGGTGGGGTAGTGGGAGGCTAGCAGATGGGTGCAGGGGGATGAAGAGGACAGGGGGTGGGTGGTGGGAGGCTGGCAGATGGGTGCAGGGGGATGAGGATGACAGGGGGTGGAGTGGTGGGAGGCTGGCAGACGGGTGCAGGGGGATGAAGACGACACGGGGTGGGGTGGTGGGAAGCTGGCAGATGGGTGCAGGGGGATAAAGATGACAGGGGGTGGGGTGGTGAGAGGCTGGAAGACGGGTGCAGGGGGGATGAAGATGACAGGGGATGGGGTGGTGGGAGGCTGGCAGATGGGTGCAGGGTGATGAAGATGACAGGGGGTGGGGTGGTGGGAGGCTGGCAGACGGGTGCAGGGGGGATGAAGATGACAGGGGGTGGGGTGGTGGGAGGCTGGCAGACAGGTGCAGGGGGGATGAAGATGACAGGGGGTGGGGTAGTGGGAGGCTAGCAGATGGGTGCAGGGGGATGAAGATGACAGGGGGTGGGTGGTGGGAGGCTGGCAGATGGGTGCAGGGGGATGAGGATGACAGGGGGTGGAGTGGTGGGAGGCTGGCAGACGGGTGCAGGGGGGATGAAGATGACAGAAGGTGGGGTGGTGGGAGGCTGGCAGACGGATGCAGGGGGATAGGGTAGTGGGAGGCTGGCAGACGGGTGCAGGGGGATGAAGATGACAGGATGTGGGGTGGTGGGAGGCTGACAGATGGGTCCAGGAGGATGAATATGACAGGGGGTGGGGTGGTGGGAGACTGGCAGATGGGTGCAGGGGGATGGGGTGGTGGGAAGCTGGCAGACGGGTGCAGAGGGATGAAGATGACAGGGGTGGGGTGGTGGGAGGCTGGCAGATGGGTACAGGGGGATAAGGATGACAAGGGGTGTGGTGGTGGGAAGTCAGGCACAGGGAGATGATTAGGAGGATAATGATGATGACAGGGGGTCAGTAGGTGCCATCATATGCCAGATGGCATACATATCATCAGGGCTATGTGTGGGGCAGCTGGCAGCAGTGATTATCGGAGCCCCCTCGGTCAGGGGTGACATCACGGGATGTGTCAGTATCGGGCAGGACCGTCATCATTCTGTACCTGGAAGCTTCAGCGGCGAACAGTCTCCCCGATGATCGCCAGGCACCAGGTCTGGCAGTGGCAGGTCCTCCATTACAGATGTCCATCCTGGAGAGTGGAGCAGAGTAAGAGCTGCTCGGCCGCTGCTGGCATTATCCAGGCTTTGCACATGGCAGGAGATCCGCAGAGCCCGGCAGAAGGGGAGGATTCGGGGGAGGGGAGTGCATGGAGCCACCCACTGACCCTGGGATGTCACCTCCGGCAGTGCTGAAGGGAACAGTCCGCCCCTGTAAAAGTTGTAGCGGGCAGAGAGACGGCCCTGGGGACACCAACTGGGGGAGATCCCCTCTAACTCCCACACACGTCAGGCAAATTAGGCGGCCACGAGGCCCCTGGGAGTGCGAGGCCTAAGGTGGCTGCCTAATTTGCCTAATCAGAGAGCCGTTTCTGCATACGGTGTATCTGGGAGAATCTTTGCTGCATTTCCAATGTCAGTATTGTGAGGCATGCTGTTAAAAGCTTGGGATTTCCTGTGTGACTTGAGCTGTATTGTGTGCTGTTAAAACGGTATCAAACCCAAAAGCAAACATTTATTGTATTGTAGCTTACCTATTCTTAGATGTGATGGCTGCATTAGTTTTCATTTTTAGGCTTTCTATCCCTTGTTTTCACCTGGAGGTTTTCTCAGTAACTGTTGTTTTTCAAAAGATCAAGCTCTCTTGCAGATGTATCAGTTACTGGGATGAGGCAAACTATTTACCACTGACAGGGGTGCATACAATGATCAGCTTTTATCTATTTAGGTAAAACCTTTAGCTCAAAAAGGAACAAAACTGTTTGCTGTAACTGATTATAAAGTGTGATCTGGAGTTCAGCTTCAGTTTATTAGTGTTTTTTAATCTGCTAGTACATTTAACAATCCCCTCCCCTTCATCATCTAGAGAGGGTGCGCTCTAATACATGAGGCGTGTTACTGGTCAGATCATTAGGTTAAGACAGTGGTAAAAAACCTAAAAAAAGAAAACAAATGCAGCCACTGCATTGGTAAGCTGCAATATATTACATTTTTGGTTTAATACTGCTTAAAGGCCTGGACTATTACCCTGCCTGATCTAATATTGTATTAGAGCTGAGTAACAGTTATCACCGCGAGTGTTATCATCTGTGTTACTGAAGTATTCCTGTGATTCTGTACTATACTATTTTCTTCAAATATGAGAACTTATAGCTACGGCTAATCTCTGTGAGCATGCTCCTTCGCTATTGGGTACCATAACTCCTGGCTCTGCCCACATTTAAATGTCCTCCAGCCAGGAAACTAGGCAGGCTCTATCTGACTTGCTGCAGCTTCTAATGTACATTATGAGAAGCTCAGTGTGCAGTAAAATCAGAGTATTTTCAATACAGGAGAGAAGCCTGTACATCTGTGTTCTTTGCTTGCTGTTTTGGTCCTTTGCCATTTGTGTTGATGGGCCTGAGTAGTCTGATATGAAGTCTGGAAGGAACTTTTCCGGTTCACCAAAGTTGACAGCAACTTAGACAGAAGTGATTTCAGCTTCTTCTCCGACAGATCCAGGATTACAGCTGACACACCGAGCAATTCACTGACACTCAAACAGTTTTCACAATGATTGTTTTTAGTAACACATATCGCGAAATGCAATTGTGGCGGCTTTCACGTAGGAGGCGGCAGCCATTAAGAGTGTGCGTATTACACAGAACTTCTGTCTGTGGAGGGATTAATACTGAGAATATCGAGCTATAATTAGCATTTCATCTACCGCCATCACTTCACACACACACACAATGGGTTAAAGATCATTCCGGAAGCCCACAATTGGCTTTTCCTGAAATAAGTATTGGAGCTATTTAATGTTTATTTAAAAACATAAAGTGCCTTGAAAAAGTATTCTTATGTGGACTTCTTATGGCTTTCTTTCAACAATAGCTTTCTTCTTGCCACTCTTCCATAAAGGCCAGATTTGTGGAGTGCACAACCAATGCCACGTACACACGATCACACATTCCGACAACAAAATCCATGTTGTCCAGCCAACAGATGTTGGCTCAAACTAGTCTTGCATACACACAGTCACACAAATCTTGTCAGAAATTCCGATCGCCAAGAACGCAGTGACGTACAACACGTACCACGAGCCGAGAAAAAATGAAGTTCAATAGCCATAGCGGCTCTTCTGCTTGATTCCGAGCATGCATGGAACTTTGTGCTTCGGAATTGTGTACAAACGATCGGAATTTACGACAACGGATTTTGTTGTTGGAAAATTTGAGATCCAGTCCGATGGAGCCTACAGATGGTCGGAATTTCCGACAACAAGCTCCCATCGAACATTTCCTGTCAGAAAATCCGACCGTATGTACTCGGCATAATAGTTGTCCTGTGGACAGATTCCCCCCACCTGAGCTGTGGATCTCTGCAGCTCCTCTTTACTGCTTCTCTGATTAATGCTCTTCTTGCCCGGCCTATCAGTTTAGGTGGACGGCCATGTCTTGGTAGGGTTGCAGTTGTGCCATACTCTTTCTATTTTCCGATGATAGATTGAACAGTGCTCCGTGAGATGTTCAAAGCTTTTTTCAAACATTTATTTGCAAAAAAAATGTAAAACCATTTATCATTTTCATTCCACTTCGCAATTTTGTGCCACTTTGTGTTTGTCTATCACACAAAATCCCAATAAAATACATTTACATTTTTGATTGCAACGTGACAAAATGTGGAAAATTTCAAAGGTAATGAATACTTTTTCAAGGCACTTTAAATATCTCTTTATTCTAGTTTTTATGTATAAAATCGGGGAATTGATCACTTTGCATTTTGCCACAATTCACCTCTAAATGTTACCCTCTTCCTAATTCTGACAAGCTGGGAAGAAAAACCTGAGAAAAGTAAAATAGGGATGAGTGAAAGTTTGCCAAAAGTTTTGCTGTGCCAAAATTTCTGAAAAAATCGGGACATTTCTTCAACATCAGTATTTTGGTAATATGCATTGGAGTCAATGTGCAAGATGAAAGGAACTCTTTTGTGACCAGAGTTTTTTTCAGCTTAGAAGCCCAGCACTGGTTTGACCATTTTTTTTTATCGAAAGTGGATTTGAGGACAAGGAACACACACGATTACACATTACTAGATCTTAGCTGTAATGTTATTTAACATTCTCAAGGCCAAGGGCATTTTACATTTGGACATTTGGACTTATAAAGTTGTATTGTGGTAATGAAGGGATTAAAGTCAGGTCCGGATTAAGAACATCATGGGCCTGGTGCTAAAGATTTTGGTGGGGCTTGCCTGGGGTATTGCCCAAGTATCGGCTGTATGCCATAACCAAACACCCAATTACCACCTTACTGTATCATAATAATTAAGCCAGACAAACTTGTTTTGGGTTTAAAATGGCCATAGCAGCCTATTTTATTACACAAAAATAAACCATAACAAAAAACTTTATTAATAAGAAATAACTGAAATGACAAACTGCATGGGATTTTTGAAGGCACCCTTGACTGCTCAAATCTCTGTATCTGTCACCACCTCGCATATTTCGGTCCCCAGCTGTGACTTATGCCAGCTCTGGGACAATTTTTGACAAATTCACCATCTGATACAGCCAACTATTACTTCCGCCCTTATTAGGGCAGGTACACCCATACCAGAGATGGGCCCAACCCATCTTTCTCCAAAGAATGTAACCATCCCCGCCTTCAAAAACCCTATGACCTCTGCCAGCTGCTACGACACTGTGCAATCCCGGCAAAGATGCCACCAACATAATTAAAATAATAACATTCATCCCAACTATCGTACAAAAAAATAGGGAGGGAGGGTGGGAGAATCTTGTCAGTTGCTGTCCCAAATTCCAAGTGTTGCTGAAAGACCAACACCCACCTAGCAACCCATTAGGACCACCCAGCCACACCCTGCCACACCCTACTATCCTCCAATGGGGTTCTGTTAATCATATCCCTCCTAATTTTAATCCCTCCTATAAGCTGTATCTATTTTTTTAAACAACCCCCACCTTGCTATAGCCTTATAGGGAAAACCCCATCATGTAGGCCCTACTCTTATGCTGCGCTTCAGCTCTAGGCCTGTACTTTTTATTAAAGTAAATAAATAAATAAGTAAATAAAAATGCAAAAATGTTTTTGTTATAACAAATTAAATTAAATAGAGAGAAGAAAGATGAGAGAAAGAGAGAGAGAGAGAGGGGGGGATGAGAGAGAGGGAGGGATGGGAGAGAGAGAGGATGTGCATGAGCATGCATGGGAGTGACAGCAACGCATCCTGGCCGAAGCCACATAACCCAGAAGGACCCGCCGGATTGTTTACAGCACAGCCCTGGAGGGCTCAGTCTGACAGGAAAGTGTACCCTAATGTGTTAATATGCTGTGTATACTTGTATATTATGGCATAACCTACCTCAGAGTCTCTAAAAAGTAGTATTGTTAGCGAAGTTTACTGCCGCTTTAATATCACAGGATCCCAGGAGCCTCTCATGGGGCCCCCTACTGACCCGGTGGCCCTTGGGCAGTGCCCAAGTGCGTAGTTGCCAACATTTCAAAAATATTTTCAGGGACACTTTTTTTTACCAGTGCTATATTTAGAGTAGCTGACATCCCCTGTGTTCCTCTATACATCACAGTAGTAATCATAAAATTTAAATGAGTACTTATAATGGGCAGAACAAATATGAGGACTGAGAAGATTTCCTTTAGTTTAACTAACAAAAGTGTGCCTATTCTAGAGCTGGTAACATAGAGAATATTCAATATAATTTTAAAGTACTGTTTTTGTGGGTAAGAGGCATAGGGGAGGAGTATGGATGGTGTAAAAGTGGGAAGTATGTGCAGATGAGGGAGAAGAATGTGGAGGGTATAACAGTGGGCACTATGTACAGGAGAGAAGTGTGGAGGTTATGGCAGTGGGCACTCTGTACAGGAGAAGAGTATGGAGGGTATAACAGTGAGCGAAATGCACAGCAGAGGAGTGTGAAGGGTATGCCAGTGAGCAGAATGTGCAGGACAGGAGTGTGGAGGGTATGATGGGGGCAGTATGTACAGGAGAGGAGGGTGGAGGGTATCACAGTGAGTATGTACAATAAAGGAGTGTGGATGTATGATAGTGGGCAGTATGCACAGGAGAGAAGTGTGGAGGGTATGACAGCCAGCACTATGTACAGTAGAGGAGTTTATGAAAGTGAGCAGTATGTACAGGAGAGGAGTGTGAAGGGTATGACAGTGGACAGTATGTACAGGAGAGGAGTGTGGACAGTATGATGCTGAGCAGTATGTACAGGAGACAAGTGTGGAGGGTAAGACAGTGGACAGTATGTACAGAAAAGGGTGTGGAGGATATGACAGTGGGCAGTATGTACAGGAGAGGAGTGTGGAAGGTATGACAGTGGGCAGTATGTACAGGAGAGAAGTGTGGGAGGGTATGACAGTGGGCAGTATGCACAGGAGAGTAATGTGGAAGTTATGACAGTGAGCAGTATGTACAGGAGACAGGTATGGAGGGTAAGACATCGGGCAGTATGTACAGCAGAAGAGTGTGGAGGATATGATAGTGGGCAGTATGTATTGGAGAGGAGTGTGGGGGTATGACAGAGGGTAGTATGTACAGGAGAGGAGTGTGGAGGGTATGACAGTGGGCACTATGTACAGGAGAGGAATATGGAGGTTATGACAGTGAGCAGTATGTACAGGAGAGGAGTGTAGAGGGTATGACAGTGATTAGAGTAATGTGGAGGGTATGACAGTGGGCACTATGTACAGGAGAGAAGTGTGGAGGGTATGAAAGTGAGCAGTATCTACAGGAGAAGATTGTGGGGGGTAAGACAGTAAACAGTATGTACAGGAGAGGATTGTGGGGGTTTGACAGTGGGCGGTATGTACAAGAGAGGAATGTGGAGGGTATGACAGTGAGCAGTATGTACAGGAGAGGAATGTAGAGGGTATGACAGCGGGTACTTTGTACAGGAGAGAAGTGTATGACAGTGGGCAGTATGTACAAGAGAGGAATTTGGAGGGTATAACAGTGAGCAATATGTACAGGAGAGGATTGTGGGGGGGTATGACAGGGGGCACTACGTATAGGAGAGGAGTGTGGAGGGTATGACAGTGGGCACTATGCACAGGTGAGGAGAATGAGGGAATCTGGGAAGGAAAAATGTAAAGGTTTGTGGAAGGATGTTTAGGGACTGCGTAGTGGTTAAGCAGGCCGTACATGGATTGAAATTAGGCCAGAGACCAGCCATAGTCGATCTATGTATGGGTTAGCTGGTTGTACACAAGTCAATCTATTAATCAACTTGAGTACAACCAGCCTGTCTGGCATTTCCCAAAACAATCAGTGCTGCCAGCTATGGTTAGCAACACTGATCATTGTAATGTGTGGGTAGGGAAGGCTCCCCACTGGCAGAACACAATAACACTGCGGGAGTGATTCCCCCATCCACAGGTCAGCAGGTGAGAGGGTGTGTGGGGACAGGCTGGGGAGAGAGGACTGTCAGCTGGGGGGGGGGAGGTGGTCATGGAGGGATATCAATCAGTGGGTGGGGGGAGTGACTTGGAGTGATATCTTTTGGAGTAGGGTCTGTCATCTGCAGGTTGGGAAATGGTCACCTGTGATATAAGTTGAAGGGAGGTGGCTAACATGGGCAGTGGCTGGGGAGTGACCTGGTTGGTGGTGAGTGTGAAATGGATGATGTTTTTCAAGTTTACATTTTTAAACTTGAAGCACATCATCCATTGATGATGATTTTCAGTTTTACATTTGCGGTAATGCCTACTGGCCTCTGAAAAGTGATCTGTGGTGGATTGCTTTTCAACGAGTGGCATACCAGCAGCTGACAGGCGTTCATGAAGTGCTACTGCCACCTCCTTGTTGTTTTTTTTTACATTGCTGAATGGTAATTTTACATTGTTGGACTATGCTGCTACTGCGAGCAAGTTTGGCTTGCAGTTGCAGAATGGCCCCATTGAAATTAATAGGCGAGTTTAGCAGGCGGTGCTGAATGTCAAACTCTGCAGGCTCCAAGCTGTACATTGATCTCAGTGCCACTGACAATAAGTGAGGAGAGGCACTGTGAGCTCATCCTGTCAGTCTGCTGCAAACAGAGTGTGCCAGCTTGTATTTAAACTGGCCGCTCTGTATGTAGCTTCTGACAGGCTGCGCAAGGAGCCCTGTATCTCTGGAACCATAGATGATAGGAGCCCTAAACTTTGACCAGTGGTGGGGTAGGTCTTCAGCCACCTACCCCAAGCCACGAACCTCAAAGTCAGTCGTTTTTTTTGGGGGGGGGGGAATTTTTTTTTTTTTTTTTTTTTTTACAAATGGGCCTATCTTAAGGTAAGGGGCCTGGAGCTGCAGCTCCAATAGCCCCTATGTTAATCCGGCCCTGGTTAAAGTGGCTTTTGGAGGTTCTTAAGATGACAAAGGTGTTTTTATGTCTAATGAGAATGGCAGAAGAATAAGGCGGGGTGTCTAGTCTACCATAGAAAATTGTGGGTTTGCAAAAATGGAAGTAGCTTAAAGCATAATCCCGCATACAGAGCGCTGGAGTCAGGTGTATAAAATGCATATACCGTATATACTCGAGTATAAGCCGAGTTTTTCAGCACATTTTTTTGTGCTGAAAAAGCCCCTCGGCTTATACTCGAGTCACTGTGCCCATCTGCAGCGTCATGCACCTGATCTCCCGGTGCTGTGACATGCAGTCTAGTCGGCGGCCGTCCAGTGTAACAAAGCCCCGCCTTCTCCCCGTCCTCATCCGTGATAGGCGGAACACTGACTCACTGCTGGGAAACTGAATCAGTGTTCCGTCACGGACGAGGAGGAGGCTTTGTTACACTGGACTGCCACCGACTAGACTGACTGCATGTCACAGCGCCAGAGATCAGGTACATAAGGCTGTAGATGGACACAGTGCAGGGAGATGGGCAGAGTGAGGCTGCAGATGGACACAGTGAGGCATGCAGATGGACACTGTGCAGGGAGATGGGCAGAGTGAGGCATGCAGATGGACACAGTAAGGCATGCAGATGGACACAGTGAGGCATGCAGAAGAACACAGTGAGGCATGCAGATGGGCAGAGCGAGGCATGCAGATGGACACATTGAGGCATGCAGATGGACACAGTGAGGCATGCAGATGGGCAGAGTGAGGCACGCAGATGGGCAGAGTGAGGCATGCAGATGGACACAGTGAGGCATGCAGATGGACACAGTGAGGCATGCAGATGGGCAGAGTGAGGCATGCAGATGGACACAGTGAGGCATGCAGATGAGCAGAGTGAGGCATGCAGATGGGCACAGTGAGGCTGCAGATGGGCATTGTTGACCCCCTTTTCCACTTACAGTAGCTGCTGCATTTCTCACCCTAGGCTTATAATCGAGTCAATACGTTTTCCCAGTTTTTTTGTGGTAAAATTAGGTGCCTCGGCTTATACTCGGGTCGGCCTACCCTCATGTATATACAGTAATGCAGGGGCCAGGAGTGTGTAATGCACAAAATGCAGGGGCTAGGAGTATGTAATATACATAGTGCAGGGGTCAGGAGTATGTAAAATACATAGTGCAAGGGTGGGAATTATGTATTGTACATAGTGCACATGTCAGGAGTATGTAATGTACAAATGTGCAGAGTAGAGTTGGGTGAAAGGTTCGGCCCGCGCATGCATTGGAAGCCCTGATTGGCTGAAGCAATGAAAGCTTTGCCCAGTCAGGGCACAGAGCACTGTCAGAGACACAATTGGAGAAAGTAATGATGATGCAATCCAATCATGGCTCATTGCTCTTAGTCCCGCCCCACACTATAAAAATATACTCCCCATAGCGGCCATTAGCAGTGTGATATTGGCATGGATAGAGATATAACAGGGCTCTGTTCAGTGCTGCTAGCGGGTTAGTGTGCTATTGTGACTCTATTGTCAGTGTAGAATATCACTTTAGTGTGAATCTAATGATAGTTCAGTGTGAGTGTAGTGTGACCATTCATTTTTACTTTAGTGTCAGTTTTTGAGAGTGTAGTGTGACCGTTCATTTTTACTTTAGGCTCCTTTCACGCTTTGCATGCGCTAAAGTGCTAAAAATAGCATCTGCAAAGCGCCCCAAAAGGGACGCTCAATGCACTCCAGTGTGAAAGCCCCGAGGGCTTTCACACTGGAGCGGTGCGCTTGCAGGGCGGTCAAAAAAGTCCTGCAAGCCGCATCTTTGTGTATTTACCGCTCCTAAAGCGCCCCTTCCCATTGAAAACAATGGGGCAGCGCTGCAAACCTGCCGACAAAGCGCCGCTGCAGCGGTGCTTTGCGGGCGGTTTTAACCCTTTTTCGGCCGCTAGCGGGGGGTTAAAACTGCCCCACTAGCGCCGGTAAAATGATGGTAAAGCGGCGCTATATTTAACGCCGCTGTACCACCAGCGCCCACACGCCTCAGTGTGAAAGTAGCCTTAGTGTCAGTTTAATTTGTCAGGGAAGGTTTCCTGCAGTAATTATCAGTGCGTTACTGTACAGTAACTGTATATCAGTTCGCTACTGCATGTTTAACGCAATATATATCAGTGCGTTACTGCAAGTTTAATGCAGTATATAACAGTACGTTACTGCATGTTTGATGCAGTATATATCAGTGCGCTACTGCACGTTTAACACAGTATATTTCAGTGCGTTACTGCAAGTTTAACACAGTCTATTTCACTACATTACTGCACATTTAACTCAGTATATATCTGTTTAAGGTAGTACACTTGAGTGCATTACTGCACGTTTAATGCAGTATATTTCAGTGCGTTACTGCAAGTTTAACGCAGTAAATTTGAGTGCGTTACTACAAGTTTAACACAGTATATTTCAGTGCGTTAGTGCATGTTTAATGCAGTATATATCAGTGCGTTACTGCACATTTAAAGCAGTACAATTCAGTGCATTACTGCGCGTTTAACGCAGTGTATTTCAGTGCGTTAGTGCATGTTTAACGCAGTATATTGCAGTGCAGTTTACTGCAGTATATTGTAGTGGAGTGTGTCTGTGTAGTGAATACTCAAGTTTAAGTGCACCAAACACCACTTTCCATTGGTTAAAGTGCATCCATATACACATTTCCACATCTTTATTACATTTTGTTAATAGTACCTCTCCATCATGTCTGGGAGGCCAACAAGGAGAGGCAGACTTCCCCATGGCATTGTGAGAGGGCCAGCAGTATATATGTCCACAGTAGGGATGAGCTGAACACCCCCCGGTTCGGTTTGCACCAGAACCTGCGAACGGACCGAAAATTCGCACAAACGTTAGAACCCCATTGAAGTCTATGGGATTTGAACGTTTAAAATCAAAAGTGCTAATTTTAAAGGCTAATTTGAATGGTATTGTCCTAAAAAGGGTTTGGGGACCCGGGAGCAGTGATTTTAATTTTAATGATGCTTAAAGTGAAAAAAAAAAAGTGAAATATTCCTTTAAATATCGTACCTGGGGGGTGCCTATAGTATGCCTGTAAATTGGTGCATGTTTCCCGTGCTTAGAACAGTCCCTGCACAAAATGACATTTTTAAAGTAATAAAAGTCATTTAAAACTGCTTACGGCTTTAATGTATTGTCCGGTCCCGGTAATATGGATGAAAATCAGTGAGACAAACGGCATGGGTACCCCCACCTCCCCAGTCCATTACCAGGCCCTTTGGGTCTTGTATGGATATTAAGGGGAACCCTGCACCCAAATTAAAAAAAGGAAAGGCGTGTGGCCCCCAGGCCCTATGTACTCTGAACAGCAGTATACAGGCGGTGCAAACAAGACAGGCACTGTAGGTTTGTTGTTAAGTAGAGTCTGTTTGTAATTTTGAACTGGTACATTTTTAAAGTGTAGCTCCAGCCCAAAAATCTATTTTTAAGCTTTTTGGAAAACATAGGGAAGGATTATCACCCCTGTGACATTTATTTTGCTGTCTGTGCACCTCTTCAGAAGATTTTACTTCACTTTCTGTCCCAATGACAAATGTTTTTTGACAATTTGGGGTTTTTAGTGAAACAAGGATTGGTGATAAAGCATCAGTGGACAGGAGACACTTTTTTCCCCATATTAACTCTTACAGGAGAGAATTTCCCTTCCTAGGGGTAGATTTCATCTCACTTCCTGTTGTCTCCTTCCGTTTGCAAGTAGGAGTCGTTTGTAAGTTGGATGTTTGAAAGTATCGGCCTGTCCTATATACTTTGCAGAAATTGGGGCCTTAGGTCTTGGTGTTGCCACAGCACTGTAAACCCTCACAGTTACTCTTGGTGGGCGCAGGAACGGGCTCTGCAGTGAAATATTAGATCAAGAATTGTAATTACATGCCCCTGTTGAACAGGGTCAGAAAAATTGGGCCTTTGGTGGTGGTGGTGGTGGTGGTGTTGCCACAACACTGTAAGTCCTCACAGTTACTCTTGGTGGGAGCTGAAACGGGCCCTGCTGTGAAATATTAGATCAAGAATTGTAATTACATGCACCTGTTGAACAGGGGCAGAAAAATTGGGCCTTTGATGGTGGGGGTGCTGGTGCCACAACACTGTAATGCCCCGTACACACGGTCGGGTTTTCCGATGGAAAATGTCCGATCGGAGCGTGTTGTCGGAAATTCCGACCGTGTGTGGGCGCCATCGGACATTTTCCATCGGATTTTCTGACACACAAAGTTGGACAGCAGGAGATAAAATTTTCCGACAACAAAATCCGATCGCGTCAATTCTGACCGTGTGTGGCCTGTTCCGACGCACAAAGTGCCACGCATGCTCAGAAGAAATTCCGACACGGGACAGCTCGTTCTGGTAAACTTAGCGTTCGTAATGGATAAGGCACTTTCGTCACGCTGCAATGTAAAAAATGGTTTAATACAGCGCACTCTCTTCTTCTTTATAATGTGACAAGAATTAAGTAGTTTTGCTGCTCATATTCACACACACTTCTCACAAACTTTTATTTGTGTTTTTTTAGTGGGATTCCCTCAATATATTGTTATTAGTTGTCACATCTGACAGTTTTATATTTTTTATGGTTTTTTTTTTTTGTTTTTAAGCCTTTTTTTTCTTTAATGTTTGGATTTTTTCCAAGGCTGATCTTTGTTTAATGTTATTTTTATTTTTACTCCAGAATATTTTTGTGTGTGTTTTGTGTGGCAAGTTACCCCAACACCATTGATATCTTTTATTATTTAATCTCCATGAGATTTTTTGTTGTTGGTGTCCCTTGTTCATTTCACATTGTATATTTGCAATGTACCTGAATCCTCACAAACAAACCATCATTTTTGAAGTAAAACACATAGGAGAGTATAATTCAAAACAAAAATCCTTTATTAAGGGCTCAGAACCAAACAAAGAGGAAGGCAACACTGGATCAACAGGAGAAATTAGTGAAGCCTGGGACCCCCACGGCAGACATCAATTCTTAAACCTCAAAATTGGTGGCCTGAGGAGTCCATATGTAAGGGAGGGCAGTCTGGTCCGGGATTCACAGAGACACGGATAGCAGCAGATGACATCAGTGTCCCCAGGCTGTGGTACCACAAGAGGCTGCATCTTTTGGCCGACCAGACTGGATCCAGGGTCCTCACTCTCTGGTCTTCCTTTTACACTTCCTTCCGGGCTGTGGCTGTGCAGTTGGAGATGTGGCAGGAGGAGGAGTAGGACCTGGAGGAGGAGTAGGACCTGCAGGAGGAGGAGGAGGACCATCCCAAAGCTGTGTGTGAGGTGTAAGTTGGCCCCTCACACCTTTCGCCAGAGCCTCTGATATGAGGGCCTCACACATGGCTTTTTGGCCCTCCTCCATCCTCTGCATTTTATAGGCTATGAATGCCGCAAGGTTCTCCTGCCTGGTGTGTGGTGCTCCCAGGACCTCTGTAGCCCTACAAAAAAATCTTATAGCCGCCTCCTCTAGGCTACTCCTCCTGCTGCCACTTTCTCTTTCCAGGGCGGGTGGAGGGACCTACAGATCAGCCACCTCCTGGCTGAGACTTCCCTGTGTATGAAAAAGGGACATGGTTTTAGTTTTTGCATCATCAATCACAATCCTAAATTAGTACTCCCAACTAACATCTAGGTAACATCATTGATTGTACAAGCAGAAATATTTAGAGGAATGCTATACCTGGCTCAATCTGGGCTCCTCCACATGCGGCCTGGAAGGCCCAGGTTGGGCGTCAGAAGTCTCAGCCGGGGGGGAAGGAAGCGTGGAAGGAAGACTTGAGAGGGATGGCCTGGGTTTAGTCTGGCCTGCCAGAAAGTGCAGCCTGTCGTAGTACAACATCCTGGGGACATAGATGTCACCTGCTGCTCCGGATCTCTGCGAATCAAGGACTTTCTGGCGCTCCCTCAGATATGTGCTCCTCAGGCCACCAATGAAAATCTTTAAATAGAGGATGTCTGCCGTGGGGATCACCTGCTTCACAATTTCACACAATTGCTCCAGTGCTGCCTTCCTCTTTATTTGGTTCTTGTAATAGGGGTGTTTAATCTCCCACAGACAGGGCAGCTCCCTTAGCATCTCTATGAAGACTGAAATGAAGTCCTGATCTTCCAGTACCATATCCATGTTCACTGCAAGACACAACACAAGACAAAGCCTAATGTCACACCAAACTCTCCTAATCTTGTTACAATATAGGCCTCAATCTATAGAAGCAGTATAGGCCCAAGTTTGTCTCTTACCTTCGTTCTTACGATCGCCGCGTTCAATGCTCCTTCCTCCGCTCACAGATCAAACGTAATACGCACGCGTGTTACGCTTTATATACACTGCGCATGCATGTAACTCCGCCCGCCCCTGACGTTCTTTCTAGTGTATTCCCCGCCCCTTTTCGTTCGGCGCAGTGGGGGAAGAGCATGATGGCGGACATACAGCAGGTGCGGGCTAATTGTAGCAACGAGGAGGAGGAGGAGGAGGAAAGGGCGGATCCAGGCACGTCCCGATCCAGAAGGAGACGTTTTAAGGCCACAAATATGTCGTTTGGGGAGATGTTGGAGATGGTAGACATCATGAAGAAGTCCGACTATGACGGAAAATATGGGCCTTACCCCCACCCCAACATCCGAAAGGCCAAAATCATGGCGAAAGTGGTCAGGAGTCTCGAGCGGAATTTCGGGGTACGAAGGTCTAAAGATCAGCTCAGGAAGCGGTGGTCGGACCTGAAGTTGAGAGAGCCAGAGCAGTACCGAAAGATCCGGAGAGTGCTGCAAAAAAGTATGTAGTTGTGCTGTGTTCCTATTCTTTCTGTCTTTATTACGTTCGTTCTGCTCCATATGCTTTGATTAGTTGTAACGTTTCCAAAGGTCAACTTTAATGTTCATGGGCACATTATTCGTTCGTATCCAACATTTTTCTTTCGGCCTCTAGAACACCATTGTTTAGGCCATATGCATTTTCACACATTTTTGGGGGCCTACTTGGATGCCAAATATTTGTTTGTGTAGATGGGTTTGTTACTAGAATGAAATGCAAACTAGATTGTGTGTAAGGAGAGGACACTGAGCAGCTGTTTTCACATCTGGACACTGGAGCACTAGTGTGGGACACAAGAACACCATTTTTATTAGGGGGCCCACACAGATGCTCCAGTGTATACTATGGGGGGGTCTCCATCTGTGAAGCTTGTACCAAACAGGTAAAGTATTGCAGCTTGACAAAGGGCAATAAAAAATATACATCTTTGAACTCGGCTAAAATAGACAATTGTACCCCACTTCCAAGCAATGTTTCCTATTTCTATAGTTCTGCCATCAAATACCTGTGTGCTAAATATACCATTTTTGTTTTACATAGGGGAGAAAAGACTCGGGGGACACCCCTCATCCCAGGAGAACACAGACCCCCCCCCTCTGGAAGAAGTTGAAATACCACCAACCCAAGAAGCTGAGCAGGAGGAAGAAGAAGATGTGGTGGAGATTGGCACCACAACAGGTGAGTGTCTGCGACCACAGGCTCAGGTAAAAGAGATGGCTGGTGGCAGATTTTTGAGACCTTTTTTTTGTTCTTTATCTCTTTTTAGGTGATCGTGATGTGAGGGATCCAGAACGCTTTACATCTGAAAGTGCCCAGATACTGATAGGGGAGATCATGGGGTGCAATCTCCAATTGCAAAACATCCAGCAACAAATCAGTGATGTTATTAAAAAAAATAATAACATCATTGATGTTTTGGGGCGAATTTAAACCCCACAAAATCACCTGTTTTATGGTACCAAACTTTTTTCTATGTTTAGAAAAGCCAAATTTGGAGGATGCACACAGTGTGCCAACATGTGCTATCTGCCATCACGGGAGATCAATGGACGTGTTTTGGGGGGGCAACCCCTTCCTCAATGATAAAGTAGCGTTAAGGAAGGGCTTGCTCCCCCAAAACACGTCCCTTGATCCCCCCTGATGGCAGATAGCACATGTGGACATTTGTAAATTGGTGTGCATCTTCCAAATTTGGCTTTTTCAGGGGTGATTTCCCCCCATCTGAACGCTATATCAAACCCAGTTCCTAAATACTGATGTCTGATATAGCCTTCAGGTTTTACCTAATGTGAACTTTGTAAGTTCTAGTTTTTTGGCTTTCTTGTTGGTTTTACACAGGCCTGTTTTATCTGAAATGGATATTTAGATTTTTCATAATGCTACTGCAAACATTTTATACAACAAACATGTTGGTTTGTTTTAAAAACCTTTGGTAAATGCACATGTGATTGTGCAGGTATAAAAAAGTGCCTTACTCAAGAATGTGTGGATTATTGTCTCAACACTACAACACTTTTGGGGTGATGTAATTGTTGTTTTATGCACAAATGGGGGTTATTTCCTAAGGGCAAATCCTCTTTGCACTACAAGTGCAGGTTCAGTGCAGTTGCAAGTGCACTTGTAGTGAAATGTGTTTTTGCATTTAGGAAGTACCAGCCAACACTGTTTTTTATAAGGTTACCCAATCACGACATTTTCTGCACTCAACACATTTCTGTCAGGGTCAGCTAAAACAAACACAAGCAGTAAATGTCCACCAAGAATTTCTTTTGGTTGTTTTTTATTTGAAAAAGGTGTCACATATTGTCTGGCATATTGATAGCCCCCCTACCCGCAAAGAACTCCAGGTATCGTAACCGGACATCACGGGCATTCAGGGAGGGCAAGCCAGGAAGGCCTCTTTCAAGTGCCGTCATTGTTAAAGTATTTGGGATTCCGGCCTCAGGCCCAACTGAGCCAGCATAGTTGGCTGAATGTTTTCGTAGAAAATTATGGAGAACACAGCAGGCAAGTATTATATGGTTCAGTTTATACTCCGCCATATGGATGGGTGTCATAAATAATCGGAACCGGCTGGCCAGGATTCCAAATGTGTTCTCCACCACTCTTCGGGCTCTGGCCAGCCGGTAATTAAAAACCCTCTGTTCCGGGGTGAGGGTCCTCATCGGGAATGGCCGCATCAGGTGGTCCCCCAGCGCAAATGCTTCATCAGCAACGAACACAAATGGGAGACCTTCAACATTGTCCTCTGGAGGTGGCAAGTCCAAGCTGCCATTCTGGAGACGCCTGTAGAACTCCGTCTGGGCGATCACTCCACCATCGGACATCCGGCCATTCTTCCCCACGTCCACATACAAGAACTCGTAATTAGCCGACACCACTGCCAACATCACTATACTATTAAACCCCTTGTAATTATAATAGTACGACCCCGAGTTGGGTGGTGGGACGATGTGGACGTGTTTCCCATCAATTGCCCCTCCGCAGTTAGGAAAGTCCCACCGCTGGGCAAAGTGGGAGGCCACAGTCTGCCATTCCTGTGGCGTGGAACTCTTGGACAGGTAACCCTCTTCACTTCATTGAGAGATGAATGCCTAAATACAGGGTATTACTTGGAACAGCCCCTCCTTAGTTACACTATTGGCAGCCCACTGGACAGGTAAGAAGTGTCATAATACAAAGATATAAATACACACTGTACACATTTGAGCACATTTGGACATTCTGCTATTACCTATCAAGATCATAATAGGATACAAGAACTTTAAACAGTACCATTGGAAAGTATACAGGCAGGCCCTTGCACTACATGCTTTGGGGAATTCATCCATAAATCTGAGCACTAAAGAGGTGGGTATAGTGTGTAGGGGTTTGGCAAAGTCAGCAGATAGATGATTGAGGATAGAGAATTGGGATCAGCTGACTTAGCAGTTGGGGGAGGGAGGGTTACAAAAAATTTGGGGACACCACAAAAAAAAGCCTCTGGCCCTCTGCCTGAATTTACATCAAAAATAACATTTCCAAACATTTTAGGGGGTGTTTGGGGTAAAGCACTACTATGGAGCTGATAAAATACATTGTTAAGTGACTACATGAGGTGAATATAGGGCAGGAGACACCATGCTGGGGAGGTAAGTGAAGGCAAATATGTATGAAGGACATAAAATAACAATTACATAAAAATCCAGAATGCATGAGGACAAAGGGGACATTCACAGCATATTACAATCATGGTAATTAGGGAATGAGGAAAGAAATACAATATATTATCAAACATTCAATACAATAAAATGTGATATAAAAGGATAAAAATCTTACCTTCATATACTCCTTCTGCAGGACCTGGATGATGGCAGAACAGGTCTCTGGGATAATGATCCCCAGAGCCTGGGGGGAGATGCCTGTCGAGAACTTGAGGTCCTGCAGGCTTCTCCCTGTGGCCAAATACCGCAAGGTAGCGACCAACCTCTGCTCCGGAGTGATGGCTTGCCTCATGCAGGTATCCTGCCTGCTGATATAGGGGGTCAGCGAAGCCAACAAACGGTGAAACACGGGGTCCGTCATCCTGAGAAAGTTCCTGAAATCATCAGGATTATTCTCACGGATCTCACGGAGCAAAGGCATGTGACAGAACTGGTCACGCTGAAGCAACCAATTCTTGGTCCATGAACTCCTCCCCACCCTGTTCATGGACTGGACTTGTGTCAAGGTCAGGACCCCAACACCAAGCCCCCGCACAGCACGAACTCTACGAGGAGTACGCATACAAAACATGGCTAGAAAACGGTCGGCTGCTCAGAACGAAGTAACAGAACGCACTGAAGAACAGCAAGGCCTGTGAAGAGCGACCTGAAAAACAGCAACGAGCAGACAAGATCACACAGAAAACTCCGATACGAACTGACTGCACGCACTGAAGAGCAGATACAAACCCACAAGCACAAACTGAATGGCAGAAAACGATCTGAAAGCCACGAGTCTGAAAAAGCGCGAATCGTCTCTCACCAAACTTTTACTAACACGAGATTAGCAAAAGGAGCCCAAAGGGTGCTGCGCTTGGTTCTGAACCGGCCTTTTCTAGTCTCGTCATACGTGCTTGACGTCACCGCGTTCTTGGCGATCGGAAATTCCGACAACTTTGCGCGACCGTGTGTAGGCAAAACAAGTTTGAGCCAACATCCGTAGGAAAAAATCCGAGGATTTTGTTGTCGGAATGTCCGATCAATGTCCGACCGTGTGTACGGGGCATAAGTCCTCATAGTTACTCTTGGTGGGCGCAGAAATTGGGCCCTGCTGTGAAATATTAGATCAAGAATTTTAATTACAGGTCCCTGTTGAACAGGGGCAGAAAAATTGGGCCTTAGGCACTGGTGCCACAACACTGCAACCCCTCACAGATACTCTAGTTGGAGCGCAGAAACAAGCCCTGCTGAAAAGTATTGCATCAAAAATTGTAATTACACGCCCCTGTTAAACAGGGGCTGAAAAATTGGGCCTTAGGCACTGGTGCTGGTGCCAAAACACTGCAACCCCTCACAGATACTCTAGTTGGAATGCAGGAACAAGCCCTGCTGCAAAAAATTGCATCAAAAATTTTAATTACACGCCCCTGTCAAACAGGGGCTGAAAAATTGGGCCTTAGGCACTGGTGCCACAACACTGCAACCCCTCACAGATACTCTAGTTGGAACGCAGGAACAAGCCCTGCTGCAAAGTATTGCATCAAAAATTGTAATTACAAGCCCCTGTCAAACAGGGGCTGAAAAATTGGGCCTTAGGCACTGGTGCCACAACACTGCAACCCCTCACAGATACTCTAGTTGGAGCGCAGGAACAAGCCCTGCTGCAAAGTATTGCATCAAAAATTGTAATTACACTCCAATGTTAAACAGGGGCTGAAAAATTGGGCCTTAGGCACTGGTGCTGGTGCCACAACACTGCAACCCCTCACAAATACTCTAGTTGAGTGCAGCAACGAACCCTCCTTGCAAAATATTGCACCAAAAATTGTAATTACACGCCCCTGTTAAACAGGGGCTGAAAAATTGGGCCTTAGCCACTGGTGGCGGCGCCCAGAACCAAAAATATTCTTACAAGCTATCAGCATGATCATTGAGGAGGAAGAGGATAGTCACTCAGCATAACAGGATAGTCACTCAGCATCAGCATAGGCAGTCTTGAAGGGATCTGACATTTCAAAAAAAAATTATTCGGTTACATCAGCATCAGGTGCTTGGTAGCTGGTGGTGATCCAAGATTGATTCATTTTTATGAAGGTCAGTCGATCGACCGAGTCGGTGGACAGGCACCCCGTGATCCGTTACAAAACCTCCAGCAGCACTGAATGTGCGTTCCGAAAGAACGCTGGATGCAGGACAGGCCAGTAGCTCAATTGCATACTGTGCAAGCTCTGGCCAGTGATCCATCCTCAAGACCCAGTAACCCAGAGGATTTCGGTATAAAAGGTGTCCGATCTTGCCCCTAGGTATTCCTGCACCATGTAAAACAGACGCTGGCGATGGTTGCTGGAACCGATCATACCTTGGGGCTGCGGGCTACAAAAATTGTCTGAACGCATCGGTCAGATGGCCACCTTCTCCATCTTTGACTGACCGAAGCCTGAGCAACACGTTGTCCAGGAACAGAAGTTTGTAACCTCCCAGTCTCTGGGAACGCATTGCACAGACCTTTCTGTAAGGCCTCCCGAAGATGTTTCATCCTCTGCTCCCTCTGCGACGGCAAGATAAGGTCCGCAACCTTACCCTTGTAACGTGGATCAAGGAGAGTTGCCAGCCAGTATTGATCCCACTCCTTGATACCACGATTGCAGGATCAGGGAAGCCATGCAGCGTAGGTTTGCTGTGGCATTCGGTCCAGGGTCCTCTGGGTCGCTAAGGACGACATGATCCGCAGCCACCTCCTCCCAGCCACGTACAAGTCCATGGGTTTCTTGGGACTGTAAATGATCCCTTAAAGACTGCTGCTGATGCTGAGTGCCAGGCTCCACCTCCATGCTGACACAATCCTCCTCTTCCTCCTCCTCCTCCTGTGTGATCGGCGGGCACGCAGGAACACTGTCTGGATAAAGGGGGCCTTGAGAGCTAAGGAAGCCCTCCTCTTCCTGCCTCTGTTCTGCCTCAAGTGCCCTGTCCATTATTCCACGCTGCGTGTGCTCCAACAGGTGGACAAGGCGGACAGTGTCACTGATGCATGCACTGTCCCTGCTCACCATCCTCGTGGCCTCCTCAAATGGTGACAGGACAGTTCATGCATCCTTGATCATGGCCCACTGGCGTGGGGAAAAAAAAACAAGCTCCTCTGACCCTGTCTTGGTGCCATAGTTGCACAGGTACTCATTGATGGCCCTCTGCTGCGTGTGCAGCCGCTGCAGCATGGCCAACATTGAGTTCCACCTGGTGGGCATGTCACAGATTAGGCGGTTCTTGGGCAGGTTAAATTCCTTTTGGAGGTCAGCCAGCCTAGCACTGGCATTATATGACCTGCGGAAATGCACACAGACTTTCCTGGCCTGCCTCAGGACATCCTGTAAGCCTGGGAACCTGCCCAAGAACCGCTGCACCACCAAGTTAAGAAGTGGAGCCAAACAGGGCACATGGGTCAGTTGTCCCTGTCAGAGGGCGGAGAGGAGGTTGGTGCCATTGTCGCAAACCACCATACCTGCTTTAAGCTGGCGTGGCGTCAACCACCTCTGAACCTGCCCCTGCAGAGCTGACAGAATATCTGCCCCAGGCATCCCAACCTTGTGGAAATCCACTCGACCACCAACCATAGCCCTGTGGATCCAAAAGGTTGAGGAAATAAACCAAATGGAGGACCTAATCCTCACGAGCCAAAACAGACAGGAAGTATATACAAAAACCTGGCAGTTATGGAATATGTTTAAGTATTCTGAGGAGGGTCAGGCACTTCGTGGCAGAGGAGACTAAACGGCACTCTGTAGACAGGAACAAGACTTTAGAGACTCAGACGAACACCAAGACTCATTAACTACCACTTAAACTCCCGAACCCCCCCCCCCCTCTCCCAACCCACACCTTCCTCATACCTCAACCCCCCCTCCTTTTCTAACTCTGTTTTCTCTCACTCCATTTTTCGCAATCTGTTCTTTCTCTCACAACTATTTCTTTTTTCTTTTCTTTCAAAATAATAAAATAACTGGGAAGCCGCGAACCCAGGGACTAAGATACACTAAAATACTAAAAACATATACATGATACTCTGACAGATAGATGACTAACAGAAAACAAGAGACAGATGGCTTCAACAGTCAATGTTAACAGCAAAAATTGTGTTCAGTAACTATGCTGCTGTAAGAGTATATGGACCAATGACACTGTAAAATCCTCATTGCCTCTAAAAACTACAGAAACAGTAAAGTTATGTTTTTCAAATTTTTTCCTGTCTATATATGACACAGATTGTTCCTATAATGATGTATGTTTTGCTGTAGTTTACAGTTATGTGTCTATTGTATATCCCGGTAAACCGGTTTTCTAACATAAATAAAAAATTAAAAAAAAAAAAAAAAAAAGAATATCTGCCCCAGTGTGGCTCCTGTCCCCCAAGCACACAGCTCAAGCACCTAATGGCATCTTTTGGCCTGCGTGCTTGCATAGCCCCTTGAACACCTACGGAGCACCACTGGTTTGAAGACAAATCAGCACAGGAAGAGGCCATGGAGGAAGAAGAAGGGGAAGGGGTGGAGGAGAGAGGTGTGGCAGAATCACCACTAGTAGTATTTTGGAGGCATGGTGGCGGAACAACCTCCAACACTACTGCACCCTGTCCTGCATCCTTCCCAGCTGCCAGAAGAGTCACCCAGTGCGCGGTGAAAGATAAGTAATGTCCCTGTCCATGCCTGCTGGACCATGATTCAGCAGTAATATGCACCTTACCGCTGACCGCCCTGTCCAGCGAGGCCAAGACATTGCCTTCCACATGCCGGTAGAGAGCCGGAATCGCCTTCCGTGAGAAAAAGTGACGTTTGGGAACCTGCCACTGAGGAACCGCACATTCCACAAACTCACGGAAGGGGGCAGAGTCTACCAACTGAAAAGGCAGCAGTTGAAGTGCTAGCAATTTATCCAAGCTAGCATTTCAACTGCTGGGCATGTGGATGGCTGGGAGCGAACATCTTTCGGCGGTGCAGCAGCTGGGGCTGGGAAATTTGCCTGGTACAATCTGACGTCGGTGTACCGATAGCAGATTGCCCCCAAGTACTTGGCTGTGACACACCTAATTCTACACCTTCATTCCTCTCAGTGCAGGTCTCAGAGATGACTGAAGGTATAGTGAGGTTGGAGATCCCAGCTGATGAGGAGCAAGGAGAGGTCCTCTTTGTTCTTTGGTATGGGTCTTTTAGGTACGCTTGCCAATGAACTGCATGGTAGGTCAACATATGTCTGGTCAAGTGACCTCATCCTCCCCTCCCTCCTCATCACGGGAGCAAAGCTGGCAGTATGCTGCAGCTGGGGGAACATGACTACCAGATTGCTCTCCTTCTTGGGCACCCAAGAAGGACAGCTCTCTCTCTGGGCTCACGTTACTGACTTCCTCTAGCTGTGTACCATCATTGGAGCCTTCAAAACGCTGGGCATCCTCCTGGAGCATGTACCCAACACTGTGGTCAAACAGTTCGGGGGACTCCTCAGGAGGACATGGTGGGGCTAGGGAAGGAGTGACTGATGCCATTGAGTCGAGGGAAGAGCCCCTGTTGGCAGCTGCTTTGCAGACAAAGAACCCTGAGCCTGGGTGAGAGAGGATGAGGATGAGGACGGCTTGGTCATCTACTCTACCAAGTCTTCCGCATGTTGTGGCTCAACTGGGCCAGCTGCCAAAAAAAAGCACAAGCGTGTCCCACGGCCACAGGCTGATGACGATGCACCGTCTCCACGACCAGCACTGTTGCCTCTAGACGCAGAGCCTGCTTGCCCTCTTTTATTGGCTTGTGACTGTCTGCCTCTCCTTCCAGACATACTAATGGCCTGCAGTGAGATGTAGCTGCACAAAGCTGGGATGTATATATATATACTGATACTGCAGCTAGCAGAATCAACTGCCTGGTATTGGTACTGGTATTAATATAGGATCAGAAGAACACCACCAATTTTATTCAGGTAGCTTTAGGTGCACACTGTGCACAGGACACAGTACACTAACTGTAAATACTGTAGCTGCCTGCCTGTGGTATTAATATAGGATCAGAAGAACACCACCAATTTTATTCAGGTAGCTTTAGGTGCACACTGTGCACAGGACACAGTACACTAACTGTAAATACTGTAGCTGCCTGCCTGTGGTATTAATATAGGATCAGAAGAACACCACCAATTTTATTCAGGTAGCTTTAGGTGCACACTGTGCAGAGGACACAGTACACTAACTGTAAATACCATAGCTGCCTGCCTGTGGTATTAATATAGGATCAGAAGAACACCACCAATTGTATTCAGGTAGCTTTAGGTGCACACTGTGCAGAGGACACAGTTTCAACTGTAAATACTGTATCTGCCTGCCTGTGGTATTAATAGAAGCAGAAAAACAGCAATTGTCTCCAGGTAGCTTTAGGTGCACACTGTGCAGAGGACGCAGTACACTAACTGTAAATACTGTAGCTGCCTGCCTGTGGTATTAATAGGATCAGAAGAACACCACCAATTATATTCAGGTAGCTTTAGGTGCACACTGTGCACAGGACACAGTACACTAACTGTAAATACTGTAGCTGCCTGCCTGTGGTATTAATATAAGATCAGAAAAACACCACCAATTTTATTCAGGTAGCTTTAGGTGCACACTGTGCACAGGACACAGTACACTAACTGTAAATACTGTAGCTGCCTGCCTGTGGTATTAATATAGGATCAGAAGAACACCACCAATTTTATTCAGGTAGCTTTAGGTGCACACTGTGCAGAGGACACAGTGCACTAACTGTAAATACTGTAGCTGCCTGCCTGTGGTATTAATATAGGATCAGAAGAACACCACCAATTTTATTCAGGTAGCTTTAGGTGCACACTGTGCAGAGGACACAGTGCACTAACTGTAAATACTGTAGCTGCCTGCCTGTGGTATTAATATAGGATCAGAAGAACACCACCAATTTTATTCAGGTAGCTTTAGGTGCACACTGTGCAGAGGACACAGTACACTAATGCCCCGTACACACGATCGGACATTGATTGGACATTCCGACAACAAAATCCATGGATTTTTTCCGACGGATGTTGGCTCAAACTTGTTTTGCATACACACGGTCGCACAAAGTTGTCGGAATTTCCGATTGCCAAGGACGCGGTCACGTACACCACGTACGACGAGACTATAAAAGGGCAGTTCAGAACCAAGCGCTGCACCCTTTGGGCTCCTTTTGCTAATCTCGTGTTAGTAAAAGTTTGGTGAGAGACGATTCGCGCTTTTTCAGACTCGTGGTTTTCAGATCGTTTTCTGCTGTTCAGTTTGTGCTTGTGGGTTTGTATCTGTTCTTCAGTGCATGCAGCGAGTACAATTGACTTGTCATTGTGTTCGTGTTAGTTCGTTACTGATTTTCAGGTCGCTCTTCACAGGCCTTGCTGTTCTTCAGTGCGTTCTGTTACTTCGTTCTGAGCAGCCGACAGTTTTCTAGCCATGTTGCGTATACGTACTCCTCGTAGAGTTCGTGCTGTGCGGGGGGCTTGGTGTTGGGGTCCTTACCTTGACACAAGTCCAGTCCATGAACAGGGTGGGGAGGAGTTCATGGACCAAGAATTGGTTGCTCCATCGTGACCAGTTCTGTCATATGCCTTTGCTCCGTTAGATCCGTGAGAATAATCCTGATGATTTCAGGAACTTTCTCAGGATGAAGGACCCCGTATTTCACCGTTTGTTGGCTTTGCTGACCCCCTATATCAGCAGGCAGGATACCTGCATGAGGCAAGCCATCACTCCGGAGCAGAGGCTAGTCGCCACCCTGCGGTACTTGGCGACGGGGAGAAGCCTACAGGACCTCAAGTTCTCAACAGGCATCTCCCCCCAGGCTCTGGGGATCATTATCCCAGGGACCTGTTCTGCCATCATCCAGGTCCTGCAGAAGGACTATATTAAGGTAAGATTTTTATCCTTTAACATCACATTTTATTGTCTAGAATGTTTGTTAATATATTGTATTTCTTTCCTCATTCCCTAATTACCATGATTGTAATATGCTATGAATGTCCCCTTTGTCCTCATGCATGCTGGATTTTTATGTAATTTTTTTGGTCCTTCATACATATTTGCCTTCACTTACCTCCCCAGCATGCTCTCCTGGGCCTATATTCACCTCATGTAGTCACTTAACAATGTATTTTGTCAGCTCCATAGTAGTGCTTTACCCTAAACACCCCCTAAAATGTGTAAAATTGTGATGTGTGCTTTAAATTCAGACAGAGTGCCAGAGGCTTTTTTTGGTCTCCCAAAATCTTTTTGAACCCTCCCTCCCCCCAACTGCTAACTCTGCTGATACCAATCCTCTATCTGCTGACTTTGCCAAACCCATACACACTATACCCACCTCTTTAGTGGTCAGATTTATGGATGAATTCCCCAAAGCATGTAGTGCAAGAGCCTGCCAGAATACTTTCAAATGGTACTGTTTAAAGTTTTTGTATCCTATTATTATCTTGATAGGTAATAGCAGAATGTAAAATGTGCTCAAATGTGTACAGTGTTTTTTTTTATATCTTTGTATTATGACACTTCTTACCTGTCGAGTGGGCTGCCAATAGTGTAAAGTAGGGAGGGGCTGGCCAAAGTAATACACATTATTTATGCATTCATAATGTTATACTGATGTTGGCCAAGATGTTTGTGTCTAATCTGCTTTCCATGTTTATGTGCAAAATGATTAATTTATTTTTCTGGTTTGACTCCACAGTTTCCTTCCATGCCACAGGAATGGCAGACTGTGGCCTCCCACTTTGCCCAGCGGTGGGACTTTCCTAACTGCGGAGGGGCAATTGATGGGAAACACGTCCACATCGTCCCACCACCCAACTCTGGGTCATACAATTACAACTACAAGGGGTTCAATAGTATTGTGATGTTAGCGGTGGTGTCGGCTACTTATGAGTTCCTGTATGTGGACGTGGGGAAGAATGGCCGGATGTCAGATGGTGGGGTCATCACTAGACGGAGTTCTACAGGCGTCTCCAGAATGCCCACTTGGACTTGCCCCTCCAGAAGACAATGCAGAAGGATTCCCATTAGTCTTCGTTGCGGATGAAGCGTTTGCACTGGGGGACCATCTTATGCGGCCATTCCCTATGAGGACCCTCACCCCGGACCAGAGGGTTTTTAATTACCGGCTGGCCAGAGCCAGAATAGTGGTGGAGAACACGTTTGGAATCATGGCCAGCCGGTTCTGCCTATTTCTTACACCCATACACATGGCGGAGTATAAACTCAATCATATCATCCTGGCGTGCTGTGTTCTCCACAACTTTTTAAGGCGAAATTCTGCCAACTATGCAGCCTCAGTGGGGCCTGAGGCTGGAATTCATGTAAATGAACCAACCCTGACGGCACTTGAGGCTGGCCGTCCTGGCTTGCCCCCCCTGTGTGCCCGCAAGTCCGTCTAAGATACCTTGAATACTTTGCGGGTAGGGGGGCCATCAATATGCCAGACAATGTATGAGCCTTTTTTTAAATAAAAAAATTAGTTACCTATTAAAATATTTGCTGACATTTATTACTGCTTGTGTTTCTTTTATCTGACCCTGACTGAAATGTGTATAGTCCTGAAAATGGCCTGATTGTGTAACATTAGAAAGCACTGTTGGGTGTTATTTACTAAAGGCAAATACACTTTGCACTACAAGTGCACTTGAGACTGCACTGAAACTGAACTTGTAGTGCAAAGTGGATTTTCCCTTAGGAAATAACCCCCATTGTCACAGAAAACACCAATTTTACCACAGCAAGGTTTTGGAGCTTTGAAAGAAGAATCCACACATTCTTGATTATCAATCTTTTTAATACAAGCACAATCACATGTGCGTTTATAAAAGGTTTTTTAAAAAAAACAACATGTTTGTTGTATAACAATTTTTTGGGTCACATTAATAAAAGTCAAAATGTTCATTTAAGGTAAAACAGGCATGTTTAAAACCAACAAGAAATACACAAATCTGGAACTTACAAAGTTCAACTTTTCTAGAAATTGAAGGCAATATCAGACATGAGTATTTATAAACTGTGTTTGATATTGCGTTCAGATGGGGTGAAGTGACCAATAGAAAAGCCCAATTTTGAAGATGCACACAAATTGCAGAATGTCAACATGTGCTCTCTGCCATCATGGGGGATCAAGGGACATGTTTTGGGGGTGCAATCACTTCCTCTCAGCTACTTTATTATTGAAGAAGGGGTTGCACCCACAAAACGCGTCCATTGATCTCCCGTGATGGCAGATAACACATGTTGACACACTGTGTGCATCTTCAAAATTTGGCTTTTCGAGAATATGTCAAAAAAGGTGCAAAAAATTTTTCGATACAAAAAATTCTGGTATTTGGAGGTGTTTTAAACTCTCCCTAAAACATCAATTATGTTCTTCATTTTGTTTTGAACATCATTGATGTTTTTCTGGATGTTTTCCAAGTCCCTATTACACCCCATGATCTCCCCGATCAGGATCTGGGCACTTTCACTGGTGAAATGACCTTCATTCACAACATCACGATCACCTAAAAATATAGAAAAAAAAATACACCATGTATTATAAATATGCTGGCATCCATCTCTTACCTGAGCCTGTGGTCGCAGACACTCACCTGATGTGGTGACTATTTTGATTACATCTCCTTCCTCCTCCTCCTCCTGTTGGCTTTGGTGGATTTCCCCTTCCTCGTGAGGTGGGGGCTCTGTTGTCTCCTCGGATGAGTGGTGTCCTCCGAGTCTTTTATCCCCTATGTCAAAAAAAATAGGTATACTTAGCACACAGATATTTGATGGCAGAAATAGGAACATGAAACATTGCTTGGAAGTGGGGTACAATTGTCTATTTTGGCAGAGTTCCAAGATGAAGAAATATTTTTTACCTTTGTCAAGCTTGAATACTTACCTGTTTTGTACAAGCTTCTCAAATGGAGACACCCCTATAGTATACACTGGAGCACCCGTGTGGGCCCCCTAATAAAAAGGGTGTTCTGGTGTCCCACACTAGTGCTCCAGTGTCCAGATGTGTAAACAGCTGCTGAGTGTCCTCTCCTTACACAGAATCTAGTTTGCATTCCATTCTAGTTACCAACCCATCTACACACCCAAATTATTTTAAGAGCAGTAGGCTAGAAAAAATGTATTCAATGCATATGGCCAAAACATGGTGTTTTCTTTTTTTTTGTGTACAAACTTTTATTAAGTGTAAAAAACATTGGTACAAAAAAGTTGTTTACACATGCCATGAAAATATAATATAGAAAATTACAAATATGGAATATTGTCTGTCACGGAACGTCCCACACTCAGCTTGAGTGCTTCCGTCAGTATACCACTTCCTTGTAGTCTGGATACAGATATCAGATATTCCAACCTCTCTGAGCACAAAACAAGGCGACACTTGCTTGTTGCTAACATGGACTACATTTTTATTAGAACCAGAATACAGTCTTATATACAGTAGAAGATGAGGTTCCCCCCTCCTGCTCATATTACTCTAACAATACAAATGTAACCTAATTAACATGAGCTAGTTTACTAAATCATTTACCCAGACCAGATGATTTAGAGACATTACCTGTAGGACACAGACTTGTGAGCACCGAGCTTCACACAGTAACAGAGTTAATTATCATAAGTACAACCACAGGACATTTTCTCACAATAGCAGAAGCTCCAATAGGTGTCGGCCAGTCTCCTACATTGTATAGAGGACAATGTGATCAGCTCACTCAATTAACATGTTGAGTTCAGAATCAATCAAACCAAGAATAGTCTCTACATACATCCTGGGAGATATTGTGGACAAATATTACTGTCCCATTTTAAGTAGTCCAAGATATATTTTCTCACTCACCCTGTGCCAGTATAGCACAGGGTGACTTAGACATAAGAGGTGTATGGGGAGCTGAAACAAAGGCATCCCCTACTTAACAAGAGATTCTGAGTTCCACGGGTCCTCCCGTCACATTGTCATAGTGTATTCAATATATGAGAGAAATTTTTAGTAAATGTTGATTAGTATTATAGCTGTAGTATCGAAACATGGTGTTTTCTATGCCGAACGAACAATGTTTACAACGAACGAACAATGTGCCCATGAACATGAAAGTTGCCATTTTAAACTGTACAACAGTAAAGAAAAGCACATGGAGCAGCACGAACGTAATAAAAATAAAGAATAGTAACACAGGACAACTACTTACTTTTTTGCAGCACTCTCCTGATCCTTCCATACTTATCATGCTCCCTTAATTTGAAGTCCGACCACTGCTTCCTCAGTTGATCTTTCGATCGTCGTACCCCGAAATTCCGGTGCAGACTCTTGACCACTTTCGCCATGATCTTGGCCTTTCTGACATTGGGGTTGGGGTAAGGTCTAAACTTCCCGTCATAGTCGGTCCTCTTCAGGATGTCGACCATCTCCAACATCTCCCCAAAGGACATATTTTAGGCCTTAAATCATCTCCTCTGGGATCGGGACGTTTCTGGCTCCGGGCTCTCCTCCTCCTCGTTGCTGTAATTAGCACGCACCTGCTGTGTCTCCTCCATGTGCTCTTCCCCCACTGCGCCGAACGAGAAGGGGCAGGGAATAGACTAGAAAGAACGTCAGGGGCGGGCGGAGTTTCACACATGCGCAGTGTATATAAAGCGTAACACGCGTGCGTACTAAGGACGATCTGTGAGCGGAGGAAGGAGTATCGGAGGCGCCGATCGTGATAACGAAGGTAAGATTTCAAATTGGGCCTATACTGCTTCTAGATTGAGGCCTGTATTTGGACAAGTTTAGAATACTTTAGGCTGACATTAGGGTTTGTCTTGTGTTGTGTCTTGCAGAGAAAATGGATCTAGTCAATGATCATAACTTTATGCCAATCTTCATAGATATGTTCAGGGGCTGCCCTGTCTGTGGCAGGCAAACCACCCTGATTATAAGAACCAAACAAAGAGGAAGGCAGGGCTGGATAATTTGCTGCAATTTGTGAAGCCGGTGATCCCCACGGCAGACATCACCTATTTGAAGATCCTAATTGGTGGTATGAGGAGTACTTATCTAAGGGAGCACAAGAAGGTCCAGGATTCCGAGAGATCAGCAGCAGCAGATGACGTTTATGTCCCCAGGCTGTGGTACTATGACAGGCTGCATTTTCTGGCAGGTCAGACTGAACTCAGGCCAGCACTCTCCACTCTTCCTTTCACGCTTCCTTCCCCCTCAGCTGAGGCTTCTGGCGCCCAACCTGGGCCTTCCAGGCTGCAACATGTGGAGGAGCCCAGCTTGAGCCAGATATAGCATTCTTCTAAATATTTCTGGTTGTCCAATCAATCATGTTAAATCTATTTTAGTTTGGAGTACTAATTTATGATTGTGATTGATGAACCTAAAACAAAAACCATGTTCCTTTTTCATACACAGGAAAGTCTCAGCCAGGAGGTGGCCGGGCCAAGCAGGCTGCCCGATACCCAGGTCCGTCCCCTCCGCCTTCAAAGAAAAAGTGGCAAGAAGAGGAGTAACCTGGAGGAGGCTGCAATTGGCCTATTTTGGAAGGCTACTGAGGCCCTCAGAACACCCCACAGTGTGGAAGAGGATTTTGCAGAGCTAACTGCATGCAAAATGATGCAAATGGAGGAGGGCCAACGCCTCTTATGTGAGTTTGTAATTTTAGAAGCTCTAAATAAGGGGTTGAGGGGCCAACTCACTTGCGAAAGCCACATTTGTCAGCTCACCCATGGTCCTCCTCCTTCTCCTCCAGGCAGTGGCATAGCGTGGGGGGTGCGGGGGGTGCCGTGGCCCCAGGCGCAAAATTTGGGGGGGGGCGCAGCATCAGGTGCCAGTGACACGCCGTCCAAATGCTAACTGTGTACGGACGGTGTCACTGGCTGTGTTGCGGCATGGGCAGCGGGTGCCCTGTGATTGGATGAACAGGGGTCACGTGCGGTGGCAGGGCTGGATTGCTCCAGGAGTCCCGCCTCCGCCTTACTGTGTGAACCACCGCCGTCTTCTCCTCCGCCGCTCTGGACTGGATCTCCCATTTCTACAGTGCGGCAGCCAGTCCAGCTCTACCCCACATGCAATGATAACATCTCCGGGGAACCGGATCTTCCTGACCAAGTGAACTGCGGTATGTGAAACAGATGTACACTTCACATACACAGAGCATCACCCTCTCCCCCACTTATCTCAAATGTATCTCCCGCCCGCCCCCCCAATGTCCCCCCAATGTCCCTCCTGTCCTCCCACTTAACCTCAATGTCCCTCCCGCCCCCCCAATATTCCTCCTGTCCCCCAATGTCCCTCCTGCCCCCCACTTATCCCCAATGTCCCCCCTGTCCCCCAATGTCCCTCCTGCCCCCCCCGAATATTCCTCTTGTCCCCCAATGCCCCTCCTGCCCCCCACCTATCCCCAATGTCCCTCCTGTCCCCCAATGTCCCTCCTGCCCCCCTGTATATTCCTCTTGTCCCCCAATGTCCCTCCTGCCCCCCATTTATCCCCAATGTCCCTCCTTTCCTCCCACTTATCCTCAATGTCCCTCCTGCCCCCCCCCAATGTTCCTCCTGCCCCCCAATGTCCCTCCTGTCCCCCACTTATCCTCAATGTCCCTCCTGTCCCCCCCCATGTCTCTCCTGTCCTCCCACTTATCCTCAATGTCCCTCCTGCCCCCCCCCAATATTCCTCCTGTCCCCCAATGTCCCCCCTGCCCCCCACTTATCCCCAATGTCCCTCCCGCCCCCGAATATTCCTCTTGTCCCCCAATGTCCCTCCTGCCCCCACTTATACCCAATGTCCCTCCCTTCCCCCGAATATTCCTTTCATCCCCCAATGTCCCTCCTGCCCCCCACTTATCCCCAATGTCCCTCCCTCCCCCGGATAATCCTCTTGTCCCCCAATGTCCCTCCTGCCCCTAACTTATCCCCAATGTCCCTCCTGTCCCCCAATGTCCCTCCTGTCCCCCACTTATCCTTAATGTCCCTCCTGTCCCCCCCCATGTCCCTCCTGTCCTCCCACTTATCCTCAATGTCCCTCCTGTCCCCCCCCATGTCCCTCCTGTCCCTCCTGCCCCCCACTTATCCCCAATGTCCCTCCTGTCCCCCCACTTATCCTCAATGTCCCTCCTGTCCTCCCACTTATCCTCAATGTCCCTCCTGTCCCCCACCATGTTCCTCCTGTCCCCCACTTATCCCTGATGTCCCTCCTGTCCCCCAATGTCCCTCCTGTCCTCCCACTTATCCTCAATGTCCCTCCTGTCCCCCCCCCAATGTTCCTCCTGTCCCCCACTTATCCCCAATGTCCCTCCTGTCCCCCACTTATCCTCAATGTCCCTCCCGTCCATCCCCCCCATGTTCCTCCTGTCCCCTAATGTCCCTCCTGTCCTCCCACTTATCCTCAATATCCCTCCCGCCCCCCCATGTTCCTCCTGTCCCCCAATGTCCCTGCTGTCCTTCCACTTATCCTCAATGTCCCTCCCGCCCCCCCACGTTCCTCCTGTCCCCCAATGTCCCTCCTATCCTCCCACTCATGCTCAATGTCCTTCCCGTCCCCCCCAATGTTCCTCCTGTCCCCCAATGTCCCTCCTGTCCCCCACTTATCCCCAATGTCCCTCCTGTCCTCCCAATGTCCCTCCAGTACCCCCACTTATCCTCAATGTCCCTCCTGTCCCCCCCACTTATCCTCAATGTCCCTCCTGTTCCTCCAATGTTCCTCCTGTCCCCCCACTTATCCCCAATGCCCCTCCTCTCCTCTCACTTATCCCAAATGTTCCTCCTCTCCCCCCACTTATCCTCAGTGTCTCTCCTGCCCCCTCAATGTCCCTCCTGTCCCTCCAATGTTCCTCATTTCCCCCAATGTCCCTCCTGTCCTCCCACTTATCCTCAATCTCCCTCCCACCCCCCCTTCAATGTCCCTCCTGTCCCCCAATGTCCCTCCTGTCCCCCAATGTCCCTCCTGTCCCCCCAATGTCCCTCCAATGTTTCTCCTGTCTCCCAATGTCCCTCCTGTCCTCCCACTTATCCCCAATGCCCCTCCTCTCACTTAATCCAAATGTTCCTCCTCTCCTCCCACTTATCCTCAGTGTCCCTCCTGTCCTCCCACTTATCCTCAGTGTCCCTCCTGTCCTCCCACTTATCCTCATGGTCCCTCCCATTCCCCCCAATGTCCCTCCTGTCCCTCCAATGTTCCTCCTGTCCCCCCAATTATCCCCATTATCCCACTTATCCTCACTTATCCTAAATGTCCCCCCTCCCCTCCCACTTATTCGAAATGCCCCTCCTCTCCCCCCACTTATCCCCAATGTCCCTCCTGTCCTGCCACTTAACCCAAATGTTTCTCCTCTCCTCCCATGTATCCCCAATATCCTCCACTTATCCCAAGTAACCCCTCTCTCTTCACTTACCCCAAGTTTCCCCCTACTTAGCACCAATGTTCCAACTCTCCCCCAAGTTAGAAATTAGCACATTGCCACCCCCCCATTTAGCATCAATGCCCTATTAACTTAGCACCAATATCATTGCCTATACCCCCTCATTGCACTAATGCCCCCTCTCCCCACCTAACAACATTGCACTCCTACTGTAAGCTGTAGCTGCACTTCTGTAGCAGCCCCTCTCCTGATACTTTGTAGGTGGGGAAGAGAGGATTTGTGGGTGGGAGGAGAGCTCTGTACTGGAAGGGGAGTTACTGTCCTGTGAGACATGCATTCCTGAGCCCTGCAATCTGTACGTAGCACAGTCATGAACTCTGCAGTGCATTCTCTATGCAGTGCACTTCTGAACTCTGCTCACTCTGCGTAGTGCTCTCCTGAACTATTTGCACTTTTGAACTCGTCACTCTGTATGTAGTGCACTCCTGAATCCTGCACTCAGTACATAGGACAGTCCTGATCTTTGCACTCAGTGCGTAGTAGAATCTTAATCTTTTCTTTTTGTATTTAGCACACTCCTAATCTTTGCACTCTGTACGTAGCTCACTACTGAATTCTGCACGGTGTATGCAGTACACTCCTGAGCTCTTCACTCTGTATGAATTGCACTCTGAACTCTGTACCTAGCGCTCTCCTAAACGTTACACTCTGTATATAGGGTACTCCTGATTTTTGGTATGTAGCATAATCTTGATCTTTGCACTTTGTATATAGCACACTCCTGATCTTTGTACCCTGTACGCAGTACACTCATGAACTCTGTACATACTGCACTCCTGAACTCTGCACTCTGCGCAGAATGAACAAGTAGTATTTAACAATGCTCCATTAAGACTCTTATCATCTCCTGTAGTATGTCTGCAATCTCTGACCATCTCCTATAGTATGCCTGCAGTTTCTGACTGTCTCCTGTAGTATGTCTAGCATTAAATAATATGCACAACCCTTACGTCTGGGTTACTATTGGCTGCCTGCTCTGCTGTATATAAGGTGCTCCTTGTTATTTACAACCTAGACCTCTGATTGGCTGCCCGCAGCCTTTTATTATTGGCTGATACTGAGAAGATATCTCTTTGACTACTGTAATCAAAGAGATATCTCAGATCTAACCATTAATAAAAGGCTGCAGGTGGCCAATCAGAGGCTCAGACTGTGAGTGGAGGAACCTGGGCCCCCATTCTTGGGTGCTAAAAGCCCACAGGTTAGGGGGCGCAAATTACTTGCCTTGCCCCGGGTGCTGACAACCCACGCTACGCCACTGCCTCCAGGTCCTCCTCCTCTTCCAGGTCCTACTCCTCCTCCTGCCACAACTCCACCACCAGAGCCACAGCCGGGAAGGAAGCGTGTAGGAAAGACCAGAGAGTGATGATCTGGGTTCAGTCTGGTCTGGCCAAAGATGCAGGCTCTTGTATGACCACAGCCTGGAGACAATACATGTCATGTGCAGCTGTTCGTGATTCTCTTGGACTTCTGGACCAGACTGCACTCCCTTATATATGGACTCCTCAGGCCACCAGTAAAATAATTGATGTGTGCCCTGGGGGTCAAAGGCTTCGCCAATTTCTGATGTTTATCCAGCGTTGCCTTTTTTTTTGGTTCTGAGCCCTTAATAAAGGAATTTTTGTTTCAATTATACTCGCCTATGTGTGTTTTCCTTCAAAAAAGGCAGTTTGTTTGTGAGGAGACAGGTACATTTCAAAAATACAATGTGAAATTAACAAGGGACACCAATACCAAGCAATCTCCTTGAGATTAAATAATACAAGATAATAATGGTGTTGTGGTAACTTGACACACAAAACACACCCAAAAATATTCGGGAGTAAAAACAAAAAAAAATAAAATAAAAATCAGGCTTGAGAAAAATACAAACCAAAAAAAATAAAATATATATCTTTTTTTTTAAGATGTGACAAATCAAAATATATTGATGAAATCATGCTAAATAATAAAGAAAGAAGTTTGTGAGAAGTCTGTGTGAATATGAGCAGCAAAACTACTTCATTCTTCTTGCATTATAAAGAAAAACAGAGTGTGCTGCATTAAACTATTTAAAACATTGCAGCCTGACGAAAGTGCTATATCCATTCCGAACGCTAAGTTTACCAGACCGAGCAGTTCCGTCTCGGAATTTCTTCTGAGCATGCATGGCACTTCGTGCGTCGGAATTGTCCACACACGGTCAGAATTGACGCGATCGGATTTTGTTGTCGGAAAATTTTATAGCCTGCTCTCAAATTTTGTGTGTCGGAAAATCCGATAGAAAAAGTCAGATGGAGCCCACACACGGTCGGAATTTCCGGTAACTAGCTCGCACACTTTCCGTCGGAAAATCCAACAGTGTGTACAGGGCATAACTGTAAATACTGTAGCTGCCTGCCTGTGGTATTAATAGGAGCAGAACAACAGCAATTGTCTCCAGATAGCTTTAGGTGCACACTGTGCAGAGGACGCACTACACTAACTGTAAATACTGTAGCTGCTTGCCTGTGGTATTAATAGGATCAGAAGAACACCACCAATTTTATTCAGGTAGCTTTAGGTGCGCACTGTGCAGAAGATGCACTACACTAACTGTAAATACTGTAGCTGCCTGCCTGTGGTATTAATAGGATCAGAGGAACACCACTAATTTTCTTCAGGTAGCTTTAGGTTTACACTGTGCAGAGGACGCACTACACTAACTTGTAAATACTACAGCTGCCTGCAGTACTGTACTAATAGGATCAGAAGAACACCACTAATTTTCTTCAGGTAGCTTTAGGTGCACACTGTGCTGAGGACGCACTACACTAACTTGTAAATACTGCAGCTGCCTGCGGTACTGTAATAATAGGATCAGAAGAACACCACTAATTTTGTTTAGGTAGCTTTAGGTTCACACTGTGCAGAGGACGCACTACACTAACTTGTAAATACAGCAGCTGCCTGCGGTACTGTAATAATAGGATCAGAAGAACACCTCTAATTTTCTTCAGGTAGCTTTAGGTGCACACTGTGCAGAGGACGCACTACACTAACTTGTAAATACTGCAGCTGCCTGCGGTACTGTACTAATAGGATCAGAAGAACACCACTAATTTTCTTCAGGTAGCTTTAGGTGCACACTGTGCAGAGGACGCACTATACTAACTTGTAAATAATACAGCTGCCTGCAGTACTGTACTAATAGGATCAGAAGAACACTACTAATTTTCTTCAAGTAGCTTTAGGTGCAAACTGTGCAGAGGACGCATTACACTAACTTGTAAATACTGCAACTGCCTGCGGTACTGTACTAATAGAATCAGAAGAACACCACTAATTTTCTTCAGGTAGCTTTAGGTGCACACTAACTTGTAAATACTACAGCTGCCTGCGGTCGGAATTGACGCGATCGGATTTTTTTGTCGGAAAATTTTATAGCCTGCTCTCAAACTTTGTGAGTCGGAAAATCCGATAGAAAAAGTCAGATGGAGCCCACACACGGTCGGAATTTCCGACAACAAGCTCCGATCGCACACTTTCCGTCGGAAAATCCAACCGTGTGTACAGGGCATAACTGTAAATACTGTAGCTGCCTGCCTGTGGTATTAATAGGAGCAGAACAACAGCAATTGTCTCCAGCTAGCTTTAGGTGCACACTGTGCAGAGGACGCACTACACTAACTGTAAATACTGTAGCTGCTTGCCTGTGGTATTAATAGGATCAGAAGAACACCACCAATTTTATTCAGGTAGCTTTAGGTGCGCACTGTGCAGAGGATGCACTACACTAACTGTAAATACTGTAGCTGCCTGCCTGTGGTATTAATAGGATCAGAGCAACACCACTAATTTTCTTCAGGTAGCTTTAGGTTTACACTGTGCAGAGGACGCACTACACTAACTTGTAAATACTACAGCTGCCTGCAGTACTGTACTAATAGGATCAGAAGAACACCACTAATTTTCTTCAGGTAGCTTTAGGTGCACACGGTGCTGAGGACGCACTACACTAACTTGTAAATACTGCAGCTGCCTGCGGTACTGTACTAATAGGATCAGAAGAACACCACTAATTTTGTTTAGGTAGCTTTAGGTGCACACTGTGCACAGGACGCACTACACTAACTTGGAAATACTGCAGCTGCCTGCGGTACAGTAATAATAGGATCAGAAGAACACCTCTAATTTTCTTCAGGTAGCTTTAGATGCACACTGTGCAGAGGACGCACTACACTAACTTATAAATACTGCAGCTGCCTGCGGTACTGTACTAATAGGATCAGAAGAACACCACTAATTTTCTTCAGGTAGCTTTAGGTGCACACTGTGCAGAGGACGCACTATACTAACTTGTAAATACTACAGCTGCCTGCAGTACTGTACTAATAGGATCAGAAGAACACTACTAATTTTCTTCAGGTAGCTTTAGGTGCACACTGTGCAGAGGACGCACTACACTAACTTGTAAATACTGCAGCTGCCTGCGGTACTGTACTAATAGGATCAGAAGAACACCACTCATTTTCTTCAAGTAGCTTTAGGTGCAAACTGTGCAGAGGACGCATTACACTAACTTGTAAATACTGCAGCTGCCTGCGGTACTGTACTAATAGAATCAGAAGAACACCACTAATTTTCTTCAGGTAGCTTTAGGTGCACACTAACTTGTAAATACTACAGCTGCCTGCGGTACTGTACTAATAGGATCAGAAGAAGACCACTAATTTTCTTCAGGTAGCTTTAGGTGCACACTGTGCAGAGGACGCCCTACACTAACTTGGAAATACTGCAGCTGCCTGCAGTACTGTACTAATAGGATCAGAAGAACACCACTAATTTTCTTCAGATAGCTTTAGGTGCACACTGTGCAGAGGACGCACTACACTAACTGTAAATACTGTAGCTAATAGGACTAATAGGATCAGAAGAACACCAGCAATTTTCTTCAGGTAGCTGTAAATACTGTAAAAACACCTGCCTGCCTGTCAGTAGTAGGAAGAGAATAACAGGAACAGTTCTAGCTAAACTGAATACAACACCTAGGATGTATATATATACACAATAGTCTATTGCAGTCTAAGCAGGCGGCCTTATATAGTGTGAGGCGTGTACTAAACCCCCTGAGCCATAATTGGCCAAGGCCACCCTGGCCTTGGCCAATTACGGCTCTCTGTACAGACCGCGCTGTGATTGGCCAAGCATGCGGGTCATAGTGCATGCTTGGCCAATCATCAGCCAGCAATGCACTGTGATGCTGCAGTGAATTATGGGCCGTGACGCGCCACTCAAACACACAATGTTTGAGTCGAACATGCGTTCGATTCGAACATGAAGCTCATCCCTAGTCCACAGGCAAAGGTGGACATGGTCCATCCTCAGACAGGGCATCATTTCCTCTGTTTAGTGATGTTGCCCATGCTATCCAGCCACAGCATGCAGAGGAGGTGGTGGACTGGCTTACTAAACCATCTTCAACCTCCTCATCCTCTATCACCCAAGCAGAGACTAGTGCGCAGGCCACTACAGCTGCCAGAGTGGCTAAATCTGCCTCCTTGTCCACAGCTATTCCTGCCATGCTCCAGCATCAGGCATGGAGGAGTCAGCTGAGTTATTTGAACACAGCGTCAGCCACTTGCTCCTTGCCGATGCACAGCCATTACTTGATTCTGATATTGGTTCTGAGGTTGAGAAAGGCAGGAACATGAGCCTAAAGAGAGGGGAGAACACTGGTAAACAACAAATTGGCCGTCATGTTCCCCCCGCCACAGTGTATTGCGAAGTTGTCCCAGTGATAATGAGGATGGAAGGGATGATGATGATGATAAGGTCACTGATGCAACTTGGGTGCAGAGCCATTCTGCATAAAGTGCCATGCTGTGCTTCAGCTGGTCTGTCTAGGGGACAGGAGCCACCCCGGAGCAGAGATTCTTGCAGATCTGCAGAGACAGACCCTGGGGTGGTTCGCGCCATGCCAGCTGAAGCCAGGAATGGTGGTGTATGATAATGGCACAAACCTCCTATCCGCCCTTAGACAGGGAAAATGTTGCAGCATTTTTTAAATAGGTACCCAGGGTTGGAAGATCTGCTAAAGCAGGCCCTAAGAGTCTGTAGCCATTTTAGGCTCGGTTGGCAGAAATTCAGTAGGGAATTCCACCTGCCAGTAAACCGCCTGATTTGTGACATGCCCACCAGGTAGAACTTGACTTTGGCAATGCTGCAGCAGCTGCACATGCAGCAGAGCACCATCAATGAGTACCTGTGTAAGTATGGCATAAGGACAGGCTCAGGCCGGCTCAACTTTTTTTCCCCACGCCAATGGCTGCTGATAAAGGATGCATGCACTGTACTGTTACCATTTGAGGAGGCCACGTGGATGATGAGCTGAGACAATGCATGCATTAGTGAAACAAACCCTGTTGTGTTCCTGCTGGAGCAGACTCTCCGTGGCATTATGGACAGTGCACTCGAGGCAGAGCACTGAGAGGAAGAGGATGACTTCCTTTCCTCTCAAGGGCTGCTTTATGCAGTCACCATTCTTCCTACGCCACAGAACACACAAGAGAAGAAGGAGGAGGAGGATTCTGGCAGCTTTGGGGGCACTTTTCTGTGTTTCCACCTCCAGGGATCTAAGCAGGCATTCTGGATACCCCCTAATGGGCACAGCAAGTGTGCAGACCCTGAAACTCATCTGTGGGATCTCAACAACACAGTCACTCAGCCCATCACATTGGGCCAAATCGGCCCATCACATTGGGCCGATTTGGCATGCGATTTGACATTGCATGCCAAATCGGCTACTATTGCCGGCAATGGCACCATCCGAATCGATGTGGCGCCGACTTTGTGGCATCGCACCAATTCTCAAAAGTAGTTCCTGTACTACTTTTGGCGACTTCGGGGATGATTTGAATAGACATCTATGCATGAACCAGCACAGATGTCTGTCAAATCGCCCCCCAAAGTCAGATTGCATTGCCAGTTTGAAATTGTGCGACTTCAGCTGAACTTGCTCGATTTCTAACCCGCAGCAGTGTGAACCTAGGCTAAGAGATAGAAGAGACTGTCAAGGGTTGTAACTTTGCAGCATTGTCTAAACACAAACATATGGACTGACCCCTCAGTACTCCAGGCCATGTGAAATACAGAATCTTATTATACAGCAGACATGATACAACCTTGTTATCTTTCATGATATGACAAGAGCAGGTAAAGCTCTGGTGGAAGTTTTCTCATTTCATTGAAACCCAATCACACAATCTGTGAGGACAGCTGTGAAGTGCCCTGTGCTCTGCTACATCTTTAAATAGAATCAAGCGTCACAGACTGTCCACGTGTATTAAACCGACATTATTTTATGCAAGTTGGAGAAACTTTAACTTTATTTATAAGGATCTGAAATCATCACTTCTACAGAAATCCAGCCAGGTAAGAAGGTGAATGTAAATCTCTCAAATATGCTGCAATGTTGTATAGAGACTACTGAGCCATTCCAATCCATTTATGCACCAGAAGAGCTTACACTCTAATGATCCCAACACAGTCATAGTTACATAGTTATTCAGGTTGAAAAAAGACACAAGTCCATCTAGTTCAACCATAAAAATAAATAAACAAATAAAAAATAATATCACACAATACCATACCCAATCCTATACCCACAGTTGATCCAGAGGAAAGTGAAAAACCCCAGCAAAGCATGATCCAATTTGCTACAGCAGGGGAAAAAATTCCTTCCTGACCCCGAGAGGATTTTCCCTGGATCCACTTTACCTATAAATGTTAGTACCCAGTTATATTGTGTGCATTTAGAAAAGGCCTTTCTTAAAGCAATCTACTGAGCTGGCCAGAACTATTACTATTGTTATTATACAGGATTTATATAGCGCCGAGAGTTTACGCAGCACTTTACAACATTAGGGCAGATAGTACAATTACAATACAATTCAATACAGGAGGAATCAGAGAGCCCTGCTCGTTAGAGCTTACAATCTAGGAGGGAAGGTCAAGTTATAACAAAAGGGTAATAGCTGTGGGGGATGAGCTAATGGAGAAAATAGTGCAGTTGTTAGATGGAGGCAGGATAGGCTTCTTTGAAGAGGAAAGTTTTCAGGGATTGTCTAAAAGTGGATAAATTTGGAGACAGTCTGACAGATTGGGGTAGGGAATTCCAGAGGATGGGCGAGGCTCGAGAGACGCCCTGGAGGCGGATATGGGAGGAGGTGATGAGGGAGCTAGAGAGCAGGAGGTCTTGGGAGGAACGGAGAGGGTGATTAGGCTGTATTTTGGGACTAGGCTAGTGATGTAGCTGGGGGCAGAGTTGTGGATGGCTTTGTAACTTATTGTTAGTATTTTTAATTTAATTAGTTGGGCAAGTGGCAGCCAATGGAGGGATTGGCAGAGAGGGGTAGCAGACACTGAGCGGTTTGTAAGGTGGATAAGTCTGGCAGCAGCATTCATGATGGACTGAAGGGGGGATAGTCTAAGGTAAGCCAATGAGGAGGGAGTTGCAGTAGTCGAGGCGAGATATAACCAGGGAGTGAATCAGGAGCTTTGTGGTTTCATTGGTTAGAAAGGGACGTAGTTTAGAGATGTTGCGGCGCTTGAGGCGGCAAGCTTTGGAAAGTGATTGGATGTGGGGGCGAAAGGAGAGTTCAGAATCCAGGATAACACCTAGCCCCTGACATGTGGGGATGGGTGGATGGTTGTGCCTTTGCTCTTGACAGATAAGTCAGGGGAAGAGGCACGTGGGGGAGGAAATATTATACTGTAAGCTCGGTTTTGGACAAGTTGAGTTTGAGGAAGTGGTGTGACATCCATACAGATATGTCGGTTAGTAAGTTAGTGATGCATGAGAAGACTGATGGAGTGAGTTGAGGGGTAGAGAGATAGATTTATGTGATGTCAGCGTAGAAATGATATTGAAAGCCATGAGAGGCTACCAGCTGACCCAGGGAAGAGGTGTAGACTTAAAATAAAAGAGGTCCAAGAACAGAACCTTGGGGGACCCCGACAGAGAAGGGAAGAGCAGTGGAGGAAGTAGAATTGTAAGTGAAAGTGCGGTGGGATAGGTAGGATGAGAGCCCCTGAAGAGCACAGTCACGGAGACCGAGGGAGTAAAGTTTTTTTAGGAAGAGGGGGTGGTCAACCATGTCAAAGGCAGCTGAAAGGTCCAGAAGTAGAAGTACAGAATAGTGTCCGTTGGTTTTTGAAGTTAGTAGGTCATTTGTGAGTTTTAAACGAGCAGTTTCTGTGGAGTGTTGGGGGCGAAATCCAGATTGAAGGAGATCAAGAAGGTTGTCCTTAATGAGGTGGTCACTCGATTGGTTGTAAACCAGGCGTACAAGGAGTTTAGAGGAAAATGGGAGCAAGGAGATAGGGCGTAGGTTGTTAAGATTGGAAGGGTCCAAGGACGGCTTTTTAAGTATGTGGGTGACCAGTGCATGTTTTAGAGCATTGGGGAAAATGCCAGAGGTGAGGGAGAGATTGAAGATGTGGGTTAGAGAGTGTAGAATGGAGTCAGAGGGCGACTGTAGCATTTGAGAGGGAATAGGGTCCAGCGAACAGGTGGTTAGGTGGGCGATAGAAAGGAGTTTAGCAACTTCGTCTGTAGTAGCAGATTTGAATGAGGGGAGTGTCAGTTGTACCTGATGACATGGGGTCTTAACTGGGGGAGATACCTGAGTGGAGATTTCATCACGGATTGTATCAATCTTGTTTTTGAAGTGATTAGCGATCTCCTGGGCAGTGAGTGAGTCAGTGGGTGGAGGCGGTGGAGGACGAAGTAGAGAGTTGAAGGTAGAGAAGAGTTTACGAGGACTGGATGAGAAGATGTTAATGAGAGTTGTAAAATAGGTTTGCTTGACAGTGTGGAGGGAAGAATAGTATTTTTGAAGGGCAGATTTGTATTGGTTGAAGTCTTTGAGAGACTTAGTCTTGTGCCACAGACGCTCAAGAGCTCGACTACGTTTTTTGAGAATTTTAGTGTCATCTGTTTGTCAGGGTTGTAGGGGTCGAGGCCTGATTCTGTGTGTAGCGAGGGGAGCAAGCTTGTCCAGGGTGGAGGACAGGGATTTATTGTAGATGGACGTGACTTGGTTGGGGCAGGACAGGGGAGAGATTTTGTCATAGAGGTGGTCAGTAGCAGAATAGAGGAGAGAGGAGTTGAAGTTGCAAAAGTTTCTACGGGTGATGGAGGGAAAGGTGGTGGAAGACAGGGGGAGAGAGAAACTAATAAGGTGGTGGTCGAAGAGAGAGGAAAAGGATTGTTTGAGAAGTTGCATGGAGTGCATAGGTAGGAGAATACAGGATCAAGGGTGTTGCTATCAGAGTGAGTAGAAGCCTGTACCCACTGCTTCAGGTCAAATGAACAGGTTAGACTAATGCTGCGTACACACGACTGGATTTTATGGCATACTTGGTCCGGCGGACCGGAGTCTGTCGGACAATCCAATCGTGTGTGGGCTCCAGCGTACTTTTTTTTCCTCAAAATTTTGACGGACCTAGAAATGAACTGACGCTAGGGCAGCTATTGGCTACTGGCTATGAACTTCTTTGTTTTAGTCCGGTCGTACGTCATCACGTACGAATCCATCGGACTTTGGTTGATCGTATGTAGGCAAGTCCGTTAATTCGGAAAGTCCGTCGTAAATTCCGTCGAAAAGTCCGCCGGACAAAGTCTGTCGTAAAGTCCGCTTGTGTGTACGCGGCATAAGAAGTTTAGAAGTAGCAGGAGTGTTTGTATTTGCAGGGATGTTGAAATCATCGAGAAGGATTGTGGGAATTTCCGAAGAGAGAAAGTAGGGTAGCCAGGCAGAAAACTCATCAAGGAAAGTCGATAATGGTCCAGGGGGCCGGTAGATCACAGCAATTCTTAGGAAAGTTGGAGAGAATAGACGTATATAGTGGGTTTCAAATGATGAGAGGGAAAAAGAGGGAGGAGAGTGAATAACCTTGAAGGTGCTCTGGGGGGATAGGAGGAATCCCACTCCACCTCCCTTGCGTCCACTAGGCCTAGGGGAGTGAGTCCAGTGAAGGCCACCCTGGGATAGGGAAGCAGAAGAAGGGGTGTCAGATTCGTGGAGCCAGGTTTCGGTGAGAGCAAGTAGATTAAAGGAATTAGTGACAAAGAGGTCATGAACAGCGGTGAGTTTGTTGCAGACAGAGCGAGCGTTCCAGAGGTACAGCAGGTTGGCGTTGGGAAGAAGAGGAATGGAGACTAAATTGCGTAGATTGCGACTACTGCCAGAGGGTGTAGGGTGATGGGTGTGTTGGGTACAGTTAAATAAGGGAGGCCCATGGTTTGGGGAAATATCTCCAGCGGTTAGGAGACGCAGAAGTGTAAGGGAGGTAATATGAGAATACAATTTGTATGAGGGGACATGCTTCAGTATCCTAGGGTTTTTTTTTAGCAACTGGGCTTAGAGTTAGAAAGAGGTGATGAGTGCAGTAATAGGGTAATAGGGGGAGGGGAGAAGTGAAGGTGATATGTACATATTTTGGGGTGGAGCAGAGGGGCGAAGAAAAGAGAGTTTGTGAAGAGGAGGAGAGGTAAAGAATGCATGTTTCAGAGAGGAGGGAGTCTATTCCACATTTTCACAGCTCACTGTGAAGAAACCTTTCCGTATTTGTAGATGAAATCTCTTTTCCCCTAGGCGTAAAGAGTGCCCTCTTGTCCTCTGTGTTGAATGTAAAGTGAATAACACAACACCAAGTTCACTATATGGACCCCTTATATATTTGTACATGTTGATCATATCCCCCCCTAAATCTCCTCTTCTCAAGAGAGAATAAATTCAGTTCCTCTAATCTTTCCTCATAGCTGAGCTCCTCCATGCCTCTTATCAGTTTGGTTGCACTTTCTCCAGTTCCCCAATATCCTTTTTGAGAACTGGTGCCCAAAACTGAACTGCATATTCCAGATGAGGTCTTACTAATGATTTGTACAGGGGCAAAATGATATCGCTATCTCTGGAGTCCATACCTCTCTTAATGCAAGAAAAGACTTTGCTCGCTTTGGAAACCGCAGCTTGGCATTGCATGTTATTATTGAGATTATGATCTACCAAAACTCCAAGATCATTCTCCACTACGGATTCCCCCAGTTGTACTCCCCCTAGTATGTATGATGCATGCATATTCTTAGCCCCCAAGTGCATAACTTTACATTTATCAACATTAAACCTCATCTGCCACATAGTCGCCCAACTAGACAGTGCATTGAGGTTGGCTTGCAAATTGGAGACATCCTGTAAGGACGTTATTCTACTGCATAGCTTGGTGTCATCTACAAAGACTGAAATAGTCACACACTATTATTACACATCTATATAATGCTGACATATTGTACAGTGCTGTATAGCGAGCACTATTCACATCAGCCTGTACACCTGGGGAGCTTACACTCTATTGTTCCACCATAGTCACACATGATTATTATTATTATACATGACATGTTCCGCAGTATTGTACAGAAAACACTAATCTAGTCATGTCTCTGCACCAGAGGAATTTACATTGTAACCTCCCTCCACACTCACATACTATTAAAATCCATTTAACGTATATACTCGAGTATAAGTCGTTCCGAGTATAAGTCGAGGCCCTAATTGACCACAAAAAAATGGGAAAAACTTATTGACCCGAGTATAAGATGAGGGTGAGAAATGCACAGCTACTATAAGTGGAAAAGAGGGTCAACAATGCCCATTTGCAGCCTTACTGTGCCCATTTGCATGCCTCACTGTGTCCATTTGCAGCCATAGGTCCCCCGAACTTGAAACTCGGTAGTTAAGGGTTCCTAGATGCCCCCTAGCTGCAGCCAAAATTTGGGGTCTCTGAACCCAAAGGGTCCGGAAATGACTAGGAACCCCAAATTTGGTGTGCAAACCCAGTGGAACTTGCACCATAAAATATCCAAAGCTGGGGTTTCTAGCACCAAGTGGCCCCGAGATACAGGGCCCCTAAAATTGGTTCAGAAAATGTCAAGCACTTTTCTGCAGCAGAGAATGACATTTTCCGAACCGAATTTGGGGCCCCACATCTCAGGGCCACTTAGAGATAGGAACTCCAGCTTTAGATATGTTATGGTACTAGTTCCACTGGGTTTGCACACCAAATTTGGGGTTCCTAGCACCATGTGGCCCCGAGATAGGGGGCCCCAAAGTCGGTTCGGAAAATGAAATTTTTTGCTGCAGGAAAGTGCTTGACTCGAGTATAAGTCGAGGGGGGCACTTTCAGCACAAAAAAATGTGCTGAAAAACTCGACTTATACTCGAGTATATATGGTATACAGCTGTGACATATTCCTCAGAGAACACTGAGCCATTGACATAACTCTGCACCAGAGGAGCTTACACTTTAATGTCCCACCACAGTCACACTATTAGGATTATACATTTATATAGCTCTGATATATTCTGCAGTGCCGTACAGAGGGCACCAAGCCATTCTCATAACTCTGCACCAGAGGAGCTTAAGCTCTAATGTCTCCACCACAGTCACACATTATTATTATTATACATTTATATAGCTCTGATATATTTCACAGTGCTGTACAGAAAACATTGGGCCATTCACATAATTTTCTGCATCAGAAAAACTTACTGATGAGCTGATTGTGCCTAGGTTTTGTTCTAGGGCTCTTCGTAAGTTAAAAGAAAGTTTAGAAATTGCAAACCTTCACGGAACCCAACAAGTATATGGGAGTCAAATTCTGCAAATTAACCACTTTACCCCCTTCATGACCAAGACATCTTTTGCTATTCAGCACTTTGCTACTTTACCTGGCAATTGCGCGGTCATACAACACTGTGCACAAATGAAATTTATATAATTTTTTTCAGACACATAGAGCTTTCTTTTGGTGGTATTTGATCACCACTGGGTTTTTTATTTTTTATTATATAAAGGAAAAAATATTGAAAACTTTGAAAAACCAAACAATAGTTTGTACTTTCTGTTATAGAACATAACCAATAAAATCACATTTCGTTATAAATTTAGGCCAAAATGTATTTTGCCAAAATGTCTTTGGTAAAAAAAAAGTCACTACCTTTTTGGTGTTAGACTTTTGGAGGAGAAATAATAACATTTTCTTACTTTCTATATACAATAAGACCCATGATGTAAAAGCTTAAAGAAGGGCATAGTCAATTCAGTTTTTTCCAAATTTCTAAAGACTTGCCTATCATTTCAAACAAACTGTTTGTAGAGCTGAGCCAAAAGGCCAAATGACCTGCAATCTCTGTCCCTTGAATAAAAGAATAGAAGGGACATACCCATAATAAAAGGATCTGAAGACAATCATCTGAATGACTTTCCAGAGGGAATCACACATCTCTAAACAAAATCTATCGAGGAGGCTTTACGAGTTTTTGATCAAGCTGGACATTGTCTAAATAGTTAGTATGGTTGTCTAGTCTCTTTTAAGGCAACTTGTATAAATTGTACCCTTATATTGTACTGGTTACCAGAGCTCCTAAATATTCTAGATATACTAGCAACACTATACAGTCAGATGCACATTATGATGATATGAACGCTTTTTACAAAATATTACACATAAATATTTCAGGTTAAATAATTCTGCTCTACAATGACCCTTGGTGGTTAAAAGAAGCAGTGATGGTCCTCCCTTTTGGGCTAGGGTTATCAAAATTTTTATCAGTTCATTGTTCATGGTAGTATGTAAGACCACCGGCCATTACCCAAAGAACACACAGACGGACACACACACACTTCATCCATCAACTTCATACATTCCATAAACTCAAGCATACTTATAAGCCCCACCCACTGTCATGAAGACTTGTTGACGCCTTATACTCTAAAACTTTAAGGACGCAAGCTGCAGCTCCTCTTTAAGCAGACTTCTTGGAAACCACAGCAGCCATTTTAGGAAAATCTGGTAACCACCATTTTAGGCCAGCAGCCATTTTGGAAAGGGTAATTATACTGTATTGATTTTTACCTTATATTCATTGTTTTATTTGAAAATATTGATTATTGATTTTGATTATACAGTTAGATAACTATTTTCCCGCGAAGCGATAACCAATTGAAAGATTTTTCTCTAAGCTTTATTTTTACATTACAATGTTTGTAATTTTTCCTTCTGTTGACATAGCAGAGGTCTATTCTATTTCACGCTGTTGATCACTTACCTGCAGTATAGTAACAGTTGTCGGTTGAATTCGTGAAATACAGACATTCTGTCTAATCGTATATATAGTAGATCAAAGAAGTGTAGCGCTGATATACATACAAAAACGGTGTGGTTTATGTGCTATGAATGTGATATATAAAACCAAGTGTGGTATTGAAAGACAAAAATAACTTGCTGGAATGCACAGAGTGTAAATATCAATAAATGAAATATATTGAACAACAGTCCACAAAAATGTAAGAAGTAAGAAGTCTTTCAATAGTGATGACACCCAACCAGTACGGATAAGGATAGATTGTCTGTAGTTACTTTCATCAAGACTTAAAGGTAAGTGAATGAATACTCTTAGCGACTGAGATGGACACACATGTTGTACGACACTGAGTCAAATGGGCTCAGGATCCTATGCGGCCTTGGAGTTGCACACAGGGAAGGATCAGGATGGTCCAATGCGATGTCCTCAGCTCCTGATTTCCAAACTCCACAGGTGGTCTGTGGTCTAAGAAGGTGTCGCCCAGGTATAATTCCTCTTTAGCTCCAGGGACCGAGCATATGGAAAAAGAAAATGGAAGACTCCGGATGATGCAGGTCAAACCAGATGGTTTATTGAAATATGTCATGAACAATGACATGATAAAAAAGTGATCACAAAAATGCTAGCCCAACGTGTTTCGACACTAGAAGGTCTTTAACAGGGGCATGCCAGAGACGCACTGCGCATGCACGAGCCGCACTGCGCGCTGTGATTGGCCGGGCAATCTTCCGGGACCTGTCACGTGTCCCAGAAGATTGCACAGAGGGAAGGGGGGAGAGGTAAACTTCCTTCCGGCTCCGTGGAGCCAGAGGAGGAAGTGGGAGCTGAATGTCCCTAAAAAGAGGGTATCCCCCCCCATAAAAAATGACATGCCAAATGTGGCATGTCAGGGGGTTACCTTCACTTAAAGCAGAAGTTCCATTTTTGGGTGGAACTTCGCTTTAAACTGAACTCTGGGAATTAGACAAAATCTAATGAGCATTTAAACCTTGCAGTGTGTGGTACATTTTGTCTAATTCCCATTCAAATTTCAAAGATGTCCAAAAATAATCCCCCATAATGTCCAAAAATAATGTCCCACGATATCCAAAAAATAATGTCCCACGATTTCCAAAAAATAATGTTCCACAATGTCCAAAAGTATTGTCCCTCGATGTCCAAAAAATAATGTTCCATGATGTCCAAAAAGCAGTTTTAATTCTGGCAGCAACTTTCGATTTAGTTTTAGTCTTAGTCTTAGGACTAAAATGGCATTTTAGTTTTAGTCCCATTTTAGTCTTCTGCAATTGTTTTAGTTTTAGTTAGTATTTAGTCAACTAAATCTCCAGTACATTTTAGTCGACTAAAACCTCCAGTACATTTTAGTCGACTGAAACTCATTTTAGTCGTCTAAAATCTAATGGGTGTAGTTAAATTAAAAATAATGGTTGACCTTGCGCTACAGTATCTATCTAGCAAAAAAGAAGAAAAAAGAGAGTGGCCCTAATAGTAAGGTCCAGTAAATAAATGTCACAGTTATGTAAATTAAATTGTAATTAAATTGTAAATGCATTAGTTAACATTTCTCTACAATTTCCAAACTCATTATATACTGCTGAAAAATCTCATATGTTATTATTTAAGGTATTGAGGTATGTACATGCACTAAAGGCCAGTGTTCATTTTGAAGTCAAATTTAGTTTTAGTCTTATGCCCCGTACACACGGTCGGATTTTCCGATGGAAAATGTCCGATCGGAGCGTGTTGTCGGAAATTCCGACCGTGTGTGGGCTCCATCGGACATTTTCCATCGGATTTTCCAACACACAAAGTTGGACAGCAGGAGATAAAATTTTCCGACAACAAAATCCGTTGTCGGAAATTCCGATCGTGTGTACACAAATCCGACGGACAAAGTGCCACGCATGCTCAGAATAAATAAAGAGATGAAAGCTATTGGCTACTGCCCCGTTTATAGTCCCGACGTACGTGTTTTACGTCACCGCGTTTAGAACGATCGGATTTTCCGACAACTTTGTGTGACCGTGTGTATGCAAGACAAGTTTGAGCCAACATCCCTCGGAAAAAATCCTAGGATTTTGTTGTCGGAATGTCCGAACAAAGTCCGACCGTGTGTATGGGGCATTAGTCTTTTGACTAAAATGCCATTTAGTCGTATTTTAGTCATCTCAATTGTTTTAGTATTAGTTGACTAAAATAGTATTCATTTAGTCGACTAAAATGTTTTAGTCATTTTAGTAGACAAAATAAACACCGCCAAAAAGAGTGTCACACAAAGTAAATGTCCCACTACGATCCTCTGCTGCCAATTCTCTTCTGCCAATATTCTTGCCACAAATGATAGCATAGCTTCAATACTGTCATTTACAGCAATAGTAGATTCTACAATACTGGCAGTCACATGGTTAATGATGTCAGCCAGTATCCCTGGCCTCACTGTTTACTTTTAGCAGGGGTCGGGAATTCAGCCCTGGATGGCCTGTCATTTAGCAGTAGTGGTAGTATCACATCCACTAATGCATGATTTCCCGCACAGCAGGATGGTGGCCAAACAGGTCATTTAGTTCACTAGTTCACCAAAGCTTGAAAATGTTCGTGAGAAGGCCTTCAGGGCCCTGTACTCAAACCTCATTCCTAGAGCTTACACTGTAATGTCCCACCTCAGTCACACACAATTATTATTATTTTACCTTTATAAAGCTCTAATATATTCTGTAGTGCTTTACAGAGAACACTGATCCATTTACATCAGTCTCTTCACTAGAGACACCTACACTCTAATATCCCAGCACAATCACAAGTAGGCACTTCTCCTTTCTAATGATCATATATATTCTATGCCAATATCACTTTTGTACAACATGGGAGAAAGTCATGTGACTGGCCTGTAATCTTTCATATAACAAGATATATTTCATTTTCTGTAGCGAGTATAATCAAATTTCTGAAATGACTGTGAAATCAATCATCACATTTGCTGCAAATTAAACAGACGTTTAGATTTATGTTACAAGGCATGTAGGGGTCTGACCATGGCTGGAGACTCACATTGCTCAGAGATTGATCTGCATTGTGAGAGCTGCAGAGCAGATATCATAAGGAAAAAAGTGAAAGCCGGCACACACACACATAATGTATAAAGTGAAAGCCGGAAAACACACATCATAAAGAATAAAGTGAAAACCGGCACACACACATCATAATTAATAAAGTGAAAGGGAGGCCCATGTCATACTTGCAATGCAGTCAGTACTAGTAAAGTGTCAGTGATAGGATCGCTAATATGGGCAGGAATAACACTCCCCTCCTTGTATGTGTATTGCTGCCAAAAATGCTGCTTGTGACCAATAGCAAAGTCTGGTGAACCCCAAACTGTGTGGAGAGAATGGGAGAGTCGTACTGAACTCAGTACCTTGCTTATTTTCCCCAGAATCCACAAGTCAATAACAAAAATAGTCAGGTTTAAATCTGTGCTAGGCATTCATGGAATGTGACACATACAGGCAACCACAGTTCAGCTTCAGACACGTTTAAACCTCCACTAGCAGGGTCTTCAAACAACTGCCAAAGAGATCCTGTTGTAAACAGCACTGTCATAAACAGTCTAAGCAGTTTGAGCAATGCACATCTGTGAGTCTGGTTTTTGACCTGAAACTGAACTTTAACTTTACATTTTCAACCCTAATTCATAATCTATAACTCTTACTGTAATTGAATTACCAACATAAAAAGTGGTTACCTTAATGCATAAGATGATACCAATCAGTTAGACGCCAAACACACCTAACTTACAATGTCCAGAAGACTAATAGGATACAGAGAAATATGCATATGATCTATATCATATTTGTTATCTAACAAATCCTAATTTCATTCTGCCAAATAAGATACTGATTGCAGTGGTGGCTGGTGGGCAAACAACAGCGGCTCTGGTGTCCTCTAGCAAGGCAGACCTGCAGGCAACGGCTCCAGTGTCCTCTTATCTAGCATGGCGGTTTCCGCAGTGCATCTCCTCCTAGGCTCTAGGCGTCCAATAGGATCGCCTGACGTTTTCTCCGATCAGGAAATGGGTCTCATGATTTAGGGGAGGAGATTTAGTGTGAAAATAGCAAATATTAATTCTCTATCATGCACCCCGAGCCCACCCTTTTTTGAAGCCTATTAGAGCCTCTGGCTCTAATCACGTGCTTCAAAAAAACACACACCCCTACTGGAATCCATAGTCCAGCTTGTTAAAGATTATAGAAGAATGAGCGTGGAGGTGAGTATGAGCTGCTTGAAATATTCCGAGGGCTCTGACCAATCCCCAACAGATGGGTTGGCAGGGGGCAGGTGGTGCTGGGATCAGTAGCCCTTTGGTCTGGTATAGATTTTAAGGGGAACCCCAGTCCAAAATAAAAAAAGGCGTAGGGTCCACCTCAAAATCCAAACTAAACCCTTATCCGAGCATGAAGCCCGGCAGGTCAGGAAAAGAGGGGGACGAGCGAGCGCACCCCCCTCCTGGACCATACCAGTCCACATGCCCTCAACATGGGGGGGTCGGTGCTTTGGGGCGGGGGGGCTCTGCACCCCCCACCCCAAAGCACCTTGTCATGCTGATGGGGACAAGGGTCTCTTCCCCACAACCCTGGGTGGTGGTTGTGGGGGTCTGCGGGCAGGGGGCTTATCGAAATCTGAAAGCCCTTTAACAAAGGGGCCCCAGATTCCGGCCCCTCACCCTATGTGAATGAGTATGGTGTCCATTGTACCCCAACCCATTCACCTCAAAAAAAGTGTCAAAAAGAAATAAAACCAGCACACAGGTTTTTGCCAAAGTTCTTTATTAAAGCAACTCCAGCGTCTCTTCTCCCTCCAATGTTGTCTTCATCCACCAGTTCTTCTTGCTGCGCTGATGTCTTCTTCCTCTGCTGGTTCTTCCTCTGGTCCTTCTTCTTTCTGCTGTCTTCTTCCTCTGCCTGTTCTTCCTCTGGTTCTTCTCCCAATGCTAAATCACGCTGTAAATGTTAGCTCCGGGGTGTGCCATTACATCCGGCGACGTCATCCGGAGACCTCGCCCCATTGTGACGTCACCACTCCATCATGCCCCAAGCGTTTTAAAAACATCCTTAACAATGGACAACAGATGACTCATCTGCTGTCAGCAGGGTTCCCCACTGACAGCTGAATGTAAATAAAACAATTGGCGACAAAATAATTGAAAAAAATCAGCTTACCCCTCAAAATCGATACCAGATTCTTATCCGAGCATGCAGAAGCACAAGCAAAGGCCCCCCTCCTGAACCATACCAGGCTATATGTCCTCAACATGGGGGGTGCTTTGTACACCAAAGGCCTCTTCCCCACAACCCTGGCCCGGTAGTTGTGGGGGTGCGGGATTACTTAACAGAATCTGGAAGCCCCCTTTAACAAGGGGGTCCCCAGATCCAACCCCCCCATGTGAATGAATGTGGGGTCCCTACAGCATTTTTTTTGTTTTTGCTGTTGGGTTCCCCTTAAAATCCATACCTGAAAGGGTCTGGTATGGATTGGGGGTAACCCCCATGTTTTTTTCCCAATTTTTATTGCCAGCAATTGTCTTGTTTATATTCAGCTGTCAGTGGGGTCCCCACTGACAGCTGATGAGTCGTCTGTTGTTGAGGACACAGCAGCCGGCTTGCGGGCCTGCTCCTTAACAACCAGCTATGCGTTGGTTTGTTAAGGAAGCCGGCAGTCCGCTGGCTAAAATTTTAAAAAAAGCTGGAAACTGGTGCTTAGCAGAGATTAACAGTGTTTAGGAACTTCTAGGAGCTGTCAGCTTTTTTTCTGCTTGCAAATCGCTCCAAAAAACTAAAAAAAAAATCATTTTTTTCTGCTGCTACAAGCTGAAGCTTCAAAAATGCTTCTAGCCTACAATACTGTGCATGGACATATAAGAAAACACTAGCTGCAAGGAGCTTAAAAATAAGCTGGTGTGCATGGAGCCTGATTATTGCCCCACAAACGGAAAATTCTCTGTGTATGGTGAGGCTAAAGCCTCGTACACACGATCAGATTTTCCGCGACAAAACCTTTTGTCTGAAGGCGTGTGCCTGGATTTTGTCTTGCATTCAAATGATACATAATTGTCAGCCAACAAACACGAACGTAGTGACAAACTAGATGTACTACGAGCCGAAAAAGAGGACGTTCAATTGTCAGGCACCACCCTTTGTGCTCCTTCTGTTAATTTTCGTGTCAGTAGAAGTTTCGTGAGTGTTGATTCGTGCTTTTCATTTTGCGCTTTTTAGTTAGTTTCTGAACGGCCGTTCGTCAACCAGTCATGTTGCGGAATCGGAGGAGATAACGTGTCATTTATTATTGGCCTTGGCGTTATTGCTTTGACCCAAGTCCAGTCCTGGAACAGGAGGAGGAGGATTTCTTGGACCAAAAATTGGTTGCTTTATTAATCGTGATCAATTATGTCATATGCCTTTGCGCGGGAGCTCCAGGAGAATAATCCAGATAATTTTCATAATTATCTCCGGATTACGGACCCCTGCTTTCACCAACACTTGGCATTGTTGACCCCCTATATTAAGAAGCAAGACACATGTATGAGGCTTTTATTTTATTTTTTGGTTGAATAATGATTTGATTTGGTATATTTTCTATATTTGTGGATGCATAGAATGTACTTTTTGGTTAAGTTCTATTGGCAGATAGGGATGAGCCGAACACCCCCCGGTTCGGTTCGCACCAGAACCTGTGAACGGACCGAAAGTTCGCACGAACGTTAGAACCCCATTGACGTCTATGGGACTCGAACGTTCGAAATCAAAAGTGCTCATTTTAAAGGCTAATTTGCACGGTTTTGTCCTAAAAAGGGTTTGGGGACCCGGGTCCTACCCCAGGGGACATGTATCAATGCAAAAAAAACTTTTAAAAACGGCCGTTTTTTCGGGAGCAGTGATTTTAATGATGCTTAAAGTAAAAAAAAAAAAGTGAAATATTCCTTTAAATATCGAACCTGGGGGGTGTCTATAGTATGCCTGTAAAGTGACGCGTGTTTCCCGTGTTTAGAACAGTCCCTGCACCAAATGTCATTTTTAAAGGAAAAAATCTCATTTAAAACTGCTTGCGGGTTTAATGTAATGTCGGGTCATGGCAATATGGATGAAAATCAGTGAGACAAACGGCATGGGTACCCCCCAGTCCATTACCAGGCCCTTTGGGTCTTGTATGGATATTAAGGGGAACCCCGCACCCAAGTTAAAATAAGGAAAGGTGTGGGGCCACCAGGCCCTATATACTCTGAACAGCAGTATACAGGCGGTGCAAACAAGGCAGGGACTGTAGGTTTGTTGTTAAGTAGAATCTCTTTGTAATTTTGAACGGGTACATTTTTAATGTGTTTAGCTCCAGCCAAAAAATCTTTTTTAAGCTTTTTGGAAAACATAGGGAAGGGTTATCACCCCTGTGACATTTGTTTTGCTGTCTTTCCTCCTCTTCAGAAGATTTCACCTCACTTTTTGTCCCAATGAAAAATGTTTTTTGAAAATTTGGGTTTTTTTGTGGAACAAGGATTGGAAAGCATCAGTGGAAAGGAGAATTTTTTTTCCCATATTAACTCTTACAGGAGAGAATTTCCCTTCCTAGGGGTAGATTTCATCTCACTTCCTGTTGTCTCCTTCCGTTTGCAAGTAGGAGTCGTTTGTAAGTTAGATGTTTGAAAGTAGGGTCCTGCCCTATATACTCAGCAGAAATTTGGGCCTTAGGTGTTGCTGTGGCCACAACACTGTAAGCCCTCACAGGGCCCTGCTGTGAAATATTAGATCAAGAATTGTAATTACATGCCCCTGTTGAACAGGAGCTGAAAAATTAGGCCTCAGGCACTGGTGCTGGTGCCACAACACTGCAACCCCTCACAGACACTCTAGTTGGAACGCAGGAACGAGCCCTGCTGCAAAGCATTGCATCAAAAATTGTAATTACACGCCCCTGTTAGACAATAGCAGAAAAATTGGGCCTTGGGCACTGGTGCTGGTGCCACAACACTGCAACCCTTCACAGACACTCTAGTTGGAATGCAGGAACGAGCCCTGCTGCAAAGTATTGCATCAATAATTGTAATTACACGCCCCTGTTAGACAGGAGCAGAAAAATTGGGCCTTGGGCACTGGTGCTGGTGCCACAACACTGCAACCCCTCACAGACACTCTCGTTGGAATGCAGGAACGAGCCCTGCTGCAAAGTATTACATCAAAAATTGTAATTACACGCCCCTGTTAAACAGGGGCTGAAAAATTGTGCCTTAGGCACTGGTGGTGGCGCCCAGAACCAAAAATGTTCTTACAAGCTATCAGCGTGATGATTGAAGAGGAAGAGGATAATTACTCAGGGATAGTCACTCAGCATAGGCAGTCTTTGAAGGGATCTGAGATTTCAAAAAAAATTATTCGGTTACATCAGCATCAGGTGCTTGGTAGCTGGTGGTGATCCAAGACTGATTCATTTTTATGAAGGTCAGTCGATCGACCGAGTCGGTGGACAGACGCACCCTGTGATCGGTTACCACGCCTCCAGCAGCACTGAATGTGCGTTCTGAAAGAACGCTGGATGCAGGACAGGCCAGTAGCTCAATTGCATACTGTGCAAGCTCTGGCCAGTGATCCATCCTCAAGACCCAGTAACCCAGAGGATTTTCGGTGGGAAAGGTGTCCAAGTCTGATCTTGCCCCTAGGTATTCCTGCACCATGTAAAACAGACGCTGGCGATGGTTGCTGGAACCGATCATACCTTGGGGCTGCGGACCAAAAAATTGTCTGAACGCATCGGTCAGACGGCCACCTTCTCCACCGCTCCTTCTTTGACTGACCGAAGCCTCAGCAACACGTTGTCCAGAAACAGGAGTTTGTAACCTCCCAGTCTCTGGGAACGCGTTGCACAGACCTTTCTGCAAGGCCTCCCGAAGATGTTTCATCCTCTGCTCCCTCTGCGATGGCAAGATAAGGTCCGCAACCTTACCCTTGTAACGTGGATCAAGGAGGGTTGCCAGCCAGTATTGGTCCTTCTCCTTGATACCACGAATACGAGGATTCTTACGCAGGCTTTGCAGGATCAGGGAGACCATGCAGCGTAGGTTTGCTGAGGCATTCGGTCCAGAGTCCTCTGGGTCACTAAGGACGACATGGTCCGCAGCCACCTCCTCCCAGCCACGTACAAGTCCATGGGTTTCTTGGGACTGATCCCTTAAAGACTGCTGCTGAGTGCCAGGCTCCACCTCCATACTGACACAATCTTCCTCCTCCTCCTCCTCCTCGTCCTCTTCCTGTGTGATCGGCGGGCACGCAGGAACACTGTCTGGATAAAGGGGGCCTTGAGAGCTAAGGAAGTCTTCCTCTTCCTGCCTCTGTTCTGCCTCAAGTGCCCTGTCCATTATTCCACGCAGCGTGTGCTCCAACAGGTGGACAGGGGGGACAGTGTCACTGATGCATGCACTGTCACTGCTCACCATCCTCGTGGCCTCCTCAAATGGTGACAGGACAGTGCATGCATCCCTGATCATGGCCCACTGGCGTGGGGAAAAAAAACCAAGCTCCCCTGACCCTGTCCTGGTGCCATAGTCGCACAGGTACTCATTGATGGCCCTCTGCTGTGTGTGCAGCCGCTACAGCATGGCCAACATTGAGTTCCACCTGGTGGGCATGTCACAGATTAGGCGGTTCTTGGGCAGGTTAAACTCCTTTTGGAGGTCCGTCAGCCGAGCACTGGCATTATATGACCGGCGGAAATGCACACAGACTTTCCTGGCCTGCCCCAGGACATCCTGTAAGCCCGGGTACCTGCCCAAGAACCGCTGCACCACCAAGTTAAGGACGTGAGCCAAACAGGGCACATGGGTCATTTGTCCCTGTCGGAGGGCAGAGAGGAGGTTGGTGCCATTGTCGCAAACCACCATTCCTGCCTTAAGTTGGCGTGGCGTCAACCACCTCTGAACCTGCCCCTGCAGAGCTGACAGAACCTCTGCCCCAGTGTGGCTCCTGTCCCCCAAGCACACCAGCTCAAGCACCGCATGGCATCTTTTGGCCTGCGTACTTGCGTAGCCCCTTGAACGACTACAGAGCACCGCTGGTTCCGAGGAAGAGGCCATGGAGGAAGAAGAAGAGGAGGGGGTGGAGGAGAGAGGTGTGTCACAATCATTAGCATTTTGGAGGCGTGGTGGCGGAACAACCTCCAACACTACTGCACCTTGTCCTGCATCCTTCCCAGCTGCCAGCAGAGTCACCCAATGCGCCGTGAAACTTAGGTAACGTCCCTGTCCATGCCTGCTGGACCATGAGTCAGTGGTAATATGCACCTTACCGCTGACCGCCCTGTCCAGCGAGGCATGGACATTGCCTTCCACGTGCCGGTAGAGAGCCGGAATCGCCTTCCGTGAGAAAAAGTGGCGTTTGGGTACCTGCCACTGAGGAACCGCACATTCCACAAACTCACAGAAGGGGGCAGAGTCTACCAACTGAAAAGGCAGCAGTTGAAGTGCCAGCAATTTTTCCAAGCTAGCATTCAACCGCTGGGCATGTGGATCCCTGGGAGCAAACTTCTTTCGGCGGTGCAGCAGCTGGGGCAGGGAAATTTGCCTGGTACAATCTGACGTCGGTGTACCAAAAGCAGATTGCCCACAAGTACTTGGCTGTGACACACCTAATTCCACACCTTCATTCCTCTCAGTGCAGGTCTCAGAGAGGACTGAAGGTCTAGTGGGGTTGGAAATCTCAGCTGATGAGGAGCAAGGAGAGGTCCTCTTTGTTCTTTGGTGTGGGTCTTTTAGATGCGCTTGCCAACGAACTGCATGGCAGGTCAACATATGTCTGGTCAAGCATGTGGTACCCAAGCGGGAGATGTTTTGGCCACGTGAGATACGCTTGAGACATATGTTGCAAATAGCAGCGGTGCGATCTGATGCACTCGTCTCAAAAAAGGCCCACACCAAAGAACTTTTTGAATAACGCGCAGAGACTGCAGCGCCCTGCACATGTGATGCAGTCAATGTGCTGCCCTTAGGCTGGCCCCTGGAGGGCATCCTGCCTCGTTGGTGATGTGCCGCCTCCTCCTCCTCCTCCTCTCTCCTATCAGGCACCCACGTTGAGTCAGTGACCTCATCATCCCCTCCCTCCTCATCACTGGAGCAAACCTGGCAGTATGCTGCAGCAGGGGGAGCGTGACTGCCAGATTGCTGTCCTTCTTGGGCACCCCCTCTGTCCGTGCTCATGTTACTGCCTTCATCGAGCTCAGTATCATTATCAGAGCCTTCCAAACCCTGGGCATCCTCCTGGAGCATGTACCCAACACTGTGGTCAAACAGTTCGAGGGACTCCTCAGGAGGACATGGTGGAGCTAGGGAAGGGGTCACTGATGACATTGAGCCGAGGGAAGAGGCCGCTGCTTTGCCAGACAAAGCACCCTGGGCATGGGTGAGAGAGGATGAGGAGGATGAGGACGGCTTGGTCATCCACTCGACCAAGTCTTCCACATGTTGCGGCTCAACACGGCCAGCTGCCGAAAAAAAGGCCAAGCGTGTCCCATGGCCACGTGCTGATGAGGATGCACCGTCTCCACGACCAGCACTAGACACAGAGCCTGCTTGCCCTCTCTTATTGGCTTGTGACTGTCTGCCTCTCCTTCTTGGCCTTCCAGACATACTAATGGCCTGTAGCTGCACTAAGCTGGGATATATATATATATATATATATATATATATATATATATATACTGCAGCTAGCAAAATCAACTGCCTGCCTGTAGTATGAGAACACCACCAACCTTCTACAGGTAGCTTTAGCTGAACACTGTGAGGTGGACGCACCCCACTAACTTGTAGGTTTAGCTGAACACTGTGAGCAGGACGCACTGCACTAACTGTAAATAGTCTAGCTGCCTGACCGTGGTACTAATAGGATCAAAAGAACACCAGTAATTTTCTTTAGATAGCTGTAAATACTTTAACAAGACAAGCCTGCCTGTCAGTAGGAAGATAACAGGAACGGATCTAGCTGAACACTGTGAGCAGGACGCACTGCACTAAATGTAAATAGTCTAGCTGCCTGACCGTGGTACTAATAGGATCAAAAGAACACCAGTAATTTTCTTCAGGTAGCTTTATATACTGTAACAAGACAAGCCTGCCTGTCAGTAGGAAGATAACAGGAACGGATCTAGCTGAACACTGTGAGCAGGATGCACTGTACTAAATGTAAATAGTCTAGCTGCCTGACCGTGGTACTAATAGGATCAAAAGAACACCAGTAATTTTCTTCAGGTAGCTTTATATACTGTAACAAGACAAGCCTGCCTGTCAGTAGGAAGATAACAGGAACGGATCTAGCTGAACACTGTGAGCAGGACGCACTGTACTAAATGTAAATAGTCTAGCTGCCTGACCGTGGTACTAATAGGATCAAAAGAACACCAGTAATTTTCTTCAGGTAGCTTTATATACTGTAACAAGACAAGCCTGCCTGTCAGTAGGAAGATAACAGGAACGGATCTAGCTGAACACTGTGAGCAGGACGCACTGTACTAAATGTAAATAGTCTAGCTGCCTGACCGTGGTACTAATAGGATCAAAAGAACACCAGTAATTTTCTTCAGGTAGCTTTATATACTGTAACAAGACAAGCCTGCCTGTCAGTAGGAAGATAACAGGAACGGATCTAGCTGAACACTGTGAGCAGGACGCACTGTACTAAATGTAAATAGTCTAGCTGCCTGACCGTGGTACTAATAGGATCAAAAGAACACCAGTAATTTTCTTCAGGTAGCTTTATATACTGTAACAAGACAAGCCTGCCTGTCAGTAGAAAGATAACAGGAACGGATCTAGCTGAGCACTGTGAGCAGGACGCACTGTACTAAATGTAAATAGTCTAGCTGCCTGACCGTGGTACTAATAGGATCAAAAGAACACCAGTAATTTTCTTCAGGTAGCTGTAAATACTGTAACAAGACAAGCCTGCCTATCAGTAGGACGATAACAGGAACGGATCTAGCTGAACACTGTGAGCAGGACGCACTGCACTAAATGTAAATAGTCTAGCTGCCTGACCGTGGTACTAATAGGATCAAAAGAACACCAGTAATTTTCTTCAGGTAGCTTTATATAATGTAACAAGACAAGCCTGCCTGTCAGTAGGAAGATAACAGGAACGGATCTAGCTGAACACTGTGAGCAGGACGCACTGTACTAAATGTAAATAGTCTAGCTGCCTGACCGTGGTACTAATAGGATCAAAAGAACACCAGTCATTTTCTTCAGGTACCTTTATATACTGTAACAAGACAAGCCTGCCTGTCAGTAGGAAGATAACAGGAACGGATCTAGCTGAACACTGTGAGCAGGACGCACTGTACTAAATGTAAATTGTCTAGCTGCCTGACCGTGGTACTAATAGGATCAAAAGAACACCAGTAATTTTCTTCAGGTAGCTGTAAATACTGTAACAAGACAAGCCTGCCTATCAGTAGGAAGATAACAGGAACGGATCTAGCTGAACACTGTGAGCAGGACGCACTGCACTAAATGTAAATAGTCTAGCTGCCTGACCGTGGTACTAATAGGATCAAAAGAACACCAGTAATTTTCTTCAGGTAGCTTTATATACTGTAACAAGACAAGCCTGCCTGTCAGTAGGAAGATAACAGGAACGGATCTAGCTGAACACTGTGAGCAGGACGCACTGTACTAAATGTAAATAGTCTAGCTGCCTGACCGTGGTACTAATAGGATCAAAAAAAACACCAGTAATTTTCTTTAGGTAGCTGTAAATACTGTAACAAGACAAGCCTGCCTGTCAGTAGGAAGATAACAGGAATGGATCTAGCTGAACACTGTGAGCAGGACGCACTGCACTAAATGTTAATAGTCTAGCTGCCTGACCGTGGTACTAATAGGATCAAAAGAACACAAGTAATTTTCTTTAGGTAGCTGTTAATACTGTAACAAGACAAGCCTGCCTGTCAGTAGGAAGATAACAGGAACGGATCTAGCTGAACTCTGTGAGCAGGACGCACTGCACTAAATGTAAATAGTCTAGAAGATAACAGGAACGGATCTAGCTGAACACTGTGAGCAGGACGCACTTTACTAATGTAAATAGTCTAGCTGCCTGACTGTGGTACTAATAGGATCAAAAGAACACCAGTAATTTTCTTTAGGTAGCTTTATATACTGTAACAAGACAAGCCTGCCTGTCAGTAGGAAGATAACAGGAACGGATCTAGCTGAACACTGTGAGCAGGACGCACTGCACTAAATGTAAATAGTCTAGAATTTAACAGGAACGGATCTAGCTGAACACTGTGAGCAGGACGCACTGCACTAAATGTAAATAGTCTAGAAGATAATAGGAACGGATCTAGCTGAACACTGTGAGCAGGACGCACTGCACTAAATGTAAATAGTCTAGAAGATAACAGGAACAGATCTAGCTAAACTGAATACAGTGTATATATATATATATGCAACACCTGGGATGCATATATATACACAATACACTGTAAGTGCAGCTAACTGACTGACTGTTCTGCCTAATCTATCTAACTCAAATCAAATGACACTGTCTCTCTGTCTATCTCTTTCAACGCCGGAACACACACTACACAGGGCCGCCGTGCAGGCGGCCTTATATAGTGTGGGGCGTGTACTAAATCCCCTGAGCCATAATTGGCCAAAGCCTCCTTGGCTTTGGCCAATTACGGCTCTCTGTTCAGGCGGCGCTGTGATTGGCCAAGCATGCGGGTCATAGTGCATGCTTGGCCAATCATCAGCAAGCAATGCACTGCGATGCCGCAGTGAATTATGGGCCGTGACGCGCCACACGAATTTGGCGCGAACGGCCCATATCGTTCACAATTCGGCGAACGACCGAACAGCCGATGTTCGAGTCGAACATGGGTTCGACTCGAACACGAAGCTCATCCCTATTGGCAGATAGCATGTCTAATTTTATTTGTTTTCTTTTTTTAATGCACAATAAAAAAAATTGTGGAGAATAATACTTGGCTATGTGTTTTACTTCAAATGACAGTTTGGGAGTAGGCAGTTACATGTTAAAAAATACAATGTAAAATTGACAAGGGACACCAACATAGTTGTATCTTTGATCCTAAAAACTATGGGATAATGGTGTTGTGGTAACTTGCACCCCCAAAAAAAAATAACAAGCATAATAATATTATTCTTGATATCACTAGAAAAAAAAAAGCCTTTGAAAATTTGTTTGCAATAACTCCATCAGTATCACCAGCAAAGCAGCTTCATTATTATCCCATTAAAGAAGAAGAGAATGTGCGCTGCATTTCTAGATTTCATAATTTGCCACGTCATGAATGTTAATTTTCCATTATGAACGCTAGTTTACAAGACCGACCGCTTCTGGCTCGTACTTGCTTCCGAGCATGTGTGTTTGTACTTTGCACTTTTGTCCCACGGACTTGTGTACACACGCTGGGAAAATCCGACAACAGACATTTGTCCGCGGAAAATTTTAAAGCACTACGCAGCTTTAGAGTGTAATTGTCACATTGTAGAATGTAAGTAGCCAGCAAGAGAGTGAAACCTAAAAGCAAATGAGTGTTCATCCACCCTGGTGTGCGCATCCATATATTTTGAAGATGAACTTCAAGCAGATGTAAAAGACAAAAACTAATACAGCTTTGTAATCGTTAATACATTAAAATATATATTTTTTAACCACTTCAGCCCCGGAAGAATTTACCCCCTTCCTGACCAGAGCACTTTGTGCAATTCGGCACTGCGTCGCTTTAACTGACAATTGCGCGGATGTGCGACGTGGCTCCCAAACAAAATTGACGTCCTTTTTTTCCCACAAATAGTGCTTTCTTTTGGTGGTATTTGATCGCCTCTGCGGTTTTTATTTTTTGCGCTATAAACAAAAATAGAGCGACAATTTTGAAAAAAACGCATTATTTAATTACTTTTTGCTATAATAAATATCCCCCAAAAATATATAAAAAAACTAATTTTTTCCTCAGTTTAGGCCGATACGTATTCTTCTACATATTTTTGGTAAAAAAATCGCAATAAGCGATTATTGATCAGTTTGCGCAAAAGTTATAGCGTTTACAAAATAGGGGATAGTTTTATGGCATTTTTATTAATATTTTTTTTTTCTAAATGGCAGCGATCAGCGATTTTTATCATGACTGCGACATTATGGCGGACACATCGGACATTTTTGACACATTTTTGGGACCATTGTCATTTATACAGCAATCAGTGCTATAAAAATGCACTGATTCCTGTGTAAATGACACTGGCAGTGAAGGGGTTAACCACTAGGTGGCAGTGTAGGGGTTAAGTGTGTCCTAGGGGCGTGTTTCTATCTGTCAGGGGGATGGGCTGTGTGTGTGACGTCACTGATCTCTGCTCCGATGACAGGGAGCAGGGATGAGTGACACTGTCACTAGGCAGAATGGGGAGATGCTGTTTACCTCAGCATCTCCCCGTTTTTCCTCCCCGTGAGGCAGTTGAGGGTATCCCCCGCTGGCCGCCTCTTAAAGGGCAACGTACAGGTACGTGGTTTTGCCTGTACGAGCCCTTCTGCCGCAGTATATCTGCTTGAGGCGCTCGGCGAGCGGTTAAATACAAGCAGTGTAGGTACCAGAAGTTGACTTGGTATCAGCCTCTAATAGCCCCTGTACAGCCGAGCTGCAGTGTGAGAGGAAGAAGCAGTGTAAAGAGCCAACCAGTTTATATGCTGAGAACAAGCATACTGATATGAGGAGGAAGCAGAGCAACAGAGAAATTAACTTTTCATTGTGCTGATTTCCATTTCACTGACCTGTCACAGGCTGGGGGTGGGTCCAAGGCAACCCAAAAGTGGGTTTCATGAAAACTGAATATTGCAGCAAAAAACTGGTTTAATTATTTTTAAGGGCTATTCAATTTTATCTTGTTATTTTTTTGCTGGAGTTCTGCTTTAATGACAATCGAATGTGTTCTGCCCTCACTATACATGGCTGAGGTATAATTAGACAGATAGCTAACTCTCCTCCCTTAACATCTCATTGAGGCAGGCGCAGGGTCCTTTTTTCAAGTTACTAGACTAGTTCACTAGTCTAACTAGGGGAAGGGGTTATAAACATACCGACGATGTTTCCATTAGGCTGACATTAGAGTTGCAGCTCATGACTTTAGTATAACAGATGTTAAATGCCGAGGCTATCCCAGCCAACCCACTCCAACTTTATATTACTCCCCTTTTACCCATTAAAGGAGACCACACCATTTCTGGAGTATTTATTGGCCGTAGCAGCCCCTTTATTAAATTTCTATAAAATAACATATTTGAAACAACAACATCTGTTAAACCTCAACTGGTAATGTTGGTCTATGCAGGACATCCTTCCCCCCCCAGCATCACATCAAGATCATCCACCATGCACTGCGGTACCTTCAACCAAAAATAGGCCTCCAGCTGACAAGCTAGCTCAGAGACAACCCGAACACAGCCTGCAGTGCACCCATTTATCAAAATTCCAGCTAAATAACATCAGCTGGAATACACCAACGGGCCCATACTAACGATGAGTCCCGCATTCACCTTATCTGGGGGGGTTCTTCCTTTACCTGCAACGACTAACACCCGCCACAGCAAGCAAGGGTACAACCTACCCTTGAGCGTGCCTCCACACCCTTAGTGCTCTTTAAATGCCATCCTGAATGCCTAGGGCCCACATGTCTATCCCCACCTCATTAAGGTGTACCCCATCATCACGAAGATAACGCCAGGTATCCACCTCTAACTCCAGATGCCTGATGGCCAGCCCCCCATTCCTCACCACAAACTTGCTGACCTCCCTATTAACTTTTTTCCTGGCCTTGTTGACCCTCTCCACCGATCTCGCCCATCTCCATGTGGTCCTGGCAATAACATCCGACCACACAATCAGCATGTTAGGAAAAGCAGCACGGAGGCGCAGAAAATCAAATTTAATATCCCGCGTGATATCTAACTTTGACCTAAGTCCTAAATCATTCCCCCCTACATGTAGAACTACGGTAAATTGTCCAGGGGCCTGTCCAACCGAGCAAAGCGGTGTACTTCTGGCACAATTCTGCTCCAAAGCATCCCAGGGACTCCCAACCATTTAATGCAAGCCTCCCTTCTTGAAATGCCCAGCTGTCTACCTGCAGGTCTAACATCCACCCTCCGTGCTCCCCAACAGACATATGAATGTCCCATAATCCAGACCAACCCCTGTGGATAACCTGCAAAAGAAGAAAACAAAACACCAACCACCATGACACATGATTCATTTACACACATCACACAAACCCGTGCCGACAACTCCTTATCCCCGCTCCACTACACCTCTAACAACGCCTGACATGATTTAAACCTTCTTGACTCCCACCCCCAATTCTCTTAATGGATTCCTCATCCAGTCCCCATCTCACCGCTTCTGTAGCCGCCCCTATCCTAAACGAATGTGACGAAAACTTCAGATCCCCCAAGCCCAATGCACTCAAGCACTTCCTAAACACTGAAATAAACTGGAACCTCGACAATGATTCCCCGTTCTTGTGCACTAAAAAGGAGCCTGTCCCACCTGGATGGATCTCCATAAACTTTTTAACAGTTGAAACTGGGCACAGTGGGGACCCGGGTATCGCAAAAACCATTATCAACTTACCCTTTCCTTCCTGATCCGTTTTAGACTTTTTTACCCGCATAGACAATCCGCTCAGCAAATGACATCCCCCGCCCCAATCCCCCCATTTTCTTTCTTGGACGGACTAACGAGCTCCCCAATCCTGAATGCCCAAAAAACGCCAGGGCAAACGCAGTTCTGAACAGCAACGTTTCATAACTTGATGAACATGTTTCTAGCAATTGCCCAAAAAGCCTACCCAGTAAATCAAAAGACACCGGGCGCCTGCTATCCTTGCGCATTATCACTCTCCTATAACCCTTCATGGCCTGCCTGACCCAAAATTTTGTAAAGTCTTGTTCTCCCTGCAACTTGAACCAAAAAGCAAGGCCCGCCAATTTTTTCCCCAATGCTGACACCGACACCCCATCCTTCAAGTTTCTATATACAAAATACATCACCAGCAGCCTCCGATCCGGTGTTCCATCTGGCCCCCCAACTTGTGTCAACAGTGACTCCCATTCCGACCACACCTTGTTATACGCTGCCCATGTCGCTTCACTTACTGACCGTCTGATCCAGCCGGAGACGACTCCAATGCAATCTTCCACAGTCCCGGGGGACAAGGGACCCCATGCGTATCTGCCGCAGGTGCCAATTCCCGGAACCTGTCCCACTGAAAGCGAGACAGCGTGTCAGCAATGACATTTTCTACTCCTGGCAAGTGCATTGCATAAATAAACACATTCAATTGCATGCACCATGTTCTGCCTCAACAATCGCACCACCGGCGGAGTCGCCGCTGACACCTTGTTGATAACCTGAACCACCCCCAGATTATCACCATGGAAGCGCACCTTCAGATCCCTGAAAGATGCTCCCCAAAGCTCCAATACCACTGGAAACAACTTCAGCAGCACCATGTTCTTTAACAACCCCGCTTCTTTCCAAGAGTCTGGCCATGGCCCCGTGCTCCACTTCCCTTGGAAAAAAGCCCCAAAACCTGTGGATCCTGTCGAATCCGTGTATAACTCTAGATCAAAGTTACTCACCGGCCCTGACATCCACAACGCCCTTTCGTTGAATTGCTCCAGAAACAAGTGCCATATCCGCAGGTCATCCCTATGTTCCTTCGTCAATATTACAAAGTGCCTCAGAGACTCCACTGACCCTGTGCTAGACGACAGCCGCCTGCTGAAAACCCTGCCCATGGGGATTATGCGACACGCAAAATTCAACTTACCCAAGACAGACTGTAATGTCCTAAGTTGTACCTTGCGTAGTCCTATGATTGCCCTGACTTCCGCCTGCAATGCCCTCAACTTGTCCTCGGGCAGCCGGCACTCCATCACCTCCGAATCTAACACTATGCCCAGGAAACGAATCACCGTAGTCGGTCCTTCCGTCTTCTCCGGCGCCAGTGGAATCCCAAAGCGTTCTGCTATGTGTTCCAGTGTTGTCAATAGCATCGTATACACTTCGGATGAAGGCGGGCCTTTACACAAAAAATCATCCAAATAATGGATGATGGAATTTACCCCCGCGACGTCCCGGACCACCCATTCCACAAATGAACTGAAACGTTCAAACAGTGCACATGAAATAGAGCAGCCCATTGGCAAGCATCGATCCACATAATATTCCTCTTGCCAGTGAAAACCCAGGAGGTGAAAACTGTCTGGGTGGACGGGAAGTAATCTGAAAGCAGCCTCAATGTCTGTTTTCGCCATCTTAGCCCCTCGCCCATAACGTCTTACCCAAAAAACTGCCGCATCAAAAGATGTGTACAAAACTGCGCACATCTTTGGATCTATAGCGTCATTAACCGAGCCTCCCTTGGGGAAAGAGAGGTGATGAATCAGCCGATATTTCAGCGGCTCTTTTTTGGGGACCACTCCCAAAGGCGAGACCACCAAGTCGGGCATCGGCAACTCCGAGAAAGGCCCTGCCATCCGCCCTAAAGCAACTTCCTTCCGTAGTTTCTCCGAAACCACCTCGGGATGTTGCAGGGCTGAACGTAAGTTCCTGGCCATAGGGGGAGATACCCCCAAACTCGCCGGTATCCTAAAACCCTCCAAAAACCCCTGGCCCAGAACCTGCGCTGCCTCCCTATCGGGGTATCTATCTAGAAAGGGACTCATCTTTTCCACCCTTACCGCAATCCTCCCTTTTGTTTGCAGACTCTCTAGTCTCTCCTTTGCCTTTTAAAGCACCGGGACACCGGGTGGGCTCCCCCGCAGCCCGAGCATTTATGCTTGAACTTGCAGTTCCCCCCAAATTTGCATATTGCCAACAGACTCCCTTTTTCCTTGCGGCTGATTGTCCGGGAGTAGCTGACCCACCGGCCCCACCTGGAAAAAACTGATTAGGTGCCCTCGCCGATGTCATCAGACGCATCCATAGACTGATGTCCTTGTGATCCCACCGCAGGGCCGGGCGTATCGCCCTCTGCTGACGAAACCATGCCACTCCCCCGTAGACTCTGTGAGCTTCTCCTATCGCATCCAAATAACAGAAAAGCGCGGAGCAGTGCTCCGGGTTTTTCTCCCCTATTACGCTGGCCAGAATACGAACTCCTGCAGCCAGTTCTGAAACGTCCTAGGTATGAGCCTGTACCTCCTCTTCTCCTCATCCTCTTTCTTATTGTCCTCCGGTTTTACCCTATCCAAGTTGAACTTCTCAAGGGGTAGAAGGGAAAATATCTCCACATATTCCCCCTTCCAAAAATTTTATCTCTTACCTCCTGTTTCAAATGAGCGCCCAACGGGCCCTCAAAGCACACATAGACTTCACACCGGGCCGTGTCTGCCAACCTAATCAAGTCTTGTTTTTTAGCTGCCCCCTCTGACCCCCCTGTTTTGTCCCCCGATGCCTGTTCCACATCCGTATTAGGAGCAGCCACCACAGTGTCCACCACCGCGGGCGACGGATTTCCTGTCGATGGTCCTGGCAGTGACTGTGGTACCGCCTCCCCCGACGCTGAACCCCCCCACTAGGAGCCACCCAAGCCGTTGCGGGCGTGACAGCCCCACTAACCCCGGACTCAAACCTATTAACTAGTTAATTCAGACCCAACAGGAACCCCTGCAATCCACCCTCCGTCGGGCCGTGGTCATGGACCCTCGTAGCCAGAGGTGGAACAGCGGGGGGAACCCCCTGCTGTGAAGGGCCCCGTGTCCCACCCTCCATGCCCCCCCTTTCTAACTGCTCAATCCCCTCATCCTCTAAATACCCCAAAGTAGCAGTGGACTTACCGGGCTGCCTGGAAGACGTCCCACCAGCCGATGGTCCCGCCTCCCTCGCTGACCTGGTTCTGCGCGGTTCTTCCTCCTCTGACAGGGAAACTTCCCCTTCCGATCGATCCACGATCTGCTCCTCCGCTGCAATAGATGGCCCTCCTGGGGATCCTGCCCTGGATGCCGGAGATCCCCATCACGTTTGGCCACGCCTCCTCCCCCTGGCAACTTGCTCGCTGCTTTTCCTGGGCCTTTTGTGCTGTACCGCTCCCGCAGACCCATGCGCCTGCCGTTTCCTTCGTCCCCCGCATCCTGCTTGAGCCCTGGGAGCCGCTGGCTGAGGAATAAGCTGGCCCGGCGGCCGTGACTGCGATCGTCCCCCGCCGAAGCCCCGCCCCCGCTGCGACTGAGCCAGGAGAGGAGCCCGAAAACTTTGTGTTGGGCTGCATGGCTGGTCCGTCATGGGACCCCGATATCCCGGAGGGCCCTCCCGTTGATACTGGCCTCTGGTTTTGTAACCTCCCAGAGCCCCCCCGCACCGGAACCGCCGCTCTTTTCGCAGGGGGCTCTGAAGGGACGCGAGGGGGGCTACTCGCCTGTCTCTGCGCTCTGGGTGGGGAGTCAGAGGGGAATCGATCCGGCAGATGGGACAGCTGCACCCGGGCCGACTCCCTCCTCCCGGTGCTGTCTGTAGGTGTCTTCGCCCCCAGTACCTTGGCGACCTGGTCTCGCAGCCATCGTTCGCCTTTCACCGCCGCTGCGGCCTGCAATTGTCCCATCAGCTCCTCTAGGGATGACATGCTTCCAAGCTGCTTCCTATTCTCACACTGACGCTGGGGAGGGACCTCCTATCCCTTACTTTCTTTCCAACTCCTCCTCTTCCCCTTTAGCCACCAATCCTATCTACTTTTACAGATCCCATTATACCCCTGTTCACCCAGTCATGTAAGCCCTACATTTATTTTCTTTTAGGCATTACTCCGGACTTCTCTGTAGGTGTGGAGTCCTCTGGAACAGATGCATGGAATAAAAAAGGAAGATGGCTACTGGGGGCTGTCTCTCAGACCTCATGGTATAGACTAGTGGAATTATGGGAAGCTACCGTGGTTTTTAAGCAACAATCTCTACCTTCCTTCATTCCCTTGGCCTCTGAGATTCTGCTCTATTCTGGTTCTCTGCCTATTTATCACAGCGCTCCTTCAGTGTCACCTACAACTCTGTCTCCTCCTCTCCATTGTCCCTTTCCGTGGGGGTCCCCCAAGGCTCTGTTCTTGACCCCTTCTCTTGTCTATCTACACCTCCTCCCTTGGTCACTTAATAACTGCCCACGGCTTCCAATACCACTTATAGGCTGATGACACCCAAATCTATCTGTCTACTCCTCACCTCACTCCTTCAGTCTCCTCTCGCATTACCAACTTACTAACTGACATATCAGCATGGATGTCGCACCACTTCCTTAAACAAAATCTCTCTAAAACTGAGCTATTAATATTCTCCCCCGCCCGTGCCCCCCTCCATGACTTTTCCATCAAAATCAGCAATGCAACCATCAGTCCCTCCCCTCACGCCAGGGTACTAGTTGTAATCCTAGACTCTGACTTGTTATTCCAGCCTCAAATCCAATCGTTGTCAAAATTCACCTCCGTAACATCTCTAAAATTCGCCCCTTTTTAACAAATGAAACCACCAAGCTCCTCATTCACTCCCTTGTTATCTCTCGCCTTGACTATTGCAACTCACTTCTCATTGGCCTACCTCTCCATAGGCTATCCCTTCTTCAGTCTTTCATGAAAGCTGCTGCCAGATTTATCCACCTTACCAACCGCTCAGTGTCTGCCAACCCTCTAGTCCAATCCCTACACTGGCTCCCAATCACCCAGCGAATTAAATTCAAAATACTAACCACAACATACAAAGCCATTCACAACTCTGCCCCGACCTACATCACCAATCTTGTCTCCAAATATCACCCAAATCGACCTCTACGCTCTTCTCAAGACCTCCTGGTTTCAAGCTCTCTCATCTCCTCCTCCCATGCTCATCTCCAGGATTTCTCCAGAGCCTCTCCCATCCTCTGGAACTCGCTACCTCCATCTATCCGGCTATCCCCTACTCTTGCTACCTTCAGGCGATCCCTGAAAACTCATCTCTTCAGGAAAGCCTATCACGTCTCCAACTAATCTCCCACCACTTCCAACAGCTCAATCCCTACAGTTACAACCTTTTGTACCACCTGCCCCACCCTATTAGATTGTAAGCTCTTCTAAGCAGGGCCCTCTTAATCCTCTTGTATTGTATTGTATTGTCTCCCTTTTATATTGTAAAGCGCTGCGTAAAATGTTGGCGCTATATAAATCCTGTATAATAATAATAATAATACCTTTGGAAAATTTTTACAGATACTAAGTATGTAAAAGAGCCACTAGATGGCAATATTACAGTTTACTTTACATACCATTAGCATGTTCAACAATTAAACAAAAGAACATAAGCACTTCCTGAAGGCATGACACTTACTGTATGGTATCCCATGGATACCAACTATGGTGGTCCCTCTGGGGAGAGTAGTATAATTAGTTCAGACACAGGTCTGAGGAAAAGTTTAGGCTTGTCTTGCCTAATGACCTTAACCTCAACTTTCCTGACTTTCCCATCTTGGCTTGGAAACACTTGGGTTATCATGCCCAAGGGCCATTCGTTTCTCCTCGTCTTTCCCGGGAACAATGGTGCCAGGTTCCAAGTTAGGTTTGCTGTCTTCAAAGGCATCGAGTGTTGGTACATAAGTCTCTTGTTGAACACAATGGATGATAACATTTTTTGCCTGTGTGAGCTCATCCACTGTGTATGCGTTGCGACAATAGTGCCAACCTTTGTAATGTCTTGATCCTGTAGGCGTGACTTTAAAAGATCTGGCTATACGAATTAAGCAGGTTATAGCTCTATGTAAAGACTTCCAAGTGAAGAATCTATGAAAGCACTTGGATCCCAACAATTTGTTAGCAACTGCTGTGTGTAGTGCAGAAACCTGAGGGTGTATTTCTGCATCAGATTCAGGCTCCATCAGTACATATGTGCTTTTTTCAGGAGTGAGTGGAGAATCCCAAACATATGTGTCTGCAGTAAGCTCTCTGAGCAGTATCTTACTTTGGATGATCACTGGTGCTGCAAACCCGAGTGGGTCATACAGACTGTTTATTGTAGACAAGACACCTCGCCGTGTGAAAGGCTTTGGTTCCTGGTCGACCTGGAAGGTGAGGGTATCAGGCTTGAGATCCCAATTGAGTCCCAGGCTGTGCTGCATGGGTAGCAAATCTGTTGCCAAATCTAGGTCTTTCAAAACACTGGCGTGATCTTGAGAGGGGAAGGCCTCCATAACAGCCTTGCTGTTTGAAGCTATCTTATGCAACCTAAGGTTTGAACAAGCAAGTGTAGTGTTGGGTCCTCTTAAGTAGACTGATTGCAGCCTCAGACGATGGAAGTGACTTCAGGTCAACATCTACATAAAAGTCTCTCTCAATGAACTGTCTAACATCTTGCCCATAGTCTTTTTCACGTTCTTGGGCAGATAGCTTAAGTCCTTAGATAGCAAGTGCAAGGAATGGGCTATTGCCAAAAACGTGCACTTTCATGCGGCATTCTATAATGTCTTTATTGGGGTTGTTATCCCTAAACCAGAAGAAACTCAGAAAATTCCTGTGTTCTTCCTTGACTTGAAAACTGTGAAACATTTGTTGTATGTCAGCAACTATGGCGATGGCTTCTTTGCGGAATCTGATGAGAATGCCAAGAAGTGTGTTGTTGAGATCTGGTCCTTTTAAGAGGACGTCATTGAGAGAGATTCCTTCGTACTGGGAGCTGGAGTCAAATACTACTCGGATTTTCCCTGGCTTCTTGGGGTGGTAAACACCAAAGATAGGTACATACCAGCACTCTTCTTTCTCTTTCAGTGGTGGGGCCACGTCTGCATGGCTGTCTTCAAACAACTTACTCATGAATGAGAAGAAATGCTCTTTCATTTCTGGTTTCCTTTGAAAATTGCACCTGAGAGAAGAAAAACGTTTTAGAGCCTGTAGTCTGTTGTTAGGAAGACATGGTCTCTGTGTTTTGAAAGGCAGGGGTGTTACCCAGCTGTTTGCATCATTTTTGTAGAATCCCTGTTCTATTATCTTTAAGAAGATATGGTCTTCAATAGATAGGGCAATTTTGTGGTCTTCTTTTGTCTTTTGGAAAACTGAGCATCCCAACTGGTCTTTGTCTTCATCGCAGGGAAAATTGTAAAGTGTAAAGGATGGAATGTATGATACTCACAGGTTTCTCTTTCATGATGAATCTGTTGGGGCAAGGTTGGAAAAGGGATGGACGCCCTGGATCTAATGTCCTTGTAAAAAGAGTGTTCACACTGGTTGATTTGTGAGCATTTCCCAGGCAAACATCGCCTATAATGACCCATTCTCTGCTTCTGCCTCCTTATCCCTGCACCGAGTTTAATAAAAATCCCCCTCATGAACGCTTTGTGGGCGTTCCAAATTATAGTATGATCAGGTAGAGTCTATATTGTCAGCAAAAAACTCTCTCAGATGGGTTTCTAAAATCTTTCTAGTATCTTCTCTTTGCAAAATAATTGGGTTTGCTCTCCAGACCGGGCTAGCCCCAATTGAGAGAGAATCAGTTAAAGTCAGAGACACTGATGCATGGTCTGAACACGTTATCGCGTTGATTGACGTTTTCATAGTCCGGGTCAATAGATCTTGATCGACTAAGAAGAGGTCAATGCGGGAGTAAGAATGGTGAGGTGCTGAGAAGAAGGTAAAATCTTTTTCTCCCGCATGACAACAGCGCCATACATCAAACAGACTGTATTGATGAAGCAGATCCTGTATAGAGGGTCCTATGCATGCGAATGTAGAAGTAGTGTCCATAGCTTTATCTGGAGCAAGGTTAAAGTCCCCACAGATGACTAGGGATCCTTTCCTGAGTGAGTCTAACTTCTTTAACATTTTGTTAAGAAATTTAATTTGATGGGTGTTAGGGGTGTAGATATTTGCAATGGTGTAAGTAATAGAGTTGATATCACATATAAGAATGAGATATCTGCCCCCGGGGTCCTTAATTTCTTTGTGTAGTTTAAATGAGACTGTATCTCTAATTGCCATGAGGACACCTCTTTGTTTGGCGTTAGCCGTAAAGATGTAAGGGTAGTGTTTGTGCGAGCATTTTGGAGGAGCACTGGCACAAAAGTGAGTTTCCTGCGCGGACAGTATGTCGCTCTTATTTTGTAAGGCTTCAGCCCATAATGATTTCCGTTTTGCTGGGTGATTGAGGCCCTTTAAATTAATGGATAGTAATGTTACCCCCATGTGGGTTGTGTAAGAGTGCTTTGATGCAGACTCCTTGGGCGATTGGTTGTAGCATCATGAAGGTAGAGAAAAAAGTGTAGAGATCCGTTCATTGTACTCACATGGTAAAGAGGTATCTCGGTGAATAAGTGGGTGAGATGGACGTATCTAGGTAGCTGTTCCGAAGATCTTGTTGCGTTGTTTCCGGTAGTGAAACTGTACAAGTGGAAAACCTTGCATGCGATCCTTATGAAGAATGCGTTTGTGACATGCATCTGACTGTGGTGATTGAAATCAAGATGTGAGAGAAAAAAAAAAGAAAATAAAACAAAACAACATCAGCAAAAGAAAAATGTGTAAAACACAATTGTAGGTCAAAATTCCAACTAGGAAGGGTCATCCTGAAGTTCAGGACTTGACTGTGTGAAACAGTACGGTTAACAGTCTATTCGAATGCAGCAGCTGCTGCTCAAGCGTGAGTTGAGGGTTAAGTTCGTGGCAATGAGGGTTGCTCCTCATTTCCTCGGGACTTATATTTCCCTGGACATACTTAGTTAATTCAGGTATGTGATTTTGAGTTCTTTGCAGTGACCACCCTCCATTCCGGTTCCACCTGTGTAGCTTTCTTGGGCTGAGTGGTGTTATTGTCCACGTCTGGGAAAATGTGCCATTCCTTCAGTAAGGATAAGCCTTTATCCAATGTAGACACAATGTGGGTTTTGCAATCTTTGGTGATAGTGATGTTAGTAGAATAACCCCAGCGATAGGTTATCTGGTGGTTTCTGAGTGCTTTGGTAATGGTGACTAAGCTTCTCCTCTTTTTCAAAGTATACTGTGACAGGTCTGGAAAAAATTGCAGGTTCTGGTATTGGGCTGGGATGCGATCTTTGGCATGCATAGCCGCCATAAGCTGCTCTTTAACATGGTAGAAGTGCAGTCTCACATCTCTCGGGATATCTCTCGGGATATGATCTGTTGCTTTGATCGTCCATGATCACGCACAGCTTTACTGCTTTTTGTCTGTGACCTATGGGATAAACTGTGACAATACAAATCTTAGAGGAGGATTTGCCAAAGAGACCTTCTCCACAGACTTGGGTGCACTGGGGTTTCACTACAGGAGGTACTGTGTCTCGTTGCTCTCCGTCGTGCTCTTCAGCCTGGTTTGAGGGGGTAAGAGTCCATGGTGCTGTCCCTGGATGTAGAGCCAGCCGTATTGTGCTTGGTGCTGTCACACTCTGAACAGTTTATGCCCACTGTGCAGTTCTTTGCAAGGTGCAAAGTTCATGCACAGCACCTGAAGCAAATTCTATTTTCTTTAAGAAAGGTTTTGCGATCTTGGAGAGTTTTTTCTCTGAAACATCTTCACTTTAGCAATGGGTGGGGCTTCTTGTGAAGGGGACACTCTCTGATTGGGTTCTCTGTTGGTGATATGCTTGTTTTGTGTACTGCAACAGATATGTCTTTGAAATTATGAGTTGAAGTAGGCTCACCTGTCCTAGGGTAAGTAGAGTCAGATGATAAGTCAAAACTGGGATCATTTTTAGTCTTTGCTTGTTGGTGAACAAAGTCAACAAAAAAAGAGAATGGTGGGAAAGGGACATCATACTTTTGCTTGTAGTGGGAGCCTTGTGTAATCCACATTTCTTGAAGGCGGTAAGGCAGTTTTTGCACTATGGGGTTAACACCACGGGCTGTATCTAGTCAAGCAAGGCCTGGCAAATCTCCTTCTGCCTTGGCTAATTGGAGCTCTGTCACCAAGTCACTTAACTCTCTCAGCTTCTGGAAGCCTTTCTTAGGAATCTTAATGAAGTCCTCTATTCTTTTAAAGAGTGAATTTTCTATGGATTCTGGGGAACAGTAACACTCCTCAATTCTCTCCCAAATCATGCTCAGTCCTCTGCTTGGATAGTTAACATTGATGCCCCTGATTATTCTTGCATGCTCTGCTGACTCAGTCCCCAGCCATTTGACTAAGAGATCAGCCTGCTCACTTGCAGATAGATCTAGATCTTTTATTGCATTTCTGAAGGACGAACGCCATGCTCTATAGCTCTCAGGTCGTCGTTAAACCTTGCGAGTCCTTTTGTCAACAGCTCACGCCACGCAAACTTGAGAAAATCCAACATACCTTGGTCTTTGTGTGAGTAGCCTGGAGGTGCTCTGCTGTGCGGGGAACTTGGTGGGTATTTGTGGTCATCAGAAATGCTGTCGCTGTGATTACTACCTTGCGACCCTTCCTTTCTGAAGTTTGTGACTGACTGTATCATAGGGGTTTGATAGCTTGGATGCAGGTTGCCCTGAAGGTTGACTGGGTATGGGATTTTTTTCTTGTTTGATGTAGGGTTTGTGAATGGAAGGAGTCGACTCTGCTCTTGGAGTTGAATGCAGATAGTCATCTGGCTTGGTATGTTGCAGCACATAGTCTGAAGTACGCTGCAAATTGTCATGTTGATCAGGTTTAATTTCAAGTATGTTGCTGAGTCTCTCACTGGTGGAGTCGGCAAGTTCCTCTAAGATGCCTGCCTCGGCTACTGCTGCCTCTGCTTCCTTCTGTGCAGCCCATTTCTCTAAGACAGCTTCTATGCGTAACTTCTCTAAATTCATTTGCATCTCTTTTTCAGCAAAGGCAGCCTTTACTTTTGCAGCTTCTGCGCGGGCAATAGCGACCGCGTTGCTGCTTATTGACCTCTTTGAGCTAACCGAGACTTGAGACCTTGTCTCTAATGGCTCTGACTTTTTCTCTGACATGATGTCTTGCAATGTGGAAGCTTGTCAAAGGCTTCTGTTTTACTGGGCTTCTGTGTGCAAGCCTGCTTGTAGCCACCATTTTACTGGCTTTCCACGTGCAAGCCTGTTTGGAGCCGCTGTTTTACTATTCTGCCCTCACTATACGTGGCTGAGGTATAATTAGACAGACAGCTAACTCTCCTCCCTTAACAACTCATTGAGGCAGGCGCAAGGTCCTTTTTTCAACTTTTATTGCAGGGAAGTTAGAGTAAAACTGAAATAAAAGAAATAACATACAATCAGTATACACAATATACAAAATATACAGTCCTAACACACTAGTCTAACTAGGGAAAGGGGTTATAAACATACCGGCGATATTTCCGTTAGGCTGACATTAGAATTGTAGCTGAATAGGTGTGGAGTCCTTTGGAGCAGATGCATGGAATGAAAAAGGAAGATGGGTACTGGGGGCTGTCTCTCAGACCTCATGGTATAGACCAGTGGAATTATGGGAAGCTACGGTGGTTTTTAAGCAACAATATCTACCTACCTTCAGTAAATTATTTACAGATACTAAGTATGTAAAAGAGCCACTAGATGGCGATATTACAATTTACTTTACATACTATTAGCATATTCAACAATTAAACAAAAGAACATAAACACTTGCTGAAGGCATGACAAAATGGCTGATTCGGAATTCAGTGCACATTCATTTTATTCAGAATAATAATAAAATTTGTCCATTAGATGAGTTCCCAGGGTGTATCATGGTTTTGCCAGATGCACGCGGGTGCCCTGGCTCTTGGTCCAGCATCTTCCGAATGGTCAGCTACAATTGCAGATCCACCCTTCTCTCATTATATATATAGGATTTGGCGGTGTGACTCCTATTGGTAAGCTCCATGGAAGTTGCTTTTCCTACAGGAATATTTAGAAGATTTTGTGATAATTTCCATCTCTCCTCCTTTTCTTGGAGATTATTATCCCACCACTTCTGAGCGGGATGTCTTGGATGTCTTTCCGAGGGCCATGAGGATGAACACACAAGGGATGTATGAGACGAATCGCAGCACAGCGGGGATACCAATGTAAAGATATCTGTAGAAACATGGAGGGCATTATACAACAGTAAGATATACCACTTCCTTCTATAATAAATAGGAGTATGAGGATCCTCTAACGAGTTCAGAGACATAGAAATGATAAACTGCCAATATATAATGCTTGCAGTTGTGGGGGCCATGATGCAGGTCACTGTTACCAGCGTCAAGGAGCACGCTGTGACCTCTGTGAGCAGTTTCCCCTATGCACTGCATATGATATAGATTTCCCAGAGGCACCAAGAAGGGATTTGATTGGTGGTAGCTAGATGGGGTCACCAAGCAATCAACCTTTAAAATGTAAAACCCTTGCCTAAGACTAGACACCACACGATGTCTGCTAACCATTAACATCTCTTTAGGCAGAAAATACTTTTTTGTGTGCCCCTCTGAAACTAGTTTCACTTTTTTTTCAAGGGGCCCAACGTTATAGCTACACCTCACAAAGTGCCATCCCACTTGCCAATATGAGTGTCATAATTGGCCATTGAAACACTCTCATTGGACAGGGAGATGACAGCTGGTCAGGCGTAGCCCTGAAATCAGGAATGTCAGGCCCCTAGTCCATCCATTTGTGTGCGATTGTACGGCTGGGTGTGACACCGGAAAAATGCAGTCTATGCAACAAATTGCACATTGGGACATTGAAAGTTGCTGTCAGTGAGTGCAAAATGCAGCATTTTGTCACATGGAAGGCGTCACTTGGGCCACCACAGTGGCTTAGTGGTTAGCATTTCTGAAATGCAGTATTATGGTTATTGGTTTAAATTCCAATCACAACACTACATGCATGCTCTTTCTGGGTACACTGATTTCCTTTTACACTCCAAAAACACGTTGGTAGGTTTATTGTCCCCTGTCTAAATTGGCCCTATTCAGTGGTATATCTTCCATGCAATGTGTGCGCTGTACATGGGCCCTAAGGGGGTGTGCCCCTCTGTCTCTGCTGCAGCTGCACTTGTCACAGGCAGCTGCAGCAGAAACATTGTTTATGCCAGGATGGACAGGTGCTTAAGGCTAGCACAGGAGTAGGGGCGGGTGAAGGCCTCTGTAGCAGGGCTGTAATTGGTTGTGAAATAATAGCCCCATCTACTAAGCCAAAGAAGAGAAGGAGGAGGAGAGCCAGAGATGAAGTACATCCTGAGTACTGTCGAATGAGAAGGAAAACAGAGGTAAGCTGTGTTTGACTGTACTGTGAGACAGAGGATCACTTACTACTGCACTCTGCAACCTCTACCACTAATGACCTCTGAGCTCTGCATCATTTACTGCTGCCCCTTGAACTCTGCATCACTGAATTTCAAACCCAGATCTCTACAGTAAGTGACGCAGTGTTCAGAGATCAGTAGTGATGCAGAGGCTAGGAGTTCAGCGGTCAGTGGAAAATGATGCAGAGTTCAGGAGTCAGTAGTAAGTTAAGGAGAGTTTAGAGGTCAGTAGTGGTGCAAAGGTCGGTAGTAAGTGGTGCAGAGTTCAGAGGTCAGTAGTAAGTGATGGAAAGTTTAGAAGTCAGTAGTGGTGCAAAGGTCAGTAGTAAGTAATGCAGAGTTCAGAGATCTACATTGACTCAGAGGTCATTAGTAAGTGATGCAGAGCTCAGGGGTCAGTAGAAAGTGATGCAACTGTCAGTAGTAAGTGATGCACAGTTCAGGGGTCAGTAATAAATGATGCAGAGTTCAGGGATCAGTAGTAAGTGATGCAGAGGTTAGTAGTAAGTGATGCAGAGTTCAGGGGTCAGTAGTAAGGGATGCAAAGGTTAATAGTAAGTGATGCAGAGTTTAGGGGTAAGTAGTAAGTGATGCAAAGGTCTGTCAGAACTATGGAGGTTTAAAGGATAACTTTAGAAGGCCAAAATCATATTATTTTACATATATTTTTGTGGACATGAGAGTAGACATTTTTTTCCTATATATTGTTTTTTAAGAGGTTAAACTGAGTTCATGGTTTAGAACAGAAAAATCTGGATGCCGCACACCAGATAAAGCTGAAAAATCTTCTTTATAGTAAAACTTGGATCATCAAAAATACAGGACAATCAGGCAGATAGTACACGTTTCACACTCTAATTTGAGTGCTTACTCATAGCTATGAGTAAGCACTCAAATTAGAGTGTGAAACGCGTCAGCTGTGTCTGTACTATCTGCCTGATTGTCCTGTATTTTTGATGATCCAAGTTTTACAATAAAGAAGATTTTTCAGCTTTATCCGGTGTGCGGCATCCAGATTTTTCTGTTCTAAACCCTGCTCTAATTTGCATTTGGCCAGCACCTGGGACACTCCACCTCTGATGGTTTTACCAATACACACCTGGGATCAGATCCACCTGAGCGGTGAATCATTTTCTCTGTTTAAACTGAGTTCATACTGGTGGACAGAGATTTTTCTTAAGAGACTTGAAGGCCCCATGCACATTATCCCAGGTCGTAAATTAAGAGCCTCAGACACTTAAAGATAAGGGCCATTTTTGTGTTAGGAAGAATGTGACTCAGATTTCAAGATGAACAGAAAAACATATACGGTAGGTTTTTTTTTCATGACTGTATAAAGGATAGAGGCTCATTTAAAATTATATAATGAACCAGAAATTGAGCATTGCAAATAATCATATTAGCAATAATTCCAAATATATTAATAAAGTATATTGGAGTAATTATATGGGTAATAAATTGAACAATGTTACCTAGTTTTTTTTTGGTTGATATTTTTCTTTTGTATTTTTTTTATACTAATCATGATATATTGTTTGGATACATTTATAAAAATATATTGGTATATCTTTATCTTAACATAAGCAGAGCATGATTGTAACATTATGAATATTTTTAAATGGATGGTAATTCTGGGTGTGAAACTGTGCATATAATGGTTATTGTAGGTCCAGCTGCAAATATCTCATTCTCCAGAGATGTGAGGGGGGAAGTTAATTATGTGGATGGGACATTTTAACTACTTCCCACCCGGCCACTGTACATAAATGGCCGGGTGGGCGCTCTCTCCTTCTGAGTGGACATTCAGGAACGTCCCTCAGAAGGAGCGGGCTCGCACACACGTGCCCGCGCAGTGGCGCAATCCCGATGCGTTCGTGTCACCCGGACACGGCGCATCTCAGATCAGCAGGAGGGCTCTGTGATTGGCCCTCCTGATCACATGACGGCCGTGTCCAATCACAGCCGTTATGTGATGTAAATACAGAGCCGGTTGCTAGGCAATCGGCTCTCTTCTCCTCACACAGAAGTTGTCAGTGAGGAGAGGAGAGCGGATTGCTGCAGCCAGCTGGTGATCAGTCAGTATGAGCTGTTTTTACAGCTTTTTACTCACTGATCTCCAGTCTAGTGTCCCCACAGTGTAAACACACAAAGTTAACACACCTCCCCAAAACACATGTCCCCACTTAGTAAAAACACCTGTCCCCCACATGTGTAACAGTAAAATCACATGTCCCAATCATTATCTGCACACATATGTCCGTGATCACCTGCGTACATCTGTACATGATCATTTGCGTACATCTGTCCCTGATCACACAAACCAATTATTATACACTTAACAGGATTTTTTTACCAAAAACATGTAGCAGAATACATTTTGGCTTAAATTTATGACAAAATTTGATTTTTTGGATTTCTTTTAAAATAGAAAGAAGAAAATATTGTTTTTTTTCCAAATTTACGCTTTTTTTTCGCTTATATCGCAAAAAATAAAAAACGGAGTCATGAATAAATACCACCAAAAGAAAGCTCTATTTGTGTGAACAAAATGATAAAAATTTCATTTGGGTACAGCATTGTATGACTGTGCAATTGTCATTGCAAGAGCGCTGAAAGCTGAAAATTAATCTGGGAAGGAAGGGGGTGAAAGTGCCCAGTATTGATGTGGTTAAAAACCATATATCTGAGTTCCAGACAAGAAGTCTAGCAAAAGTGACATATAATTGACATCTTCTCCTAGTTTATGGGTTTCTTTTAAGACTAAGTCAAAAGGTTATTTGGGAATTAAATTTGGTATGTTAAGCCACACAACACTGCCCTCTATTGGCCACTGTAAATAAAGGTTCGATAGTCCCCCTATAGGTTATGGGAAGGAAATGACATGTGTTTATGACATCACTTATGGCGTGTAAGGCAAATACACATCCGCATTCTAGGGGGAAGATAGAGGGTATACACATGACAGTGAGGGAGATTGAAATAATGGAAGGAGAAAGAGCAGGAGGAGGAGGAGAACAGAACAGAGAAATGTAGGAATGTTAGAGAAGTCCTTTGGGACACCCAGCTGATACAGTGCCTTGCGAAAGTATTCGGCCCCTTTGAACTTTTCAACCTTTTGCCACATTTCAGGCTTCAAACATAAAGATATAAAATTTGTATTTTTATGAAGAATCACCAACAAGTGGGGCACAATTGTGAAGTGGAACGAAATCTATTGGATTGTTGAAACTTTTTTAACTAATAAAAAAATGAAAAGTGGGGCGTGCAAAATTATTCGGCCCCCTTGCGTTAATACTTTGTAGAGCCACCTTTTGCTGCGATTACAGCTGCAAGTCGCTTGGGGTATGTCTCTATCAGTTTTGCACATCGAGAGACTGAAATTCTTGCCCATTCTTCCTTGCAAAATAGCTCAAGCTCAGTGAGGTTGGATGGAGAGCGTTTGTGAACAGCAGTTTTCAGCTCTTTCCACAGATTCTCGATTGGATTCAGGTCTGGACTTTGACTTGGCCATTCTAACACCTGGATACGTTTATTTGTGAACCATTCCTTTGTAGATTTTGCTGTATGTTTGGGATCATTGTCTTGTTGGAAGATAAATCTCCGTCCCAGTTTCAGGTCTTTTGCAGACTCCAACAGGTTTTCATCCAGAATGGTCCTGTATTTGGCTGCATCCATCTTCCCCTCAATCTTAACCATCTTCCCTGTCCCTGCTGAAGAAAAGCAGGTGCAAACCATGATGCTGCCAGCACCATGTTTGACAGTGGGGATGGTGTGTTGAGTGTGATGAGCTGTGTTGCTTTTACGCCAAACATATCGTTTTGCTTTGTGGCTAAAAAAGTTCGATTTTGGTTTCATCGGACCAGAGCACCTTCTTCCACATGTTTGGTGTGTCTCCCAGGTGGCTTGTGGCAAACCTTAGACGAGACTTTTTATGGATATCTTTGAGAAATGGCTTTCTTCTTGCCACTCTTCCATAAAGGCCAGATTTGTGCAGTGTACGACTGATTGTTGTCCTATGGACAGACTCTCCCACCTCAGCTGTAGTTCTCTGCAGTTCATCCAGAGTGATCATGGGCCTCTTGGCTGCATCTCTGATCAGTCTTCTCCTTGTCTGAGCTGAAAGTTTAGAGGGACAGCCAGGTCTTGGTAGATTTGCAGTGGTCTGATACTCCTTCCATTTCAAAATGATCGCTTGCACAGTGCTCCTTGGGATGTTTAAAGCTTGGGAAATCTTTTTGTATCCAAATCCGGCTTTAAACTTCTCCACAACAGTATTACGGACCTGCCTGGTGTGTTCCTTGGTCTTCATGATGCTCTCTGCGCTTTCAACAGAACCCTGAGACTATCACAGAGCAGGTGCATTTATACAGGGACTTGATTACACACAGGTGGATTCTATTTATCACCATCAGTCATTTAGGACAACATTGGATCATTCAGAGATCTTCGCTGAACTTCTGGAGTGAGTTTGCTGCACTGAAAGTAAAGGGGCCGAATAATTTTGCACGCACCACTTTTCAGTTTTTTAATTGCTAAAAAAGTTTAAAATATCCAATAGATTTCGTTCCACTTCACAATTGTGTCCCACTTGTTGGTGAATCTTCACAAAAAAATAAAATTTTATATCTTTATGTTTGAAGCCTGAAATGTGGCAAAAGGTTGAAAAGTTCAAGGGGGCCGAATACTTTTGCAAGGCACTGTACCTCTCAAAACAACAGATTTTCTAAATCTCTGGTAAAGTATTAATATATATTTTTACCTTTTGGTAATTGATGTTGTATGAGCATATACTTAACTAACCTAATCAATGTTGGTAGTTTCAGTTTTGGCATGAAATGAATTCTAACTGCAGTATGTATTTGTTTCCCTTTTAAACAGAGATACGTATCTTTTTATATCTATAACAAAACTGACTCCAAAGTCTTATAATTGGATTAGTTATAGTATGTGTTAAACCATAGATTCATTCTAAATGTATCTTTATTTAAAAATAAGTCTTGTTTAAATTACCAAGTTTGTATATGGTTAACAAAATTGTCCATATACTGTAATAGAGGTTTAAACTTCGACACCTAGTTTGTTTTTATAGTCTGTAAAGCAACTAAGCCATCATGAAGTGTTGAGACATTATATTTTTGTAACAAGAGCTTGTGGTAAAATTTCTCATCATCTGTATTACCAATATAATTGATATTTGAAATGATATCTTTTTGTATATCACCACTTATATTTGATATTATTTTGCACCAAATTTTTAGTTAATAAATATATATATTTTAGCACACCGCTGTATTCCTTTTTGTCTTCAAACTAGTATGGATAAACGCATTTGAATTATTTGGTTGATTTGTGGAAAGATGTGAAAATCTCCTCAACCATAGATTTTTACATATTTCCATGAAAATATAATACTGTTTTAGTATTTCAGTATAAACATCTGACAGGTCAGTAGTAAGTGATGCAGAGTTCAAGGGTCAGTAGTAAGTAATGCAGAGTTCAGGGGTCTGTAGTAAGTGATGCAGAGGTCAGAAGTCAGTAGTAAATAGGTCACTTACTACTGACCCTGAACCGGTGTCCCAACATCTAATATTGGGCCCTGGCCCCTCCAATGTACCTACACAGATACTGTGCTGTATATTCACTATTTAACAAACACTGCCTCATTCTAGACATGTGCGGTTCGTTTCGTTCTGAATTAAAATTAAGGCGAATTTTCATTATTCAGAAATTCGCTGTATATGAATTTCCAAATTAGAATAGTACCGAATTTAAACGAATACGAAATAACGAAATTCGAATTCGAAAACTTTTCAAATAGTTTTCAAATTTGAAAACGTTAAGGACTCGAATCGTTTTCCAATTTCCAGAAATAAACAGAATAGAAAATATAGGAATAGGATACAAAAAAAATATTTCTATTGCTTTGTTTTCTATCCTATTTTATTCTTTTTGGAAATTAGAAAACTTTTCAAATTCAAAAACTATTCGAAAACTATTCAAATCTTTTCAAATTCGAAAAACTATTCGAAATTGATTGGAAAACTTTTCCAATCGATTAAAAAATGAATAAACGAAACAAATCCCGAAAATGAATTAAACGAATGAAACTAATGTAACTAAACTAATTTATGTAAATAACAAATGGAAACTAAACAAATGTTTTCGTTCTGCGCATGTCTACCTCATTCTATACTATGCAAGTCAACTCAGACTCTATTTATCCACATGCCCAATATTCAACACACCCACTGTCTGGCACAGTGCGCTGTGTGCACCACATTTTCCTGTTAGCAGGCTAGGGGGCCCAATTTATATTGCACACAGGCCTACTGCTTTCCGAAAACACCCCTGGCCCTAGTCTGTATGCATATGTGGTAGAGATCTTGGATTGTAAGTTCTTTGAGAGCAGGCACTGATGTGAACATATATTATACTGTATGTGAAGCACTTAATTTATTGTCAGCATTCTATAAATACATGTAATAAATAAATACCTGTAGGCATCAGAATCATACATTCGGCATGCCCCTGGCTCACCGCAGTTGTTCGTTCCCCATTTTATACAGGTTGAGTCTATTGCAGCTCCGTAGTATATCGGGGAGGGGATCCCACCTGTAACAGGAGGATAAACACATTTCTTTTAAAGACAGAATTGTTACATTTGTACTACAGAGACAGAGGATCGCCTCCCACAGATGGCTACATTTTATTGTTAGATGGGGTCTGAGCTTCAGGTTGGCAATACAATTATGTTTCTAGTACAAAGCAATATTTCCCACTTGTGAGGTTTCTTTTGTCTGCCCCCCAATAGCCCACCTAAAAAGGGGCATGCAGTTACTCAGAGTTGTACACATGATAAAATTAAACAGCATGTCACATCTGGTAGGCGATATCACCCCCGGGGACCCATTTAAATGTATGAGGCTGTGTTGCAACTGTCCTGCGACCATGTGTAATGAACAAGGTTGCAGCGTAGTGTTTTGGCATTTACAGAGTAACAGGGTACCTCACCACCTTTCAAATGCCTCTAAAAAGTGTTTTACCATCAAATTTCAATTTTTTCCATTATACCTGTATGCTGTAGTTGTGTGTAGCACCCTCTACATTAGGTAGGTAGGTGCTAGAGTAGTGTTTTTGTTAGTACAGCCAGTAAGGGTAAATGTAGGCAGGCCTCGCTCGCCTATTAGTTTTTGATCTGGGGGCTGGGGAGTAGTTTAGTGTAGCAGCAGGTGACTGACATGTACGTTAACTCTCTGGTGCCTCCTTTGTTTCCAGGGGGTTCTGGAAAAGAGACAGGGCAGAGAGTGAGAGTAACATGGAGTGTATCTGGGAGCCCTGACCAATCCCCAAGTAGGATTGGCAGGGGGCAGGCCTCCTATACTCATGGTCAGCCTGCTGTGGGAGGAGTTGTCGGGTGGAAGAACTGAATGATGGAGTGTTAGACTGTTGTGGCCCTTGAGGGAACCCCCTTTCTGGGAGGGTGAACTCAGATCTGGAGCTTGGGAGCTGGGAGGGAGCCTCTCTATATGGTCATTGAGAGGTGTCCTGGAACAGGAGCAGGAGGAGGACAGTTTTGGAGCACTGCCAGGCAAGTCATTCAGGAGGGATCCATGCCGGGGTCAGTGAGTGAGAAGCACAGTGAGAAGCTCTGGGGGAGACATGCCAGGATTGGATGTGGAGCCAGAGGGAGAGACTGTGGTGTTGTTGAAGTCAAGTTGCTGCATCCAGGAGGGTTGGCAGGATTTGCAATGGACTTTCTGGGATCAGTAGTCCACCAAGTTTCAGTTAGCACATTGTCCTTTTTTTGTCTTCAATAATGGTTGCTACCATAGAGGGGACTGCAGACCCCTGCCAGCAAATGGCTATCAGTAAGATGTTGGGACTTATTCAGAGTGAGTCCTAACCAAGTGCTAACGGTGATAGAATCTAAGATTGTACAGTGGAAAAGCAAAGTGATCTTAAGCAGTGTGCTGGAGAAGTGAGAAGTTTGGGAGACTGTAAATTTAGATTCAACTATCTTTATTCAATCAAATGAAATTCATCATCTAGGCATCCCATGTCCCCTTTCCCCATCCAAGTTTAATCCCCTAAATAAAACAACAAAAAAAAAACAAGCTAAAGACTGATCGTTGACTGACAAAATGTGTCTGAGATGAATGTCTGGCCAATCAGGGTGATGTGTGAAGCTGAAACACGTAGTGACCCCACGGGGGCACTGCTACATGTGTTTACAATGGCGCTGCTGTATACATGAGTAATGGACGCTTAAAAAAAAAAACATTCTGCCCAGTTACAGTATCTCACAAAAGTGAGTACACCCCTCACATTTTTGTAACTATTCTATTATATCTTTTCATATGACAACACTGATGAAATAACACTTTGTTACAATGTAAAGTAGTGAGTGTACAGCTTGTATAACAGTATAAATTTGCTATCCCCTCAAAATAACTCAACACACAGCCATTAATGTCTAAACCGCTGGCAACAAAAGTGAGTACACCCCTAAGTTAAAATGTCCAAATTGAGCCCAATTAGCCATTTTCCCTCCCCGCTGTCATGTGACTCGTTAGTGTCAGGTGTGAATGAGGAGCAGGTGTGTTAAATTTGGTGTTATCATTCTCACTCTCTCATACTGGTCGCTGGGAGTTCAACATGGCACCTCATGGCAAAGAACTCTCTGAGGATCTGAAAAAAAGAATTGTTGCTCTACATAAAGATGGCCTAGGCTATAAGAAGATTGCCAAGACCCTGAAACTGAGCTGCAGCACGGAAGCCAAGACCATACAGCGGTTTAACAGGACAGGTTCCAATCAGACCAGGCCTTGGCATGGTCGACCAAAGAAGTTGAGTGCACGTGCTCAGCATCATATCCAGAGGTTGTCTTTGGGTTGCCACATGAAAGGATATCATAAAATATTTACAAAAATGTGAGGGTGTAATCTCTTTTGTGAGATACTGTATGTGACTATTCAAAAACTATTTAATATATTTTCATGTGAACTAACGCTAGAATAACAACCTGAAATCTGTCTTTATATTTTCTTTCCATGACTCTATGCAAAATATATATATCAGACTTCATTAAACTGCAGAGGGCTGCCATTCTAACATCTTTCAGGCACTGAGAAGAGGAAAAAGACCAAAGGCACTACTTTGCTAGTCTGGTGATTCTCATTATAGCCCAGTGAGCATGCTGAGTAAGACTGACCCAGGAAACTGTAGAGACGCAGGCTTAGAGTAGTAGTGTAACTGTCTAGCTGTAGAGAATGGCAGCTGTGACTGGATCATATTGCTGGCCAAACAGAGTTACAAATCTTTTGGCGGGTCCTATATACTGTATGTATTTGAGGTGTGTTCAGCTGCTAACCTGGAGTTCAGCTCATGAATAATAAAACCTGTTAGCACCCTATTGGTTATCCCTTGACAAACAGGCTGCCTATATAGAAGGTCATTGAGACAAGGTTCCCCCTTGTGTACTACTCAAAAGACTGTCCAGAGATCCCCATATAACATGAGGTATTCATATACACTTTATGTTTAAAAAGTCAGCACTTTCTGTAGCTGGTATGAGTCCCTGAGGTACTTGACCTTCACAGGAGTTCAGCAGCTTACCAATCGCGCGTGCAGCTAAGAGATGGAGTCCAAGACCGAAAGACTTTTCCTCAGGGGTGAGACTCCTGGGACAGAGCAGAAAATAGCATCAACACAAACAACTGCACAAAACAACAATAAAGACACAATAATAGAAGCTGCAGAACATCAGCTCTTTTTCATCTATATAAAGCTGCTCCACAGTGCTCACAGCTACTGAGGTCACTGAGTGTTTTGCTTTAAAGCTCATTTACTGGATTAGGTTGAATGTATACTGTATATTATATGTTGTATATGTTAGATCTATATGTTGTATGTATTTATGTTAGATATACAGTATATATTAATTTTACTGGGCAACCCCAACTTTCTGTTTTGGAGGATTTGTAATCTTTTATTTTCTGTATTTAAAGGGGAACTCCAGCCTTACCTTCAGTCTTGAAAAGTTTTACAGGCTCCTCTCCTTTCCTGAAATTGCTTACTCTAATTTCACTGCACACTGTGAGCTTCTGTCAGTGTGCATCAGAAGTTGCTGCAGCTCCGACAGAGCCTGCCTCATTGCATGTTAGCATCTTCCAGCCCGCTCCTACCCAGCCTGACTGTCCTGGGCTCCAGTAAACAGTTTAAGGAATGTCTTTTGGTATTTTATTGTTTGAAGAACAGTAGAGGGAAACTTGGGCATAGGGTACTCCAAAACGCTTGGTAGTTAGTAATTAGAGGACAATCTTTTCTAGAAATAGTAGCTAATGTTGGACACTCCAAGTCCCACAGCTAAAGACCAAGGGGCAAGTCTTTTTGTCATCTGGTTACCTTGCGCCACCACACAACTGCAGTACCCAGTGCAGCTTCGAGCACACTACCCAGTCAAAGGGATCAATTTAAGGTCACTACTCACAAGTCCCCAGGGCAGCTGCTACTCACAAGTCCTCAGGACAGCTGCTTCATTCCAGCTTCCTCTGGACACTGTGTGTGAGATGGCACCTCTCAGGACCAGGTCCCCTGTGGTGTAGTTCTGCAATCAGCTCTAAGCAAAGTCCTTCCAAACCCCCAGCTCTGGCACTACTGAGGCCTCTAGGGCAGCTGTATAGTCCATTGGCTGCCTGAGAGCAGTAGGCGCTCTGTCTCTGTAACCCTCCTGGGGAGAAGGAACCCTGCTGTCTGGTGTCTCCATTCCAACTCCTCTCTGAACACTCCTCTCCAGGGATTGGCTTAACCCGATAAATATCTAGGCTGGTTGTTTTTAATCTCCCACCATAATCTCGGGAAGCTTCTTTCAGAGGCAGTGGGAAGCAATCAATCTCCCAACCTATGAGACCCTGAGCAGGCCAGAAAAAACAATTACTGCTCCCTCGATTACAAAAGGCGCCAAAGCTAAATTGTGGAAATGGAAACATTTAACTTAACTCTTTTAATAACATGTCGATGACAGTGGAGGGAGGTACCAGGGAAGGCAAAAAAAAAATAAGCAGATCAAACTTTAGCTTTAAGAATAGTATACTTGGATACTTGAACATCTCAAGGCTGCCCACAGATTTACTGTAATGCTGCGTACACACAATTGAAATTTTGGCCCGCAAAAGACCGATGAGACTTTTTTGTCGGAAAATGCGACCGTGTGTATGCTCCATTGGACTTTTGCAGGCCGAATTCCAGCCAGCAAAAGATTGAGAGCATGTTCTCAATTTTTAGGTCGGGAAAAGTTGCTATTCGAAAATGCGATTGTCTGTGGCAATTCCGACGTGCAAAATTCCTACGCATGCTCGGAAACAATTCGACGCATGCTCGGAAGCACTGAACTTCACTTCATGCGAACTTTTGCGTGACCGTTTGTATGCAAGGCAAACTTGAGCGGAATCCCGTCGGAAAAGCCGTTATATCCTTTTCCGACGAGAAGTCTGATCGTGTGTACGCGGCATAAGATTTAAATGGCCTTGGGTAACAATATTTATTATGTATTTTTTTCAGAACTCCACAACCTGGGAGAGTCACTGACAGCTCAGAGTATGTGAAGGACACATTTTGGTTAGAGCTGCTGGAGTGTCATCCCCAATCAGGTGACTTGGCGGTCATTTCAGCAATTTGTCTCCCGGCTTTCTAAATCCTCTAAAGAAGATCCCAGCTTTATTACTGGCCTGTCTGTAACTCCTAGTCTGGATGCCCCAGAAAATTAAATTTTTACCCCTTAGTGACAACAAATAATAGCAGAATAGTCACTATGTAATACATAATCCAGAGTAGGAAGGGGGCTGGGGTTTGGAGATATGAAATTAAAGGCCTGTACACCGGATGTGCCCACTATGAGCAGTTCCCACCATCAATGGCTTGAGTTCCCAGGTCTCTACACCTGCTGTGCCCATTATGACGGGCTCACACTATCCCTGCAAGAGAGTTCCTGGGTCTGTTCACCTGCTGTGCCCATTATGAAGGGTTCCTAGGCGAGCAGGAACAGAACTTGGTGTATGGTGGTAAGATCTCACTTCTGGATTCTTATAAGAAGACTGCAGTTAAGTCAGCCTACCAGCTTCCACCTATAACTGAAGTACTAATTTTGCATAGGCTAACCCACTGAACAAATAGAAAGGTTGTTGGTTCAGCACACATTACCTGATGAGCACCATGTATCCCGGCATGGCCCCCAGTGAGTAGATGAAGCAGCAGACCAGGTTGAGGATCATGAAGTATAGTAGCATTGTATCACATTTCTCCTCCCGAGGACACTGTCCCAGTATGGCAGTGCTGTTCGGGGACAGGACACAGCTGCAGTTGTGAAAAACCTGCAGAAAAATGACCAGAGCCACATTGTAAGCCAAGAGGAACACCATTTTATATCAAAGATATATAGATAAAACTGTAGTAAACTTAATCACCACAGACAAAATACTCAGCAAATTAGAGGGCTAGTCCACTCAAAAGTTATATTTTAGTGATAGGTCGAACTTGGGGGGTGCAGATTTAGCCTTACATTCTAAGTGATGGTTGTCACAAAGAACAAGAAGAGAAGAAAAATCGCAAAGGGAACATAGACTGCAGTGAAAACATGACAAAACATGATACCTTTCCAACTCCATGAATAAGGTGGCCACCATGGCGGTATTAATATGACAGATTTTTGCAACTCAAAGCTGTACAATTGTTTTGCATAGAAATTTGGCATTTTATATTGTAGGCCTGTAATTCTTAGTATTAACACACTTAAATCTGTCCAAACAAGAGTCTAGTGGACATCCCGGGTATGAAAAGTTTGAAACACAAAATCATAAATTATAATATAACAAATAACTATAAATAATTATAAAAAATAATATTATAATAATAATAAAATGAATTTCCCCACGTTTCACTATTGCTCAATTCTGCAAGTGTTCTAATTTACTATCGCTGTTTTCTAGCTGGTCTAAAACTGCTTTTGATGGGACACTTTTTGGTTGCTATGGACAATCTCAAGTTTCCAGGCAGAAAGAACAGAATATATAATATAAAATTACAGGCAGGGCACTGGACAAAGCTCTAGGGACGAAAGGGAGGTGAAATGATTTCATATAGTAATGTAATCTGTAAGATTACAGTGTGTATGTGTCATAAATTTTTTACTTTTTGAATTTGCCGCCGGGCTCAACAGGGAACGGAGCCTGGAACACAGAGGCATCGGGTGGAGGACACAACCCGCAGATACAGCGGGGGGACGTCGCAGGATCCTGGGGACAAGATAAGTAACCTGCACCAGGATCCTGCAATGCAATCCCGAGTGTGGCTCGGGGTTACCGCTAATGGTACTGAAATTTAACCCCAAACCACACTCGGGATTACTGCCAGGGAGGTTAAAAAAGGCTTTAAATCTGAACTCTGGTCTTCCTTTCAGTCTTTCACAGATGTACAGGATCCTCTCCTGTACTGAAATTGCTTATTCTGATTTCACTGCACACTGTTAGCTTCTCACAGTGTGAATTTGAAGCTGTTGCAGATCAGATAGAATGTGTATCATTTCCTGACTGGAAGGCATCATCTAATCTTTTCCTCCCCAGCCCCTGTCCCACCCCTTTAATTTCATTCAGATTAAATTTCAGTTCTTTCAGTTATGTAGGCTCAGCATTACATGTGGGCATTTCCTAGGGTGGTCTGCATGCAAATATAGCCTGCCTAACAGCCATTCCTCAAGACCGACATCCACCCATTTTTATATTTGCATAACTCCTCCCTAGAGCCAACCCACTGCTTTTATCAGTTCTGGGGGCTCTAAGGCTCGATTCACATCTATGCATGCTGCTTTTGAGCATTTCTGCAGTGCTTTTTGCAATGCTTACTGCTTTTTTGGACACACGGTTCTACCGCGATTTTGACGCGATTTGCGTTTTTTTTTTTCAACACTGTATATAGCTGGTTGCTAAGTAGGGGACCGGGAAGCCGGCCGTCGCATCCTTAACAACCAATGAGTCATCAGCTGTCAGCAGGCTTGCCCGCTGAATGTGAAAAAAAAAAAAAATGGCGGTTAAAAAAATTGTGAAAAAAACAGTGTGGGGTTCCCCCCTAGGTTCATACCAGGCCCTTGGGTCTAGTATGGATTTGGAGCAGACCACCCCATGCCAAATTTTTTTTTTAAAATGGCTTGGGGTCCCTCCAAAAATCCATACCAGATCCTTATCTGAGCATGCAGCCTGGCAGGTCAGGAAAGGGAGGGGACGAGCGAGCGCCCCCCTCCTGAACCATACCAGACCACATGCCCTCAACATGGGGGGTTATCAGCCTATCAGCCATGATCTAACTACGTTGCATCATAGAGAAGTACAGAGACCCAGTGGTTATGTCACTGGGTCTAAAATTAGGTATGTACAGTAATAATAGCAGAAATGTTTTATTTCAAAATTGAATTGGCATGTTGATGAGGGGGGAAGGAGGAACCAGGGAAAAAAAAAGTTTGTTTTAAATAATTTAAATAAAAATTTAATAAAAAATACTATAGTTTAAAATAGCTTTTTCACAGTTTACAAAATAACCTGAAATTCAATACAAGCTTTTACATATGTAGATGGAATTTAACCGCTCTTGAATTATAATTATAGTTCTGATGGTAATAATGAATGTTGGAGAGGTCGCTCAAACAAAAAAAATGCAAGATACTCTTTAACATATGTGGCTAAAGTACCCCAGGGTTAACGTTTATTGGGATACTATATTACAATTTATATTATCATCACACACACACACAAATATATAAATTTAAAAAATATTTTTTCATACCCAGAATCAGAATTGTTACTAAAATGTATACTGCCAATTCTACATTGAAAGTAGCAAAATCATTGATAACAAAATATTGGAAGTCTGAAATCAATCCCAAAAGCAAAGAATTGTATGGTACCTTCTCAAATGTAATTGCTTTATTTGAATTTCATTACCTTATTTCATTAAAGTTTTTTCATTTTCGGTTGATTTTCTTTTAATCTGGGTACATTTGTTTTCTTTTTTAGTTTTTTAACTTTGTATTTCATGTTTTACTATTTATTTTGTTTTTTTTATTGTTAATATATTTTTTTTAAATACATTTTTATCATTTTTTGTATTAATTAATTTTTAAATGTTTTTTATTAACTATTTCATTCAAATTTAATTACTTTGGAAAAACCATATTACATCTACAAAAAAATCCTAACAAATTTATGACACATTGGAAATATTGGTATGACCATATTTACAAAAACACTAATAAATACCACGTTCTCTCATAAATATTTTTCTGTAATAATTTACACATTGCCTAGATTAAGGCTTACCTGTAGGTGCTGTAAATATCTCCTATACCTACACGGTTTAGGAGATATTTACAATTCCCCATTCAAGGATTTCTTCTGCGCATGCACCGACCTATTTGGCGCATGCGCACTTTAGAAATCTCACACTGTGCCGTTCCAATGGAAGGTCATGCCGTGACTGATGTCACGCGATTCCGGCCAGTCACAGAGTCGGAGTCTGCGACCCCGGAAGGAAGATGGACGCTTCCAGCCGGCGAGGAAATCGGGGATGCATAGTAGCCCATTATGCTTTACCTTTACAGGGAAACAAAGAGGAAGTAAACCCATGAGGGTTTACTTCCTCTTTAAATGTAATAGTAACATATAGTATACAGTATGTCACGCTTGTTACTGTTTACTGGAGATTACAGAGCACAGGGAAATTGGTAGAGCAGCTCTGACACCTACTGGTCATATTAGCTGTAGCAGCTTTTTATGATAAATAGTGTTGCCTCTATATGGGTCCATTCACACTGCAATGTGTGCATTGAGCGCATAAAAACACATTTGCTTTAACGTGAATTTGCAAGCTGTGTTGCGTTGCATTATAAAATATGCTGAAATACTTTTAAATTTTTTTTAAAACTTCACTAAGCTTTATTTGTAAAGAAACTGCCACTGACTTTGTTGACTTTTGCAATTATGTTTGTTGCAATGCGCTCACATGCAATTACATTGCGTCGCATTGTGAAAAAAAAAGTTCTACTTTTTTTCAGCGCAGGGCAGGGCACATCAGCACAATGCACTGGTGTGAACTATTCCTACAATACATTGATTTTACAATGTGTATGCACTGGCATGCGTTAATCAATGAATGTCAGCGCATCTGGTTTGAATGGACCCTAACAATATTTACACAGCAGCGCACAACATGCTACATGTCAAAGGCAAGAATGCACCGGGGTGAGCTGTGACTTTCTTCAGAGGTGGAACACCATCTAATATGAGAGATAAAATGATGAAGGGAAATTGAAACAAATTGACAGTGAAAGTTTGAAAAGAGTTTTAGGTAACTTTACCAAATTTTGCCTTTTCTGTTAAATTCATTAGAGCCAAGGGGAAAGGAGAAAATTAAAGTGTTTTTGTGCATGTAATGGCAAAACATTTTTTTGTTAGTTTTAGTAAGAATCCCTTAAATGGATACACTTGAAATAACTAAAGGCAATTTTTTTAGTTTTGGATAAAGTAGAGAGGAAATAGGTTTTTATTGCAGTCTGTGCCCCCACAAGCGAGATTCATCCTCTCTATTTGTCTTGTTTACCATTATCATTAAAAGTGAAAGTGAGTGAAAGAAAATCCCATATTTTGGGTTGTCCCCTGAAAAGTAATAAAGGGGAAATCTTCCAATGGGGATAGTAGCTCTGGTGACCTGGGGGTCCCTGAGGAATTCCCTTAATTTGCAGGGATTTCCTCTCACTTCCTGTTTGGCTATGGGACAGGAAGTGAAGGGAAATCTCCGCAATGGGACGCAGATGGCCAAAAAGAAATCTGACAGGGGTTATAACCCTCCCTTGCTCCATCCAAAATGAAAAAAAAGTTTTGCCTGTAATTCCACTAGAAATCTATACTAACACTATCCAATCCTAAACCTGCTGCCACCCCTCATACTAAGTCCTATACTAACTAGGCTGTAGAGGAAAGATGTCTATACTTACCAATTCTTAGGGTGCTCCGGTATGGTCATGTGATCTTCCCAGCGGTCGACTTCAGGGTAGAGGAGAGATCACTGACAATGGCTGCAATGCCTGGGTGGTGACGTCACCCATATACTTACTACGGGGCATCCATTGTCAGCTGTCCCTCCTCTCCCCTGAAGCTGGTGCTTGAAGCTGATCACGTGACCGGACTGCACCCATAGAATAGGTCAGTAAACATCCTTCCTCTACACTACAGGCTAGTTAGGATAGGGTTGGGAGCAGATTTAAGATAAGATAGAGTTAGTCCGGACTTCCACTTTAAATTATAACTAAAGTCCAAACTTTTTTTAAAGTGTGGGATAGAATGGAGAGGGATTAGAACCCCTGTCAGTTTTTATTGCTGTTTGTGCCCCCCGTTAAGGAGATTCATCCTCTTACCATTATTGAAAGTAAAGAAAATCACACATTTTGGGTTGTCCCCAGAAAAGTCATAGAAGGGAAATCTTCCAATGGGGACACTAGTTCTGGTGACCTGGGGGTCCCCAAAATTCCCTTAAATTGCAGGGATTTCCTCTCACTTCCTGTTTGGCTATGGGGCATGAAGTGAAGGTAAATCTCCCCATGAGACACAGATGGTGATAAAAAAAAAATTTAACAGGTGTTATAACCCTCACTTGCTCTGGCCAAGAAAAAAAATGCCTATAGTTCTGCTTAAAGGGTGTAATGTGCTTTAAAAGAGATGTATGGGATTTTTTTTTTCCAGAATCAAACTTACCTAGGTGGATGCAGTGTTGGTCCGATTCTGCATCGGTTCCCCACTGGCTCTAACACTGAGAACTGAGCGATCGAACACCGCACGGTTCTCAGAGCTCCGTGAGCAGAGAGCTGCTGTTAGTCACCACTCTCTGCTCTGCCCCCCCTCCTTGCTTACTGGGGTGCTGAGCTGTCGAGGGGGTGGGAGCGGCTGGCTCAGGCTTCGCTTAGAAGCTGAGCCAGGCATGTGGGCAGATCCCGACTCCATTGTCATGATCTTGCCCGAGCCAGCTCTGTAACGTCAGCCAACAGTGGACTTCAGCCCGCTGTCTGCCAAAAAACGGATCACAGGAGTACAGAACGAACTGCACTCGTGATCCATAGCAGGAGTACAGCCAAACAAGCTTTGGCTGTACTTCTCCTTGAAATGACTCCTCATTAGCTGAGAACATGACATTAGACACAAAGAAAAAGAGAACCCTCAAGGTTTATAAACATAATCATGTGATCTCCATGTGAGCACTCACAGGCCAATTATATGCCTTTGCTGATAAAGACAGGATTGGTTCTATTGGCAGGGTTAGCATAAAGGCTGGTCTTATTAGTAAAGTCATTGACCACTGGAACATAAAGATCACTTCTTTCCAAAAAAACAAAGCCAGGTGTTTAACTAAATTTTGCTTAGGCAGCCCAAAAGCACTGCAAAATCTGAGGATCAAAAACAAACAAAAAGTCAGTGCTATACACCTGAAGACTAGCTGCTAGCAAATAAAAGGCAATATACTCAACCTTCAATGATAGACCAAATACAAACCCCATAAATACGCATTTCACACGATGGCCCCTGAGGACGCACTGTCCTGTGAAACGCGGTGGGTGGAGCTTGCTGCAGGACGTCACGCCGCCACAATGAAGGTCTGAGTGCCAGTGATCGATGTAAGTGTCAGCGGCTTGTTTTTAACTTTTTATCCAGTGTATTTGGATTTCATGTTTATACTCTTGCTGCTGCTCATAATAAAGTACTACACTATATGGTTGTCACTGTCAGGGCTGGGCTCAGCTCTCCCTTCTCAGTGCTCAGGTTGCTCAGCTGTCAGTTAATTGCCAGTATTCATTGTTCCACAGTGGCTCACCTGGTGATCATTTCCTGCTTGTCAGCCAGCCCCTTCTGGCTAATCAAACTGCCTGGTTCATTCATTCCGTGCCTTCGCCTTGGTCAAACATATCTGGAGACTCTCTACTGTGTTCCTGTTGAAGACTTGCCTGGCTGACGGTCAAGTCACCTGAGCCCAGGTAACTGATGCACACTGCTGGGGTTGTGGACCCTTCGGCTGGTTGCTGCGGATGGAGCTCTGGATGGTTCAGGAAAGCAGCTCCACCTGAACACTGACACAGACCAAGCAGGAAGCTAGAGTGTAAGATTCCCCAGGGCGCAGAGTCTAAGAGCCAGCAGGTATTCACCAGAGCCTCTAGTGGTGAGGATCAGCTGACTCCAGGTCGCGGCCCCCAGGGTCTCTCAGCTCATGCTCACGGACTGGCTCTGGTGGACAGAGCGGAAGCAGTAGTTCAGTTTTAAGCATAGAATAGTCAGGAGGACACGCCAAGGTAGGGGCAACTAGCAGACAAGGATGGTCAGGAAGGCACGTCAAGGTCAGGGTTACTAGCAGATAGGAATGGTCAGAAGGACACGTCACAGTCGGTACACGGAAGTCAGAGATAACATACAGCAGGATGCCAGACCAGAAGCCTAAACACAACTGTTGCTCGTGCAAGGCTGGCTTGCAGTGCACGGAGTTAAATAGTGTTTCCTGTTAGAGGCTGGGTTGGAGCCATGCTGAGAGAAGATTATTTAAACATGCAGGTGTGAGAGCGCAGTCCCTAAGCTGATGCACAGAGCAGAGAGGTAAGCAAACAGACAGGGCATGAAACAATACTGCAGATTCATGACACTGATGTCCCTTCTGGTTCCTGATCCTGTCTGCTGCCTCTGACTATGCTGATCTCTGGCTTCCTGATTTACTGGCTTGTACTGATTTGTACCATTTTTTCCATTAAATTAAAAGGTGTGATTTTTACTGTATTTTCTATCTCCGTCTGATTCATGGTTCCTGACAATGGTGCTTTCTTTGTTTCATTGCCCATGGTGTCTTTTGAGCAACGAGTTGAGCATTGCCCCCTGGAAGATATAGAAAGGAAAGCCAAGGATGTTTCAGATTGATGTCTGCATTTGTTATCATCATTAAGCTCTTTTTGCTGCACACTCACCTGGCAGCATCACTTATGGTGAGTGTGCATTGCATGTGGGTGAAGGCTGGTGGTCTGTTGGACAGTTTCTCTTTGCGCAGTGTGGCACTTTATTTACGGGTGTAATTTTGTAGATGACAGTTTTTTTTAGCAGCGTTACACTATATAGTTTCTTTTATGAGTTCCAGTTTGTAAGAGGACGCTTTGATGGTCAGATTGGCTGGAAGAAGTAGAAGTGGTTCCCTGTGTTTGTGACCTTATGCATTTATGCTGCACTTAACTGAGCAGCCTGTATCTCTGGTGAGACATTAATCCAGCTGACCTGAACACAGAAAGGATCATTCCTTTGAGCACTCACTTTATGAACTTTGTCACATATTTTTATACATCTATGTAGTAAGGTAATTTGAGGTCATAAACATATAGTCAAGATCCACCCATATCAGATCATAAAGATATGTCCTGCAGTGCCAACCCTAATTATATAGTAAAAAAGAGGAAAAGTGTAAAGTGGGCGTTAAACGGTCAACTCCAGACATATGTATTACAACACAGATATATATAATAATAGCCCTATTACCTGGAGGTATTCTCCACAAAGTGCGGACCCTGAACATGGCATGTATTGTACGTTTTAGTCTCCCCTTAGTCCGGACTCCTTTAGATGGCCACTAGGTAAATAACTTTTTGCTGTTTTGTTTTGTTTTTGATCTTTCCTTCCCCTGCCCCCCCCCCCCCTTCTCCCCCCCCCTTTTTTTTTGTATGGATTGTAATGTATATATGTATGCACTTTGAATATTTTGTGTATTTTTTTGTTTTAGATGTTGACTAAACTATACAGTAACCAAGCTATAGATTACAACCGCAAAACATGTCGACCATCATTTGCTCTTATGCAATATATACTGTATGTGTATCACTGTCTTGTATTTTTGGGGATTAGCTCTCCCCTTTTTATGTATATGTTTGATATATATTTTCTTTTGTACGCCTGTTGTGGTTTATAATAAAGTTTCTCATTTTTATATATATCTGTGTTGTAATACATATGTCTGGAGTTGACCGTTTAATGCCCACTTGACACTTTTCCTCTTTTTTATTTTCATATATCTATTTATGTATTTTGTCACGATAATATTTAATGGTGTTTGTATTTTAAAAACTGAGCATGCTTTTTAAAACATTTTGATGAAAAACATTTTTTTCTGTGCAACTTATTTCAGTAGAATAACGCTGTCCATCACTACTTACCACACCCTGCCCACTTCCACTAGAGGAGGAGCAGCCAGCTAAACAGGCAGAGACGAAGGCCACGCCGTTATCACCACACACAGGGTCCCAGACATCGGTAGGGCAGTTGCAGTTCAGGTTACAGTCCGCCGTTAAGTTATCTGAATAGGAAGTGCTCTCAATTCTGAAACACATGAAGATTTTTTTATGTGGATCAAACCTGCGGTGCAATAAATACACAGTAACATGTCTATGTAATGGAAAAAGTTCTATTTTTTGGGGGGGATTTTCTTTGTTTACGATAAAATTATTTTTAATTTTTTCTCTTTTTTCCACCATTTATATGAAAACTTTTACAAATCTACACAGTGTGTTCTAGTTGTACAGCTCAGTGCTTGACAAGTGTATTCCAGATGTACCCACTTATTTTCTCTTACTGCTATACCATTTTACCAACCCCTTTTTCTTATTTAAATTAACGAGACCACACCAATCTATTGGAGTTTAAAATGGCCATAACAGCCTATTTATTAAACAAACTGAATAAATAACTCCAATAACCTTAAATATATAAATAACATATAACTTTAGTGCAAACAACATGTTATTAACTGCAATCTGTTGGTCAATGACGGAGCTCCACCCTTTTTCCACATATCAAAAACTTACACGCGGGAACCATTTTCAACTTGATAGGCCTCCAGCTGTACCGCTCGGAGACAACCCCTTGCCCGCAGTGTAACCGTACCGGTATTCCATTTCGGGAATACACCGGAGGGGCCATACTATCGATGACCCCCCACCCCTTTTTACCACATTTGTTTACCGCTACCGTCACCGACCAACAGCAAAAAACACAGCCAGACCACAGCTGTCATGACGACCACTTCCTCCGAATCTGAAAAATAAACACACACATTAACCACACTAACAACAAGCCTAATAGGGAGGGAGGGTGGGAAAATCTGCCTCCTCGTGTCTCTTCCTGCTCCACTGACTCCGTCCCAGCTCCGCCCCTCCTCTTATATGACCCCACCTCTAAAGTTTCCTGCTGGCTCCACCCCACCAAAACCTGGCCAACTTAACCCTGTGTGTGTCACTAGACACACTGTCATGCCCGGCCCTGCACTATTCTCTTCTTCTTTCCTTTTCGTTCCGGGCCTCACTTGACAAGTGTATTCCAGATGTACCCACTTATTTTCTCTTACTGCTATACCATTTTACCAACCCCTTTTTCTTATTTAAATTAACGAGACCACACCAATCTATTGGAGTTTAAAATGGCCATAACAGCCTATTTATTAAACAAACTGAATAAATAACTCCAATAACCTTAAATATATAAATAACATATAACTTTAGTGCAAACAACATGTTATTAACTGCAATCTGTTGGTCAATGACGGAGCTCCACCCTTTTTCCACATATCAAAAACTTACACGCGGGAACCATTTTCAACTTGATAGGCCTCCAGCTGTACCGCTCGGAGACAACCCCTTGCCCGCAGTGTAACCGTACCGGTATTCCATTTCGGGAATACACCGGAGGGGCCATACTATCGATGACCCCCACCCCTTTTTACCACATTTGTTTACCGCTACCATCACCGACCAACAGCAAAAAACACAGCCACAGCCCGAAAGGATGAAACCTTATCCTTAAGGGCCCCTCCACACACTCAGTGCCCTTTGGATTCCTTCTTGCAGACCCATGGTCCACAGATCAGTCCCCACGTCCGTGAGGTGGACACCATCCCTGCGTAAGTACATGCCTACGTTAATTTCCAGCTCTCTGTGTCTTATCACCATGCCCCCTTGTTTTACCAGAAACCTCCCCACAACTTTGTTAATGCGAATGCGTGCCTTGTTCAGCCGTTCCACAGACCTTGCCATCCGCCAGGTGGTGCGTGCCACCATGTCAGACCATACCAGCAGAGTATTGGGAAAGACCGTGCGGATATATATCAAATCCGCCTTCACACTTGCTAGTATATCTCTCACCGTGCGTACCCCTAGATCGTTCCCTCCTGCATGGATCACCAACACATCAGGGGGTCTGTCCAACCAAGCATAACGCTCCACCTCCGTGACCACTCTGCCCCACATCATACCCGGTCTCCCCAGCCACCTGATGTATGCCTCTCTCCTCGATATTCCCAGCTGCCTCCCGTCCGGTCTCGCATCACCTCTCCTGGCCCCCCAACACACATAAGAGTGCCCAAGAATCCAGACGAGGCGCGGAGCACCTCCCCCTGTAATAAAAATCACACCAAGGTAACGTCATTCATCCATTATTTTTTTTTTTTTTTTTAAACACTTTATTCAATTCCCCTTTTTTTTTTTTTTTTTTTTTTATAAATTATTCCACAATCATTTGAGGTCGTACGTAGGTTCGGAACCTTCTCGATTCCCATCTACCGATCCTCCTCACGGCTGCCTCATCCAACCCACATCTGGCAGCTTCAGTAGCCGCCCCAATGCGGAAGGAGTGTGAAGCGTAAGCCTTCCCATCCAAACCCAACTTCATCAAACATTTCCTAAACACTGCTACAAATTGGAATTTTGATAGGTAAGACCCGTCTTCATGCCGCAAAAATGGCCCATCCCCCATTGGCCGTACCTGCGCCAGTTCCTCGACCGCCCTTACCGGGCATACCGTGGATCCTGGCAGAGCGTACAACCATACATCCACTCCTTTCCCTGTCTGATCGGTTTTTGACCTCCGCAGTCTCAAGCACACTTTATCCCCGTTTAACCTAACGTCCTGCACCAGAATGCCACCCGCATCCCCCCGTGCTGGGCTCACCAGTTCCCCAATTCTGAACGCCCCAAAAAAAGCCAACGAGAAAGCTGCCGTAAACAGCAAACATTCATAACTTGAAGAACATACTAACCTTAACTGCTCACAAATGGCCACCAGGTTTTTAAAAGTGACAGGCCTTCTTTCATCTTTTGTTCTTTGTCCTCTCTTGTACCCTTTTATGGCTTGCCTAACCCAAAATTCTTTTGTCCAATCCTCCCACCTTTTTAGCTTGAAAAGGAATGACAAAGCCGCCATCTTCTTTTCAATAGAAGACACCGCCACCCCATTTTCCATATTTCTGGACACAAAATACAAGACCAACAATCTCGCTTCAAACCCATCCTTGTCTACCCCAGTTTCTTGCCGTAAACCTTCCCATTCTCTCCATACCTTCATATAGGCCATCCAAGTGGACTTACTCACTGACTGCTGGATCCATCCTGCGGCGACTCCAATGCCAGCTCCCAGATCCACTCCGGGCAAGGAATCCCTTCCTTTTCCGCTGCCGGGGCTAATTCCCTGAACTTGTCCCACTGAAAGCGAGACAGCGAATCAGCCAGTGTATTGTCAACCCCTGGTATGTGTATCGCATATATAAAGGTATTCAATTGCAAGCACCGCAATACCAACTGTCGCATTAATCTAATGACAGGTTGGGAAGACGCTGACATGCGATTGACCACCTGCACAACCCCCATGTTGTCACAGTTAATTCTCAACTTTAAATTCTGGCAAGACCGCCCCCATAACTCCATCGCCAGCACCACTGGAAATAATTCCAGTAGTACCAGGTTCCGAAGAAACCCCGCTTCCACCCATGATTGTGGCCACGGCCCCGCGCTCCATTGCCCTTGAAAATAAGCCCCGTAACCCGTAGAACCTGCCGCGTCCGTAACAAGTTCCACATCGAAGTTACTTACCGGACCTGACATCCACACTGATCTTCCGTTGTAAACTGACAGAAATTGATACCATACCTTCAGGTCCTCCCGATGTTCCCTCGTCAGCCTGATGAAATGAGTTGGGGCTTTAACTCCCGCCGTGGCTGCTGACAGCCGCCGACAAAACACCCTACCCATGGGTATGATCCTACAAGCGAAATTTAGCTTACCTAGCAACGACTGCAATGTCCGCAACTGTACCTTCCGCCTTCCATGAATCTCCCGGATTTCCTTCTGTAAATCCACTAACTTCCCTTGCGGCAATCTGCATTCCATTGCTATGGAGTCAATTACTATGCCCAGAAAACTAATTTCGGTTGTCGGGCCTTCTGTCTTTTCGGCTGCCAGTGGCACTCCGAACCTTCCCGCAATGTGCTGCAACGTTGACAGTAAAATCGCACACACACTGGAGGAAGGAGGACCTATACACAGGAAGTCGTCCAAATAATGGATAACCGAATCCAGCCCCGACACATCCCTAACCACCCACTCCAAAAAGGAACTGAACGCCTCAAACATGGCGCATGAAATGGAGCAACCCATGGGCAGACATTTATCGACGTAAAACTGATCTTGCCAGTGGCAACCCAGCAGCCGAAAACTGTCCGGATGCACTGGCAGTAGCCGAAACGCCGCTTCTATGTCAGATTTTGCCATGAGTGCCCCTTGTCCATACCTCCGAACCCACCGCACCGCCGCATCAAAAGAAGTATAGGACACCGCGCAGGCATCAGGGTCGATAAAATCATTGACCGAACCCCCTTTTGGAAAGGATAAATGATGAATTAATCGGAACTTATTCGCCTCTTTTTTGGGCACCACTCCCAATGGGGACACCACCAGATCCGGTAAGGGCTTATTTGCACATGGCCCTACCATGCGGCCTAATGTCACTTCTTTCGCCAATTTTTCTCCTACGACCCCTGGGTGTTGCAACGCTGATTTCAAGTTCCTAGCCATAGGGGGAACCGCCTCCAAGGCGCATGGTATTTTAAACCCCTCCCGAAAACCCGCAGTAAGCAACGATGCCGCCTCCCTATCCGGATACTTACTTAGGAAAGGCAGCATCCTTTCCACCTTCACCGGCGTCATCCCTCTTGTTAACAGGCTCCCCGGTACGTTTTCCTTTTTTAAAGCATCTGGCCAGTGTGTGAGCTCCCCCACATCCTGAGCATTCGTGCTTGAATTTGCACGACCCCCCAAACTTACAGTGTCCTTCGTTGTATTGCCAACACACTCCCCATTTCTTGCCGGCCGGTAGTCCTGAGGAGTGTGCACCCCCGGCCCCCCCTTGAAAAAACTGAGGAGAGGCCCTAGCCGAGGACATAAGTCTCATCCAAAGGCTGATGTCCTTATGGTCCCAACGCAGGGCCGGGCGAACCGCTCTGCGTTGTCGGAACTGCTCGTCATAACGCAGCCAAGCCGTTCCACCATAAACTCTGTGTGCCTCCCCAATAGCATCCATATAACAAAACAACCCAGAGCAATGCTCCGGATTCTTTTCGCCAATGACGCTGGCCATGATAGCGAACGCTTGTAACCAATTGACAAACGTCCGCGGAATCAACCTGTACCTCCTCTTCTCCTCATCTTCCTTCTTGGAGTCATCAGGCTTAACCCTGTCCAGGTTAAACTTTTCCAACGGCAACAAGGAAAATATTTCCACGTATTCCCCTTTTTGAATCTTTTCCCTAACCTCCTGCTTCAGATGTGCACCCAGCGGGCCCTCAAAACAGACATAGACCTCGCATTTAGCTGCATCTGCAATCCTGACTATGTCCGCCCTACCCGCCGCCTCTGTTGCCCCTTTTTCCCCCGGCTTCTCTTTTGCCCCACCCGACTCAAGGGTCTTATCAGCAGACACCCCCGTGGAAGGTTCCACCGCCCCACCTGCTAATACCCCCCCGCTGGTTACCTGTGGCACTCCACTTGTGGCCGCCTGGGGAGGTTGCTCCCCAAAACGTCCTACTAGCGCCTTTAGGCCCTCCAACAGCTCACTCAGTTGTCCCCCTGACCCCGAACTGGCGGATCCTTGTCCCGCCACTTGGTGGTCCTGACCCTGAGACACCCGTGGTGGTCGGGTTACTGCCCCTGCTGTACCTGGGTTAACTACACCCCACATAGTTTGTAAAGCATTTGTAAAATCTACATTGTCACTGGACTTACCGGGCTGACCTGGAGACCTCCCGACAGCCGCTGGTCTGGTTTCCACCGCCGCATCCTGCTGGTGTGCCTCCACCTCGCCTTCTTCCAACTCCTCATCTTCGGACCGGTCCCCCTGGGATGGGCTTGCCGGCGTGATGAGCCCCCCAGGCGCATCCCTCCTGGAGGCCGTATGCACTCGTTGAGCCATGCCTCGTCCGACCTCTGCGGCTCTGCTTCCCGCCTGGATTCCACGCCGCCCTGAAGTGGCTGCGACCGGGCCGGCCTGCTCCTTCCTCCGACCGCCCCTCTGGAGTTCTCTCGCCCCGCCAGGCGACCGATTGCCACCTGCGTCGTCAGCGGTGCTTCTCCTCCCCGTCCTGGGCGCTGCAGCTGCACCTCTCCCACTTCTGTCCTCCCCCCTCGGCTCGTATGAAGCTGCTGGGGTGTTCTCTCTCTCTGCACGCCTGGGTCCTGTTCTAAGTGAACCGGCGCCATCTTGTCCTGAAGCCCCGCCCACCGCGCTGCGGCCGCGGCGTGTGTTCTTTCCGGGCCGTGCATCCGCCATCGGCTGGCTCCTCTTGGCTGGAGGAGCTGACTCTTCTCCCCTTGGGCTGCGTGCCTGGCGACCCGTCCGTCCGTCGGGTCCAGGCGAATACCGCGCCGGCGGCCGCGACTTCCGCGCACGGGCAGTCCCCTCACCTCCGTCCGCCGATCCGCCTGCTTCCTCCTCAAATAGCCCTGCGACCTGACTCTGGAGCCACTCCGGTCCCTTGGATGCTGCCGCCTGCCTCAAACGCGCCAGTATTGCGTCGATGTCGGCCATTGCTGTAGAGGAGCAGAGAAAATCTGCCTCCTCGTGTCTCTTCCTGCTCCACTGACTCCGTCCCAGCTCCGCCCCTCCTCTTATATGACCCCACCTCTAAAGTTTCCTGCTGGCTCCACCCCACCAAAACCTGGCCAACTTAACCCTGTGTGTGTCACTAGACACACTGTCATGCCCGGCCCTGCACTATTCTCTTCTTCTTTCCTTTTCGTTCCGGGCCTCACTGTCTGCATGTTTATTGGAAGCCTCTGAGATGGTTAATGAGAACAGGTCTCCCTCTGCTAGGAGAGCGGTATGGGGCATCCCTCCTCTGACTTCTATAGCAGTGTGTATAGTTTGATCTCCCCTGCTATCAAATCTTTTTCTTTGAGCCAGTATACTATAGATCACATGTGTCAAACACAAGGCCCATGGGCCGAATCTGGCCCGCCAGGCCATTTCATGTGTCCCTTGCACCCAGGGATTTTTTCAGCCAGAACGTGGTGGAACTCCATTCTGCCACCTCTGGCTCTCACCTTCTGCTCATCACTGTCACTTGTACACACAGAAGCCTTCTGTGTTTACAAGGACAGCACTCATGGTGGGGCACGGTAGGAAAGGATGCTGACTAATGATCTCCCTGCAAGTGAGAGATAGAGACAGAGCCACCTACGCTGCCAGGAGGTACTAGACAAGGGCTGAGTAGGTGACATGCACAGAAGCTTTTGGGGGGGGGGGGGGGGTAGAGATGAGGGCTGTGGGGGGAGATGTGTACAGAGGTAGGGGATGGGGCGATGTGGTGCAGAGGTCAGAGTTGAGGGTTGAGGGGTGGAAGTGAGATGTGGACAGCCTGTAAAAGAGAGCTGAACCATGCATTTTGTGCATAGCACAGCCCTAAACCTCGCACTCTGTATGTAGAGCCCCCCTAAACTCCTGAACTCTGCACTCTCTACATAATGCACTCTTGAACCCTGCACACTGTATGTAGCTAAATCCTCAACCCTGCACTCCTGAACTCTGCACTCTGAAAGCCTCATACTCCCGAGTACCCCTATGTGTAGATGCATAGTCTTACAGATACAACCTGCCCTTTGAGGGCAGCCATAATGCTGATGATGTCCACAGCGAAATTCAGTTTGAAACCCCTGCTATAGATCAGAAAAAGAAATGAAGAAAAAAAAACTAAAACCACTGTATCTTCACTTCAACACTGAAACTTCCAGAATATTCTAATCGCTATCAAAATAACTAAATTAACCCTGACACTTCCAGATTAACCTAGTTAAATCATAAGTGCTCAAGCCTTGCTTGAGAGTGGTTACAGGGTTTTCTCAGAAGACAGAACCCCACAAAAGAATATATTGGGGTTCCCACCATTTCCCCATTTCCTACCCATCATATGTCACAGTGAGTCCTGCCACTGTGGCATTCTTGCACAACATAGCGAAGGCCAGAAAATAGAGAAGATATTCTGTTATGGAGGTGAAAAAACCAATCTTGGCAGCCAGAAAGGTGGAGACCTTGTATTTCTTCATTAAAAATCCACCCAGGAAGTATCCCACAGCAATGACAGGCAGGCTGTACACCCCTGCAGAGACAGGACATATTAGTTGACAGGGCCTCAGGGGAGGACATAGACAGATATTCATCAAGTAATGTTCTTGGAGAGCTCCTGGTACCTCTGGATGCCCGTGGGTTCCCCCCTAGTTCCCAGCTTCCAGAGGTACATAAGCTCTTTAGTCTCTGAACGCACCTATCAAAAAAATGGCCTCTGATGCAGACTTCCCATACTGCTGCTCCAGGTATTTGGGGAAGAATGAAAATAAACCAACATAAGCGCTGAACTGAATAACTGTGACCAGAATGAACAGCATATAGACCTTATTCTTCAGCAGATTCTTTAAAAAGAATAGAAATCCTGCAAGAACAAAGAAGGCTGAAATTAACAGCAGTCGATGGATTGTATATGTTCTGTACATGTGGAATGATAATTTATTGGTTCCAAGTGATCATATGACACCATCACATTGCTAGCTTTCACTATGCTGGATCTCTAACTGATTGCATAAAATTATTTCCACTGCGAGCTTTAACGACACTGGCTCTGAGTGATCACATGACATCATAAAAATGGCCAGCTTTATGAATATTGGCTCTGGCTGATCATATGACATCACACTGCCAGTTTTTACTACATTGGCTTCAAATGATCGCATGATATCATCAGACTACCAGCTTTTACTACATTGGCTCTCAGTAATCACATGACATCATAAGACTGTTAGCATTCACTACATTGAGCCTGAGTGGCCTCATGAGATCACTATATGAAATCATGACTGATCTCACCTTGCACCGTGAGCTCCTTGCTCTTGGCAATCTCTTTATTGTTGTCAGGTACTGGTGGCTGCAGTGTCTCCCTCAACTCAGTCAGACCCTCTTCCCCCTCTTTGGGCAGAGTCTTTGGAAGAAAGCAGAATGGTACAGCAGCGAAGAGGTTGAGGACTCCACTGACCAGGAAACCCATCCACCAAGCTCCAACCCAACGCGTGTCTGTCATAGTTATAAATACCTCATCTGCAAGGAGAGAGGTGGTGAAATTATGTACACTCCTTAGACCTTAATGATGTCACTATTTCCTCATAATATCATTGGCTGTAATGAATAGCATTTAACCCCAGAAATATCTGCCCTTAAAGTGTGTAAATTCTAGAGTACTAAAAATGACACTCTTGACTTTACCCAGATTTATGAAACCAACATCAACGAAGATTCGTGCCAAGTAAGACGCTAACAAGGAACCCAGCAGCGGCCCGAGGATGGACAGAGTTTGTATTATTCCTGCAGGACAGAGGAAGACATCAGATGCAGCATCCATTTTGTCTCTCATAGGATTATGGGATGTCTACGTGACAATCCCCATCTTAAGCAGCAAACATGCATAGGTACATATTTATGACAGCATGCTATATGATATAATAAACCCCAGTAGTGTGGGTAGGACACTTTTGTGGTGGGGTTTCCATTTATCTGACCAATTACTGTACCAGATTTCAAAAGAAGGAAAATGAAAAATTTAAAATATAATAAATATTCATGCCTCTCTCAGTAAATACGACTTACCAATATAAAATGGTGAGTTTTCCACTTTTGCAAAATCATCCACATAGGAGAGTCCCAGAGGCTCTACTGGGGTCTCACCAATTCCTTGTAGAATATTTCCAAGCAGAACAAAAATCCACATGAAGGATTCGGAGGAGCCAACTGCACACTCTGCCAGAGAAAGAGACCGCAGCATGATGAAAGGATAGAGGTACGAAGGAAAGACAAAATCACAGAAATTCCCAGCTCAACTCACCAAGCACTTTGCTTACCAACCGAAGTAACCTGTCTAACAGTATGCGTTAAAAACAGGGGTTTAGTTAGCGCACATTTGCAAACGCATGCTTAAGCTGCAGAGCCACTTCACGGCACCCCAGTATTATCTGCGGTCCTAACTCCTGTAAATTTATGAGAGTCTCCACAGTGGAAGCACATGCATTCTAATGGATAGTTAGAGGGCAGGTGGGCCTGGAGGGAGCCCACCCCTCCTTAAAGGCACAGGGGTGCACTGGACACCCAGCACATAGCACAATGGCAGCAAAGGTGTCCAGTGTGTCCTTTGCCAGTATACAATCAGTAACAAACAAATGGCCACTGCCCCCACCTATAACTGGCCTTCACAGCAAGGAGCACATGCAGTGGCATCTCCAGCTTTCATATTTAGGGGGGGCACATGGGGGGACAGGGACAAAAGTAGGGGGGCAACTATAAAATGCAATTATATATATGGGGCCCCCCAGGGTGGCAGAAAATAAGAGATATATGTCACCAGCATACCAAGAAAATATAAGGATCCAAAGCAGTGGGAGAACTATCAGGGTTGCAAAGGTTGTCTTGCCACCGGGCCCTGGTGTTCTGCCACTGTGGGGTTCCCCAGCCTCCTCTTGCTGTCCTGCCACTGCTATTGACAGCGCTGGTCTGGCATCTCTTGGAATTTACAGGCTGGTTCTCCTGTCCTAAGGATGGGAGAAATCAGTCTGTTTTTTCAGTAACTGAGAGTCCTGGTGGAGTCCTTCCTGCAACTCTTCTCCCTGCCAATGAGGATGCAGGGGAAGGAGCAGATCGGGCGGCCGTGGTTGTGTGAGCGCTCGCATTATGCAGTGTTAGCGAGCAGAGGAAGGGGGGAGGAATCACCCGCAGGAGCTGACTGGGGACTCGATCCCTCTTCGACATTGATTTTTTGTAAAAAAAAAAAAAAAAAATTTTTTTTAATGGGGGGGGGGGGGGGGGGCACATGGTGGGGCACAGCATAATGTTGGGGGGGTCAGGGCCCCCTCTGCCCCCCCCAGGGACGCCATTGAGCACATGGAAGGGCAACACATGAAAGACTAAACCAGAGAAATTCCCAGCTCAACTCACCAACCAGTCTGCTTACTAACCCATTACACATATGCAAACACATGCGTAAGTTTGGACTGCAAGTAATACAGGGTGCCGTGAAGAAGCCTTGCAGCTCACACATGCATTTGCAAATGTGTGCTAACTAAATCCCTATTTTTAACGCATACTGTTAGACAGGTTAATTCGGGTGGTCAGCAGACTGGTTGGTGAGTTAAACTGGGAATTTCCTCTGGTTTTGTCTTTCATGCGTTGCCCTTCCATGTGCTCCTTACTGTGAAGGCCAGTTATAGACGGGGGCAGGGGCCATTTTGTTTGTTATAGAGGTATGAAGGAGCCCTGTCAGATTTGATAAACTACTAAGAACCTGATTCTAGAAGTTACCCTCCGGGAAGTCCAACTCAGCGTAGGGACGGCTGTGATTGGCCAGACACAAGTGTGCATGAGATGTCATATTGTCTGATGTGTAGTCGGCAGCTCTGTCAAACTGATATCTGCATAGGACAGAAAATCAGTTAGGGATAATATAATGATTTACATTCCATTTAAAGCCCAACTCCGGGAACATTTTAAAAGATCCCTTGCAGTGGGGATGCACCTTCTCTGCAAGGGTTAATTGCTCATTTTGTTCAGGGGAGAGGAGAAATAGTTTTACTTACCTGATCCTCTGCTCCCTGGTAGATAGCTCCCCCATGCTCCGGCTGTGGACTGTCCCTCATCATTAGGGTTGCCACTTTTTCTTCAAGTCAAACACGAACGCTCTAGCGGCGCACAGTACGTTTTTTGTTTTTTTTTAGTATACATTATAGCATTGTCACAGACCTGGGACACCTTTGGGCACTCCAAAGAGAATAGTAATGTGGCCCACATAGTGCCCCCTCACCCTCCTCTCAAGCCCTGTTCCGAGCCACATTCCTGTCTGAATAATGTGTCTGGGTTTCAGGTGTACTGAAACCCGGACACATGATTCAAAACCTGGACTGTCCGGGTGAATACCGGACAGGTGGCAACCCTACTCAGCATCCTTACGTCCAGTGCAGGGCTATGGACCCTGCTTTAGTCTTCATGAAGTCAGGATCCTACACAACTGGAGTCTAGCTGCGGAAGCAGTGGAGGGTCAGGTAAGTAAATAATCCTATTTTGTTCCCCTAGGCCAAAACATGTAATTGACCCGTGCAGTGCAGGCACAGCCCCTGCAAGGGTTAATTTTTTAGTTGCCTAAAGTTGGGCTTTAGGGTTCCATAACATCCTTAAGAGTGTTCAGCCCTGACCTCCCTTAAATAATTATCTCTATTGCACCTATACATTTAAATTATTTTTACTGAATATTACTAATAATATTCAACACTAAACTTCAGGCAAACAGCATCCCACATACAGTATACACGGATAGTAAGGAATATGGAATGAATATGGAATTATGTTCAGCCAGTCTTGTGATCCAGACACTTCTGAGAAACTGCATAGCCACAGTTGGGTTTCTTCGACATAGTAAAGGAATACAGCTTGGTCACCTACTCACCCTCAGCTTGTCATTTAACGATGATGTGAACACCCATGCAATCCGATTCCGTGCGGACCAAAAAAAGGGTCCTGCACCATTTTGGTGAGAATGCGATGCGATTTCAGCCATACAGTTTGTATGGCTGAAATCGCATCGCACAGACATCGCATGTGATCTGTACAGCAGTGCAGTGCGAATCACATGCAATGTCTGTCATCGCACTAGTGTGAACCGGGCCTCAAACTGTTGTCTGACAGCCCAGAACCCTCTTTGGCTCCCAAAACTGCCCTGCCCTCTTCCTGTCTGATTGAAGCTGTGTAGGGGGTCACAAGTTGCTTAAATCAAGATGAATTCAGTTAGTTTGTATAACTGAGTTTAATGATACAACTCCCCAACAAGGTTTTTTTTTTTAATGTATAACTGAATTTCAATATCTCCACTGAATTACACTATAGCAGGAATCGATTAATGCAGAGAATACATTTACAGAACACAGGGAGTTTTATAAATTTAGTATACTGTATACTGTTATTATCTGACATCACAGACCTTTCCAGTTAATTATTTTTTTTCATCCTCACCTCTTCATAATAAAATGGGGTAGCGCCGTCACACAGCTGCCCACAAACATGATCAAACATCCGATGGCGATCATTCTCGGCCGATGTAATTTTGCTCCAAAGTAGCTGACCAAAGTGATAACCAATAAATTGCCTAGCAATAAATAGAAGGAAAATAATCAGATCCACCTCAGCGCTGATCATACGAACCAAATCTCTTTATAAAGCGATGCAAACTGTTTTTTACACCCCATACACACTATTAGATTTTCTGCAGATTTTTGTCTTCAGATTTACCAAAACCATATAATATGAGGTCCAACCTTTATGCCGCGTACACACGTTCGGACTTCTCGTCGGAAAAAGATATGACGGCTTTTCCGACGGGATTCCGCTCAAGTTTGCCTTGCATACACACGGTCACACAAAAGTTTGCAGAACTTACGACCGTCAAGAACGCGGTGACGTACAACACTACGACGAGCCGAGAAAATGAAGTTCAATGCTTCCGAGCATGCGTGAATTGCTTCCGAGCATGCGTAGGAATTTTGCGTGTCGGAATTGCCACAGATGATCTCATTTTCGGATAGGAACTTTTTCCGACCGAAAAATTGCGAGCATGCTCTCAATCTTTTGCTGGCTGGAATTCGGCCAGCAAAAGTCCGATGGAGCATACACACGGTCGCATTTTCCGACGAAAAACTCTCATCGGTCTTTTGCGGGCCGAAATTCCAATCGTGTGTACGCGGCATAAAGAGTTTCAATTTGCATGCAATCAGACAGGCCCTTGCACTACATGGTTTTGGTAAATCTGAAGACAAAAATCTGCAGAAAATCCAATAGTGTGTATGGGGCCTTATTCTCTGCTATGTACTGGATTTAAGTGATACATTTTCCTCAGTTTGTGAAAACTGAAAAACCACATTGGATAGAAGATGAAGTGAAGAGTAAAAGTGGTAAAAAGTAAGGCAGGCTATACATGGTCGAATTTCGAAAGAATTTACTTTTGTAAATCAGAAGATTTGTGCGCTTTGTGATCCGATGATTCCACCATTGATTTCAAAATTCGGCCAACCAAGCCTTCAATTTCACCTCATGTTGCTACAGAAAAGATTTTTTGTAGTTGGGAATCTTCTTTTCTTTCCGGGAATTTTCTTTTCTTGCATATGCGCATTTCTTTTTCGATTACATTTCTCGTACGATTCTGCCATCATTGATTAGAAAGTTGTTCGTTTTTCAAAAAATTTCAACATGTCTGATTACTCAAATTTGATTGCCGCACGAAAATCGGCTGTTGCTGCAGCCCACTAATGGTGCGAAACACGAACGAAAATTCTTTTGAAATTCGACCCATGTATGCCCTGCCTAAGACGCCAAATTATGCAACCAAAATTGATTATAATAATAATAATCATACATAAGTATATAATATTTAAGCCGGATTTGCGTTTTGCCAGTGGGGGACTAGATTATAAGAGAGCTTTCACACTGCTTAGGACTTTTGCCACACTTCTTGCCCTCTGGTAGCACTTCAAATAAACAGAATAGCCCTGCACATTACACTGACAGAAGCTCGGTCAAAGCTATGTGCAGCACAGAGCTGTCACTTTGGCAGCAATTCTGCCGTGAGAGTCGAACAGGATGGTAAGCAGGAGAAGATCAGTGAACTGCTTTTCATCAATCTCCTCTGTGACCAGAATACCACCTTCAAGCTGTCAGTGCGCTGAGCCAGCTCAGATACGGGTCGTTGAATCTCTGTCACTGATTTGTTTTAAATTGTCACACGGGAGACATCAGGGGTCTAATAGACCTCTGATATCTTGGTAAAGAATATCTGCCAGCTAAAAAAGAAAAACTAAATATATATATATATATATATATATATATATATATATATATATATATTGATATACACACACAGTATCTCACAAAAATGAGTACACCCCTCACATTTTTGTAAATATTTTATTATATCTTTTGATGTGAAAACACTGACTAAATTACACTTTGTTACAATGTAAAGTAATGAGTGTAAAGCTTGCATAACAGTGTAAATTTGCTGTCTCCTCAAAATAACTCAACACACAGCCATTAATGTCTAAATCGCTGGCAACAAAAGCAAGTACACCCCTAAGTGAAAATGTCCAAATTGGGCCCAAAGTGTCAATATTTTGTGTGGCCACCATTATTTTCTAGCACTCCCTTAATCCTCTTGGTTGACCAGAGCTTCACAGGTTGCCACTGGAGTCCTCTTCCACTCTTCCATGGTGACATCATGGAGCTGGTGGATGTTAGAGACCTTGCGCTCCTCCACCTTCCGTTTGAGGATTCCCCACAGATGCTCAATAGGGTTTAGGGAGGGGATCATGCTCTACTTCAGTATATCACAGTACATTTTGGCATTCATGAACTTGTAGTTCCCCAGTGCCGGCAGCAATCATGCAGCCCCCTAACCAGTACACTCCCACCACCATGCTTGACTGTAGTCAAGACACACTTGTCTTTGTATTCCTCACCTGGTTGCCATCACACACGCTTGACACCATCTGAACCAAATAAGTTTATCTTGGTTTCATCAGACCACAGGATATGGTTCCAGTAATCCATGTCCTTAGTCTGCTTGTCTTTAGCAGACTGTTTGCGGGCTTTCTTGTGCATCATCTTTAGAAGAAGCTGCCTTCTGGGACAACAGCCATGCAGACCAATTTGATGCAGTGTGTGGCGTATGTTCTGAGCAATGACAGGCTGACCCCCCACCCCTTCAACCTCTGCAGCAATGCTGGCAGCACTCATACGTCTATTTCCCAAAGGTAGCCTCTGGATATGATGCTGAGCACGTTCACTCAACTTCTTTGGTCCACTATGGCGAGGCCTGTTCTGAGTGGAACCTGTCCTGTTGTACTGCTGTATGGTCTTGGCCGCCGTGCTACAGCTTAGTTTCAGGGTCTTGGCAATCTTCTTATAGCCTAGGCCATCTTTATGTAGAGCAACAATTCTTTTTTTTTTTAGATCCTCAGAGAATTCTTTGCCATGAGGGGCCATATTGAACTTCCAGTGACCAGTATGAAAGAGTGAGAGCGATAACAGCAAATGTAACATACCTGCTCCCCGTTCACGCCTGAGACCTTGTAACACTAACGAGTCACATGACACCGGGGAGGGAAAATGGCTAATTGGGCCCAATTTTGACATTTTTACTTAGGGGTGTACTCACTTTTGTTGCCAGCAGTTTAGACATTAATGGCTGTGTGTTGAATTCTTTTGAGGGGAAAGAAAATGTACACTGTTATACAAGCTGTACACTCACTACTTTACATTGTAGCAAAGTGTCATTTCTTCAGTGTTGTCACATGAAAAGATATAATAAAATATTTACAAAAATGTGAGGGGTGTGCTCACTTTTGTGAGATACTGTATATATATATATATATATATATATATATATATATATATATATATATATATATATGTGTGTGTGTATATATATATAAAATTGATCTTCCCTTGTACATTTTGGCCACCCTTAGACCCTATACACTCCTCTCCTGTATATACCCCCCCATGTCATACCTTCAGCATTCCTTTCCTGTACATGTCGCCCACCCTCAGACCCTACACAATCATCTCCTGTATATACTATCACATGTAAGATGCTATACTCACTGCTCCAACATATACTTCCCACCATATCATAGTACCTAGTTAGTCTGGTTGAAATAAGACATAAGTCCATCCAGTCCAACCCACAGAAAAAAAAAAATCCCCCTCCATTCCTCTACTGGGCATACTGTGCACTGGCACATCCTCTGCACTCTTCTACTATGCCTATTTTGCCTCATGGCAGACCCCTTGCACTCCTCTCCTGCTCATACTGACCTATGCCAGACCCTGAATAAAATCCCATTATGTACATACTGCCCACTGTCCTACCCTCCTTCTTACAGCTCACTGTAATGCTCTCCCCTATTCTCTCTTGCATGTGCTGCACGCTCTCCAACCCTCAGCATGCCACTCCTGCACATATATCGTGCCATCAGACCCTCTGCTTTTCTCTCCTACATATATTGGCCACTGTCATACTCTCCATACCCCTCTTCTGTATGCATTCCTTCTAATCTGACCCTGTGCATTCTTCTGTACATACTGCCCACCGTCATACCATCCACACTCCTTCTCTATGCCTGCAGCACACTGTAATATCCCTCTTCATTCCCTCCTGCACATGCTACATGCTTTTAAACCCTCCATAAGCCCATATTGCATGCCACTCCTGCACATAATGTTGCTCATCAGACCCTTCACTCTTCTCTCCTGCACATATTGCCCACTTTAATACAATTTGCACTCCTCTCCTATACCCTCTGGGGTTGATTTACTAAAGGCAAATAGACTGTGCACTATACACTCAGCAAGTGCAATTACTCCAGAGCTTGGTAAATGAGGTAAGGCTTCACTTTGCAATGAATACACAATCACATGCAAGGCAATTTTTTAAAAAAAAATGCATTTTTGCTTGCACATGATTGGATGGCGGAAGTCAGCACAGCTTCTGCTAATTTACTGTGAAGCAACTGCACTCGCAGAGTACAAATGCACTACTTTGCAAAGTGCACAGTCTATTTACCTTTAGTAAACCCCCCCATAGTGTGAACCCAGCCTCAAGGAGAATTAACCTAAAAAAAAAAGGTTAGTTAATCCCATAAGTGTTTTTTTTTTTTTTTTTTTTTTACCACTACTATCCCTTTATACTGGCTTGTGAAATTTACAAATGCAGCAATTTAGAAATTGGATGAAAGGTTTAGCACTGGAAAATGCTTTTTGAAAGCGAAATAGTGCATTTTATATATAACTATATAGAATAGACCAAAATGAGGGACAAATGAGGAAGAAAGAGGGACAGAGGGACTTTGTTCTAAATCAGGGACAGTCCCTCCAAATCAGGGACAGTTGGGAGCTGTGGTCATACCCTCTGTACTCTTCTCTGTCTGCTGTTATACTCTTTACACTCCCCTCCTACACATACTGCAACATGCTTTAAGATGATTTATAATATCCTAAACTCTGCCTGTTCTGATACTGCTACATTTTTCTACTAATAATTAGTAATGATAACATAGGTGTGCGCAGCCTCTTGCATTAGGGTGTGCACCCCAAAGCTCAAATACACATGCATGTGTATATGTACTGATGGTGTCAGTAGGGCAGTGGACAGTGCAATTTTGTTAATTTTCTTTTCCCAAAATTTTTGGGCTTGTGTAACATTTTTTGGGGGGGATGAAATATCAGTGGTCTAAACAGGGGGTAATAAGCAGCACACAAGGCAATTAGGGTGTGCCCAGGCACACCTGGCACACCCTGTGCGCACGCCTATGAATGATAATAACAACAACAACACAACAAAACAGGTGAACATAAACGTGAAGGATATGTGTGTTTGCTTTAAGATGCTAGGAGTATGCACATAGCTAGGAGCTCTGAATTTTGGCTAAAGACTATAGAATAATAAATTAGATTGCCGAGCCACTGGCCTGTTTTTTTTTACAGCTCAGCTTCTGATTGGCTGCCAGGAGTAGTGACATCAGTGTCACAACCCCAGTCACTCAGCAGCCTAAGCTGGCCATACACATGGCAATTTCATTCAGTCTTTAACCACTAAAGCTGGGTTCACATATATGCGAATCGGATGCATTTTTAATTGCATCCAATTCACATAACATGTAAATCGGACCGGATTTCAATGGAGCCGGTTCACACATGTCTGGGGCAGCTTCAAAGCTTCATGTTGGTTCAAGATTATTTGTATACTGTAATATATGAGTTTGGATATATTAAGAACTTAATAAGAACTTAATTAAAAAAGGAGATTAGTAAGAAAATAAATATAAATTGTAAAATCAAATGAGAGGAAAATAAAAATAGAAATTAAAAAAAATCAAAGCGAAATAAAATGTGTAAAAGATTAAGAGCAGCTAAAATAGCTAAGAGTAAGGGAAATATAGAATTAAATCTACCAATGTAACCTATGCATCTAAAGAAGTTTTTTAGACGAACCATGGGTTCCATTTTTTATCGAAAGTTTTCTCAGTATTGTTTATTGCGTGATAGATTTTAACATATTGTATATTATATCTATAACACATGTATGAAAGTCTATCCTTTTCAATTATTTTTACATATATGTATATCATATGTAATTGACATCCTTTCATATGATTCATGTTTGTTAACAATATCTTTTCAATAAAATAAAAAGTTTGTAATCCAAAAAATATAAAAAATTGCACCTGAATCACACCTGAACCATTGAACAAAACTGCACGGACATGTCTGAACCTACCATCTAAATCGCAAATACACATTTCACTCTCGTGGACATCTTATTCACAAATCTCTGGACCCTATCAGTGACCCAGGCCCATAGTTTTGTAACATATTATAACATTTACCAATATCAAAGCTGCCATCGATGACCCCGACCAGCTTGGAGGGGATATTGAAACGTCTCTCTATCTGGGTGATCATGCTGCGGGAATAGACAAGTGCCAAAGATTTGGTGATGTAGGCAAAGGACAAGGAGATGAGAAAAACCTGGAAGCACAGGGGAAGACACCATGATAAATCTTATGAGGGCAAGTAGTAATGAGGGGTAATAAAGGAGAACTAGTCTCTGAGGTCTGACACTCATCTCTTTATGTAGCCGAAATGCTGGCACTTGTAGTTCTGCAGCACCAGGAAAAGCCGAACCTTAGATAAATGACTTCCTAATCGCTGACACAGAATGAAATGTGCTGAGAAAACAACAATTCGGCTGTCACTGTGTCATTTGTGGAGCCATACTTCAGGTCACAGAACGGTGCTGCAATTATACTGCGATCGGATCTTATTGCCCTAATTATATAATTACAACATGTATATGGCACATAATCAGTAATCATGACTCAAGAATTCTTTCCACGTGACCTCATTCACTGCCTCTGGATCTACAGTATATCACTTAGACCCCTTTCACACTGAGGTGCTTTTCAGGTGCTTTCACGCTAAAAAAAAGTGCCTGAAAAGCTAACGAAAACCTATTTCCATTAAATTCAATAAATGCTTTCACACTGGTGCAGTGGGCTGGAAGGGCGATGAAAAAAAATGCCCCTCTCCATTGAAATGAATGGAAAGCTCTTCAAAAGCACCTGAAAAGCTCTTAAAAAGTGCTCAGTGTTTTACTGGCAGTTTATAAGTGCCTCAATGTGAAGGGGGCCTTATACTTAGTGGGAAGAAAAATGGAAACCCCTCCATTTAACAGGAATTGTCTTACATTTTCCACTGAAGTGACATAAACAGAACCAACAACAGCAGCAGAAAACGTGCTTAAAGCCGTAGTAAACCTGCAGATTTGTAATTTTTTTTTTAAACCTGTAAGGCAAAAGGCATAATGAGCTAGTATGCACCGCATACTAGCTCATTATGAAATACTTACCTTAGAATGAGGCATCGGCAGGTGATCTCGGTCCACGCCGAGGGAGCGGACATTTTCCCTCGGCGTGTCTTCTGGGTATCGTGGCTCCGGTGCTGTGAGCGGGAGGCTTCTTTCCGGCAAGGTCCGGCGTCTCCCGGACCTTTCAGCCGGGAAACTCAGAGCGCATGTGCCGCTGAAGTCAGCGGCTGCATGCAAGGGGAATATCTCCTAAACTGTACAGGTTCTTATTATAGGCTTACCGGTAGGTCAAAGTGAAAAAAAAAGGGTATACAACCGCTTGTTCTTTAAAGAACAGGCTGAGAACGGGTTTAAAGTGTCTTTTGATAGACTGAAAATAGGGTTGTCATCAGATACTGTATATGATTTCAGGTTAGCTTCATTCATGATAAAGCCATCCATACACTGTTTGAAATTAGGCCTATTTGGCAGGGAACAAACAAATTTTGATCAGTATGTGGCTGTCCCTGCTCAACAGAAGTTGATAATTTAATCGAATGGACAAGTTGGAAAACTCTGCCCGATCAGCGGCTGCAGCTAATGATCAGTGTATTCAAACAGAAGTGGGAGCCATGGTCAGAATACAATGTCCCAGCGGGGGGGGGGTAATTCCTTCAGTCCATTGACTCAACTAAATTAAACTAATAGTGTATTGCCAGCTTAAAGGAGAATGGTCAGCAGGCTTTAATACATCCCCAGTATAGGGTTTAAGGCTCATCCTCTGGGTTAATAACTTATTAACTTATTAGGTATATCCTATTTGCTTATAAAGTGCCTTGAAAAAGTATTCATACCCCTTGAAATTTTCCCCTTTTTGTCAAGTTACAACCAAAAACATAAATGTATTTTATTGTTTTTTTTTTGTGATGGGCCAACACAAAGTGGCACATAATTGTGAAGTGGAAGTGTAGCAATGTGGATTGCAATTGCAAAGCATAGCGATTCCCAGTCATTTCTATGTATTGTCCCTCTAGTGCCCAGCATCACTAACTGACCTCATATTTGTGAGTCGACCCAAAGGGATTGTGAGATTAGTAGACTCTCATAATGGCAATTGCTCTGTATGATTATGCACCTGGACTTCATATCCCAGGGACCTCTGCTATCATCAGGAGGAATGCTGGGAAGAGCACAAAAGAGATCAGAGATGCGTGCAACGCTCTCTTCCTCCTGGGCTTGGCGTGTGACGGACCCCTCTGTTCCGAGAGGATGAGAGCACGGCCTACCACACGGTGCTGATCATCAGACATCATTCCAGTATCACCCTGATAATCCGACAACCCGCGCTTGTGCTGTTCATCGGATGATCATCGCGAGCGGAACCTACACAGCGGCCCTGTGTAGTGTTGTTGGTGCGGACAGAGAGATAGCTTGATTTAAATTAAGCAGGCAGGTTATTCAGTTAGTGGCAGTGTATTTGATATATACAGTATCTCACAAAAATGAGTACACCCCTCACATTTTTGTAAATATTTTATTATATCTTTTCATGTGAAAACACTGAAGAAATAACACTTTGCTACAATGTAAAGTAATGAGTGTACAGCTTGTATAACAGTGTAAATTTTCTGTCACCTCAAAATAACTTAACACACAGCCATTATTGTCTAAACCTCTGGCAACAAAAGTGAGTACACCCCTAAGTGAAAATGTCCAAATTAGGCCCAAAGTGTCAATATTTTATGTGGCCACCATTATTTTCCAGCACTGCTTTAACCTTCTTGGGCATGAAGTTCACCAGAGCTTCACAGGTTGCCACTGGAGTCCTCTTCCACTCCTCCATGACAACATCACAGAGATGGTGGATGTTAGAGACTTGCGCTCCTCCACCTTTCCTTTGAGGATACCCCACAGATGCTCAATAGGGTTTAGGTCTAGAGACAGGCTTGGCCAGTCCATCACCTTTACCCTCAGCTTCTTTAGCAAGGCAGTGGTCGTCTTTGTGTGTTTGAGGTTGTTATGTTGGAATACTGCCCTGCAGCCCTGTCCCTGAAGGGGGGGGATCATGCTCGGCATCAGTATGTCACAGTACATGTTGGCATTCATGGTTCCCTCAATGAACTGTAGCTCCCCAGTGCCGGCTGCACTCATGCAGCCCCAGACTATGACACTCCCACCACCATGCCTGACTGTAAGCAATACACATTTGTCTTTGTACGTCTCACCTGGTTGCTGCCACACACGCTTGACACCATCTGAACCAAATAGGTTTATCTTGGTCTCATCAGACCACAGGACATGGTTCCAGTAATCGATGTCCTTAGTCTGCTTGTTTTTAGCAAACTGTTTGTGGGCTTTCTTGTGCATCATCTTTAGAAGAGGCTTCCTTCTAGAACAACAGCCATGCAGACCAATTTGATGCAGTGTGCGGCGTATGGTCTGTGCACTGACAGGCTGACCCCCCACCCCTTAAACCTCTGCAGCAATGCTGGCACCACTCATACTTCTATTTCTCAAAGACAACCTCTGGATATGACACTGAGCACGTGCACTCAACTTCTTTGGTCGACCATGGCGAGGCCTGTTCTGAGTGGAACCTGTCCTGTTAAACCGCTGTATGGTCTTGGCCACCATGCTACAGCTCAGTTTCAGGGTCTTGGCAATCTTCTTATAGCCTAGGTCATCTTTATGTAGAGCAACAATTGTTTTTTTCAGATCCTCAGAGTTCTTTGCCATGAGGTGCCATGTTGAACTTCCAGTGATCAGTATGAGAGAGTGAGAGCTATAACACCAAATTTAACACATCTGCTCCCTATTCACACCTGAGACCTTGTAACACTAACGAGTCACATGACATCGGGAAGGGAAATTGGCTAATTGGGCCCAATTTTGACATTTTCAATTAGGGGTGTACTCACTTTTGTTGCCAGCGGTTTAGACATTAATGGCTGTGTGTTGAGTTATTTTGAGGAGACAGCAAATTTACACTGTTTATACAAACTGTACACTCACTACTTTACATTGTAGCGAAGTGTCATTTCTTCAGTGTTGTCACATGAAAAGATATAATAAAATATTTACAAAGCTGTGAGGGGGTGTGCTCAAGTTTGTGAGATACTATATATACAGTCAGTCTAGTATATATATATGCATATATATAAATATATATATATATATACACTCTGCATTTAGCATAGACTATAAATTCAGTGTTTACTCTTTATTCAGTCAGTATATATATATATATATATATATATATACACAAGACTGTATTCAGACACCCTTACATTTTTCACTCTTTGTTATAATGCAGTCATTTGCTAAAATCATTTAAGTTCATTTTTTTCCTCATTACCACCACATATTGACAGAAAAACACAGAATTGTTGACATTTTTGCAGATTTGTTAAAAAAGAAAAACCGAAATATCACATGGTCCTAAGTATTCAGACCCTTTGTTGTGACACTTATATATTTAACTCAGGTGCTGTCCATTTCTTCTGATCATCCTTAAGATGGTTCTACACCTTCCAGCTGTGTTTAATTATACTGATTGGACTTGATTAGGAAAGCCACACACCTGTCTATATAAGACCTTACAGCTCACAGTGCATGTCAGAGCAAATGAGAATCATGAGGTCAAAGGAACTGCCTGAAGAGCTCAGAGACAGAATCGTGGCAAGGCACAGATCTGGCCAAGATTACAAAAACATTTCTGCTGCACTTAAGGTTCCTAAGAACACAGTGGCCTCCATAATCCTTAAATGGAAGGCGTTCCTTCCTAGAGCTGGCCGTCCGGCCAAACTGAGCTATCGGGGGAGAAGAGCCATGGTGAGAGAGGTAAAGAAAAACCCAAAGATCACTGTGGCTGAGCTCCAGATATGCAGTCGGGAGATGGGAGAAAGTTGTAGAAAGTCAACCATCACTGCAGCCCTCCACCAGTTGGGGCTTTATGGCAGAGTGGCCCGACGGAAGCCCCTCCTCGGTGCAAGACACATGAAAGCCTGCATGGAGTTTGCTAAAAAAACACCTGAAGGACTCCAAGATGGTGAGAAATAAGATTCTTTGGTCTGATGAGACCAAGATAGAACTTTTTGGCCTTAATTCTAAGCGGTATGTATGGAGAAAACCAGGCACTGCTCATCACCTGTCCAATACAGTCCCAACAGTGAAGCATGGTAATAGCAGCATCATGCTGTGGGGGTGTTTTTCAGTTGCAGGGACAGGACGACTGGTTGCAATCGAGGGAAAGATGAATGCGGCCAAGTACAGGGATATCCTGGACGAAAACCTTCTCCAGAGTGTTCAGGACCTCAGACTGGGCCGAAGGTTTACCTTCCAACAAGACAATGACCCTAAGCACACAGCTAAAATAACAAAGGAGTGGCTTCACAACAACTCCGTGACTGTTCTTGAATGGCCCAGCCAGAGCTCTGACTTAAACCCAATTGAGCATCTCTGGGGAGACCTAAAAATGGCTGTCCAAATGACATACTTATATAGGAAGTGCCCCAAAAATTTGAGGGCATCTGGTCACCTTGGACGGCCTAAGATTGATAATGCTTAGAACTTGATAAGATTGTGGTGCTTGAGCGCACTGCTTGGGCTTCCCTCCCCCTCCCTACCATTGCCTCCTTCTGCCCCCCCCCCTTCCCCCCCCCATCCTCCTTGGTCATTTCCCTTCTTTTTGTTTTGTTTTTTGAATTGTGTGATAATATACTGGTGACCTCCTCTTACTCTATTAATAAGCTTGTACTAACGCGGATTTGCTATGATTTAATGCCATGGTTTGATTGTAGTCTAAGGTTTTTCGGCTGTATTTTCACTACTACATCTTGTATGTATAACATGCTAGAAGCTTCATGTCTGTATTTCTGGTTTCTTTTCAATTGTTTGGTTTTGTACCATGCTGTTCATTTATCAATAAAATTAGATTTTAACCGTGAAAAATGGCTGTCCACCAACATTTACCATCCAACCTGACAGAACTGGAGAGGATCTGCAAGGAGGAATGGCAGAGGATCCCTAAATCCTGTGAAAAACTTGTTGCATCTTTCCCAAAAAGACTCATGGCTGTATTAGATCAAAAGGGTGCTTCTACTAAATACTGAGCAAAGAGCCTGAATACTTAGGACCATGTGATATTTCAGTTTTTCTTTTTTAATAAATCTGCAAAAATGTCAACAAGTCTGTGTTTTTCTGTCAATATGGGGTGCTGTGTGTACATTATTGAGGAAAAAAATTAACTTAAATGATTTTAGCAAATGGCTGCAATATAACAAAGAGTGAAAAATGTAAGGGGGTCTAAATACTTTCTGTCCCCACTATATATATATATATATATATATATATATATATATATATATATATATATACTCTGCATCCAGTGTAGCCTATATCTACAGTGCATTCCATGGTGTACTGTTTCTAATACACTTCAGACAGTGTACACAGTATCTAATACAGTATGTACAGTGTCTACTACACTTCTGGTGGTTTACACAGTACACAATACAGTGCAGCCGTAGTACAGTTTCTACTACTTTTCTGGTGGTGTACACAGTATCTAATACAGTGTGTACAGTTTCTAACACATTTCTGGTGGTGTACACAGTACACAATACAGTGAAGCCGTAGTACAGTTTCTACTACTTTTCTGGTGGTGTACACAATATCTAATACAGTGTGCACAGTTTCTACTACACTTCTGGTGGTGTCGTAGTACAGTTGCTAATACAGTGCAGGCGGTGTACATAGTATCTAATACAGTGTGTACAGTTTCTACTACACTTCTGGTGGTGTACACAGTATCTAATACAGTGTAGTGTTGTGTTGCAAAACAAAATATACATCATGTCCAGAAGGCCACCAAGGAGAGGCGGACGCTCACAGGCCACTAAAAGAGGGCAAGCAGCCTCTGTGTCTACAATCAACAGTGGTGGTCGTGGATATGGTGCATCCTCTGCAGGGGGCCGTGGGGCACGCTTGTCCTTTTTTTCTGCTGCTGGCCGTGTTATTGAGCCAGAACATGCAGAAGAGTTGGGGGAGTGGATAACAAAGCCGACCTCATCCTCCTCATCCTTTGTCACCCAAGCTCAGAGTAGTTTGCCTTACAATGCAGCTGCCAAAGTGGCCTATTCCACCTGCTCCTTGTCCACAGTCACTCCTTCCGTAGCCCCACCATCATGCACGGAGGAGTTCCAAGAACTATTCGACTACAGTGTCAGGTACATGTTGCTGGAGGATGCGCAGCAATTTGAAGGCTCCGATGTTGGTTCCTAGGTTGAGGAAAGGAGTAACGTGAGCCTAGAGAGAGGGGGTGCCCAAGAAGGACAAGAAACTGGCAGTCATGTTCCCCCAGCTGCAGCATACTGCCAAGTTTGCTCCAGTGACAAGGAGGGAGGGGATGATGAGGTCACTGACTCTACTTGGGTGCCTGGGAGAAGAGAGGAAGAGGAGGGGGAGGCACAACTCCAACGAGGCAGGATGTCCTCTAGGGGGCAGCTTAAGGGCAGCCACCCTATTGCATCACACCGCAGAGCTCCGCAGGTGCAGGGCGCTGCTGACTCCCTGCTGACTTTTAAAAGTTCCTTGGTGTGGGCCTTTTTCGACACGTGTGCAGCAGATCGCACCGTTGCTGTTTGCAACCTATGTCTGAAACGGATCAAGCGTGGCCAGAATAGCAGCCACTTGGGCACAACATGCTTGACCAGACATATGATGACCTGCCATGCAGTCCATTGGCAACAGCACTTGAAAGACCTACATCAAAGAAAAAGGCAGACTTCTCCTTGCTCCTCATCTGGGATCTCCAATCCCACTATACCTCCAGTCCTCTCAAAAACCTGCACTGAGAGGAATGAAGATATAGCAATAGGTGTCCCAAGTACTTGCAGCCAATCTGCTAGCAGTACACCACCAGCTATATGGTGGTGTATATATATATATATATATATATATATACTGTACATTACTGTACATATTTGTTTACCAACTGTATACTCTATTTGCTTCTGTTTAAATATTTGTTTGAGGGGCTGTTGCCATTTCCATTTTTCTGGTTGCTGCACATACAGTATATACTGTACAGTATATTGTCACAATAAATATCCTCTCTTCAGCCCGGTTGTGTCAGAGAGCTTGGTACTACTTACAGGGCCACGGGCTCTGGGAACAGGGAATCCCAGAAAATAGCGACTCCTTCAAGGGTAAGAATGTACAGTGTTTAGCCAATACTTATAGGTGGCACCTCTCCTGTCTCTACTAAACCAACAAATCCATTCCACTGGAATAATTAAAATAACATCATCCAAATCCAGCTACCCTGCCATGCTGGTAGACTTGAGGTGTGTTGCAGTGTTTTTGGGATGATCTCTAAAGCAGCAGCCATAGACTAGAGAATGAGCCGCAACATGCTCATATTTTGCATTCGGCTTTTTGAAGTTGGAACCCTGACAGAATCCTGACCTTGTTGTTTGCTGGCTGTTAGTAGGTCCAGTGTGACCCAGCCTGAAGGGGGATTCGGGGTTACACCTAAGATTGCCAATTTTTCTGCAAGCCAAAACCGAACACTTAACGGATTGTACCAGACCTGGGACACCTGCGGACACTCCAAAGAGAATAGTAATATGGCTTGTATAGTGCCCCCTCACACTCCTGTCAGGCCCTGTTTCGAGCCACATTCCTGTATGAATAGTGTGTCCGGGTTTCAGGCGGGCTGAAACCCGGACACATGATTTAAAACCCAGACTGTCCGGGAGAATCCTGGACAGTTGGCAACCCTAGTTACACCCCAATTTGATTGTTCTGTCGGCACTCCTTATATTTTCTTTTGATGGGAATGTCAGAGCATGTCAACACATGACAAAACTCATGTTCAAATTTAAAAAATGCACACATAAAGATGAATATTCAGCCAAAGCAATTACAGTATATTTTATGCTATTATCATCTTATATGCATATCTGGGGAGTTTTGTAAATGAATGAGCCTGAGAATAGGGGTGGGATGGGTGGTGGAGGACCTGTCTATACTCATGTCATATGTCACCTGCCCAGCAGGCACCCACACCGAGAAGGAGGCCTGTGTTCAGCAGGCACTCCCTCCCTCTAGGCTGCCACTGGAGGGAGGAGAGGGAAGAATCCTCCATCTAGCAGCTATAAAGGCCCTTGCTTTTTCTGACAGGAGTGATGCTGCTGTCACTTCTGTCAATCAGAGGGCAGGTGGAGAATGAAGCCTGGAGATCCTGTAGCCTAAGGAAAATCCAATATCTCTGGGAAAAGCAAGCAAGTTCCTAGACATGCTTATATGCAATAGTCAGTATTTACTATTTGATAGTACTGGATTTGGGATTTACATATCTGAGAGATTCCATGATGACAAAAAGGACCAGGTGGCAGAGATCAGGAAGACTTCAGACTCTGTAGGTGCAGCAATACAAAATGAACATTCAATAATGAATAAGGATACAGATTGCTATGTAGCAGTGTCATAATTCTCAGTTCTGTTTGTGGTAACCTACCTTCAGTTTGGACAGGTGACATTTTCGCTGTGTCGGGGGAGTTGAAGATTGTGTCATGTTAAATTTTTAGTTTGTCTCAAAAACGTATTTTCTGCAAGAAAACAAATGACAGCAAGAGGTGACAAAAAACAATCAACTGTAATGGGAGCCTGCCTGTCAAAGTATTGCACACTCCCTTTCAGGGCCAGTGCAAGGATTTTTGTCGCCCCATCCTTCTCCCGCCACTCGACCCCCCCCCCGGTCTTCCCACCACCCCCTCCACAACAGCAGTCCTGGAGTCTTTTTTTACATTTTTTTTATGTGTCTCCTTATATACTTAAAACATTTTTGGTTTAATTTTTATTTATTTTTACATAACTTTTATTGCTATTTCATAGGGGACCAATAGCCCCCTATGTGATAGCATATTGGTGACAGGTTCTCTTTATAAAGACACCCAGGGTCTATTAGACCCTGGATGTCTCCTTTCTGATCCACTGCAGCTCATGGAACACAATCTGTGTTCCATCAGCTGCTTCCTCCAGCACTGATCCTGGAGAATGACAGCCCCGGTCCAGGCTCCGGTCCACGTCACACTTCCTCTTCTGTGAACAGGAAGGAGGCTGAGCAAACAGAAATCTGCTGAGCTCCCGCCTTCCCAGTGACAACCGACCATGACAGCACCAAGCCTGCAAGTGGTGTAGTGGAGCCCGGTGAACATGGCAGGGGTTCGCACGGGTGGGCAGCACATTGTACCATTGGTAGAAGTGATAGGTGTCTCAACTTTACACTTGTATCACTTCCACATGAAAGCCAACAGTCAGCTTTACTAAAGTACACACACTCACATGGCAGTGTGCAAAAATACATGTCTGCAGCACTCTAAAAACCTGAATCCTCAGCAAGCGGCTGGGAATTTAGATTTTAACCCCCCACTCTCAATCCTGGTGCCCTAAGGCAGCTGCTTAAGCCGCCTTATGATAGTGCCAGCCCTGCACCCTTCTGTCAGTTTCAAAATGGCAAAAGATGCTGCTGCCTTTCAAGGGTTAGAATAGGTGTCCCAGAGGCGACATATTGCCTTTGATCCACCTGTCATATGCCCCTGAAATGTACACCACCAGTGGATCACCCTATCCCCTTACAATCTTTTTCAGAAAAAAATGATTAGTGCCAAAATATAAAGCATTATTATTAGTGCAAGTTGGAAGTACATGTTTATACAGAGTTTAAATTTCTCTCTTACAGTACCAACAAACAAAAGGTTAACAGCCACAAGAATCAGTGTGTACACGGTGTAGGGACAGCAGGATATGCTAGTACTTCACCACTGAACAGTCATTATAACAAGACACTTGTAGCAATAGGGTTGATTTACTACAAATGCGTGGTAGCCAATCAGCTTCTAACTTCAGCTTGTTCAATTAAGCTTTTACAAAATAAACTAGAAGCTGATTGGTTTCTATGCAGAGCTGCACCAGATTTTGTACTGCCAGTTTTAGTAAATCAACCCCTCGCACTCTAGTCCTTATTGTTTAAAGAGTAAATTCACCTTTCACAAATATGAAAAGGTGAACTAGCTCCAAATATGCTGGCAGCCCCTCCAGACCCTGCTGCACCGAGTGACTCTAATGCTCCTGCTGCTGGTGTAGTGGTCCATACACCACACACCACAAAACACACCACTGGATTGAGTACCTATCATAATTGCAATTGCAATTAGACATGTGCACTGCAGAACATTTTTTCATTCATTATGATTGCAATTCATAAATTTCAAAAATTTGTAAATTCCTAAATTCGAAAATTCGTAAATTAAAAAATTCGAAAATCCCAAAATAAGAAAGAAAATCCAAAAATTCGAAAGAATAACTAACTAACTAATAATAACCGACTATTAAATTATAGGTATTGGAATTTTCTTTTCAAATTTGGCTGTTAGTGAACGTAACAAATACAAATTTATCCAAAGTTATGAATTATCTGAAATAACGAATGCTGCATCTAAACAAATGGAACGGAACAAATTAATAATAAATAATAAACAATAATAATAATAATAAAAAGTTTTTATTATTATTTTTGTTATTTATTATTATTAATGCGTGCCATTCCATTTGTTTAGATACGGCATTTGTTATTTCGAACAATACGCAACTTCGGATAAATTTGTATTTGTTACATTCACTAACAACCAGTGTTAATTTCATCAACGAAAAAGTTTTCATCATATTTTTCATCAGTGCCTTTTTTACAGTGACGAAAACAAAACTAAAAGTATAGCACATTATAGTCGACTGACGAAAACAATGGTGAAAATCAAATCCGTTTTAGTTAAGGAACGAAAACGGGATGTTAATGGCAAGGAGGGACGTTTACCCTCATGAACTACTTACAGTGCGTGCGTGTTATACGTCGATATTTGTTTTTTACCAACAGGGGACAGGGATCGGGTGGTCTGCCCCGGGGTGCCACACATTGGGGGGTGGTTAAGTCGACCGCCTTGCCTCTCCTGGCCCTTGGACAGCACTGCCAGCAAAGTCTAAAGTTAGGAAAAAATTGCTGCCAGCCCCTTCTCCTACACCACTCCTCCTCCTGTGTCACTCTCATTGTAAGCTGAAGCTTCTAAATACCTCAATAGCTTCATTCTCGTTGGCCACTCTCCTCCTCCCGCTCCTCCTCCTTCTCTGAGTGTTGCTTTAGATTGGAGGAGGAGAGTGGTCACATGACTATCCATGAAATGTCAGAGGAGAGCAGTCATGTGACCATTCAAGAATGAAGCTTTTGAGGTATATTTAGAGACTTTGATTTACAATGAGAGTGACACAGGGGTAGCTGTGTATGAGAAAGGGCTGGCAGTGATTTATTCTTAATTTTAGAGTATGCTGGCAGTGCTGTCCCAGGAGACTGGGGGTCTTCTGGGAATGCAAGGGGGGTGTGTATTGTGCAGAGGGTGGAGGGCTGTGTGCTGTGTACTGTGGGGGGCTATGTATTGTGCAGAGGGTGGGGGGCTGTGTATTGTGCAGAGGGTGGGGGGTTGTGTATTGTGCAGAAGGTGGGGAGGCTGTGTATTGTGCAGAGGGTAGAGGGCTGTGTACTGTGCACATTCGATTTTAGTTGATTAAAATTATTTTAGTCGACTAAAATGTACTGGAGATTTTAGTCAACTAAAATGACTAAAGTGGGACTAAAACTAAAATGGCATTTTAATCAAAGACTATAACTAAAACTAAAACACTTGCAGAAGACTAAAATGGGACTAAAGCTAAAATGCCATTTTAGTCCTAAGACTAAAACTAAATCGAAATTTGCTGCCAAAATTAACACTGCTAACAGCCATTTTGAAAGGGAATTCCAATACCTATAATTTAATAGTTAGTTAGTTAGTTAGTTAGTTAGTTAGTTAGTTAGTAATAGTTAAGTTATTATTAGTTAGTTATTATTTCAGATTTTCTAATTTTTCAGGTTTTCAGATTTTTCGAATTTCGAATTTCCGGATCTTTGAATTTAGGGATTTTCGAATATTCGAATTTACGAATATTCTAAAAAATTCGTTAAACCGGTTTTCGTTAATTCAGATTTTTTAGAATTAACCAAATTAGTCAAAATTCATTAAAAAGCTAATTCGGAACGAAACGAATTGCACATGTCTACATGCAATGGCAAGCAGTCATTGGTGAGTGCAGCCATGTGACTGTGCTGACCAATGAGAAGCACATCTGAGACTTTTTCTTCTGGTAAAGTGTCCCAGAGGAAAGAAGTGCTTCTCGATGGTCAGTGCATTCACATAGTCTCACTGACCAATGAGAGTGTCCCATGGATACTCACTCCAGTGCTGTGATTTACAGTGTACGGGCAGCATTTTTGGCAGGAGAGGGCACCACGGCTCCTATGTGCAGAGGGATGGCTAGGATTTTTGGAGTCAGGACATTCAGAGTCATTTTTCTTGAAAAAACTAACTTACTCTTAAATCCTTGTTATTTTTTTTTTGTCATTTGCTATCTAGCTATGCACCTTGAGATAACCAAGGTTAGGTTCACACTTGAGCTTCTTCAAGCAATGCTGCGCTATGATAGATTTCTTCTTGTTTGTGCTTCAAGAGCACAAATGACTCTTTAAAAATAAAAAAGGAAAACACTATTTATTTTTAACATAATACAAATAATCAAAATTCATTTTTTAGTCCATAATAACAGGGATGGAAACACTGCAACATAACAAAGAAGTTACAGAGTGACATGAAAACCTGAAAACAGACGAAAAATGGAGGAAGAAAAGCGAACGTATAGAGTCTGCCAAAAGTTAGAACAGCATATTAACTATTTTGCACCAGTAAAGTAGATGCAAACCCAATCACTAAAATCTCATAGACATTTTAACATGTTAATGAAATTCTAAAATTAATTTTCAATCTTTTTGAATCTGCATCTTTCATTAAAATAATGCCTGGTGATCCTGTAATGAAGGTCCTTGTCCAGGCACTTCCCGTTAGGGTAACAACATGCTGGTCCTGTCTCCTGATTGTGCTTCTACATTGTCCCCCTGTCAACCCTGGCTTTCAAATGAGATTGCAAGTGGCTGTTTTAACGCTCATTACACAGGCATGATCCACTGTTGAACAATATTAACATAGCAGTATGAAAAGAACAATAATTTACGAACAATTGTTGATTTATAAAGGCTATAACAAAACATGTTTTTGGAAATAAGTTATGTAATTTTTTTTAAAAGGAATCAGTCAAAAAATTAAAAATAATTGTCTGAGAAGCATCAGCTGGAAGCTGCAATCCTCCCAGGACTTGAGGGATAACAGCTTCCAGCTGAGTCTTCTCACATAGGTTGCACTGGCCTTAGGTGGGGGCATCTGAGGACAATCCTTGATGGCTGTGAAGAAGTCAGCTCTCATTACATTCAGCAGGTGACACAATAGTTATCCTTTGTGGTCCTGTTCACAGCTCAATGTGCATCACTTGGTGACACAACAGGTATACATGACATTGCTATAGAATGAATATCTTAACATTAAAAATCCCCAACTTTTTCCAATTTATAAAACACAAAAATAAAAACAGATAAGCTGAATGCAGCAGCTACTTACAACCTTGGATCTGCCGGACACGTGAGATTGGCAGTAGAGATCTGCAATGGACTTTGACTCAGCTTTTGATAATTAACTTGGAAAAGCTGCTGGAAATTAAGCTTCGTAGGTTATATTTTCTGTGGCAACCTAAAACTGCACAAGAGTCTGATTGTATTACATAACGGTGAGATTTTCCTGATAGGCGGCTGTGCCTGGCAACCTCAGGATTAAAATTCCAATTTACTGGACGTGTAATGGCAGAAAGCTCACCTGTTATGTCACACTTTGGTCTGGAAGTTCTGGACCTTTTTTCTGTTTAGAGGCACTTTTCTGATTTGTACACCAAAGCATTGCATAGATGATATTTCCAAGACTTGAAGTTATTTATCATTTTAATGATCACATAATACCCTGAAATCTGTACTGTGACTATAACTTATTCCTCCTGTATTGAATTGTATTGTAACTGTACTGCCCACCCTCATGTAAAGTGCTGCGCAAACTGTTGGCACTATATACATCCTGTATAATAATAATAATAACTATCGGACAACTGCTCAAATCGAAATAGCTTGAATATATACAGCATATATCACATATGGTGCTTAAGGGGCGTGATCACCCCTTGGATTCTTGGTTTGCACATATTGCAATACATGTTCAAATTGTCTAGTAGGGGCAAAATGATCCTTCTCTGACCACTTCCTAGTCTACTGTGCAAAATGCCAAATACTTTCTTATAGCATACCTTAATGGACATAAAGTGCCCATATGAAGAAGAAGGGAGTCACAGACTCAGGTTTGGTCAATGACCTGCACTATGCATTAGAAATGAAGGGATGTCTGTGGTCCCCTATCTGTGTATGTCTGCCCCTTATTGGCCTAGACCTAGGGTTGCCATCTGTCCAGGATTCACCCAGACAGTCTGGGTTTTGAATCACATGTCCGGGTTTCAGTCTGCCTGAAACCCAGACACATTATTCAGACCGGGCTGTGGCTCCCTAATTAACTTAGATAGTCACACACAAATCTGCTGCCATCCAGGGGCAGTTGGCGGCTGTCTGGGGGCAGATTCGGCATTAGTGGGGGGCAGGGTGATGATGTCAGCAAGAACAGTTTGGTCACACCCACTGTTCACTGCAGTGCGCATAGTTACTACTCTCCTTGTGGCACCTAAAGGTCTCCCAGGTCTTTTATAATCCTATAATATATACTACGAATAAAAAAATTTAAAATTGGCTAGCGTGTTCAGGTTTATTTTGACAAAAAGGTGGAAACCCTACCTAGGCCTCAGACTTTGGCCTTGTGTCTCAAGCACATGGGTGTCCTTTCTAGGCAGTAGTCGCAGGAAGATGAACCATTGAACACACACTTTCTCCTAGGCAGGAGGAGCAAGATTCATCAGGGAGGGGAGAGGCTTCACCAGGTTACAGCCAAATGTTTATTGCCTTTCCCAGCCTGCACCACTGGCAATAAACCTATTGGTGGTTGGCTAGGGGGACGCAAATATTCATAACCCAGCATTATTGGATCCTCTTGCACTATTGCAAGGGACCCACACCAGCAGCAGGCAGAAGCAAGCGATAATACTGGGCTTAAGTATGACCAAGTGAATACAGAACTATCAAATCAGCTTAGGCTGATTACAACCAAACAAAGCTAGGTTTAACCACTTCCCGCCCGGTCAATAGCATATTGACGTCCGGGAAGTGGTTGCGTTATCCTGACTGGGCATCATATGACGTCCAGCAGGATAACATGCCGGCGCGTGCCCGCGGGAGCGCGCAGCGCGGCGATCGGCGGCGGCGCGTGTCCCTCGGACACAGCGCTTCCCCGATCTAGGTAAACAGCCAATTCTATTGGCTGTTTACCCCGTGATCGGCTGTGTCAAAGTCACAGCCGATCACCTGTCACAATAAACTCGGCGGCGCGCTCCCTGCGCGCCGCCGAAAGCATCCAGTGTAGTGATCGAGGAAGGCGAGTGTCCCTTGGACACAGCGCTTCCCCGATCGGTAAACAGCCAATGAAATTGGCTGTTTACCAGATGACCGGCTGTGTCCAATCACAGCCTGTCACAAATGTAAACAAAAAAGGTGCTGTTACAATCTGATCCCTGCTCTCTCCTCACACACCGATCGTGAGAGGAGAGAGCAGAGATCAGTGAGTTATTCAGTGTCTGTCTGACGTTATTACTGTACTGTGCACAACACGGCCCCCCCCAATAAAGAGGACCTGTCACACAGCCCAGCCAATCAGCCCATCTGTCAATCAGCCCATCTGTCAATCAGCCCATCTGTCAACCAGCCCATCTGTCAACCAGCCCAACTGTCACAGGCCCACCGCCATCGGTACCGCCACACAGGCTACCAGTACCGCCATCGGTACCGCCACACAGGCTACCAGTACCGCCATCGGTACCACCACCAGTAACGCCACTAGTACCTCCATCAGGCCCACCATCTCTACTGCCACACAGGCCGCTACCAGTATCGCCACTAGTGCCGCCATCGGTACCACCACCACCCGTACCACCGTCAGTACCGCCATCGGTGCCACCACCACCCATACCGCCACCTGTACCGCCATCACCACCTGTACCGCCACTACCACCCGTACCGCCATTGGTACCACCACCACCTGTACCGCCACCTGTACCGCCACCACCACCTGTTCCGCCACCACCACCTGTACCGCCATCGGTACCACCACCACCCGTACCGCCACCGGTACTGCCACCACCACCTGTACCGGTACCACAATCACCACCTGTACCGCCACCACCACCTGTACCGCCATCGATACCACCACCACCCGTACCGCCACCGGTACCGCCACCACCACCACCCGTACCTCCATCGGTACCACCACCCATACCGCCATCTGTACCACCACACAGGCCCGCCAATAAGAATTGCCATAATGTCACAAAGGGTTTACACACCTGAGGAGGCATATGAGATTCTTGCCATGTCGGATGATGGGAGCAGCGGGGAGCTCACATCATCTGGTTCGGAATACGAGCCAGTGGAGGATAGTGGATCAGAGTCCGAGTCCACGGAGGAAACCGTCCCTCCCAAAAGATTGAGATCAGGACCAAGATCGGGAGATCTGCCCACCACCAGCAGCGCCAGACCCCAGGAAGAGGAAGAGGAGCCCAATACAAGCACTGGAATTACCACCAGCAGCGCCAGACCCCAGGAAGAGGAAGAGGAGCCCAGTACAAGCACTGGAATTACCCGCCCAACCCGAAGAACCCCGCCCCAGTCCTACCTTCCCGATGCCCTGGCAAACCCCTTATGGTTGCCTACCAGCTCAAGACCTGCTATCATCCCCCCTTTCACCGCACAGCCAGGTGTGCAGCCCGACACTACGGATTTTTCTGAATTCGATTATTTTTCTTTATTTTTCCCCCAAGATTTTCTACAGGATATGGTGGATCAAACTAATTTATATGCATCCCAATTTATTGCTGCCAATCCCAATTCTTCCTACGCCCGCATGTTCCAGTGGCGATGTGTCACACTGGATGAATGTAAAAAGTTTTTGGGCCTAACATTCAATATGGGGCTTACAAAAAAGAATGAAGCCCATGCATATTGGTCCACCCACCCCATCCAACACATGCCCATATATTCCGCTGTCATGTCCAGGACAAGATACGACATGATTATGCGTTTTCTCCACTTCGGTGACAATTCCCAGTGCCCTCCCCGAGATCATCCCAACCATGACAAGTTGTTCAAGATACGCCCCCTAATCAATTCCTTTTCCCAGCGATTCAGAGAAGTTTTCATCCCAGACCAAAAAATTTGTGTGGACGAGTCCCTCATACATTTCACTGGCCGACTGCACTTCAAGCAGTATATACCAAACAAGAGATCCAGGTATGGGGTGAAGTTAAATAAATTATGCGATCGAGCCACTGGATATGTCTTCACATTCCGGATCTACGAAGGCAAAGATTCCCAGCTCCAGCCCCATGATTGCCCCACATATATTGGAACCAGTGGAAAAATTGTCTGGGAGCTGGCATACCCCCTATTCGACAAAGGATACCATTTATATGTCGACAACTACTATACCAGCCTGCCCCTTTTTCGTCACCTTTATAATAAAAAAACCCCGGCCTGTGGTACCTTCAAAAAAAACCGTAAGGGATTCCCAAAAAATCTGCTAGCAAAAAAATTAAGAAAGGGAGAATCGGCATTCATGAGGAACGAGGAGGTGTTGGCCATAAAGTGGAGGGACAAGAAAGATGTCCACATGCTCTCTACCATCCACGATGACACCGTGGTGGAGATCCAAAGAAGACGCGGCCCCATTGTAAAGCCCGAATGTGTCCACGACTACAATATGTATATGGGGGGGGTGGATTTAAACGATCAGATGCTACAGCCCCACTTATCAAACAGAAAGTCCTGTTACTGGTACAAGAAAGTTGCCTTTCACCTTTTTCACATGGCCCTTTTTAATTCGTTTGTCTGCTACCAAAAAGCAACTCAAAACCAAGTCACCTACCTCAAGTATTTTGAATCGATCGTCACTGCCCTCATTTACCCACAAGGTCCCGCCCCAGGAAGCATTCGCTTGGATGCTGTGAGTAGACTTCACGAGCAACACCTTCCCTATAGCATTCCCCCCACAGAATCTGGAAGAAGACGCCAAAAAAAATGCCGTGTATGCAGCAGAGGAGGAGTAAGAAGAGATTCCAGCTATTATTGTCCCCAATGTCCCTCCCAACCTGGCCTGTGCATCGGAGATTGCTTCAGAAATTATCATGCATTCATCCAATATTAGTTCCCTGTATTATTACCAGACTGCCATTTCCCCATTTGCCTGCTACCATGTTAATTAACTGACCCTGGCCTGTTTACCGACGATGTCTTTGCTTGCCGTTTCTGCACGTTTCTGACTTGCATGTGTACCAACCTCAGCCTGTTTACCGACGATGCCTCTGCCTGCCGATTTAAACCACGTTTCTGACTTGCACGTGTACCAACCTTAGCCTGTTTACCGACGATGCCTCTGCCTGCCGATTTAAACCACGTTTCTGACTTCCACGTGTACCGACCTTGGCCTGTTAATCGACCATGTTTTTGCCTGCCACTTGGACTGATCTTTTGGCCATCTACTTTAGTACACAGGGGTCTCACATATGTGAGGGGCTTCAGAATAGCGTTCTGAGTAGAGAAAACCAGTTTTTCGTTTTCTGTGCTCCCAGAACAGGGTCTGGTTGCCCGGAGGCTTCAAAGCGATTTGGGTGGGAGAAGCCTCTACCCCTGTCCCCCTGTCCCTAAGCTTGATGGTCCTTTCTGCTGCCCGGACCAATACTTTGGCTGTGCTGACCATATTGCTGCCTGTAAAGACCCATGACATTATGGACCATGTTTCTTCCTGCTGTTTGGACCAATACTTTGGCTGTGTTGACCATATATCTGCCTGCTGCCTCTACTGACTTTGGACAGTATTTCTGCTGGGACACCTCTGCCTGCTACCTGGACATGTGCTTTGGCTGTGCTCTGGCTGTGCTCTGGCTGTGCTTTGGCTGTGCTCTGGCTGTGCTCTGGCTGTGCTGACAGTATCTCTGCCTGTATGAACTATGGACAGTATTCCTGCCTGCTGCCTGGATGATTGCTTTTGCTGTCGCTGACCTCATTCCTGCCTGCTGCCTGGACCGATGCTCTCCTCTGTGGACCACTGCACTTCTAAAACCACAGGTAATCTTTTGTTATTTGGTATGTACCTGCTATGTGTTAGAAATATGAAGGGCCTGCAAAAATGTGATCGGTAGTCAGAAAATGATATGTGTAATTAATGCTGCTAGAATGCCTGGAGGTGCTACTTGGATTTTGGGCCTCTGTATGTGGCCAGGCTGTGTAAAAGTCTCAAACATGTGGTATCGCCATACTCAGGAGGAGTAGCAGAATGTATTTTGGGGTGTCATTTTTGCTATGTACATGCTATGCGTTATAAATATCTTATAAATGGACAACTTTGTGTAAAAAAAAATGCATTTTCATTTTTTTCCACATTTTCCAAAAACTTCTGGAAAAAAATGAACCCTTCAAAAGACTCATTATGCCTCATAGATTATACGTTGGGGTGTGTGCTTTCCAAAATGGGGTCATTTTGTGGATAATTCCATTGTTCTGGTGCTCCAGGGCCTTCAAAACTGTAATAGGTGGTTGAGAAAGGATATGTGCAATTTATGCTTGTAAAACGCATGAAAGTGCTACTTCAATGTTGGGGCTTTGTATGTGGCCAGGCTGTGTAAAAGCCTCACACATGTGGTATCGCCATACTCAGGAGGAGTAGAGGAATGCATTTTGGAGTGTCATTTTTGCTATATACATGCTATGTGTTAGAAATATCTTATAAATGGACAACTTTGTGTAAAAAAAAATGCATTTTCATTTTTTTTTCACTTTTTTCAAAACCTTCTGGAAAAAAATGAACCGTTCAAAAGACTCATTATGCCTCAAAGATTATACGTTGGGGTGTGTGCTTTCCAAAATGGGGTCATTTTGTGGATAATTCCATTGTTCTGGTGCTCCAGGGCCTTCAAAACTGTAATAGGTGGTTGAGAAAGGATATGTGCAATTTATGCTTGTAAAACGCATGAAAGTGCTACTTCAATGTTGGGCCTTTGTATGTGGCCAGGCTGTGTAAAAGCCTCACACATGTGGTATCGCCATACTCAGGAGGAGTAGAGGAATGCATTTTGGGGTGTCATTTTTGCTATATACATTCTATGTGTTAGAAATATCTTATAAATTGACAACTTTGTGTAAAAAAATGCATTTTCATTTTTTTTCCACATTTTCCAAAAACTTCTGGAAAAAAATGAACCGTTCAAAAGACTCATTATGCCTCATAGATTATACGTTGGGGTGTGTGCTTTCCAAAATGGAGTCATTTTGTGGAAAATTCAATTGTCCTGGTGCTCCAGGACCTTCAAAAGTGTAATAGGTGGTTGAGAAAGGATATGTGCAATTTATGCTTGTAAAACGCATGAAAGTGCTACTTTAGTGTTGGTCCTTTGTATGTGGCCAGGCTGTGTAAAAGTCTCACACATGTGGTATCGCTATACTCAGGAGGAGTAGCAGAATGTATTTTGGGGTGTAGTTGCAATTATGCATATGCTGTGTGAGAGAAATAACCTGTTAATATGACCAGTTTGTGTAAAAAAAAAAAAAAAAAAAATCTTAATTTTCCCAAGAATTGTGGGAAAAAATTACAGCTTCAAAAAACTCACCATGCCTCTTAGTAAATACATTGGACTGTCTACTTTCCAAAAAGGGGTCATTTGGGGGGTATTTGTACTTTCCTGGCTTGTTAGTGTCTCAAGAAATGAGATAGGCTTCAGGTGAGATAGTACATCAGTTGTGATCAATTTTCAGTGATTGGCACCATAGTTTGTAGACTCTATAACTTTCACAAAGACCAAATAATATACATTAATTTGGATTATTTTTACCAAAGATATGTAGCAGTATACATTTTGGCACAAATTTATGAAGAAAAATGACTTGTTTGCAAAATTTTACAATAGAAACTAAAAAAAAGTACGTTTTTTTCAAAATTTTCGCAGTTTTTTTGCTTATATCGCAAAAAATGAAAAACCCAGTGGTGATTAAATACCACCAAAAGAAAGCTCTATTTGTGAGAAGAAAATGATAAACATTTTGTTTGGATACAGTGTAGCATGACTGAGTAATTGTCATTCAAAGTGTGAGAGCGCTGAAAGCTGAAAATTGGTCTGGGCGGGAAGGTGCATAAGTGCCTGGTATTGAAGTGGTTAAGGAGTCTGTTTATGGCAGGGTGGCCACATACAACATTAAATGGAGATCTCATGTGATGATAGGGAGGTGAGAAGAACCCCAGACTGTGTGGGGAGAATGAGGAAATCATGCTTAAAGTGGGGTTCCACCCAAAAAAACAAACATATCTAAAAAATTCTAAAAAAAAAAACAAAAAAACATTTGGATATTTTTTTTTTTTTTACTTACCTCTAAATGCCTGTTGCTAGGTGGTCCCTCGTAGTCTGCCCCTTCGTCTGCCTGGGCTGGTGACATCACTTCCCCCTGGCACAGGAAGGGCTCGGCTCTTCTCCCTCCCTCCTGTCAATCATCTGGGACCCATTGCAGCAGTGGGTGCCAGGCTGTGAAGCCACAGCCCGGCGCCCACAGTTGAAATGCCGGCGCCGACGAGCGGAGGGGGGGGACGAGCGGGGCTTCGATCCCCCGCACCGCTGGACCCAGGGACAGGTGAGTGTCCAATTAAAAGTCAGCAGCTGCAGTATTTGTAGCTGCTGACTTTTAATTTTTTTTTTTTTTTAATGGCCCCCCTGGGTGGAACTCCTCTTTAACATCCTAATTTTCCCCAAAATTCAAAAAGTTGTAACCAGAAGGTAGGACTAAAATGTCCTGTTTGTGCTTAAGCAGTCATAGATCCAGCACATTTAACAAGTTTAGAAGAAATGCAACGTTAACCCCAAAGCAGGCCATAGTTGGATTGAAGATTGGCCAGTTCAGCAGGGACCGGCCCAGGTTTGATCCATCTATGGACGTTCCTGCTTAAGAGAAGTCTAATGTTCAGCTTTGGGAATGTTGTAAAACACTCATTTGATTAACGCCTGCAGTGCTGATTGAGTGTAATCTGACAGCAGAGGAGTCCCTGCTGTCAGAAAACAATAGCACAGTGAAGAGGATTCCCCCATCTATATCGCTTTTTTTTTTTCTTTTGGTTAGAACTTGTTATAAGCCTAGGGATACTCCAGTAACAAATACATTTGAAAATGAGGACTTAACTCTTTACTAATACTTCAGGATGAAGGCACCATCTTTGAAGTGTATAGAAGGACAGTACCTAACAGGAATTCCTCAATAAATACAGTCCCGAATGTACTTGTACTAAATAATAGCTAGTGGAGTCCCAGAAAAGCTTAGGAAAGTCTTTAGATAAATAGTATGCAGGTTTATGGACAGTGAATCATTGTCCTATGGAAATATGGACCTACCCAGGATAATTGTCATTAACCACTTGCCAACCGCGCTATAGCCGAATGACAGCTACAGCACAGACGGCCAGTTCTGGGAGGCCGTCATATGACAGCCTCCCGTGATCACGCCCGTCAAGTGGCATGCTTTGTGATCACAGTGTCCTCTGGACACAGCTGATCACAGATTGAGATAAAGAGCCAATTTTTTCCACTATTTAAACAGAAGCCAGTTATTGGCACTCCTTTCCTAATGTTGACAGTGCAAGGATAGGAGAGCCGATGACCGGCTTGTGTAAAAGGGACATGTACACTGATAATCAGGGCACTGGTTATCAGTGCAGTCCCAACAGTACCCACCAGTGCTGCCAATATGTGCCCACCAGTGCTGCCAATCAGTGCCCACCAGTTCTGCCTATCAGTGCTCATCAGTGCCTCCTCATCAGTGTCATCTATCAGTGCCGCCTACCATTGCCCATAAGTGCTGCCTACCAGTGCCCATCAGTGCTGCCTACCAGTGCCCATCAGTGCCTCCCATCAGTGTGTCTATCAGTGCCCATCAGTGCCACCTATCAGTGCTCATCGGTGTGACCTATCAGTGCCCATCAGTGTTGCCTATCAGTGCTGCCTCATCAGTGCCCATTTGTGCTGCCTCATCAGTGCCCATCAGTGCAGCCTATCAGTGCCCATCAGTGCAGCCTCATCAGCGCACATTAGTGAAGGAGAAAAATTACCTGTTTTGGGTGGGGAAGCTACACTTTACCCTGCTCAGGGGATATGAAATAGTCACCACACAAGAGTCATTTTACGAGGGCCAGCGACTCCAATATGGTTGGTAAAAAGGCAAGCATAAAATTGATTAACAATGGTAATAACACAATTTAGCAAACAAAGTGAACAACAGTAAGGACTAGACATAAGATGACATTTGGTGTGCAGATCTGCATAAACAGTAGCAAGGCCACCTCAAGTGCAGCAGTGAGCAATAGTAAAGTTTAATCTACTGAGTGCTGGAACTGACCGTACAGACCCCGTCAAAGACACCCCCTTGTGGCTAGGTTACTAAGGGCAACAGTAGACATCCACAAACCCACTCCCAACTCTCCACTGTGTTTGGCAGGATTAAAAAAGTCATTCACATTTTTGCAAACAGTGGGTAATGCCTGCGCCATACAAAGCGCTAGACATATTTGTAATCCAATGAGCGCGATCACTCACCGTTGTTGCCACGGGTGATAGCACATGGTTACAGTCACTGAGTTGCAGGGCTTATAATTATTGTGAGTGTCCATTGTACAACTGAGTGCAGGGAGCGGGCAGGCAGCGCCGATCCTGGACGGTTGCTATGGGCTACAACACTTGGCAACAAGCTTGGTTTTGGTTGCTATGGGCAACAGCAAACAACAAAGTCAGTTTTAAAGGCAAACACACAGTCCTTTTCCGCAGTATATCTCAAACTTGGCAAAGCAGGCAAAGTCTCCCCTGGCTTTTAGCAGTTGCTAGGGGCGACGGCCAGCAGGTTAACCGTGAAAGTGGATCTTGGTGGGACCTACAAATGTAGCGGTTGGTTACCACTAGTTACTAACATCCACCAAATCACCCTGCTGCCAGACCCCCATCTATCCCCTCTGAGACAATAAACAGTCATTTGCGTAGTTTTGTTGCGTTTTATTACGGGATACAACTTGGTTGGGGTAAAGGAAGATATGGGATGCCCATAGCACTTATTAAATTGTCATCACTTCGGTAGAACATTGATTAGCAGCTTTAGCCCGGAAAAATGATGCACTTCTAACATTCACAGTCTATTTCCCCTGCATATCTCCACTGCAGACTATTGCTCCTCTTCCTCCTCTGCACTGACTCCTGCAGAGTATCACTCTTCTTCTTGTACAAATCCTCTACTGCAAAACTGTTAGATTCCTGTGGCTTCACTTCTTTTTTTTTTTCAAAGAACATGTTTATTGTTGTCAATCACATCATACAGTTATCATATGTGACATAGTCATGGAAACAACAGACATTGTTTATATTCAAACATACATTTCTGTTATTACAGTTATACCGTTAGGAAGATGTAGGCAGATATGCAATTGTGATCCTTTATCTAGAGCATTCAGTTGAGCTATAGTACTTCAACAGGCTAAGCATTTCCCGGGGTTGAATTCAGTTATCAATAAAAACAACCTCCACTCCTGATGTATAGCAATTACCCATTGATCACGTGGAGCATGTGTTTGCGCTTTCTAGCCATTTACCCCACACTTTATAGTATTTTTTTGGGCATCCTCTGTGATTGTATAGCACTTTTTTATATGGTAGGGATGTGTTCACATCCCTCAGCCATTCCTGGACGGTGGGGGAGGAGGCTCTCAGCCAGTGTTTGGCGATTAGTTTCCTGGCGCTAATCTGTGGCTTCACTTCTAGTGAGACAAGAAGGGATCACTCTGAATAACCCCAGCTTGCTGGCTTTTAGGGATGAGCTTCGTGTTCGAGACGAACCCATGTTCGAGTCGAACATCGGCTGTTCGATCGGTCGGCGAATTGCGAATGTTATGGGCCGTTCACGCCAAATTCGCGTGGCACGTCACGGCCCATAATTCACTGCGGCATCGCAGTGCATTGCTGGCTGATAATTGGCCAAGCATGTACTATGACCCGCATGCTTGGCCAATCACAGCGCTGTCGGTAGAGAGAGCTGTAATTGGCCAAAGCCAGGGTGGCTTTGGCCAATTATGGCTCAGGGGGTTTAGAACACGCCACACACTATATAAGGCCGGCTGCACGGCGGCCCTGTGTAGTGTGTTCCGGCGTGCTTAGATAGAGAGAGAGAGACAGTGTCATTTCATTTGAGTTAGCTAGATTAGGCAGGACAGTCAGTGAGTTCTCTGCACTTATAGTGTATTGTGTATATATATGCATCCCAGGTGTTGCATATATATATATATATATATACACTGTATTCAGTTTAGCTAGATCCGTTCCTGTTATCTTCCTACTGACAGGCAGGCTTGTCTTGTTACAGTATTTACAGCTACCTGAAGAAAATTGCTGGTGTTCTTTTGATCCTATTAGTACCACAGTAAGGCAGCTAGACTATTTACAGTTAGTGTAGTGCGTCCTCCTCACAGTGTTCAGCTAAAACGACAAGTTAGTGTAGTGAGACCTCTGCACAGTGTTCAGCTAAAGCTGCAAGTTAGTGTAGTGCGTCCTGCTCACAGTGTTAAGCTAAAACTACAAGTTAGTGTAGTGCGACCTCAGCACAGTGTTCAGCTAAAGCTACAAGTTAGTGTAGTGAGACCTCTGCACAGTGTTCAGCTAAAACTACAAGTTAGTGTAGTGCGTCCTCCTCACAGTGTTCAGCTAAAACTACAAGTTAGTGTAGTGAGACCTCTGCACAGTGTTCAGCTAAAGCTACAAGTTAGTGTAGTGCGACCTCTGCACAGTGTTCAGCTAAAGCTACAAGTTAGTGTAGTGCGTCCTCCTCACAGTGTTCAGCTAAAACTAAAAGTTAGTGTAGTGCATCCTGCTCACAGTGTTCAGCTAAAACTACAAGTTAGTGTAGTGCGACCTCTGCACAGTGTTCAGCTAAAGCTACAAGTTAGTGTAGTGAGACCTCTGCACAGTGTTCAGCTAAAACTACAAGTTAGTGTAGTGCGTCCTTCTCACAGTGTTCAGCTAAAACTACAAGTTAGTGTAGTGAGACCTCTGCACAGTGTTCAGCTAAAGCTACAAGTTAGTGTAGTGCGTCCTGCTCACAGTGTTCAGCTAAAAAACTACAAGTTAGTGTAGTGAGACCTCTGCACGGTGTTCAGCTAAAGCTACAAGTTAGGGTAGTGCGTCCTCCTCACAGTGTTCAGCTAAAACTACAAGTTAGTGTAGTGAGACCTCTGCACAGTGTTCAGCTAAAGCTACAAGTTAGTGTAGTGTGTCCTGCGCACAGTGTTCAGCTAAAACTACAAGTTAGTGTAGTGCGACCTATGCACAGTGTTCAGCTAAAGCTACAAGTTAGTGTAGTGAGACCTCTGCACAGTGCTCAGCTAAAACTACAAGTTAGTGTAGTGCGTCCTCCTCACAGTGTTCAGCTAAAACTACAAGTTAGTGTAGTGCGTCCTGCTCACAGTGTTCAGCTAAAACTACAAGTTAGTGTAGTGCGACCTCTGCACAGTGTTCAGCTAAAGCTACAAGTTAGTGTAGTGAGACCTCTGCACAGTGTTCAGCTAAAACTACCAGTTAGTGTAGTGCGTCCTCCTCACAGTGTTCAGCTAAAACTACAAGTTAGTGTAGTGAGACCTCTGCACAGTGTTCAGCTAAAGCTACAAGTTAGTGTAGTTCGTCCTGCTCACAGTGTTCAGCTAAAAAACTACAAGTTAGTGTAGTGAGACCTCTGCACAGTGTTCAGCTAAAGCTACAAGTTAGGGTAATGCGTCCTCCTTACAGTGTTCAGCTAAAACTACAAGTTAGTGTAGTGAGACCTCTGCAGAGTGTTCAGCTAAAGCTACAAGTTAGTGTAGTGAGTCCTCCTCACAGTGTTCAGCTAAAACTACAAGTTAGTGTACTGCGTCCTCCTCACAGTGTTCAGCTAAAGCTACAAGTTAGTGTACTGCGTCCTCCTCACAGTGTTCAGCTAAAACTAAAAGTTAGTGTAGTGCATCCTGCTCACAGTGTTCAGCTAAAACTACAAGTTAGTGTAGTGCGACCTCTGCACAGTGTTCAGCTAAAGCTACAAGTTAGTGTAGTGAGACCTCTGCACAGTGTTCAGCTAAAACTACAAGTTAGTGTAGTGCGTCCTTCTCACAGTGTTCAGCTAAAACTACAAGTTAGTGTAGTGAGACCTCTGCACAGTGTTCAGCTAAAGCTACAAGTTAATGTAGTGCGTCCTGCTCACAGTGTTCAGCTAAAAAACTACAAGTTAGTGTAGTGAGACCTCTGCACGGTGTTCAGCTAAAGCTACAAGTTAGGGTAGTGCGTCCTCCTCACAGTGTTCAGCTAAAACTACAAGTTAGTGTAGTGAGACCTCTGCACAGTGTTCAGCTAAAGCTACAAGTTAGTGTAGTGCGTCCTGCGCACAGTGTTCAGCTAAAACTACAAGTTAGTGTAGTGCGACCTATGCACAGTGTCCAGCTAAAGCTACAAGTTAGTGTAGTGAGACCTCTGCACAGTGTTCATGATAAGAAATATTTAAAGAATTACAAGTGTTATCAACATTTGCCTTGTTCCTTATATGCTTTTTTCTAGCTACAATGGCGCTGACTTATTGTTTATGCAATCTGCTTGGTTCCGACCAACACCTACAACAATATTTAAAGAACTAGCAAAAGTTTACCATATTAGGTCATATTGTGAAAGGCCACTGTTTTTGACAATAAAGCTGACGATGCACCATGAGTCACCAGTGTGCCTTAGCCAATGGTAGCTTGCCAAATACTGTTATAAAATGACATGTGTAAAGGGTTCCTGTATGACTCTGCACGGGACTCCTTGCTGTGAGAGTTCATCCCTATGTATATACATTTGTAATAAATCTGTCTTCTAATCAACATGACCGGAGTTGACTGATCAGTGAGAGAATGGAATTTTACCAACATCATGGTCCTTTCGAGCCGGAAGTAAGGATTAGGTGGTGGATCGTACGGTTCCGTCCAAAATATCGGTGAGTATCAGACTCCCTCTCGCCGAGACCTAGGTCCTCCCACTCAAGTTAAGTGGTAAAAAGAGGCTGGTCGGTTCCGGGATCCACACCTGACTTCTACTCCTGGACTTCTGATCCAGTCCTCCGAGTCTGTGAAAGGTAAGACAGATTTTTTCTTTTCTCTTCTTTTCTCTTCTACTCGAGGTAATTTGGGTTTTTATTAAGTTTGCCGACACTGTGTTTATAAAAGATCTGGGTGACACAGGGGCCGAAGACAGAGGCACTTGGGGACGTTGCCTATGGTAAATAGACGTAGCCCGCTGTCTAAGACAGATTAAAAAAATTTAAGGTACCGAAAGATGATAGATGATTGATAATTGTTGTGAATAGTGACTATACGTAATATGGATAGATTACAGAGAGTCACAGTGGCCATTTCAGGTTTTTTTCTAACTGAGTGGTGGTTAGGACAAACAGGAAGTGAATGTATGAGCAGGAATCAATCTAACTTGATCAGAAACACTTAGCCCATAGATCGATCGTTTTTCTCTTTTTCTCTCGAGAGCAATATTTCTTGCACTGTTCCTTTTGCTGCATTTGTTAAATCATGAGACTAACTCTTGCTCTTTCCTCCTCATGTTTAACATTACTGCTAACTTTGTGTGGGGAGTCTTATATTTTTCCTTTACTGTGATCCAAGGGTTGCTAGTCTGGTGGTTTACAGGTTGATAAAAGACCTGCTTTAAGATCTGTCTGGCTGCAAACTTGTGGTTAAAAAACAAAAAACAAAAACTGGACTCACTCACTCCTCCCCCCCCCCCTCACGGACACCTAAGTGCACTTCCTCTTTTTGTGTGAGTGTGTGTAAAAAAAAAAATTCTGATCAGAATGTTAAGAATACTGTTTGTTTTGACCAACTGTACTTTGTAGTAAATAAGGTAAAGGTATAAGTTGTTTTATATATGTGTGTGTGTGTGTATGTATGTGCATGTGTGTATATATATATATATATATATATGTGTATGTGTATGTATGTATGTATATATGTATATATATATATATATGTATATATATATATATATATATATATATATATATATATATATATATATATATATATATATATGTTTATTTCCTGTTTGGAGAGTTTGGACTTTGTTTGCTGTTTTATATAGATTCTGGCAAAGTTCGAGAGTAGAATTACCATGCTTGTATTCTAAACTCAAGGGAAAAAAAACAGAGACATGGGGAATAGTTTCCCCATTAGAAGTAGATAAGAAATGTATGCATAGCAAATAACCAAAATCTGTTAAATATTGTGCTAAGTGGGAAAGGAAGTTGGGATTCAATGGTAAACTAACTGTGAAAGGGTGTCAGGAGTTGGTGGATAAGCTTAAATTGTTAGGACCCAATGAGAAAAAAAAAAAAAAAAAAAAAAAAGAAGAAGTAAAAGATTAGAAATGGCGGAATAAGGAGAAAAAAAAAAAAAGAGAAATGCCAAGCCCAACTGCCCCTAGTGGACAAAGAGACAGACAAAACGGTCAGCCCCTAACTATGACTGTTTTTAAACCATGGACTGAGAGTGACGTGCAGAAGGCTACTGAGCATATTAAACATCCTAAGTTTGGGGCCCCAGAAATCATTGAAAATATGGAAGGTCTGAGGAACAGTTATAGGCTAAACGGGGTCGAAGTGGAAAGGGCCTTAAGGAGGGTTCTAGGATCAGATTGGGCATCAGTAAAGGGAAATTGGGACCCTTGTGTAACCACAGTGCCCCCTCAACAAAGAGGGGAACCACTGGCCCTTGCTAGCAAAGATTTGACAGACAGATTGACTGCCTTCTATCAGAGATGCAATCTCCGATGGGTATAACGAACTGACTGGCAAAAGATTAATATGACTGTAAAGGAAGACAAGGAAAGTGTCAGTGATTATCTAAATAAACTACGAGAAGTTTTTAAAGTGTTCTCTGGATTCCCCGAAGCTGAGGATGTGAATAGTGCATATCAAAAACAGCTAAAGATAGCTTTTGTTAATGGATTAAAACAGGATCATAAGGATTACATTGTTAAAAACTTGGTTACTTACTGAACTGCATCAGTTTTAGATGTTTTGCAATATGTTAAGCATTCTGAGAAGTATTTGAAAGTGATGGAAAAAAAAAATGTGAAAGTAAAGTTTTTGTGCAAGGTGATGAAGGAGATACCCCCTTAAGAAGGAAGCAGAGGAGGGTATAGCCCCTGCAATAGAATGGTACAGGATTTACAAGCTGTTAACCAAGCAGTTATACCAAGGGCATAAGGTAAATAAAACTAAACTCCAGTTGTGGCAACAGCAGGTCAAATACTTAGGGTATAATATCTCAAAAGAAGGTCGACACCTGGATGAGGAGAGAATTTGAGCCCTCCAACAGGTGCCGAAGCCAGAAACAAAGAAACAAATGATGTCTTTTTTGGGCATGACAAATTTTTGTAGAGCTTGGATTTCTGGGTATTCAATACTGACCGCGCCCCGTTGGTCCATACATTTGAGTCCAGCACGACACCTTTACTGTATGACAATACTTTTGACACAACCTCACTTAACAATACAGAGATGTACTACATTAAACCCATCCACACTAATACCACTTCCTACTGATGGTCATAAACATGACTGTACTGCTGCCATCGCTGAAAAGGTACTGCCATGAAGTGATTGAAAAGATGTACCGTTATCTAACCCTGACATGACACTTTTTGTTGATGGCTCCAGTAAGAAAAATCCAGATGGCACAAGTGTAACTGGATATGCAGAAGTGACACATGACAGAACAGGAAATCATAGAGATAGATCATACAGTCCTTACTGATATACAGCAGAATATATCCCCTGGGGAGAAACAATATCGGAAAACAAAAGGTTGCACAATAATAGATAACATCTACACATTACCTGAAGGAAAGCTGGTATTGTCAAAATCCTTATTTAGGTATGCAGTAGTATTGACACATGGAGTAACTCATGTGTCAAACAGGGGGATGACTGAGATGTTAAATAAGGTATGTACAGCTTATGGCTTCACAAACTACTAAAAAACTTTTTGTTCTTAATGCATTATATGTGCAAGACACAATGCTCAGGGAGGTATAAGACCACGGAAAGGGAAGTTCCCCACACCGCAATGTCCATTCCAACACATTTGCATGGATTTTATTGAATTAGATAAATGTGAAAAGGAAGAAATATTGTTTGGAAATCATTGATGCATTGACCACATGGGTAGAGATATAGTGCTGACGCCTTAACAGTATCCAAAGCCTTACTAAAAGATATCATTTCATGATTTGGGATACCAGAGAAGATTTATAGCGATAATGGTCCACATTTTGTAAATCAGACTATAAAACACCTAACAGAAGTGATGGGTATAGAAGTAAAAGAATGACTGTGCATATCACCCTCAGTCAGCAGGGCTCGTAGAAAGACATAATGGGATATTAAAGAGCAAGCTAAAAAAGGCTATGGAAGAGACGGGGAAAAATTGGATGTACTGTCTCCCACTAGCTATTTTAAGCATGCATATCACTTGTCCATTTGAAATGATGTATGGTAGACCTTATAAAATACCTTTATTACCAAATGAAACCCACACAGAGGAAGGGGAGAGAACCTTAGCAGAATACATGTCAAGGTTATTAAAACAGAAACAAATTAACCAAGAGTGTTCCATTCCAGAAGGAGAGCCCATAGGAGAAGACAAAGTACAAATCGGGTGCTCATCAAGGTGATCAAAAAGAAGCATTGGCACTCCCCTAAGTGGGACGGGCCATATCAAGTACTCCTTACTACTCCCACTGCAGTAAGAATTGCTGAAAGGACTATCTGGATTCACCAATCCCACTGTAAAAATGAGAGCCTCTTGAGCCCATCGGGAGAGAGAGCCCTGACTGATGGGGGCATGACCAGGGAGGAGTTGCAGTAAAGTTGTTATAACTTAGGATTGGTACAAAGGGGGAAAAGGGCTGGGCCTGAGCTCAGGAGTTTGGCACCCCAGGGGATTATGGTCCTTTTCGGACGGAAGCATGGAAGAGCTCGGACCTGACCCTGCGGCTCCAGCTATGGACACGGATCACCTCCTGGCTAAGGTCCGTGAGCTGGCCCTCAGGGGTCAGGCTGACTGGCTCTTTGCCCTCTTATCCCCTGGGGTGCCCTCTCCTGCCCCTTCCACTGCCCCTTCCCCTGTTCCTCCTCCCGAGTCAGATGGACGCAGGGCCCGCAGACGCGCCCGTCCACCTTCTCGTTTTAGCCCCAGTCCCTCTGCGGCCTCTCACTGCTCCCCCCCTCCTCCCCCCATCCATCCCTCTCCGGTGCGGGTTCCCAGGGCTCCAGCAGCCAGGAAGCGGGGGTCGGCCGCCCGCTCTCGGCGTGCCCCCCCTCGTCGGTCACCTTCCCCGGCCATCCGGAGTAACGTGCAGCCCCCCCCTCGGTGTCCCCGTTCACGTAGCCCCCGCTCAGCAGCACCCCCCTCGCCCCCCTCCCCTTCCCTGTGCATGGCGCGAGGCCTGGATGGAGCTGGAGCGCTCCAGCCCACGGCCTCGAGCCGTTTGGTACCTGCTTCCACCCCTGCTAGCAGCGGGGGGGCGGCGGGTGTGCGGCCGCTCCGCTCCTCGGCCAGGCTGTCCTCTCGCAGGGCGGCTGGAGGGGGCCGGAGCTGTTCGCCTGCTCCGGCGGCGGCTTTCGTTCCCTCGGGCGGCGGCGTCGGCGGCGATTCGATTCCATACCGGCTCCCCCTAGCGGCCAGTTCGCTCCCTGCGCCTAGACAGGCGGGAGAATTCGAACTGGCTGTGCACAGCTCCAGCAATGCATGTGCCCAGCACCCCTCTGCGCCCGGCTGGGCGGGGGGTGATGGTGGGGGCATTCGCAGGGGAGCATATGGGTGCGGGCTGCCCCATCCTGCGCCCTCCAGGGCGGGGTCGCAGCCGGCTCAGGATTCCCATGGCCAGGGCGCCCTACAACATGTGGCCCTTTCAGCACCCGGCTGGGTGGGGGGTAATTCGTCCCGGGATGGAAATCGTGCAAACGTGGCCAGGTCGCAGGGTCCCCCGGCGCCTTCATGGGCGGGGCCCTCAGCGGCTTCTGGGCCATCGGGAGCGGGCTTTTCGCAGGGCAGGACTCCCATTGCACCCGGACGGGTGGGGGACAGGTCCCAGATCCGGGCCGCGCCATGTCATCTAGCATCCCGGATGGGATGTGCCCCCCCTGCGCCTGGCAGGGCGGGTGCGGGTTTATCTGCCCTCACGGATGCCATCCCCCCCCGTGCTCTCGGACGCCCTCCAGCGCCCGGTTGGGCGGAGGGCTCGCGGATTCCCCCCCTCCAGTCTCCGGGGTTTAACCCCTCCTACGCGGTCAACATGGCGGGTAACGCCAGTCTCCCTGCGCCCAGCTGGGCGGGAGATTCCGGATCCGGGCTGGCGGCAGCTTCCGCCCCGGATCAGCCGGTCAGAATCCAGAGGCACTCCTGCACCTGCACAGTCACTGCCCTCGGCCAGGGGGACCCTTCAGTGTCCGTGGCGGGATCCCCGCCTTTGGATCTATCAGTCGGCCGAGACGGCCCGAACATACACGGCCCCGTTGCTCCTCACGGTGCTGGCCGTTCCAGCCTGCAGTCTCCTGGAGTCGCATGGGACACCGCCTCGCCCGTTGATCGTCCATCAGTGATGCCCCCGAGGATCAGTGAGTATGATTGTGAATTGATTTGGGGGAGGTCTGTTGATGATTCCGTATCGGGCCCCGAAGACCGTATAGTGTCGGTGGTCAGGTCGGTTCTTTCTAGTATGGGTGTTTCAGGCGCGGCGGCAAATCTTTCCCCTCCTTCCGGAGGGGCCTTGTGGGCTGTAGCCCCCACGGGTGCCCACATACCGGAGGAGACGAAGGAAAGAATTTGGCGTCGGGATTTCGTTGATTTCCTCGCTCTAGTTCCATCGGACAGGGAAACGGTCGACAAATCCCGTCGGGTAGACGTCGCTACGCAGGGCGATAAAGTCAAGCAGCTTCCTAGAACATTTGGGAACTGGCTGCAAGGTTTTTGTGCCTACGCGGGTGTGCTCTGTGAGCGTTACCCAGAGTTGGCGACCTCCTTGTTCTGCTACCTGGACCTTATCTGGGGAGCGTACAAGGTTTATGGGGGTCAATGCTGGTTCCAGTATGACACCCAGTTTAGACAGAAGATGGCGGCGCGCAAGGAGCTTCGTTTCGACTGTCAGGATGGTAGCCTATGGCTGTTGCTAATGTGCCCTCATAGGCCGGCGTCCTTTCAGTCCGCGGTCGGCGCTCCTCAATCCGGAGCGTCGACCGCCTCCAAAAAAGGTGTCTGTTGGCTTTTCAACGAAAGCCACTGTAAGTGGTACTCCGCCTGTCGCTTCAGGCATGAGTGCTCTAGCTGTGGGGGCGCTCACCCCTCCAGCCGGTGTTTCAGGAAGGGTAAACAGACACTTTCCAGAGCGGGAGCCAAGACCGACCTTCCTAAGCCGGAGGACGCCGGTGAACGTCCTAGAGATGTCGCCCTGGCTAGACCGGTACCCCCTTCGTACGGAGGCCCTGATCCTAAAGGATGGCCTGGATCGAGGTTTTTGGATACCGTTTTCCCCATCGAACGCGCCTACCATGTCGGCTAATTTAAAATCGGCTGTTGAATTTGAATCAGTAGTGGCCGAGAAAATCCAGAAAGAGCTGGAACTGGGGCGCATGGCGGGCCCCTTTGATCTTCCCCCATTTCACAACCTGCGGGTGTCCCCACTGGGCGTGGTCCCCAAAAAGGCGAGTGGTAAATTTCGTTTAATTCATCACTTATCTTACCCTTCCGGCTCCTCTGTCAACGACGGAATTGATCGCGAGGAATCGCGGGTGCATTATGCGTCGTTTGATAAGGCTCTTCACCTCATCAGGGCAGCAGGGCGTTCCGCTCTTTTGGCAAAAGCGGACATTGAATCCGCTTTTCGCCTTCTCCCGGTCCACCCGGATTGTTTCCACCTCCTGGGTTGCTACTTTCAGGGAAGCTATTTCTTCGATATGTGCCTGCCTATGGGTTGCGCCATCTCGTGTTACTTCTTCGAGTTATTTAGTAGCTTCCTTGAGTGGGTGGTCGCCCGGGAGGCCGGATCTCAGTCCATGCTGCACTACTTGGATGATTTCCTTTTTGTGGGTCCCTCGGACAGTGGGCAGTGTCAATGCTTGCTCTCTGTTTTTCAAGATATTTGTCGGCGTTTCACTGTTCCACTGTCCGTGGACAAAACCGAGGGTCCGGTAACGGTACTATCCTTTTTGGGTATTGAGATTGACACAGTGGCCATGGTCTTTCGCCTGCCGAGGGAGAAGCTGACCAGGCTTTTATCCTTGGTTCGTTTGGCGAAAGGGTCCAAAAAACTTCAGCTGAAACAGCTACAATCTCTGCTGGGGCACCTAGTATTCGCGTGCAGGGTCATACGCATGGGGAGGGCTTTCTGCAGGCGATTGTCTTGGGCCACGAAGGGCGTTACGGCCCCGCACCACCACGTTCGGATCACCAAGCCCATGCGGGCGGATTTGGACATTTGGCTAACCTTTTTGCAATCCTACAACGGACAGTCTTGTTGGTTGCGGGAGGAGGTACCGAACTCACAGCTGGAGTTGTACACTGATGCGGCAGGCTCCTGTGGTTTCGGTGCCTTCTTTCGGGGGGAGTGGTCTGCGGAATGTTGGCCGGCCTCACGGGCCCGCATGGATTTATTGCGCAATCTCACTCTTTTGGAGCTTTTCCCGATCATTGTAGCGGTGGAGCTTTGGGGTGAACAGTTGCGCAATCGTCAGGTGATCTTTTGGTCAGACAATATGAGCGTAGTGCAGGTAGTGAACAAGCAATCGTCCAGTTCCCCCCCGGTCGTATCACTGTTGCGTTTTTTGGTTTTAAAATGTTTGCAATTTAACATTTATGTTAGGGCAAAACACGTTCCGGGAGTTTCTAATGACATTGCCGATGCTCTTTCCCGCCAACAGTACCCCCGTTTTCGTTCCCTGGCTCCGTCGGCTTCGCTGGAGGGCCTCCCCTGTCCGGCCCACTTATGGAACCTCGTTTCCGGGGATTGTTAGAACTGCTTCGGTCGTCGCTTTCTCCGAGGACGTGGGCGTCGTATTGTCGGGTCTGGCACGAGTGGTCACAAGCGTCGGGCGGTGAGTTCTCTATTTCATCTCCGGATGATAGACGTTTGATCCTATTTGCTTACCTGGTCCAGTTACAGGATAAGGGAGTGTCGGGTTCCACTGTCTCTTCGGCCATGTCCGCCTTATCCTTTTGGTTTCAGCTTCTGGGGTGGGGGGATGTCACAAAAGCCTTTCCAGTGCGTCGGATATTGAGGGGCTGGAAACGCATCACTCATCTGCCTGATTCCAGGCGCCCCATTTCTTTACAGATTTTATCGGATGTTTTGGCTATGTTGCCAGAGGTGTGCTCATCCGAGTTTGAGATTTTGCTGTTCCGAGTAGCTTTCTCATGGGCGTTTTTTGGGGCTTTTCGCATCGGGGAATTAGTTGCAAAATCCAGGTCTTCCACTGGGGGTATTCGATCGGAGGATGTCGTCCTGTCGGAGCGCAGTGTCACCATTTTATTGCGCTCCTCGAAGACTGACAGCCTTGGCAGGGGCCGCCGAGTGGTGCTGCACCACTGTGGCGGCCCATTCTGTCCTGTGTCTCTGGCCGTTCCTTTTCTTTCCGCGCGCCCCCCATCTCCCACTTTTTTCGTGCACGCTGACTCCTCCTCTTTGAGTCGCTTCCAATTTTTAAAAGTTTTTTGTTTTTGCCTCGAGGCTTTAGGCTTACCAGCGGGCGATTTTTCAACTCACTCATTTCGCATAGGCGCTGCCACCGCCGCTTCTGGCTTAGGGTTTTCCGATACGGAACTTCAGCGGCTGGGTAGATGGGAGTCGTCTCGTTTTTCGCTGTATGTTCGCCCTCACCTTTTGTGTTAATTTCAGGTTTTCCCCCGACTCAAGTTTGGATTTTGGGTGATTCCTTTGTCTTCTGGGCGGCTCGTCGTGCAGAGATCCGGAACTATGGGAGAAATTTGGGACTCTCTTCGACCGTGGCAAGGATTCGCTGGCTGGGCCTGCGCGGGCTGCGTTGGCATCAGGTACTGTGGGAATGTTGGCACCTCCGTACCCGCGTGTCCGGTCACATTGTCCTGGTGGTTCACGCCGGCGGGAATGACGTAGGTTACACCCGGTCCGTGGATCTCATTGCTGCCATGAAAGGTGATATTGCTCAATGCCTTGCAATGTTTACCAGTGTGACTTTTGTATGGTCAGAGATTGTCCCTCGTTCTATTTGGGCTAGAGAAGTTCCGGGACCCTGTTTAGAAAATTTTCGGAGGAAGGTCAACGCCCAGGTGTCCAAATTTGTTCGGAGGATCGGGGGGGTCGTTGTCCGTCACAAAGATTTGGAGGGAAACAACAATGACTTGTTGAGGAGGGATGGTGTTCACCTCAACGACATTGGCATGGATATATTTAACCTGGGACTTCAGAGGGGGGTGGAACAGGCGCTGGCTGCGGTGGGGCGCCCGTCAGTGGATCACTGACTGGCTGGTGGCGGTTTTGGTAACCTTGCCAGCAAATATGGAACCCCTTTGATGCCCGGATGGTAATTGGGAGATTGACGGCCGGTCCGGCACTGATGGTAAGGACAGGCCCCTCCTTCATCTCCCTTTTACATTGGTAGTTGAGTGCTCACAGTACAACTGTGACTGGCACGGTCCTAAAGGTTAATGTTAATGTTGATTTAAATAAAGCTGTGGCCTTGCCCTTTCCAACGTTATTGGTTGTATGTGTGGTTCTTATTGGTTGAGAAGAAGGGGTAAGGTATGACAAGTGATGGTTGGGACCTGGGCTTATTGCACCTCAGCAGTCATGAGAGCCTCTTGAGCCCATCGGGAGAGAGAGCCCTGACTGATGGGGGCATGACCAGGGAGGAGTTGCAGTAAAGTTGTTATAACTTAGGATTGGTACAAAGGGGGAAAAGGGTTGGGCCTGAGCTCAGGAGTTTGGCACCCCAGGGGATTATGGTCCTTTTCGGACGGAAGCATGGAAGAGCTGCCCACCCTCCCGCCCTAATTTTGATGGTATGTCACAGCGTGTTGCGGTTTTGGTAACCTTGCCAGCAAATATGGAACCCCTTTGATGCCCAGGTGGTAATTGGGAGATTGACGGCCGGTCCGGCACTGATGGTAAGGACAGGCCCCTCCTTCATCTCCCTTTTACATTGGTAGTTGAGTGCTCACAGTACAACTGTGACTGGCACGGTCCTAAAGGTTAATGTTAATGTTGATTTAAATAAAGCTGTGGCCTTGCCCTTTCCAACGTTATTGGTTGTATGTGTGGTTCTTATTGGTTGAGAAGAAGGGGTAAGGTATGACAAGTGATGGTTGGGACCTGGGCTTATTGCACCTCAGCAGTCAAGTAAATATAGGCAGAGTAGGGACAGAGAGACTGAAGGAGGGGGAAAGTCCAACTACAAAGGGAGGCAGATAAAAGGTCTGCTTGTCTCAACCTTGGTGAAGAAAAGGCCCTATCTAGGCCCCCCTCACTTCAGATAGGATGGTAGGGATTTTGTTCCTCGTGGGAGTATTGGTGACTCTAGGAGAGGCCTCTATATGGGGAGGTAGGAGACACAGGAGGATAGTGGAACCAATCAATTGGGAAGAGACAGGAAGAGCATTGAACCTCACCTTTGTTGAAGGAACCACCAGTACTATACAGGTGGATTTCTGCCAGATGACAGATTGTGGAGATAAGGTAGAAGCAAGTAAACTGACCTGGGCAGATAAATACGTGTGCTACCTGGCTGGAACTACCGGGTGTACTATTTGGGATTCAGTCATGTGGACAACTGCAGCAGGATTGGGGATGTGAGATCCCAGCAGCAGGAGATTTAAAGAATATATTTCCCATAACTAAAGCGGCCCACTCTCCCTGTACAGAACCAAAGAATTGCAATATATTATTGATTTCCCTGAAGGACCTAAAACTAGAAGATCAGAGGCTATACCATGTAGGAGCCTGGATATCAGGAACTGACCCTTTGGGAAAATTCTTCCTTGAAGTCAAACCAAAGAATGAGACAAACAAGAAGAAATAATTAGATAATGAGGACCGACTTAAAGTAGAGGTATTAGGATCCACAGTGAGATTCACCAATCTCACAGCGGAAGAAGCTATAACATTAGAAACAGGATACCAGGATAAGAATGAATGGCTTGAATGGTTAATATATACCGCTAACACCCTTAAAAAAGAGAACTGCTTGGTCTGTGCAGGGGCCAGACCCCAGCTGGCTACAGTGCCTTTTCCCTTAAATAACAATACAGATCCAGATGGTTTAGAGTGTATGCTAAAGCTAAAAAAAAAAAAAAAAAAACATACAAACCTGACACCAACACTCCCTGTCACACATTAAGTTTATTGTTTCCCCAGGTTCAGAGACCTCGGATACCCCCTGCTGTCACGGCATACCCTGGCAACTTTGCTTGCTTTGCACTTCCGGGGAATGAGAGTGGCAAAGATTTGGGGTCTTTACCAGATGACTACTGCATGGAGAGGATTAACAAAATAGTAAAGGGAGAGGGTGACAACTGGGTTGAGCACGACACCCAGAGGGCGGACGTCTGGTGGTTATGCGAAGACAAGAGGCTCAGAGCGAGCATCCCAGCCAATTCCCGAGGGGATTGTGCCCTGGTACAGCTGGCAATGCCTCTGCGCTTACTGTCAGAGTCCCCTTGGAAGACGGGTCACCGGAGGAGCAGAAGGTACACCTCTCCTGCGGGGTCTTTTGACCCCCAGATCTATATAGATGAGATTGGGGTTCCACGTGGAGTGCCGAGCAAGTTCAAAGCTAGGAATCAAGTGGCAGCTGGATTTGAGTCTCTTCTCTGGTGGGTGACAGTAAACAAAAATGTTGACTGGATTAACTATATATATATTATAACCAACAAAGGTTTGTAAACTACACCAGGGATGCAGTTGAGAGATTGACAGAGCAATTAGCCCCTACCTCTCTGACGGCATGGCAGAATAGGATGGCATTAGATATGGTCCTAGCAGAAAGAGGAGGGGTCTGTAAAATGTTTGGCGGTATGTGTTGCACCTTTATTCCTAACAATACAGCTCCTGGAGGAACCGTAACTAGAGCCCTCGAAGGATTGAAAGCTTTATCGAATGAATTAGCGGAAAACTCAGGTACTGATGATCCATTCACAAATTGGCTTGAAGATTGGTTTGGGAAATGGACTGGACTTGCCAAGGTCAAGGATTTGCTAAGGTCTGAAAACCCAGTTGTGGAACTGACCTGCAGTGAAGTAATAAATTGAGGAAGCAAATATAGATATCAGAGGAGGGAATGATAAGAAATATTTAAAGAATTACAAGTGATATCAACATTTGCCTTGTTCCTTATATGCTTTTTTCTAGCTAAAATGGCGCTGACTTATTGTTTATGCAATCTGCTTAGTTCCGACCAACACCTACAACAATATTGAAAGAACTAGCAAAAGTTTACCATATTAGGCCATATTGTGAAAGGCCACTGTTTTTGACAATAAAGCTGACGATGCACCATGAGTCACCAGTGTGCCTTAGCCAATGGTAGCTTGCCAAATACTGTTATAAAATGACATGTGTAAAGGGTTCCTGTATGACTCTGCACGGGACTCCTTGCTGTGAGAGTTCATCCCTATGTATATACATTTGTAATAAATCTGTCTTCTAATCAAAATGACCGGAGTTGACTGATCAGTGAGAGAATGGAATTTTACCAACAGTTCAGCTAAAACTACAAGTTAGTGTAGTGCATCCTCCTCACAGTGTTCAGCTAAAACTACAAGTTAGTGTAGTGCGTCCTGCTCACAGTGTTCAGCTAAAACTACAAGTTAGTGTAGTGCGACCTCTGCACAGTGTTCAGCTAAAGCTACAAGTTAGTGTAGTGAGACCTCTGCACAGTGTTCAGCTAAAACTACAAGTTAGTGTAGTGCGTCCTTCTCACAGTGTTCAGCTAAAACTACAAGTTAGTGTAGTGAGACCTCTGCACAGTGTTCAGCTAAAGCTACAAGTTAGTGTAGTGCGTCCTGCTCACAGTGTTCAGCTAAAAAACTACAAGTTAGTGTAGTGAGACCTCTGCACGGTGTTCAGCTAAAGCTACAAGTTAGGGTAGTGCGTCCTCCTCACAGTGTTCAGCTAAAACTACAAGTTAGTGTAGTGAGACCTCTGCACAGTGTTCAGCTAAAGCTACAAGTTAATGTAGTGCGTCCTGCGCACAGTGTTCAGCTAAAACTACAAGTTAGTGTAGTGCGACCTATGCACAGTGTCCAGCTAAAGCTACAAGTTAGTGTAGTGAGACCTCTGCACAGTGTTCAGCTAAAACTACAAGTTAGTGTAGTGCATCCTCCTCACAGTGTTCAGCTAAAACTACAAGTTAGTGTAGTGCGTCCTGCTCACAGTGTTCAGCTAAAACTACAAGTTAGTGTAGTGCGACCTCTGCACAGTGTTCAGCTAAAGCTACAAGTTAGTGTAGTGAGACCTCTGCACAGTGTTCAGCTAAAACTACCAGTTAGTGTAGTGCGTCCTCCTCACAGTGTTTAGCTAAAACTACAAGTTAGTGTAGTGAGACCTCTGCACAGTGTTCAGCTAAAGCTACAAGTTAGTGTAGTTTGTCCTGCTCACAGTGTTCAGCTAAAAAACTACAAGTTAGTGTAGTGAGACCTCTGCACAGTGTTCAGCTAAAGCTACAAGTTAGGGTAATGCGTCCTCCTTACAGTGTTCAGCTAAAACTACAAGTTAGTGTAGTGAGACCTCTGCAGAGTGTTCAGCTAAAGCTACAAGTTAGTGTAGTGAGTCCTCCTCACAGTGTTCAGCTAAAACTACAAGTTAGTGTAGTGAGACCTCTACACAGTGTTCAGCTAAAGCTACAAGTTAGTGTAGTGCGTCCTGCGCACAGTGTTCAGCTAAAACTACAAGTTAATATAGTGCGACCTCTGCACAGTGTTCAGCTAAAGCTACAAGTTAGTGTAGTGAGACCTCTGCACAGTGTTCAGCTAAAACTACAAGTTAGTGTAGTGCGTCCTCCTCACAGTGTTCAGCTAAAACTACAAGTTAGTGTAGTTTGTCCTGCTCACAGTGTTCAGCTAAAAAACTACAAGTTAGTGTAGTGAGACCTCTGCACAGTGTTCAGCTAAAGCTACAAGTTAGGGTAATGCGTCCTCCTTACAGTGTTCAGCTAAAACTACAAGTTAGTGTAGTGAGACCTCTGCAGAGTGTTCAGCTAAAGCTACAAGTTAGTGTAGTGAGTCCTCCTCACAGTGTTCAGCTAAAACTACAAGTTAGTGTAGTGAGACCTCTACACAGTGTTCAGCTAAAGCTACAAGTTAGTGTAGTGCGTCCTGCGCACAGTGTTCAGCTAAAACTACAAGTTAATATAGTGCGACCTCTGCACAGTGTTCAGCTAAAGCTACAAGTTAGTGTAGTGAGACCTCTGCACAGTGTTCAGCTAAAACTACAAGTTAGTGTAGTGCGTCCTCCTCACAGTGTTCAGCTAAAACTACAAGTTAGTGTAGTGCGTCCTGCTCACAGTGTTCAGCTAAAACTACAAGTTAGTGTAGTTCATCCTGCTCACAGTGTTCAGCTAAAAAACTACAAGTTAGTGTAGTGAGACCTCTGCAGAGTGTTCAGCTAAAGCTACAAGTTAGGGTAATGCGTCCTCCTTACAGTGTTCAGCTAAAACTACAAGTTAGTGTAGTGAGACCTCTGCACAGTGTTCAGCTAAAGCTACAAGTTAGTGTAGTGCGTCCTCCTCACAGTGTTCAGCTAAAACTACAAGTTAGTGTAGTGAGACCTCTGCACAGTGTTCAGCTAAAGCTACAAGTTAGTGTAGTGCGTCCTGCTCACAGTGTTCAGCTAAAACTACAAGTTAGTGTAGTGCGATCTCTGCACAGTGTTCAACTAAAGCTACAAGTTAGTGTAGTGCGACCTCTGCACAGTGTTCAGCTAAAGCTACAAGTTAGTGTAGTGCGACCTCTGCACAGTGTTCAGCTAAAACTACAAGTTAGTGTAGTGCGACCTCTGCACAGTGTTCATCTAAAGCTACTACAAGTTAGTGTAGTGAGACCTCTGCACAGTGTTCAGCTAAAGCTACAAGTCAGTGTAGTGCGTCCTCCTCACAGTGTTCAGCTAAACCTACAAGTTATTTTTTTGCGACCTCTGCACAGTGTTCAGCTAAAGCTACAAGTTAGTGTAGTGCGTCCTGCACACAGTGTTCAGCTAAAACTACAAGTTAGTGTAGTGCGACCTCTGCACAGTGTTCAGCTAAAGCTACAAGTTAGTGTAGTGAGACCTCTGCACAGTGTTCAACTAAAACTACAAGTTAGTGTAGTGCGTCCTCCTCACAGTGTTCAGCTAAAACTACAAGTTAGTGTAGTGCGTCCTGCTCACAGTGTTCAGCTAAAACTACAAGTTAGTGTAGTGCGACCTCTGCACAGTGTTCAGCTAAAGCTACAAGTTAGTGTAGTGAGACCTCTGCACAGTGTTCAGCTAAAACTACAAGTTAGTGTAGTGCGTACTCCTCACAGTGTTCAGCTAAAACTACAAGTTAGTGTAGTGAGACCTCTGCACAGTGTTCAGCTAAAGCTACAAGTTAGTGTAGTGCGTCCTGCACACAGTATTCAGCTAAAAAACTACAAGTTAGTGTAGTGAGACCTCTGCACAGTGTTCAGCTAAAGGTACAAGTTAGTGTAGTGCGTCCTGCTCACAGTGTTCAGCTAAAACTACAAGTTAGTGTGGTGGGACCTCTGCACAGTGTTCAGCTAAAGCTACAAGTTAGTGTAGTGAGATCTCTGCATAGTGTTCAGCTAAAACTACAAGTTAGTGTAGTGCGTCCTCCTCACAGTGTTCAGCTAAAACTACAAATTAGTGTAGTGAGACCTCTGCACAGTGTTCAGCTAAAGCTACAAGTTAGTGTACTGCGTCCTGTTCACAGTGTTCAGCTAAAACTACAAGTTAGTGTAGTGCGTCCTGCTCACAGTGTTCAGCTAAAACTACAAGTTAGTGTAGTGCGACCTCTGCACAGTGTTCAGCTAAAGCTACAAGTTAGTGTAATGAGACCTCTGCACAGTGTTCAGCTAAAACTACAAGTTAGTGTAGTGCGTACTCCTCACAGTGTTCAGCTAAAACTACAAGTTAGTGTAGTGAGACCTCTGCACAGTGTTCAGCTAAAGCTACAAGTTAGTGTAGTGCGTCCTGCTCACAGTGTTCAGCTAAAAAACTACAAGTTAGTGTAGTGAGACCTCTGCACAGTGTTCAGCTAAAGCTACAAGTTAGGGTAGTGCGTCCTCCTTACAGTGTTCAGCTAAAACTACAAGTTAGTGTAGTGAGACCTCTGCACAGTGTTCAGCTAAAGCTACAAGTTAGTGTAGTGCGTCCTGCTCACAGTGTTCAGCTAAAACTACAAGTTAGTGTGGTGCGACCTCTGCACAGTGTTCAGCTAAAGCTACAAGTTAGTGTAGTGAGACCTCTGCATATTGTTCAGCTAAAACTACAAGTTAGTGTAGTGCGTCCTCCTCACAGTGTTCAGCTAAAACTACAAATTAGTGTAGTGAGACCTCTGCACAGTGTTCAGCTAAAGCTACAAGTTAGTGTAGTGCGTCCTGCTCACAGTGTTCAGCTAAAACTACAAGTTAGTGTAGTGCGACCTCTGTACAGTGTTCAGCTAAAGCTACAAGTTAGTGTAGTGAGACCTCTGCACAGTGTTCAGCTAAAGTTACAAGTTAGTGTAGTGCGTCCTGCTCACAGTGTTCAGCTAAAACTACAAGTTAGTGTAGTGCGACCTCTGCACAGTGTTCAGCTAAAGCTACTACAAGTTAGTGTAGTGAGACCTCTGCACAGTGTTCAGCTAAAGCTACAAGTTAGTGTAGTGTGTCCTCCTCACAGTGTTCAGCTAAACCTACAAGTTATTTTTTTGTGAGCTCTGCACAGTGTTCAGCTAAAGCTACCTGTAGAAGGTTGGTGGTATTTTCCTGATCCGATCACTACCGCAGGCAGCTAAATAAGCTGCAAGTTAGTGTAGTGCGAGCTCTGCACAGTGTTCACCTAAAGCTACCTGTAGAAGGTTGGTGGTGTTTTCCTGATCCTATCACTACTGCAGGCAGCTAAATAAGCTACAAGTTAGTTTTTTGCAAGCTCTGCACAGTGTTCAGCTAAAGCTACATGTAGAAGGTTGGTGGTGTTCTCATACTACAGGCAGGCAGTTGATTTTGCTAGCTGCAGTATCAGTATATATATATATATATATATATATATATATATAATATATCCCAGCTTAGTGCAGCTACAGGCCATTAGTATGTCTGGAAGGCCAACAAGGAGAGGCAGACAGTCACAAGCCAATAAAAGAGGGCAAGCAGGCTCTGTATCTAGAGGCAACAGTGCTGGTCGTGGAGACGGTGCATCCTCAGCAGCACGTGGCCGTGGGACACGCTTGGCCTTTTTTTCAGCAGCTGGCCGTGTTGAGCCGCAACATGCGGAAGACTTGGTCGAGTGGATGACCAGGGTCAAGGTACTTTGTCTGGCAAAGCAGCGGCCTCTTCCCTCGGCTCAATGTCATCAGTGACTCCTTCCCTAGTCCCACCATGTCCTCCCAAGGAGTCCCTCGAACTGTTTGATCACAGTGTTGGGTACATGCTCCAGGAGGATGCCCAGCGTTTGGAAGGCTCTGATGATGATACTGATCTAGATGAAGGCAGTAATGTGAGCACGGACAGAGGGGGTGCCCAAGAAGGACAGCAATCTGGCAGTCATGCTCCCCCTGCTGCAGCATACTGCCAGATTTGCTCCAGTGATGAGGAGGGAGGGGATGATGAGGTCACTGACTCAACGTGGGTGCCTGATAGGAGAGAGGAGGAGGAGGAGGCGGCACATCACCAACGAGGCAAGATGCCCTCCAGGGGCCAGCCTAAGGGCAGCACACTGACTGCATCACACCCCAAAGCTCTGCATTTGCAGGGCGCTGCAGTCTCTGCGCGTTATTCAAAAAGTTCTTTGGTGTGGGCCTTGTTTGAGACGAGTGCATCAGATCGCACCGCTGCTATTTGCAACATATGTCTCAAGCGTATCTAGCGTGGCCAAAACATCTCCCGCTTGGGCACCACATGCTTGACCAGACATATGTTGACCTGCCATGCAGTTCGTTAGCAAGCGTATTTAAAAGACCCACACCAAAGAACAAAGAGGACCTCTCCTTGCTCCTCATCAGCTGAGATCTCCAACCCCACTATTCCTTCAGTCCTCTCTGAGACCTGCACTGAGAGGAATGAAGGTGTAGAATTAGGTGTGTCACAGCCAAGTACTTGTGGGCAATCTGCTTTCGGTACACCGACGTCAGATTGTACCAGGCAAATTTCCCTGCCCCAGCTGCTGCACCGCCGAAAGAAGTTCGCTTCCAGCCATCCACATGCCCAGCGGTTGAATGCTAGCTTGGCAAAATTGCTAGCACTTCAACTGCTGCCTTTTCAGTTGGTAGACTCTGTCCCCTTCCGTGAGTTTGTGGAATGTGCGGTTCCTCAGTGGCAGGTACCCAAACGCCACTTTTTCTCACGGAAGGCGATTCTGACTCTCTACCGGCATGTGGAAGGCAATGTCTTGGCCTCGCTGGACAGGGCGGTCAGCAGTAAGGTGCATATTACCGCTGACTCATGGTCCAGCAGGCATGGACAGGGACGTTACCTAAGTTTCACGCGCATTGGGTGACTCTGCTGGCAGCTGGGAAGGATGCAGGACAAGGTGCAGTAGTGTTGGAGGTTGTTCCGCCACCACGCCTCCAAAATGCCACTACTAATGAATGTGACACACCTCTCTCCTCCTTCCCCCCTCTTCTTCTTCCTCCATGGCATCTTCCTGTGCTTTGTCCTCGGAACCAGCGGTGCTCTGTAGCCGTTCAAGGGGCTACGCAAGTATGCAGGCCAAAAGATGCCATGCGGTGCTTGAGCTGGTGTGCTTGGCGGACAGGAGCCACACTGGGCCAGAAGTTCTGTCAGCTCTGCAGGGGCAGGTTCAGAGGTGGTTGACGCCACCCCAACTTAAGGCAGGAATGGTGGTTTGCGACAATGGCACCAACCTCCTCTCTGCCCTCCGACAGGGACAAATGACCCATGTGTCCTGTTTGGCTCACGTCCTTAACTTGGTGGTGCAGCGGTTCTTGGGCAGGTACTCGGGCTTACAGGATGTCCTCAGGCAGGCCAGGAAAGTCTGTGTGCATTTCCGCCGGTCATATAATGCCAGTGCTCGGCTGGCAGACCTCCAAAAGGAGTTTAACCTGCCCAAGAACCGCCTAATCTGTGACATGCCCACCAGGTGGAACTCAACGTTGGCCATGCTGCAGTGGCTGCACACGCAGCAGAGGGCCATCAATGAGTACCTGTGCGACTATGGCACCAGGACAGGGTCAGGGGAGCTTGTTTTTTTTCCCCACGTCAGTGGGCCATGATCAGGGATGCATGCACTGTCCTGTCACCATTTGAGGAGGCCACGAGGATGGTGAGCAGTGACAGTGCATGCATCAGTGACACTGTCCCCCTTGTCCACCTGTTGGAGCACACGATGCATGGAATAATGGACAGGGCACTTGAGGCAGAAAAGAGGCAGGAAGAGGAGGACTTCCGTAGCTCTCAAGGCCCCCTTTATCCAGACAGTGTTCCTACGTGCCCACCGATCACACAGGAAGAGTACGAGGAGGAGGAGGAGGAGGATTGTGTCAGTATGGAGGTGGAGCCTGGCACTCAGCATCAGCAGCAGTCTTTAAGGGATCAGTCCCAAGAAACATATGGACTTGTACGTGGCTGGGAGGAGGTGGCTGCGGACCATGTCGTCCTTAGTGACCCAGAGGACTCTGGACCGAATGCCTCAGCAAACCTACGCTGCATGGCCTCCCTGATCCTGCAAAGCCTGTGTAAGGATCCTCGTATTCGTGGTATCAAGGAGAAGGACCAATACTGGCTGACAACCCTCCTTGATCCACGTTACAAGGGTAAAGTTGCGAACCTTATCTTGCCATCGCAGAGGGTGCAGAGGATGAAACATCTTCGGGAGGCCTTGCAGAAAGGTCTGTTCAACGCGTTCCCAGAGACTGGGAGGTTACAAACTCCTGTTTCTGGACAACATGTTGCCGAGGCTTCGGTCAGTCAAAGAAGGAGCGGTGGAGAAGGTGGCCGTCTGACCGATGCGTTCAGACAATTTTTTGGTCCGCAGCCCCAAGGTATGATCGGTTCCAGCAACCATCGCCAGCGTCTGTTTTACATGGTGCAGGAATACCTAGGGGCAAGATCTGACTTGGACACCTTTCCCACCGAAAATCCTCTGGGTTACTGGGTCTTGAGGATGGATCACTGGCCAGAGCTTGCACAGTATGCAATTGAGCTACTGGCCTGTCCTGCATCCAGCGTTCTTTCGGAACACACATTCAGTGCTGCTGGAGGCTTTGTAACCCTTCACAGGGTGCGTCTGTCCACCGACTCGGTCGATCGACTGACCTTCATAAAAATGAATCAGTCTTCGATCACCACCAGCTACCAAGCACCTGATGCTGATGTAACCGAATAATTTTTTTTTAAATCTCAGATCCCTTCAAAGACTGCTGATGCTGAGTGACTATCCTGAGTAATTATCCTCTTCCTCCTCAATGATCACGCTGATAGCTTGTAAGAACATTTTTGGTTCTGGGCGCCACCACCAGTGCCTAAGGCCCAATTTTTCAGCCCCTGTTTAACAGGGGTGTGTAATTACAATTTTTGATACAATACTTTGCAGCAGGGCTCGTTTCTGCGTTCCAACTAGAGTACCGTATATACTCGAGTATAAGTCGATCCGAGTATAAGTCAAGGCCCTAATTTACCACAAAAAAATGGGGAAAACTTATTGACCCGAGTATAAGACGAGGGTGAGAAATGCACAGCTACTGTAAGTGGAAAAGAGGGTCAACAATGCCCATTTGCAGCCTCACTGTGCTAATTTGCAGCCATAGGTCCCCCGAACTTCAAACTCGGTAGTTAAGGGTCCCTAGATGCCCCGTAGCTGCAGCCAAAATTTGGGGTCTCTGAACCCAAAGGGTCCCGAAATGACATTGCTGCAGATGGACACAGTTGACCGAATTTGGGGCCCTGTATATCGGGGCCACTTAGTGCTAGGAACCCCAAGTTTGGTGTACAAACCCAGTGGAACTAGGTCCATAAAATATCCAAAGTTTGGGCTTCTAGCCCCAAGTGGCCCCGAGATACAGGGCCCCACAAGTCGGTTTAGAAAATGTCAAGCACTTTTCTGCAGCTGAGAATGACATTTTCCAAACCTATTTTGGGGCCTCATATCTCTGGGCCACTTAGTGCCAGGAACCCTAGCTTTGGATATGTTATGGTACCAGTTCCACTGGGGTAGCACACCAAATGTGGGGTTCCTAACACCAAGTGGCCCTGAGATACGGGGCCCGAAATTCGGTTCGGAAAATGAAATTTTTTGCTGCAGAAAAGTGGTTGACTCGAGGATAAGTCGAAGGGGGCACTTTCAGCACAAAAATTGTGCTGAAAAACTCGACTTATACTCGAGCATATACGGTATCTGTGAGGGGTTGCAGTGTTGTGGCACCAGCACCAGTGCCTAAGGCCCAGTTTTTCAGCCCCTGTTTAACAGGGGCGTGTAATTAAAATTTTTGATGCAATACTTTGCAGCAGGGCTCGTTTCTGCGTTCCAACTAGAGTATCTGTGAGGGGTTGCAGTGCTGTGGCACCAGCACCAGTGCCTAAGGCCCAATTTTTCAGCCCCTGTTTAACAGGGGCGTGTAATTACAATTTTTGATGCAATACTTTGCAGCAGGGCTCGTTCCTGTGTTCCAACTAGAGTATCTATGAGGGGTTGCAGTGTTGTGGCACCAGCACCAGTGCCTAAGGCCCAATTTTTCTGCCCCTGTTTAACAGGGGCATGTAATTACAATTCTTGATCTAATATTTCACAGCAGGGCCCGTTTCTGCGCCCACCAAAACGAGTGAGGACTTACAGTGTTGTGGCACTAGCACCACCACCACCAAAGGCCCAATTTTTCTGCCCCTGTTCAACAGGGGCATGTAATTACAATTCTTGATCTAATATTTCACAGCAGGGCCCTGTGAGGGCTTACAGTGTTGTGGCCACAACAACACCTAAGGTCCAAATTTATGCTGAGTATATAGTGCAGGCCCCTACTTTAAAAAATCCAACTTACAAATGACTCCTACTTGCAAACGTAAGGAGACAACAGGAAGTGAGATGAAATCTACTCCTAGGAAGGGAAATTCTCTCCTGTAAGAGTTAATATGGGAATGCTTTATCACCAATCCTTGTTTCACAAAAAAACCCAAATTTTCAAAAAACATTTGTCATTGGGACAAAAAATGAGGTGAAATCTTCTGAAGAGGAGCACAGACATCAAAACAAATGTCACAGGGGTGATAACCCTTCCCTATGTTTTCCAAAAAGCTTAAAATAGATTTTTTGGCTGGAGCTAAACACGTTAAAAATGTACCAGTTCAAAATTTTAAACAGATTCTACTTAACAACAAACCTACAGTCCCTGTCTTGTTTGCACCGCCTGTATACTACTGTTCAGAGTATATAGGGCCTGGTGGCCCCACGCCTTTCCTTTTTTTAATTTAGGAGCGGGGTTCCCCTTAATATCCATACAAGACCCAAAGGGCCTGGTAATGGACTGGGGGGTACCCATGCTGTTTGTCTCACTGATTTTCATCCATATTGCCAGGACCCGACATTACATTAAAGCAGTTTTAAATGACTTTTTTTCCTTTAAAAATGTCATTTTGTGCAGGAAAACATGCGCCACTTTACAGGCATACTATAGACACCCCCCAGGTATGATATTTAAAGAAATATTTCACTTTTTTTTTAACTTTAAGCATCATTAAAATCACTGCTCCCGAAAAAATGTCCGTTTTTAAAAGTTTTAAAAGTTTTTTTTGCATTGATACATGTCCCCTGGGGCAGGACCCGGGTCCCCAAACCCTTTTTAGGACAATACCATGCAAATTAGCCTTTAAAATGAGCACTTTTGATTTTGAACATTCGAGTCCCATAGACGTCAATGGGGTTCTATAGTTCGTGCAAATTTTCGGTCCGTTCGCAGGTTCTGGTGCGAACTGAACCGGGGGGGGGGTTCGGCTCATCCCTACTGGCTGTACTTTATTACTGTAACAAAGTCTCTGAATGGTGTTGCTTCAGCAAATTAATAAGCCAGAGGCATACAATACCTCTCCCCGATGGCTCAGTGAATTTGGTAGCTACACAGTCTCTTGGAAGGTATTACCTGAGTGCTTTACCAGGCCAGAGATACTCGTTACCTCTCCCCAATGGCCTAGCACATGGTAATAAGCGTACTACTGTTCCCAGCCAGTCCATAACTGCAAACGCTGCGGCCATAGCATTCTGCACTACTCTCAACAATTCTCCTTTTGCTTCTTTCACACTGACCTTTTCCAAATGGCAAGTTCTGTGTTCCACGGTCACAGAACTTTGTTCTACTATCCTCAGTCCTACTGTTGCTTCTCCTTCACCAACCTTCTCCCAAAGTGTAAGTCCTGTGTTCCATGGTCACAGCAGCTTGACACCAACTCCACGGTGAAGATCTTTATCCAGGAATACATCCTAGCAGCTCCTCCATCCCTCCTCCGCACTTGGCGCACCCCCCCACGTGGGGACGCCCTGCGATAGCTACCTACAACTCCATTCTCCTTTTCCTGCACCGTCAGAACTCCCTTGGCAGCATGTGACCCCAGCTTATATGGGAGGCCTGCCCCCTGCCAATACCGAATAGTAATTGGTCAGAGCTCCTCACGTGAGCTGCCTGCCACTCAAACCTCAGGTCCAACCCCTGTTCCAGAACAATCTTCTTGAAAGCAGGGGAGGTGCCTCTGAGTCAAAACGCAGGTGGTCACACCCACCACTACACTAGACACTCCGAATCCCAAATCAAAATAAACAGGCCTAACCTAAAGCACATGCCTGGCTAAAGTTGCCTATACTGAAAGCTTTAAACCCAGAAAATCCTATTCTAGCACCTACCTACAGGTAGAGGGTGCTACAATAACATCAGTATCTCAGTAGAGGGAGAGAAGAATAAAACTGGAGAGTGCAGAATCTGGTGACGCTGTACATTGTAGCCAAGCAGCTTCTAGCTTTAGCTTGATCAATGAAGCTTTTACAAAAAAAAAAACAAAAAAAAACAAAAAACAGGAAACTGATTGGTTTCTGCACAGAGCTGCGCCAGATTTTGCACTTTGCAGTTTTAGTAAAGCAACCCCAATGTCTCCTTCTGCATATTGCTGTAGCCCAGCATATGGCTACATACCTTTTTGTAAATATTTATTCTTTTCATTAAACGATAGTTAAAAAAACATTAGGCTTGATCTCTGAATGCACTTACTAGAAATTAAGGAACCTTTCCCGAAAAAGATAATGTAAAGTCAAATCTGTTACATTCCTTGTCTGGGCGTGGCAACGAGACATAAAGTTCAGAATTGCAGCAGCCACTGTTGGAAAAATTTCCTTTGATTAGCACTGCAGCTCTGAGCAGTGTATTCTACCCTGTTTTCCGAAAATAAGACCTAGCGTGATTGTCAGCGATGGCTGCAATATAAGCCCTACCCCCCAAATAAGCCCTACCCTTTTTTCCCTAAAAATAAGCCCTACCCTGAAAATAAGACCTATAAGGACTTTAACTAAGGCTTATTTGGGGGGTAGGGCTTATATTGCATCCATCACCGACACTCACGCTAGGTCTTATTTTGGGGAAACAGGGTAGTAACATAGGAGATCCCGCTGTCAGAATACAATAACACGGCAAGTAGGATTCCCCCATCCAACTTGCTTGTGTTGTGGATGGGGGAATATGTTCCGTTTTTTTCGATCAGCCAGCTGACTGATGGATAAGGGAAGATCTATCCATGGCCAGACTTAGCTACTCATTTTACCAGCCCAGTGACAATCGATCTCAGTCTACTGGTGCGCCCCCCCCCACAAACAAAAAACCACGAGCTGCCACTGGTATAGTATAAACATTTAATCACAGCATATATTCTTGCTTTGGCTTTGTTCTTCTTCTTGCTTTTTTGCTTCTTTTGTCTTTGTTTTATTTTTTTTTATTATTATTAAAAAACAATTGAAGACCTTTTTAATAAAAATGATCTGGTTAAATAGAAATATGTACAGCACAGACCAGCTTAGTTTACACAGGTACTATTATATAGATTCCTCTGGAATTTTGCACCAAATTCAGACCACAAAGATTTTTGCTTAGGTTATGAAATCTGTATAATATTGTTAAAGCGGAGTTCCGCCTGGGAAAAAAAAAATTAAAAGTCAGCAGCTACAAATACTGCAGCTCCTGACTTTTAATATAAGGACACTTACCTGTCCAGGGAGCCCGCAATGTCCTCACCCAAAGCGCAGCCCCGGCTCCGGGTGCAGGCGCCGTCATCCTAACTAAGGGAAACAGTAGGTGAAGACTTGCAGCTTCACAGCCTGTTTCCTAATGCGCAATCTGAATTGTTCCTGGTGTCTTCTGGGACCTTTGTGTCTCCCAGGAGACAGCGGGGAGTGGGGGGAGGAGGAGGGGCCAGACATTGCATAGATCTATGCCCGGAAGTGGGAGCAGATACCTGGATTTGACAGGTATCTGCTCCATCCTCCCCCCTCAAAGGTGCCAAATGTGGCACCGGAGGTGGGGGGAAATCATGTCGGCGGAATGTTCCATTTCTGGGTGGAACTCCGCTTTAAAGTCTAACTAAAGGCACCACGTGCAAAGATGACCCCGCCCACATGCATACCAGTTTTAGTTACCAGGGTGCAGGAAAATGTAAGCTGTAATGAGCAAGACCGTCATACCTCATGTTCCCTATATATAGGCGTGTGCTCAGGGTGTGCCGGATGTGCCTGGGCACACCCTAATCACCTAGTGCACATTAGCATTATTGCTCTGTGTGCTAGTGGGGAGATGGGAAAGATCTTCCTTTTACCCGCTCTACCCGCTCTAAGTTCTTATGTACTTCTCTTTCACTGTACCAGCAGGGAGATTGATGTACCGGGGCCGTATACATGTAGACATGTTTGAACTTTGGAGAGCACATCCTACTGCAATAGGCTGCGCACACCTATGTACCCATTAGATTTTACCATTTCCCAACCAGGCCATAGTCAAATGACGTTCTCGCTTGGAAGTAGAATACTGGGGTTATGGCTGCAGCAATATGCCATAATCCTAGTTTTGTTTTTTTCAGCCGGCGATTCTCTAACCACTAAAAGTGATCTAAGCAGCTGATTAGCTGCTTGATCACTTTTATACTCTAGGGCCTCTGCTTAAAAAATATATGTAATGTTTGGGGGGTTCGAAGATAATTTTCTAGCAAAAATACACAGATTTTTACATATATGAGAGAAGTGTCAGAATTGGCCCGGTGGGCAATGAGCAAGACTCTTTATACCTCCCTCTAGCACACAATTCTGGGAAGAAGGGGAGAAGGTCACATGTTCCTTTATACCTAGAAGTAATGGAAATTTCCAAGGACTCTGTAAGACACACTGAGCAGTGGGGGGAGTATGGGGAAGGTATGTGTCAGCAAAGCATTTTACTCCCCGTTAATAACCTTCCCAGAATTCTTGAACTTTTTCAAAAAACATTTAAGACCGTAGAAGGCTAGTTCAAACATTCCTATTTTGTATTGTGTTGTAATGTTTGTATTACAGGGTGTTTCCCTGCTGGAGTCAGTCACAAGGTCAGAAAGTCAGGGGACATCTAACAAACGCGGGGGGGCAGCAATTCTAGCTCTTCCGTACTCCATCTAAAGCAAAATAGAAACTTGACTTGGAGTTCTGCTTTAAAGAGTTACTAAATCTAACAGGAAGAAGTATGATTTCCTAATGGTCTTTTTATCCTGGCTTTTGTCCACCAATTACCCAATCAGGTTCAACATTTCTATTTTCTCTAGTTCCCCTTTACCCTCGCTGGGTATTTGCAGTGTACACAGGCCAGGGTATGAGTGACCCTTTAGTAAATCATTTCCTATTATGGGAAAGAGCTGAACTCCTGTTAACAGCTGTGTTTGTTTTCACGGGGGTACAGAAATTGACATCTATGTAACATTTACTCATTACGATTCAGCCATTCCCCTATTACGCATACCTGGCCTTTTAACAAATGTCAGAATTGTCAGATTGCTGCTCTATGCATGCAGGAGTGATTTTAGGTTTCTACACAAAACATAACTACATAGTACCCCAGACAAATGACAGCTCAGAGTGTTCTTCATTGGCATTTATAACAGCCAGAGATCTTAAAACTCAAAATTCATCAAAACTTCATGTAGGAAAGTCAGGCTAAAGGTGGAAGCTTTGCCCAGAGAAAGTTAATATTTAGGGTGAGGGATTCTGGTGATATACAAAACTTTGAAATTTTCGATCAGGTTCTGTGTTTTGTAAATGTAAAAGTGTGAGATTTCACTAACTTAAAACTCTGCAACCAGAAAAGCCAAAACCCTAAACCTAATGCAGACCTTAACCCCAGCACTGTAATTTTGTTTAAAAAAAAAAAAGGCATGTGACCACCTTGTCAGCATTGTCATGGTGGTTTTATGAGTATTGTCAGTGGCAGACAACAATAGCTGCTTGCAATCCGAGATGAATATACACATCCACAATAAGATCGTATAGAAGAACTTGCAGCGCTTCTTTGTCAGTGCACGCTCCATCGAGGTATACAGGACCTAGGTGTCCTCCACCTTAAATGAATTACAGACTACAAAGTTAGATCTCTGCCCAACCTGTTTTCCCTAATAGGTCTTCATCAGGGGCCCCCGAAGAAGCCATGTTGGCTTAAACATGTTAAGCAGAGCATGTGTGAGAGACGTCATTCAATTTTGAAAGTTTGATGGTTTGTGGCTACTAAGTATTTTTGGCACCATTTTAAAAGTTTTGTGTAGTTTTCTTAATGTTTGTTACACTTTTTAGTAGGGTTGCGCTGATACCACTTTTTTAAACTTTTTGTACTTTTACAAGTACCAATTCTTTTTTCAAGTACTCACCGATACCAATTACCGATACTTTTTTTAATGTCATGTGACAGTGGCACTAATATGCAGCACTGAAGGGCACTGATGAGGCAGCACTGATGGGCACTGATGAGGCGGCACTGATGGGCACTGATAAGGTGGCACTGAAGGGCACTGAAGGGCACTGAAGGGGTGGCACTGATAAGGAGGCACTACTATGCAGCACTGATGGGCACTGATGAGGCGTGGACTATGTCAGTAGTATTTTATTTTTATTTTATTTTTTACAATTTTTTAATAATGTTTTACAATTTGTATTTTTTTGTTAGTTTTTTTTTTTCTACAAAGGGGGGAGTGGACAGTGTCAGTGTTTTTTTGTTTTTGTTTTTGTTTTTTTATTATTTTTACAATTTAATCTTTAAATATTTCTTTATTACAATTCTTTCTTTTTTTTATCAGCCCTGTTGGGGGTGGCTTTGGTGAGATATCAGGGGGTCTAAACAGGCCCCTGACATCTCCCTTTTGAGACAGGAAAATGACTAAGGACCCTTTCTCATCAGCCTCAGCTGCACTGAAGATGAATGGCCAGGAGACAGAGGCTCCTGTTCATTCATGAACTGAAGCATCATAAACACATGCTCAGTTAGGAATGGACAGAGTTAGTGATCAGTGACTCTGTATTCAAAAAAGGCAGGAGCCGGTAAATTACAGATTTACCGGCTCCTTCCTCCGCTCTCCATCCTGACAGATCCAGGATGAGGGGGGACCGGAAAGATGGCCAGAGGAGGACCCAGGGGGGGGGGGGGGCAGAGGAGGGCCCGGGGAGCCTGAGGAGGACACAGGGGACAGTCAAGGATGATTGGTGCAGAGGTGGGGGCAATTACAAGCACAGGTCTCCCTGTATAGTTTTCAATAAAGCTATACAGGGAGATTGGTGCTTGTAACTGCCCCCACCGCTGCACCGATCATCTGTGAGGCTGCCCACCCCCTGCTACACTGAGGACACTGGGTGTACTGGCCTCCTGCTGGGAGGTAACGGATCAAGCATCGGAGCATTTGCATGAGTACAAGTTCTCGTGCAAATGCTCAGTATCGGCACTGATACCAATACTAGTACAACCCTACTTTTTAGAACAGTTCTTAACCACTTGCCGACCGCCGCACGACGATGTACATCGACAGAGCGGCACGGGCAGGCAAAAGGGCTTACCTGTACGTCCCTGCCTGCCCGCGGGTGGGGGGTCCGATCGGACCCCCCCCGGTGCCTGCAGCGGTCGGCAAATGTCCCCCGGCGATCGGTGGTGAGGGGGAGGCCATCCATTCGTGGCCCCCCCTCGCGATCGCTCCCAGCCAATGGAATCATTTCCCTGCCTCTGTATTGTACACAGAGGCAGAGGAAATGATGTCATCTCTCCTCGGCTCGGTATTTTCCGTTCCGGGCCGAGGAGAGAAGACTGAACTGTGAGTGCACAACACAAACACACACAGTAGAACATGCCAGGCACACAAAACACCCCGATCCCCCCCCGATCGCCCCCCGACCCCCCCCCCGATCAACCCCCCCCCCCTGTCACAAACTGACACCAAGCAGGTTTTTTTATTTTTTTATTTTTTTTTCTGATTACTGCATAGTGTCAGTTTGTGACAGTTAGTGTGTTAGGGTAGTGAGTGTTAGGCCCCCTTTAGGTCTAGGATACCCCCCTAACCCCCCTAATAAAGTTTTAACCCCTTGATCACCCCCCGTCACCAGTGTTGCTAAGCGATCATTTTTCTGATCGCTGTATTAGTGTCGCTGGTGACGCTAGTTAGGGACGTAAATATTTAGGTTCGCCGTCAGCGTTTTATAGCGTTGGGGACCCCCATATACTATCTAATAAATGTTTTAACTCCTTGATTGCCCCCTAGTTAACCCTTTCACCACTGATCACCGTATAACCGTTACGGGTGACGCTGGTTAGTTTGTTTATTTTTTATAGTGTCAGGGCACCCGGCGTTTATTACCGAATAAAGGTTTAGCCCCCTGATCGCCCGGCGGTGATATGCGTCGCCCCAGGCAGCGTCAGATTAGCGCCAGTACCGCTAACACCCACGCACGCAGCATACGCCTCCCTTAGTGGTATAGTATCTGTATGGATCAATATCTGATCCAATCAGATCTATACTAGAGTCCCCAGCAGTTTAGGGTTCCCGAAAACGCAGTGTTAGCGGGATCAGCCCAGATACCCGCTAGCACCTGCGTTTTGCCCCTCCGCCCGGCCCAGCCCACCCAAGTGCAGTATCGATCGATCACTGTCACTTACAAAACACTAACCGCATAACTGCAGCGTTCGCAGAGTCAGGCCTGATCCCTGCGATCGCTAACAGTTTTTTTGGTAGCGTTTTGGTGAACTGGCAAGCACCAGCCCCAGGCAGCGTCAGGTTAGCGCCAGTACCGCTAACACCCACGCACGCAGCATACGCCTCCCTTAGTGGTATAGTATCTGATCGGATCAATATCTGATCTGATCAGATCTATACTAGCGTCCCCAGCAGTTTAGGGTTCCCACAAACGCAGTGTTAGAGTGATCAGCCCAGATACCTGCTAGCACCTGCGTTTTGCCCCTCCGCCCGACCCAGCCCAGCCCACCCAAGTGCAGTATCGATCGATCACTGTCACTTACAAAACACTAAACGCATAACTGCAGCGTTCGCAGAGTCAGGCCTGATCCCTGCGATCGCTAACAGTTTTTTTGGTAGTGTTTTGGTGAACTGGCAAGCGCCAGCGGCCTAGTACACCCCGGTCGTAGTCAAACCAGCACTGCAGTAACACTTGGTGACGTGGCGAGTCCCATAAGTGCAGTTCAAGCTGGTGAGGTGGCAAGCACAAGTAGTGTCCCGCTGCCACCAAAAAGACAAACACAGGCCCGTCGTGCCCATAGTGCCCTTCCTGCTGCATTCGCCAATCCTAATTGGGAACCCACCGCTTCTGCAGCGCCCGTACTTCCCCCATTCACATCCCCAACCAAATGCAGTCAGCTGCATGAGAGGCATTTTCTTTCTGTCCTCCTGAGTACCCCTACCCAACGAACCCCCCCAAAAAAGATGTCGTGTCTGCAGCAAGCGCGGATATAGACGTGACACCCGCTATTATTGTCCCTGCTGTCCTGACAATCCTGGTCTTTGCATTGGTGAATGTTTTGAACGCTACCATGCACTAGTTGAGTATTAGCGTAGGGTACAGCATTGCACAGACTAGGACACACTTTCACAGGGTCTCCCAAGATGCCATCGCATTTTGAGAGACCCGAACCTGGAACCGGTTACAGTTATAAAAGTTACAGTTACAAAAAAAAGTGTAAAAAAAAAAAAAAAAAAAACATACAAAAATATAAAATAAAAAAAAAATAGTTGTCGTTTTATTGTTCTTTCTCTCTCTCTATTCTTTCTCTCTATTGTTCTGCTCTTTTTTACTGTATTCTATTCTGCAATGTTTTATTGTTATTATGTTTTATCATGTTTGCTTTTCAGGTATGCAATTTTTTATACCTTACCGTTTACTGTGCTTTATTGTTAACCATTTTTTTGTCTTCAGGTACGCCATTCACGACTTTGAGTGGTTATACCAGAATGATGCCTGCAGGTTTAGGTATCATCTTGGTATCATTCTTTTCAGCCAGCGGTCAGCTTTCATGTAAAAGCAATCCTAGCGGCTAATTAGCCTCTAGACTGCTTTTACAAGCAGTGGGAGGGAATGCCCCCCCCCCAACATCTTCCGTGTTTTTCTCTGGCTCTCCTGTCTCAACAGGGAACCTGAGAATGCAGCCGGTGATTCAGCCAGCTGACCATAGAGCTGATCAGAGACCAGAGTGGCTCCAAACATCTCTATGGCCTAAGAAACCGGAAGCTATGAGCATTTTATGACTTAGATTTCGCCGGATGTAAACAGCGCCATTGGGAAATTGGGAAAGCATTTTATCACACCGACCTTGGTGTGGTCAGATGCTTTGAGGGCAGAGGAGAGATCTAGGGTCTAATAGACCCCAATTTTTGCAAAAAAGAGTACCTGTCACTACCTATTGCTATGATAGGGGATATTTACATTCCCTGAGATAACAATAAAAATGATTTAAAAAAAAAAAAAATGAAAGGAACAGTTTAAAAATAAGATAAAAAAATAATAATAATAAAGAAAAAAAAGAAAAAAAAAAAAAGCACCCCTGTCCCCCCTGCTCTCGCGCTAAGGCGAACGCAAGCGTCGGTCTGGCGTCAAATGTAAACAGCAATTGCACCATGCATGTGAGGTATCGCCGCGAAGGTCAGATCGAGGGCAGTAAGTTTAGCAGTAGACCTCCTCTGTAAATCTAAAGTGGTAACCTGTAAAGGCTTTTAAAGGCTTTTAAAAATGTATTTAGTTTGTCGCCACTGCACGTTTGTGCGCAATTTTAAAGCATGTCATGTTTGGTATCCATGTACTCGGCCTAAGATCATCTTTTTTATTTCATCAAACATTTGGGCAATATAGTGTGTTTTAGTGCATTAAAATGTAAAAAAGTGTGTTTTTTCCCCAAAAAATGCGTTTGAAAAATCGCTGCGCAAATACTGTGTGAAAAAAAAAAATGAAACACCCACCATTTTAATCTGTAGGGCATTTGCTTTAAAAAAAATATATAATGTTTGGGGGTTCAAAGTAATTTTCTTGCAAAAAAAATTATTTTTTTATGTAAACAATAAGTGTCAGAAAGGGCTTTGTCTTCAAGTGGTTAGAAGAATGGGTGATGTGTGACATAAGCTTCTAGATGTTGTGCATAAAATGCCAGGACAGTTCAAAACCCCCCCAAATGACCCCATTTTGGAAAGTAGACACCCCAAGCTATTTGCTGAGAGTCATGTTGAGTCCATGGAATAATTTATATTGTGACACAAGTTGCGGGAAAGAGACATTTTTTTTTTTTTTTTTGCGCAAAGTTGTCACTAAATGATATATTGCTCAAACATGCCATGGGAATATGTGAAATTACACCCCAAAATACATTCTGTTGCTTCTCCTGAGTACGGGGATACCACATGTGTGAGACTTTTTGGGAGCCTAGCCGCGTACGGGACCCCGAAAACCAAGCACCGCCTTCAGGCTTTCTAAGGCCGTAAATTTTTGATTTCACTCTTCACCGCCTATCACAGTTTCGGAGGCCATGGAATGCCCAGGTGGCAAAAAAACCCCCCAAATGACCCCATTTTGGAAAGTAGACACCCCAAGCTATTTGATGAGAGGTATAGTGAGTATTTTGCAGACCTCACTTTTTGTCACAAAGTTTTGAAAATTGAAAAAAGAAAAAAAAAATGTTTTTTTCTCGTCTTTCTTTATTTTCAAAAACAAATGAGATCTGCAAAATACTCACCATGCCTCTCAGAAAATAGCTTGGGGTGTCTACTTTCCAAAATGGGGTCATTTGGGGGGGGTTGTGCCACCTGGGCATTCCATGGCCTCCGAAACTGTGATGCCGCGTACACACGAGCGGACTTTACGGCGGACTTTGCCCGGCGGACTGGATTTCGTCGGACAATTCGATGTGTGTGGGCTCCAGCGGACTTTGTTTTCTTAAAAGTTGGACGGACTTAGATTTGAAACTTGTTTCAAATTTATCCGTTGAAATTGAGTCCGGTCGAAAAGTCCGCCGTCTGTATGCTAGTTCGACGGACAAAAAAGCCACGCTAGGGCAGCTATTGGCTACTGGCTATGAACTTCCTTGTTTTAGTCCGGTCGTACGTCATCACGTACGAATTCGACGGACTTTGGTGGATTGTGTGTAGGCAAGTCCGTTCATTCAGAAAGTCCGTCGGAAAGTACGTCGAAAAGTCCGCCGGGCAAAGTCCGCCGTAAAGTCCGCTCGTGTGTACGCGGCATAATAGGCAGTGAGGAGTAAAATCAAAAATGTACGCCCTTAGAAATCCTGAAGGCGGTGATTGGTTTTCGGGGTCCTGTACGCGGCTAGGCTCCCAAAAAGTCCCACACATGTGGTATCCCCATACTCAGGAGAAGCAGCTAAATGTATTTTGGGGTGCAATTCCACATATGCCCATGGCCTGTGTGAGCAATATATCATTTAGTGACAACTTTGTGCAAAAAAAAAAAAAAAAATTTGTCACTTTCCTGCAACTTGTGTCAAAATATAAAACATTCCATGGACTCAACATGCCTCAAAGCAAATAGCTTGGGGTGTCTACTTTCCAAAATGGGGTCATTTGGGGGGGTTTTATGTCATCTGGGCATTTTATGGCCTTCAAAACTGTGATAGGTAGTGAGGAGTAAAATCAAAAATGTACGCCCTTAGAAATCCTGAAGGCAGTGATTGGTTTTCGGGGCCCCGTACGCGGCTAGGCTCCCAAAAAGTCCCACACATGTGGTATCCCCGTACTCAGGAGAAGCAGCTAAATGTATTTTGGGGTGCAATTCCACATATGCCCATGGCCTGTGTGAGCAATATATCATTTAGTGACAACTTTTTGTAATTTTTTTTTTTTTTTTTTTGTCATTATTCAATCACTTGGGACAAAAAAAATGAATATTCAATGGGCTCAACATGCCTCTCAGCAAATTCCTTGGGGTGTCTACTTTCCAAAATGGGGTCATTTGTGGGGGTTTTGTACTGCCCTGCCATTTTAGCACCTCAAGAAACGACATAGGCAGTCATAAATTAAAGGCTGTGTAAATTCCAGAAAATGTACCCTAGTTTGTAGACGCTATAACTTTTGCGCAAACCAATAAATATACACTTATTGACATTTTTTTTACCAAAGACATGTGGCCGAATACATTTTGGCCTAAATGTATGACTAAAATTGAGTTTATTGGATTTTTTTTAGAACAAAAGGTAGAAAATATCATTTTTTTTCAAAATTTTCGGTCTTTTTCCGTGTATAGCGCAAAAAATAAAAACGGCAGAGGTGATCAAATACCATCAAAAGAAAGCTCTATTTGTGGGAAGAAAAGGACGCAAATTTCGTTTGGGTACAGCATTGCATGACCGCGCAATTAGCAGTTAAAGCGACGCAGTGCCGAATTGTAAAAAGTGCTCTGGTCAGGAAGGGGGTAAAACCTTCCGGGGCTGAAGTGGTTAAGCTAGCTGTAGTTATAGATTTTGCATGTAACCACATTTCCCAGGGTGTGCTGCTATGATTAACTGCTGGAAATGCAGATGATCCATTCACAGGACTGACTTACCAAAGTATGAATAGTCAATTCCATGAGATCTAATTTTCTGACTTGTGTCGCAAAATGAATTTTATGACTTGTGTCGCAATTGTTTACGCTATATTATTTTAATTTTATTTGCTATTTGTTTCCCCCACTAAAGTGGAGTTACCCTTTAATGCGTTAATGTACAGAAAACACGGATTGTCCAGTGATGGTGCAGCAGTGGAAAAAAGGAGATGAGTAACATTTTCTTTTAAAAAGAAGTCTGATTTATACTGTGTCTGTATGAATATACTCACTCTCTCCTTCACCATAACATCCCTCACTCCTAGGTCAAACACATCCATTTTTAGCTTTTAGATATTAATACACAGCACATTCTGTGACACTTCAACTCCATAATTTACACCAGCCCTCAAATTTTCCACTCACCTACTCACATTTTGCAAGTGGAAAATGAGGCCTTGCGAGCCTGGCTGCCTGGGAGTGGGGGGGGCGAGCCCCGCCGGTGGATGGGGTTGATTGGGAGCCATTCTCCCAGTGATCGCACCGGTGGAAAAAAGCATGTAGGAAGAGGAGAGCCACGGGGTCACCGAGCAGTATAGCACGCTGTTACAGCTTACATGAAATTGCCTCCTCTGCCTCCTCTGCTCACCGTCACACACAGCCCCGCCTCCTCCTAACCCCGCGTCTGCGATAGACAGAATGTGGGTCCAATGCTGGGATGTGTTCTGTCTATCAAAGGCACGGGGTTGGGAGGAGGCGGGGCTGTGTGTGATGGCGAGCAGAAAGGAGGCAAGTTCATGTAAGCTGTAACAGTGTGCTATTCGCGCTCTGTGATCCCGTGGCTCTCCTCTTCCTCCAGTCATGACCCAGCCACCCTCTCTATTCCTCCGCCATGGCGAGGCTGCAATGTTGGGCACAGTGAGTCTGCAATGGGGGCACGATGAAGCTGCAATGGGGGCACAGTGAGGCTGCAATGTTGGGCACAGTGAGGCTGCAATGCTGGGCACAGTGACGCTGCAATGATGGGCATGGTGAGGCTCCAATGATGGGCACAAGTCACGCTGCAATGATGGGCACAGGTCACTCTGCATTGATGGGCACATTTGAGCCTGCATTGATGGGCACTGGTGAGGCTGTGCTGAGGGGAACTGATAAAGTTGTTGTTAATATTTATTTTTGTAACTTAATTCTGCATAAAACATTTAAGTGTCATTTCATGAGATAATTTTTGAGGGTGTGATTAGGGGCAGAATTGGGGGCGGGGCAAGGTAGGGGTTGGGCGGGGCAACTGGTGGCGAGTAACCCTTGAGGCCTAGCTAGTAGCTCAGGACTTGAAATTTATAATAGAAGAAGATAATAGCAGTTGGTCTAATGTGGACCAATAAGACCCCTCTCACACTGGGGCGGTGCGGGCGCCGGCGGTAAAACTGCGCTATTTTGAGCGCCGCTTTACCGTCATTTTAGCGGCGGTATTCGGCCGCTAGCGGGGCAGTTGTTAAAAATCCCCCTAAAACTGAAATCCATCCACTGAAGAATGGCCATAGCAACCCATATGGCTGCAATGGGTCTTGGGAAAGAAGGGGGCCCCATTAGGGGATTGTTGAAACAAAACTTACATAGAAATCTGTGTGCATGTGAAGATAATACAAATCAAGTAACAGGGCTGGCCAAAGACATTGTGCTGCCTGGGCCCAAGAATAAAATGTTGTCCCCCCCCCCCAAAAAAAAAAAATCACGCCCACCAAAAGGCCCCCACATCCATTATTTTTTTAAATAATGATAACTAAAATTACATTTATCAGAAAATCACATTGAAAATGCCATAAATCTATCCCCTATTTTGTAGACGCTATACCTTTTATGCAAACCAATCAATATACACTTGTTGGATTTTTTTTAACCAAAAATATGTAGCAGAATACATATTGGCCTAAACTGATGAAGACTTTTTTTTAGCCAATAGCTATAGGAGGGGTTTCCAATATCCCTGCTAAGTTTCACTTTATACAGTATGTCTTATTTTCAGTCTGATGTGTTTTATATGTGAAGTTGCGTATCAGAGACCGGTATTGTCGTAATATTGAAGCCTATTGAGATTTCCATAATTAGAGGATTCCACCATTATTGGAAGGTTATTGATCAGTCAGTTAGCGCTGCACTTTTTTTTTTGTGGTTTGGAAACACATAACAGTGCTTAGCAGGAGGGCTTTTACTGACACTTTTTTATTTTACCTCCAGTAGTTTATTGTAAATAGTAGTGTGGTGATTACATAATATACTAAAGATCAGCATGTGGAATTAATAAACATCAACAGATTTCAGTTGCGTCCCACGAGGCTGGCCCCCCATGGACAATGTGCCTGGCTGCTGAGTTCATTGCCCCATCCCTGCACTCATTGCACTGATTGGCAGCACTTTCAGGCAGCAATGATTGTCACTGATAGGTGGCACTGATTGACACTAATAGAAAGCACTGATTGGCAGCACTGATTGGCACTGATAGGTAGCACTGATTGGCAGGACTAATGGCACTGATAGGCTACACTGATTGGCACTAATAGGCAGCACTGATTGTCAGTATTTAGTGGCACTGATTGGTTGCACTGATGGACACTAATTGGCAGCACTGATGGGCACTGATAGGCAGCACTAATAGTTATCACTGATGGGCACTGATAAGTGGCACTCATGGACATTGATTGGCAGCACCGATGGTACTGATAGGCAGCACTAATAGGTGGTACTGATGGGAACTGGTTGGAAGCACTGGCACTGATTGGCACTGGTAGGTGGCACTAATTGGAAACACTGATTGGCACTGATAGGTAGCACTGGTTGGCACTGATATTAGGCGGCACTGATTAGCACTGACAGGTGTCACTGATTGGAAACACTGGCAGTGACAGGTGGCACTGATTGACACTGGCAGGTGGCACTGATTGACACTGGCAGGTGGCACTGATTGGCATTGATTGGCACTGACAGGTGGCACTGATTGGAAACACTGATTGACACTGACGTGCCACTGATTGGCCCTGGTAGGTGGCACTGATTGACGCTGACAGGAGGCACTGATTGGCACTAACAGATGGCACTGATTTGCACTGACAGAGGAGTGGGAGTTTCACACTAAGGCTGATATTGACACTTAGTGAAACTGTGTGTGGCACTGTCATATAATGTAACTTCATGCAGAGAGAGACCAGCTGTCAAAATTCAGCGGTGATGTTGAGGGTGGGCAGGACCCAGCAGCTATCAAACACCAGCCAGTGGGATGGGACTTGGGCGGGCCGCTATGTGTATGTGGCCTGCCCCCTTTCTTGAGCAGCCCAATCATTGGCTGGTGTTCGATAGCTGCTAGCTCCCACCCACCTTCCCCGTGGCTTACCTGTGGGGGGCGGGGTCACCCGTTTACGTCACCCGGTGGCCCCCCTTAGCTATATATGAACTGTCACAGTGAAGAAACGTCAGCCGTCGGGAGCCTCCCATGGGGAAGGAATGGTTGCAGGTTTTTTTTTTTTTATTTGGTCTGTCAGGCAGCATGAATTTACATCCCGGGACATTTTTATTTTTTATTTTTTTTATTTTTTAACAAAGGGACCATTTTTGACACTTTTTTTGTGAAATGGTATGGGTACAATGTACCCCATTACCAATTCACATGGGGGGGAGGCCTGGATCTGGGGGTCCCCTTGTTAAAGGGGACTTCCAGATTCCGATAAGCTCCCCGCCCGCAAACCCCCACAACTACCGGGCAAGGGTTGTGGGTATGAGGCCCTTGCGCTCTCTCGTCCCCCCTCTTTTCCTTCAGCCTGCCAGGTTGCGTGCTCAGATAAGGGTCTGGTATGGATTCTGGGGGGGACCCCTACACCATTTTTTTTAAAATTTCGGCGCAGGGTTCCCCTTAAAATCCATACCAGACCTGAAGGGCCTGGTATGGATTTTAGGGGGACCCCCACGCAATTTTTTAAAAATTTTGGTTCAGGGTTCCCCTTAACATTTATACCAGACCCAAAGGGCCTGGTAATGGTCTGGGGGGGGGGGGGGACCCATGCTCTTTTTTCAATGAGTTTTATCTATAGTGCCGAGACCCAACAATTCCTTGCAGCCGTAATCAGTTTTAGATGACAATTTTTCCTTTAGAAGTGTAATTTTGCTGTGGTACTGTTCTAAACACGGTAAAAATGCGCCACTTTGCAGGCATACTATAGACACTCCCCTGGCACGATATTTATTTTTTATTTATTTATTTCAGGTACTTATATAGCGCCGTCAATTTACGCAGCGCTTTACATATATATATATATATTATACATTCACATCAGTCCCTATACCCTCAAGGAGCTTACAATCTAAGGTCCCTAACTCACATTCATACATACCAGGGCCGATTTAGACAGGATTCAATTAACCTACCAGCATGTCTTTGGAGTGTGGGAGGAAACCGGAGTACCCGGAGGAAACCCACGCAGACACAGGGAGAACATGCAAACTCCAGGCAAGTAGTGTCGTGGTCGGGATTCGAACCAGCGACCCTTCTTACTGCTAGGCGAGAGTGCTACCCACTGCGCCACTGTGCCGCCCACGATATTTAACTGCTTGCCGACCGCTGCCTGTACATTTACGTCGACAGAATGGCATGGCTGCGGAAATGGGCGTACCTGTACGTCCCTTTGAATTTTCTGCCGCGCCATCGTGTGCGTGCCGCCGACAGCTGGAGCCGCAAACCAATCAATAAACGATTATTGCAATTTTTTTTACCAAAAATATGTAGAAGAATACGTATCGGCCTAAACTGAGGGAAAAAAATCACTGCTCCCGAAAAAACGTCTGTTTTTAAAAAAAAAATTTGCATTGATACATGTCCCCTGGGGCAGGACCCGGTTCCCCAAACACTTTTTATGACAATAACTTGCTTATAAGCCTTTAAAATGAGCACTTTTTATTTTTCATGTTCGTGTTCCATAGACTTTAACGGTGTTCGTGTGTTCCGAATTTTTTGCCTGTTTGGTATGTTCTGGTGCGAACTGAACCAGTGGGGGGTGTTCAGCTCATCCCTAGATGGCACTGTATGGCATGTGATGGCACTGTACGGCATGTGATGGCACTGTACAACAAGTAATTACACTGTACGGTGATGTGGAAATATAGAGCTTCATATTCATATCAAGGAGTTTCAAGGGAACCATTGTGTGGACTTTCTAATTAAATTACTATGCCCCATTTATTAAATTACAATGCCCTATATATATATATATATATATATATATATATATATATATATATATATATATATATATATATATATATATATATATATATATATATATATATATTCAGACCCCCTTCAATTTTTCACTCTTTGTTATATTGCAGCCATTTGCTAAAATCATTTAAGTTCATTTTTTTCCTCATTAATGTACACACAGCACCCCATATTGACAGAAAAATGCAGAATTGTTGACATTTTTGCAGATTTATTAAAAAAAGAAAAACTGAAATATCACATGGTCCTAAGTATTCAGACCCTTTGCTGTGACACTTATATATTTAGCTCAGGTGCTGTCCATTTCTTCTGATCATCCTTGGGATGGTTCTACTCCTTCATTTGAGTACAGCTGTGTTTGATTACTCTGATTGAATAGAAAGCCACACACCTGTCTATATAAGACCTTACAGCTCACAGTGCATGTCAGAGCAAATGAGAATCATGAGGTCAAAGGAACTGCCTGAAGAGCTCAGAGACAGAATTGTGGCAAGGCACAGATCTGGCCAAGGTGCCAAAAAAATTTATGCTGCACTTAAGGTTTCTAAGAGCACAGTGGCCTCCGTAATCCTTAAATGGAAGACCTTTGGGACGACCAGAACCCTTCCTAGAGCTGGCCGTCCACCCAAACTGAGCTATCGGGAGAGAAGACCCTTGGTTAGAGAGGTAAAGAAGAACCCAAATATCACTGTGGCTGAGCTCCAGAGATGCAGTCGGGAGATCGGAGAAAATTGTAGAAAGTCAACCATCACTGCAGCCCTCCACCAGTCGGGGCTTTATTTCAGAGTGGCCCGACGGAAGCCTCTCCTCAGTGCAAGACACATGAAAGCCTGCATGGAGTTTGCTAAAAAAAACACCTGAAGGACTCCAAGATGGTGAGAAATAAGATTATCTGGTCTGATAAGACCAAGATAGAACTTTTTGGCCTTAATTCTAAGCGGTATGTGTGGAGAAAACCAGGCACTGCTCATCACCTGTCTAGTACAGTCCCAACAGTGAAGCATGGTGGTGGCAGCATCATGCAGTGGGGGTGTTTTTCAGCTGCAGGGACAGGACGACTGGTTGCAATCGAGGGAAAGATGAATGTGGCCAAGTACAGAGATATCCTGGACGAAAACCTTCTCCAGAGTGCTCAGGACCTCAGACTGGGCCGAAGGTTTACCTTCCAACAAGACAATGACCCTAAGCACACAGCTAAAATAATGAAGGAGTGGCTTCACAACAGCTCCGTGACTCTTCTTGAATGGCCCAGCCAGAGCCCTGACTTAAACCCAATTCAGCATCTCTAGAAAGACCTAAAAATGGCTGTCCACCAACGTTTACAATCCAACCTGACAGAACTGGAGAGAATCTGCAAGGAGGAAAGGCAGAGGTTCCCCAAATCCAGGTGGGAAAAACTTGTTGCATCTTTCCCAAAAAGACTCATGGCTGTATTATATCCAAAGGGTGCTTCTGACTTCCGGTTCCGGCGCCATATGGAACGGCTGTAGCCAGATACAGCTCCCGCCGCCCTAGTTCCATCTACCAATGCAAAGCCGGCTAGAGCCTCGGGGCGATCCCCATTCACCACTGCTACACAAGGGGCACACATGGACTGCTTCGTGGAGCAGTCATACGCATGAGCGGTGACCTAATCGGCTCCAGGCTCAGTCAACATGGCGGCCGCTCCATGCTCGGCGGAATCTCTGCTCCCGAACGCTACAGATACACAGGCAATTGATCCTGCATCACCAGCAGGCATTGCACAGGAGGTAGTCGCCATTCTAGGACCCACTCTGGCCGCCACTGTGGATGCTGTGGTGCACAGAGGGCTAGAGCAACTCCACCTGGAGGTGCAGGCACAAGCCCAGAGAATCACCCAGGAAGAGGACAGAATTTAATGCCTGGAAGATGATGCCACTGCACAGTCAGCACTAATAGCCCGCATAACTGCTGAAAACAGAATTGTGGGACAAACTGGACGATCTGGAAAATCGTTCCAGAAGAAATAATCTGCGCATAATTGGATTGCCAGAATCAGTAGCGAACAACCAGCTCACAAATATTTGCGCTAAACTTATTCCTGAACAATTGGGGCTCCGCATACCCTGCATTATCGAGCATCGGGCAGCTCACGGATACTCGCGCCAAACCCAGACACGTAATTAAGTATCTGAATTACGCTGACAAAACGCTATTATGCAAGCATTCCGCCGCACACGCTCCATAACAGTAGACGGAACAAAATTGTTGCTCTTTGCGGACTATTCGATCGAGGTAATGAAACAACGTAAAGCGTTCTCCACAATCTGCTCAACTTTATACCATAATCATGTGAAATTTTCTTTGGCATATCCGGCTACCTTGCGTAACCAAATGCGCTCAGGGGCACACCTCACTTTCACTTCACCAGATGAAGCAGATCGATATCTTGCAACTTCTGGCACAGAAATGGATCACACCAACTCTGTGGAAGGCTCCTCCTCATTGCCAACTTCTTCTCCCTCAGCATCCCGCAAACAACAGCACAGCCCAAACAAGCCGCCATACAAACGTAGTCGATTTACCCATCAGACGGATCGCTCCGGCAATCGCTGAAGATGAACCTCAGAGTTTAGCTATCGATGGATGCACATGAGAAACGGGTAGTACTATCACCCCCTTTTGTTGTTTTTTTCTCCGCATCTCCCACATTCCTGTCTGAGTAAACTCTTTACTTTATGCGCTGGGCTATCGCATTAATACACCTAAATATGGTCACTAGGTCATTTCTCCCTATGTGGTTTATCTCCCATCTTAAGCTACTTAGAGTACTGGCCATTGCTGTACGCAGTCTCACTCAAAGTATCTGCATGTAGCCAACTGTCCTGCTCATCCTTCGAGATGGCACTTGTCATTTGCTGTAACCTTCTGGAGCATAAACACTCCACTCATCTATGCCTAGATATTCATTTACCCCCACCGAACTGGCAACCATCCACCTACCCCCTCCTCTCCCCCTTCACTTCTCCTCCTCCGAAGCTCAAACTTCATCCCTAAGGGAGGAGCGGGCGAAAGTCAGGGGAGTCCTGCCATCTGGTTTAGCTTCATGTGGAAAAAAGTGAAGTACTTGATGTTTAATAGATGCTTCTTGCACCAAACTTTTGTTATGTTATTTCTTTACAGGTTTAGTTTCATGGTTACACGATTTCTAATTTTTTGCCTTTAGCTTTAGGAAACTTACGAAACTTGGGTGACCCTCGGATTGAAGATGCAATGCCTGTGGGAAGACTTCATTCCCTACATCAAGCTCAGGACATCCCTACACATCAGACATGGCCTACTCAGTCGATGGGAATCACCTAAAGATTGTATCGTGGAATATTAAGGGGCTTTGCTCTCCAAGTAAGCGCATGTCAATACTTAGACACCTTAAGTGTCTGCGGGCAGATGTGGCTTTGCTCCAAGAGACGCATCTGGCCGCAGACGATCTGACCCGTTTACGCAAATTATGGGTAGGAACTGTATATGGCTCACCCGCCATAGGCCGCAAAGCTGGAGTAGCCATCCTACTACACAGGAATCTGAAACATACTATTAAGGACATTAAGAATGACCTGACAGGCCGCAAAATGACGATACACATTACCTTAGCTAACAAAGACATAGCTATCACCAATATATATGCTCCCAACTCCCCAGACGCCTTGTTTTTTCGAGATATGGTGACTTGGATACTGTCTGCACCTGAGCCTCTACATTTAGTAGGCGAAGACTTCAACTCAGTTATGTCCACCACGATTGACCGCACTGGGGACGCGACACACAGGATGACCAGGAATAACACTCCAACCCCGACGCTCCTTACACAAACAATAGATTCCATGCAGTTGATAGATGTATGGCGGTTAACACACCTGACGGACCGAGAATATACCTTCTACTCCCCCCCCCATAATTCCTTCTCCCGCATCGACTATTTTTTTGCATCTCCTGCACTCTTACCAACGCTATGCAACTCGGAAATCAACGATGCTAGAATTTCAGACCACAGTCCCATTGCAATACATTTGGTTGATGCGCAACCCTTATCTCCAACGCGAATGTGGCGCTTCCCTTCTTACCTAACGGATAACGAGGACTTCTGCCACATGCTCTACACAGCATGGACAGAATATACCTCCACAAACGCAGTGCACCTCACAGACCCAAACCTCTTCTGGGAGGCTGGAAAAACCTTTATGAGGGGAAAAATTATTTCTTATACTACCCAATTTATGAAGAATGCTAAATAACACTACATGCGAGCTAGTGAGACTCTACGCTCAGCACAAGAACAACTCACAATTAATCGTACACCTGACAACATCCAGGCCTGGAGAACAGCCAAACGAGAATTCGACCTATGGGCTGAGCAACAAGAATTAGTCAAGACCTCATACTCTACTGTGCACTTCCATAGGTTTGGTAACAAGGCGGGCAAACTGCTAGGAAGCTCTGCACGGGGTCCAAATGGCCCACCCATATCTTTGCCCTGAAAAATGTAGCTGGCATCCTAGTTACCACACCTATGGAAATTAGTAAACTGTTAGCAGACTACTACACTTGTCTGTATTCAGCGGACCCGAATGATCAACCAACGGCGGAAGCCCTCTTAGCTAAGATACGTTTACCCAAACTTCGGGAGGATCATTTAGCTGCCCTTAATGAACCCATCACCGTTGAGAATATCCAACTGGCAATCAAATCACTGACTTCCGCTAAAGCCCCAGGCCCAGACAGTTATATGGCCGAATTTTACAAATTAACAAAAGACTTTATTCCGGATACTCTGAAACATGTTTTTGCAACCATGTGGGATGGGGCCCTATCTTCCTACAGGAACACAGGCACATATCAGATTAATCGCTGAAAAAGGTAAAGACCCCTCACTTCCAGGATTATACCGACCGATCTCATTAATAAATGTAGACGTCAAAATAATGTCCAAAATAATTGCGACGTGCTTAGCACACCTACTCCCATTTTTATTACACCTGGCACAATCAGGATTTGTCCAGGGACGCTCGGCCACTCTAAACATACACAAGGTCCTAATGGCCTTTGACAACATCAGTTTGTCTTGGCTATTTCACGTGATGGCGGACTTCGGTTTTACGGGCCCAATCGTACGTTTTTTACAACGAATGTATGAATCCCCAATGGCGCGTCTGGTCACCCCCGATTGTATCTCTGACACGATCCCCCTGACAAAAGGAACTAGACAGGGATGCCCACTATCCCCCTTACTATTTAACATCGCAATCGAACCTTTATCCAGACTACTTAACTCGACTGACGGAGTCAGTGGCATAACAATAGGTGATCAAACTCTCCGCTCTGCCCTATTTGCTGATGACATATTGTTATTCTCTACCGAACCCCTAGCAGACTTGTCAGGAGACTAGTAGACCAGACTGTGTGGACTGCACAGAGATAACCCAAAACGCATGTAAGTAAATAATATTTATTAAAATAGGTGATAATTCAGAAAATACAAACAGTGCAAAACCAACACAACAAACCCACCACAAACAACAATATATACAGCAAGGGGCAGTACCAGAATCACAGATGTCAGCCAGGCCAGGGTCATACACAGCAGGTCAGCAGGACAAGGGATATGCCAGAAACCTAAATGTTTAGCCAAGCCAAGGTCATACACAGGAGATAAGCAACTGAACAAGGGCAGGTTAGGAGAGGGAGATAATGGATGGGATAGGATACAGGCTCAGGAGCAGGCTCAGGTTCAGATACAGGAGATACAGGTTACAGATACAGGATACAGGTTCCGGGTAACAGGTTAGGGCGCAAGGAAGAAAGATACCAAGGCAAGCATGTGAGGGCTTGCCGGGTATTTATGGGACTGACTATAATTGACTTCAAGTAACACCTGAGCGCAGGGAGTGTTGTCTGCTCCATACTGCCAGGATCCATCCGCTGGTGGACGTCAGTACTGCGGCCAAATGATGAAATGACACCAGCAGGGAAATATTCTCCTGACAGTTCAACACTGCCAGGAGACACCTGCTGGTGGACCCCAGTACTGCATGCTAAACGATATATCTTACCAGCGGATGGACCCTTTCCTGACACCCCCCCCCTAAAGGAGCGGCCTCCGGACGCTCCAACTAGTCTTAATTGTCCATAGTGTATGGCATCAGGCAGAATGGTGGAAGAAGGCATTTCAGGCTGGTCGTCAGGCACATCCGGGCAGACAGCTGGCACATCAGGGTCATTGAGCTGGGCAGCGGACAGGAACAAACCAAGCTGGGCAGCAGGCTCCGGGTCATCGAGCTGGGCAGCAGGCTCCGCGTCATCGAGATGGACAGCAGGCTCTGGAGCATTAGGCCGAACAGCGAGCACCGCAAGGGCAGGCCGGATTACAGGCACCGGCTCAGCAAGCTGGGTAACGGACCCCGGCCCAGTGGGCTGGGTAACAGGCCCCGACTCAGCGAGCTGGACACCGGCCACTGGTTCGGCAAGCCGGATAACGGGTACTGGCTTAACAGGCAAAGTGACGGACTTCGGTTTAGCAGACTGGGTAACGGGCACCGATTCAGCAGGCTGAGACACGGGCACCGAAACTCCAGGCTGAAACACGGGCATCGAAACTTCAGGCTGAGACACGGGCACCGAAACTTCAGGCTGAGATACCAACATCACGACATCAGGCTGGAAGGCAGGTACCAGGATATCAGGCTGGAGGATGGGCACATCAGACCGGAAAGCAGGCTCATCAGGCTGAACAGCGGGCACATCAGGCTGGAAAGTGGGCACATCAGGCTGGAAAGTGGGTACCGAGACATCAGACCGGGCAGCAGGTGCTGGAACTTCAGGCTGGACAGCAGAGACAGGCGCTGGCACATCAGGCAGAACAGCAGGTACTGGCACAACAGGCTGAACAACAGGTACATCGGACTGGTCAGTAGTCACTGGAGCGTCAGACTGGAACATGGACACTGGGATTTCGGGATGAGCAGCAGGCACTAGGACCTCAAACTGGGCAGCGGGCACAGGCATTGGCACAACTGGCTGAGTAGCAGACACTGGCACATCAGGCTGGAAAGCGGACTGGAAAGCCGGCACCGAGACATCAGACCAGGCCTTCCAGCAGGCATTTGGATCGTCAGACTGGGTATCAGGCACTGGAACATCAGACTGGGTAGCAGGCACTGGAACATCAGACTGGGTAGCAGGCACTGGATCGTCAGACTGGGTAGCAGGCACTGGATCCTTAGACTGGGAGACTGGGTAGAAGGCACTGGATCATCAGCCTGGGTAGCAGGCACTGGATCGTCAGACTGGGTAGCAGGCACTGGAACGTCAGACTGGGTAGCAGGCACTGGAACGTCAGACTGGGTAGCAGGCACTGGAACGTCAGACTGGGTAGCAGGCACTGGAACGTCAGACTGGGTAGCAGGCACTGGAACGTCAGACTGGGTAGCAGGCACTGGAACGTCAGACTGGGTAGCAGGCACTGGATCGTCAGACTGGGTAGCAGGCACTGGGACGTCAGACTGGGTAGCAGGCACTGGGACGTCAGACTGGGGAGCAGGCACTGGGACGTCAGACTGGGTAGCAGGCACTGGGACGTCAGACTGGGTAGCAGGCACTGGGACGTCAGACTGGGTAGCAGGCACTAGGACGTCAGACTGGGTAGCAGGCACTGGGACATCAGACTGGGTAGCAGGCACTGGGACGTCAGACTGGGTAGCAGGCACTGGGACATCAAGCTGGAAGGCAAGCACCGAGACATCCGGCTGAAAGGTAGGCACATCAGACTGGAAAACGAGAACATCAGATTGGGGCACAGGGATTTTAGGCGGAGACAGTGGCTGGATAGCAGGCAGAGGTTTGGCAGAATCAGGTGGGTTATCAGGTTTAGCTGGCCCGCAAGCAGACTGGGGTGGGTTGGTTGGTGTGGAAGCAAGTTGGGTTACTGGCAGGATCGTGTGGGTAGAAAAGAACTTTAGTTTCTTCTTTGGTTTAGCCAGCGCAGCCTTGTAGGTAATTGCAGGGCTTGATGGAAGGGATGTAACAGGGCAAAAGGAAGACCAGGGAACAGTGGCTGGAGGAGGGGTTTGTGGGATTGTTACAGATGGAAGAGAAGAGGCAGGTGGATTGAAAGCAGGATAGGTGCAGTGAGTAGAGACTGGGTAATAGTACTTAGTGGGAAGCTGTGCATACTGGACTGTAGCTGAGGTTGCCATGGGCGACTGGGAGAAAGATTCTTGGGAAGGTAGGTGACTAATGCTGGGTTGCTGTGGCTTAGCTAAATGCAGGAGATCTGTCCATGCTTGCAACACAGGTTGAACAAAAGTTGGTTCACATACAGCCTGTCTAATCAGAGATTGTGCTGAATAAATGCAATCGGATAACACCTGCTGGGAACAAGCGGAATAATGTTCATCAAAGAATGCCGGATCATCCTCTAACAACCATACCAGGGATTCAACCTGGTCACAACTGAAAGGCGGGGAGAAATCGTCACTACCTTCGGGAACGCATGACAAGGCTGACTTTGTACATAATTGGATCAAAGGCTGAACATCCTCAAATAACGCACCCTGATCTACTAGAAAATGGGCTGATTGGATCGTTTCCAGCAGTTGGTCACTGGTCCAATTTTTAAGAGTCTGGCGGCAATATTCATTCTCCTCCGCCGCCAGCACAGAATCATAGACAATTTCATCAAAGTCCATCTTTTGCGCGCCCACCGTACCAGGACTGTTTCTCAGTGCAGCCACGTCTGGTCAGGGATGGCCTTGGTATACTGTCAGGAGACTAGTAGACCAGACTGTGTGGACTGCACAGAGATAACCCAAAACGCATGTAAGTAAATAATATTTATTAAAATAGGTGATAATTCAGAAAATACAAACAGTGCAAAACCAACACAACAAACCCACCACAAACAACAATATATACAGCAAGGGGCAGTACCGGAATCACAGATGTCAGCCAGGCCAGGGTCATACACAGCTGGTCAGCAGGACAAGGGATATACCAGAAACATAAACGTTTAGCCAAGCCAAGGTCGTACACAGGAGATAAGCAACTGAACAAGGGCAGGTTAGGAGAGGGAGATAATGGATGGGATAGGATACAGGCTCAGGAGCAGGCTCAGGTTCAGGTTCAGATACAGGTTACAGATACAGGATACAGGTTCCGGGTAACAGGTCAGGGCGCAAGGAAGAAAGATACCAAGGCAAGCATGTGAGGGCTTGCCGGGTATTTATGGGACTGACTATAATTGACTTCAAGTAACACCTGAGCGCAGGGAGTGTTGTCTGCTCCATACTGCCAGGATCCATCCGCTGGTGGACGTCAGTACTGCGGCCAAAAGATGAAATGACACCAGCAGGGAAATATTCTCCTGACAGTTCAACACTGCCAGGAGACACCTGCTGGTGGACCCCAGTACTGCATGCCAAACGATATATCTTACCAGCGGATGGACCCTTTCCTGACACTTTGATAGGTTACGAAACCTCTTCCAGACTTTCAGACTGTGCTCAGGCTTTCGAATTAACCTTGATAAAAGCGAAGTATTATAGCTCCATCCCAAGTTGTCTGCCAAATGGTGACACATATCTCCTTTAGCCATAGCAACACATCATATCACATATCTAGGCAATCACATTGGACGAGAACCGTCTTCTTTATATAAACTCAACTTCCCACCGTTAATATCAAAAATTGTAAAGGAGTTGGAAGCTTGAGCAGCTCTCCCCTCTCCCTCTTTGGGAGATGTCACCTGTTCAAAATGGTGTCATTTGCACATCTACTTTACCCTATACAGACCATTTCTCTCTTAATAAAGCACTCAGATATAAAAAAAATTCACAAGGCATTATCCGCCTTTTTGTGGTCTTACAAAAAATCACGAATTGCCCTACAAAAGTTATGTCTCCCGAAGTGTGAATGGGGGGCGGGCTTGCCCAATATACGTTTTTATAATCTCGCCTGCCTACTTAGACAGGGTCTTGACTGGATATCTGGTAAATCTAAATACTCAAACACCATCCTCAAACACCAACAAGCTACCAACATACTTCAAGTCGAGTGTACTCATCAGGGACATGATTATAGCCTGGAGAGAGGTACGGGGACTGCTGGGATTACCCTCTAATATCTCCTGTCATCTGCCAATCCAAGGCAACCCGATGTTTCTCCCATCCATCCTACACAAAGCTTTTGACCAGTGGAGGGCTAAAGGTCTTGTCAACACTACCTTGTTATACCTTAATAACCCTGGCAAATTTAAAACCTTCCAAACCCTGTCAAGGGAATTCTTCCTACCAGCGACACATATTTTCTTTTACCATCAACTGGTCAGTTATCTACGGTCCTGTTACGGGCCTGAAACAGATCCCTTCCAAAAGTTCTTTATTGACACTGTGCTACACAGGAATGACTATTCCATTTCCAGCCTATACTCTTATCTTATTACCCTTCAGGCTGCCAAGTATCGTCTTAAACCATTTCAAAAGTGGACCACTATATTTGACGGGGAAGACCTTCCGGAGAAAATCCTGGAAGGATACAGACAAGTTCACAGACTCACTATATCTGAAACATGGTATGAAACGCAATTTAAAATTATTCATAGAGCATACTACCCTTTCCGTATCAACAAAATAGATCCAGCCCAGGAGCGATGTCCCTGGTGTTCCGCACCACGCCCCACACTGGTTCACCGCCTATGGGAGTGCCAATTCATTATCACATACTGGGACTCGGTACTGAACTTTATATATATGATCACTAAAGCAAGGATCCCAAGGCATTGTCTTATATGTTTATTTGGGTGTGAACCACCCTTATCCACACCTCCAGAAAAGAGTCCACTTCACATCTCTCATTGGACGCATATATGCCTCCTAGTGGCCCGCAGGACTATCATGTCACAATGGATCAAGTCAACACCGCCAAGCTTACAGGCGGTGAAAAAAGCCCTCTTATCGCTTTTCTATCTGGAAAGGTTGGACACCATGGTATTGAACTTTCCCCACCTCACGATTTTTCATGAGATGGCGTAAATTCATGGAACACACGTTCTCCCAAGAAGAACTACAAAACCTCATGCAACCATTTCGCTACACGGATTGGTATCTCAAACGAGACCTTAGGAACTCCCTAGGCAACCTTAAGTTATCCAATCTCTCGGATCCCTCTACTTTCTTTCCACCCTGATCTACAAAAATAAATCTCAGAGGCTCCTTGATGTTCGCGATTCTTTGATACCTTCACATGTCAACTTCACCCACCATCACTCCTCCAACTAGATTAGTATATAAGATAGCTATCTTAATTCTCCAAATGTTGCTTCCACTCCTAAAGGCACTAATTGCTATGTTATTCTGTAACATGATGTTATAAAAATGATACACAGTCTATTTACCATGTACCAATGTTATGTAGAAAACACAATAAACATTTTTCAAAAAAAAAAAGGGTGCTTCTACTAAATACTGAGCAAAGGGTCTGAATACTTAGGACCATGTGATATTTCAGTTTTTCTTTTTTAATAAATCTGCAAAAATGTCAACAGTTCTGTGTTTTTCTGTCAATATGGGGTGCTGTGTGTACATTAATGAGGAAAAAAAAATGAACTTAAATGATTTTAGCAAATGGCTGCAATATAACAAAGGGTGAAAAATTTAAGGGGGTCTGAATACTTTCCGTCCCCACTGTATACATATACAGTGGAACCTCGGATTACGAGCATAATCCGTTCCAGGAGAATGCTCGTAATCCAAAATACTCGCATATCAAAGCGAGTTTCCCCATTGAAGTCAATGGAAACGAAAATAATTAGTTCCGCATTAACTTCAATGGCATGCAATACTGCATGTGGCCAGAGGTGGGGGGGCGCCGGAGAGCCTCGGAAACGGCCTCGGAAATGGCCTCGGAAACGGCCTCGGAAAGATTCAGTTCCCGAGGTTTGCCAAGGTCAGCCAAGCTGTCCTCGGGCCTTTCCGTGCATTTCCGAACAGTACTGCACACGCTTTGGCCTGAATCGTGCTCGTTTTGCGAGACAACACTCGCAAACCGAGTTACAAATATTAAAAATACAGTGCTCGTATTGCAAAACGCTCGTTAACCGCGTTACTCGCAATCCGAGGTATACAGTGCTCGTATTGCAAAACGCTCGTTAACCGCGTTACTCGCAATCCGAGGTTCCACTGTATATATATATATATATATATATATGTATGTATATGTATATGTGTATATGTTTATACAGGAGGATTATGTACACAATATATTTTGTGATCATGATGAGATATGAGCCCAGCTTACAAGACTTCTTTTATTTTCCTGTTTCTTAAAACCTGTTTGATGTCTTCAATATGCGGGTGATATTTAAGTTGCCCTTTGGTTTGTAGAGAGCCATATCAGACTTTGTGTCACTACCTGGTCAGGTGTCCTTGACATGCTAATGTCGGAACTGGTTATGCTAGGATCAAAGAGGGTTGCTTAGCTAACAACCATAAACATGGTAGACAGAGAGGAACCAAAGAGAGTCTAATGCTTATGTGAGAAGCATAATGGCCAACTAGGATTGAATTTCAGCCAATCAGTATTCAATGCCACTTCTGAGCCAATGAAAGTAGTCCAGGGGTGCAATTGGTAGGGATGGATAGAGAGGGAACATAAAAATCAAAGCGCCCATGGATGCGGCCTCTCTCTCTTAGCCTCATGGAAGACAAAGCATGGTAGCGTAAGATCTGTGTATCCTATTTTCATTACTGTATTGTTTTATTTCTCTTTTCTTTTCTGTAACTTTTCCTGTCCTATGATTGGTCTTAATACATTGATAGCCTTTGTAGGTCCATTATAGCAATATTCCTATTTGTATTACTTTGTATCATTGGTAACATCTTTGTTTTAAGGTTGTATCCTCTACAATATATTTGGTAATATCTGATTAAGGCCCCTTTCACACTGGGGCGGTGGGGGCGTCGGCAGTAAAACAGCTATTTTTAGCACCGTTTTACCGTTGTTTTTGCGGCTGTATTCAGCCGCTAGCGGTGCGGTTTCAACCCCCGCTGGCGGCCGAAAAAGGGTTTAAACCGCTCGCATAGCACGGCTATAGCCGTGGTATTGCCGCGGTATAGCCGCGCTGCCCCATTGATTTCAATGGGCAGGAGCGGTTTAAGAGCGGTGAATACACCGCTCCTTCACTGCTCCAAAGATGTGGCTTGCAGGAGTTTTTTTCTTCTCCTGCCAGCGCACCGCTTCAGTGCGAAAGCCCTCGGGCTTTCACACTGAACAAACAGCAGCGGCTGTTTTGGGTCGGTTTGCAGGCGGTATTTTTAGCGCAATAACGCCTGCAAACCGCCCCAGTGTGAAAGGGTTCTAATACAAGTTGTTTTTCTGTACAATAGTAAGTTTAAATAAATTAGATTGTTATCCTTTTTGCAAGTTATCATTCGTTACTGAATTTATTGGCTATAGCTGCAACCGCATTGGTTGATTCTTATATAGACAAAAGGATTTAATCACATATTTTATGTATCATTAATCATTTAAGTGAGGTACAAACATTGCCATTACAACGGCATGTGATGGCACTGTACAGCATGTGATGACTCTGCACGGCATGTCATGGCACTATACGGCATGTCATGGCACTGTACGGCATGTGATGACTTTGCACGGCATGTGATGGCACTGTACACCATATAATTACTCTGTATGACATATGATGGCACTGTACGGCATGATATGACACTGTATGGCATGTGATGGCTCTGTATGGCATGTGATGGCACTATACAACATGTAATGACACTGTACGACATATGATGACACTGTGCGGCATGTGATGACTCTGTGTGGCATGTGATGGCACTGTACCGCATGTGATGGCACTGTACAGCACTTCAGTATGAAAATACAAGTAGATGTGAATGGAAGGTTTCTTTGTCTCATATAAAAATCCAGATAGTCAATAAAAGGATTCATTCACAATGTTAGCCCTGATTTTATTTCATTTTACTATACCAGTAATGCATAGAATGCCTGTGTGCTGTCACATCCATTTGTGTATTCTGCTTTACAAATATATTGTTTTCACTCTGGTAGATAGTAATATGTAGGTGACATTTACATACAAAGCATTATCAGTGACTTCTCCTACCTTAGTCACTGACTGAAATGCTCTTATCTCTGCCGATTCTTCTGACCATTGAAACATGTTGTGGGGGAGAAGGGAGGGGGGGCAGCTACACTCTTTGAAGTGTCGGGAGCAAGCAGAGAGAGGGCATCAATCAAGTAAAATGACAAGAAAGTGGGTGGATCCAGACTCCAGAGCCAGACCATTGTCAGTATTACACTGTCTGAAAGTCTGTAGCCCCTCCCACAGGTATTTAGCTCGATTTTAACAGAATGGGGGCACTTCTGAGAGGGCTGGAAAGATTTTTAGATATCAGCAGCTCACATAGAATAGATGTAAGCAAAAAAAGGAAACCCATACATCTCTTTTAAGCTACAGTAGGTATACAAGTATCGAAATTTGACCAGTTCAGCAGAAACCGAAAATATGCAGCCCTGTTTGTTCAACAGAAGCCAATCGTTAGATAGGCTTCTGTTGAATGATCCTGTAGTAAAAAAATATTCAGTCAGCACATGCAAACCATGGCTGTAGCACTGATCTATTGTTCCATTCTGACAGTCCCCGCTGTCAGGATACAAAATGTGTGGATGCGGGGATCTGTGGGGGTTCTTTTTTTTTATTCAACCCACTGGTTAAACAAATAAAAACTCTATGTTTATGCCCTGCCTAATACAGTCTTTCTCAAGTTGTAAAAATCCTAGATTGTCTCCAGCTAAAAAGTGACAGCTCTTTGTAGCTCTGCATAAAAAAATGAACATCCACTGTTTTAATAAGTTTGTATTGGGGTTACATAGCTATTGTGTGCAGGAGTACTAACAATTATGTCACAATATATATTTTAATGGCCATTATTATTGCCATTACCCTTTTTTCTTTTTACTGACCACTACACCCCTTCCTTTAGCACGTGCTAACACCTGAGATGCTGAAAAAGACAGATGAGCTACTGAAGACATAGGGGGTTCACTGGGAAATGATGGTTAAGACTGGGTTCACACATATGCGAATTGGATACGGCTTACCCCCGCATCCAATTCGCAGAACATTTGAAAATATGTTCTTTTCAATGGGTCTGGTTCACATATGTGCAATGCATCCACACTGCACAAAAAACGTGTGCGTTTTCTAGGCAGTGTTGTGTGAATTGTAGGCACATCATTTTCAATGGGAATGCATCTGATTTGAAGATGCATTCCATAGTGAACAGGAATTCTCTCCCCCTCTTCCTACACCTCCCCCCTCTCCCTGGTCTGCTGATCCGCAGCTACAACAGAACCGCTGAATGAATCAATTTTATCTTCGCAGGGAAACCGGAGCTGCAATTCGCACCGGACTAGTGTGAACCCAGCCTAAAAGTAAATTCCCTCTACTAATTCCTCCCTCTTCCCTGACAACGTCTGTCCACAGCACTGGTCCCTAGTAAAGTACTAACTGCTGGCAACTCTCCTGTTATGTGGCCTTGATTTAAACACACTTTGAATCAAAAAATGTAGGAAGATCAAAATGTTACTATATGGGGGCCAAATTATCTGAAGTTTAGCCCTCGGAAGAAAGAGTAGAGTTTTTACCATGTGCCATTAATACATGTAGGCAAAGGCAGGAAGATTGTGCCCACTAACTGGGATATCCAAACTGGAAGTTTGAACAAGTTGTAATATGTCTGGGGAAAAGGGAGGGAAGTCAAGTCACAGTGGAGATCACATGCAGGATTCCTTCTCCACCTCAAATGCTGTACATTCGTCTTTAGTGGCGTCCTCTGTGTGTTCCTCCTTCTTGGTGCTGCCATTTTCCTGCTGTGCCCCATTTTCTGGTGATTTTTTGGAATCTCTCTTCTTAACCATAAATATAAACCAAATAAATACGATGAAGGTTGGGGCTCTAATACCAGCTGTGAGACCAAGAAAGGTATTTCTGTGGAGGGGAATAAACAGAGTTAAATAGGATCTCCAAACAAGCAAAAACTGAATTACAAACACAAGTATGGGAAATATTTTCTTGCTAGTATAGATTGAATATATATGTGTAGCAGCCAAGCAGGATAAGTGTTGTTCTGGGAGGACATATAGGAACATCATCCCAGAAGCATGCCTCGCCCCCGGGGGGGGCCCGCAGTGGCTTGATCTGTGACTGATCACACAGCGGATCACAGATCGGGGTACAAGGTCGCTATGTATGCCACTGGTACCATGTGATCGGTGTGGCCAATCACATTACCAGTGGTAAACAAGGTTGTCATTAATGACGCTAATATTTACAGCTGTGATATCTGTGATTTTTTCACAGCAATCACAATGTACAGGGCCCAACATAGCAGCTCTTGCCAATCACAGATGTCACAGTAGTATTCAGTGGCAGGAATGCAGCTCAACACTGTCCAATCATATTGCTTATACAATCATTATGGCTGTATAAGCAGTTTCAGTGTAAAAAAAAAATCACACCTTCCCCCCAGAGCAGTACAGTGTCACTACGGTGACACTGCACTGCTCTAGTAACAGTATGTAAAAGAAAAAAAAACTGTTAACATTTTTTTTTTACATACTGTACTGTCACCAGAGCACCAGAGCAAGTGCTGTGTCAGTATAATGTTATTGTATTGCTATGGGGGTGATTAGGTACAATGGTTAGCTGCTCTGATATCACTATACAGCATGTGATAGACAGATAGACATTAGACATTTGCAAAACAGAAAAAAATTTGTTTCTGATAGATTCATTATGTTACTAATTTCATTTCATCATGGAATTCGTTTAGTTTGGTTCCGGAATTCATTTAGTCTCATTTAGTTTTCGTTAAAATTAGTTTAGTTTTTGTTACAATTCGTTGCCTTTATTAATTCTCTAACGAATTCCAACTTTTCAGACTGATTAGTATTCGGATCGGTTGAAAAACGATTGACCGATTTGAATTGTGTGTGAAGAAATAGCTGGTTGTTAAGCAGCAGGCAGGGAAAGCTGGCCGCCAGCGTCCTTAACAACCATGAGTCATCATCTGTCAGCAGGCTTCCCCACTGACAGATGAATGTAAAGAAAATAATGCCGGCATTGCCCGGCAATAGACAAATGTTTAAAAAAAGGCGTGGGGTTCCCCCAGTCCATACCAGGCCCTTCAGGGTCCCCTCCAAAATCCATGCTAGACCCTTATCCGGGCATGTAGCCCAGCAGGTTAGGAAAGGTGGGGGGGTGAGCGATCACCCCCCCCCCCACACACACACACCCTCCCGAACCAATTTCAGGCCACATGCCCTCAACATTGGAGGTGGGTGCTTCGGGGCGGGGGGGAGGGGGCTCTGCCCCAAGGCACCTTGTCCCCATGTTGATAGGGTCAGGGGCCTCATGCCCACAACTGTGGACAGTGGTTGTGGGGGTCTGCGGGCAGGGGGCTTATTGGGATCTGGATGCCCCCTCAGTGTCCATCAATGCCACTCATCATTGTCCATCAGTGCCACCTATCAGTGCCCATCTGTGCCATCTATCAGTGCCCATCAGTGTTGCCTATCAGTGTCACCCATAAGTACCCATCAGTGTAGCCTTTTAATGCTCATCAGTGTTGCCTATCAGTGCCCATTAGTGCCACCTACAGTATGAGTGCCCATCAGTGCCGCCTATCAATGCCCATCAGTGCGACATATCAGTGTCACATATCAGTGCCACCTATCAGTACCCATCATCAGTGCCCATCGGTGCAGCCTCATCAGTGCCCGTCAGTGCAGCCTCATCAGTGCCCATCAGTGAAAGAGAAAACTTACTTATTTACAAAATTTTATAACAGAAACAAAAGAAAAACTTTTTTTTTCAAAATTTTTGGTCTTTTTTTTCTTTGTTTAGCAAAAAATAAAAACCCCAGAGGTGATCATATACCACCAAATGGATGGCTCTATTTGTGGGAACAAAATGATAAAAATTTCATTTTTATCATTTAAAAAGCGACTTGGGCAGGAAGGGGGCAAAGTGCCCGGTATTGAAGTGAACAAAGAAAAGAAGACGTGTGAAACAAAGTAAAAAAAGGGGGAAAAACAATGAAGTAAAATAGTGAGAAAACAATAGTGAAAAGTGAGGACAGAACAAGACAATTACCCTACACCAGGGGCAATTAGCCCTGAAGGGAGGGGTGGTGAATGAAAGGTGTCCGACATGGATGACAATATGTAATGGCAGGGTATTGTGTTAACTGTAAAAAGATAAAAAGAAGAGGGCGCACCAGCCTCATGACTAGACTCTGAGGAAGAAGCTACTCATTTGAAACGCGTCAGTTTCCTGATGTCTTCCCCTTTGCTATCTGGAGACTGTTGGTTCCAGGACTGATTGCCACAATTTGGTGGCTTTTACAAGCAGTTACTCTCCACATGTTTGTGAGAAGTTTTTTTCTTGTTTTTATTTATAAATTGCATTGGGATAATGAACGAGGCTGGTGCGCCCTCTTCTTTTTAAATTTTTATGACTATTAGGATATCCCCTATCCTGGAGGGCAGCAAGGCCAGAACACTATCCCTTGAGTTATAGACCACCCGGTCATCACACTAATGCGCAAGAGAGTTTGTTTGCTATTTTGTAAACTAATATGTGATCAAGGTGAAATAAGCAAGGCTGCTTAAATGTGTCAACTATATCCAAAATGTAAAGGTCGAGGAGTGGAGATGATGTAGATAAAAAAATAACTAAAATAAATGTGCACAAGGAAAGAAGGATGGAAAAAAAGCAGATCAAACAGCACCAAAAAGAAAAAAGAAAGAGTGGATAGGGGTAGCCTACAATGGTGGAGCATGTGCTCCGGCACAAAGTAATGCTGCTTCACTTATCATCATGGAGCCACTGAAGGAAATTGCACCACTGAAACTCCCTATAATTACCCACCGGAAGCCTCCGTGGGCCCCTCCCAATGTCAGGTGGGTGCGGCTGGAGGGGGCGTCCCCATCACTTCTGTCACCACGCGGGGAGGACAGCACGATGTGCATATCCTACCCTGCACAGTGCGGATGGCCGCGTGAATCGACGCAATGCCGTCATGGCGAAGGATGCCAGCATCTAATGCCGAGTCCCCCACGTGACGGTCATGCTCTCGCAAGCCTCTCCCGCCCTGGGGGTAGGAAGGGGATTGTGAAGGATGGAGCAGCATTGCATCACATGGGGGGGTCAGGATCTGGGGGCCCCTTGGTAAATGGGGCTTCCAAATTCTAATAAGTCCCCCCACTCGCAGACCCCGACACCACAGCCCAGGGTTGTCGGGAAGAGGACATTGTCCCCAACAACATGGGGACAAGTTGCTTTGGGGTGTGGTACACAAAGCACCCCCCCGACCATGTTGAAGGCAGGTGGCCTGGTATGGTTCAGGGAGGGTGGGTAGCACTCAGCCCCACCCCCTTTCCTGGCTGCATGCTCATATAAGGGTCTGGCATAGATTTTGGAGGGGGATCCCCCACGCCATATTTTTAAATTCTGGCGTGGGGTCCTGGTATGGACTGGGGGGGGGACCCTACGCTGTTTTTAAAAAAAAAATTCTATTGCCGGGCAATTGCTGGCATTTTTTTTATTTTTATATTCATCTGTCAGTGGGGAAGCCAGATGACAGATGATGACTCATGGTTGTTAAGGACGCGGGCGGCTGACTTCCGGGCCGGCTGCTTAACAACCAGCTATTTCTTCCCACAGAATTCGAAGCGGTCGATCGTTTTTCGACCGATCCAAATTCGAATTGTCCTAAAAAGTTGGAATTCCTTAGAAAACCAATAAACTAAACAATTTTTAACTCATTCCAACTTTTCAGAAAGATTAGAATTTGGATCGGTCGAAAAATGATCGACTGATTCAAATTCTGTGTGAAGAAATAGCTGGTTGTTAAGTAGCGGGCCAGGAAGTTGGCCGCCTGCGTCCTTAACCATGAGTTATCTCTCAGCGGGCTTCCATATTGACAGATGAATATAAAGGTAAAGAATGCCGGCAGAAATAGAAAAATTAAAAAACGTGTGGGTCCCCCCCAAAATTCATACCAGACCCTTATCCGAGCACCCCTCCCCTCCTGAACCATACCAGGCCACATGCCCTCAACATGGGGGGTGCTTTGGGACAGGGGAGACTCTGCCCCAAAGCACCCTGTCCTCATGTTGATGGGGACAAGGGCCTCTTCCTGACAACCATGGGCTGTGTTTGCTGGGGTCTGCGGGCAGGGGGCTTATCGGAATCTGGAAGCCCCCTCTAAGGGAACCCCGAGATCCCAACCCCCCTTATGTCAATGGGTATTGGGTACATTGTACTCGTACACATTCACCAAAAAAAGTGTCAAAAAGAAAGAAAGACAGGAAACAGTTTTTGACAAAGAAAGAGGGGGGTTCCGGCGCTCCAAATGATGTGATGCCTAAGTGGATGGTGCAATGGTAGCTTTAATAGCACATTTACATCAGTCAAGGAGGCAGCCATCCTCAGAGGGTGTTGTTGTGGAATCTCATATTAGCCAATGTATTTCATATTGTATATATTGATTTGCATATATTTTATTGATAATTATTATTATTATTATTATTTATATTATTATATAGTAGTGGTTTTATCAATATTATTATTCAATAAGTAAAGCAACAATTGTTAATCTTTAATAATGTATACTGTGTTTTCCAGATTTAGAAAGTCTTCATTTTTAAGTGTTGAACTTTAAATGACCTCTGCTTTATGACAAGTACTTGTAAACAGGTGTTCTCGAAAATGTATTAAGATAATCTACTGGATGAAAGTTCATTAGAATAGATTCAAGTTATGAAGAATTGTCTCAAGTCTGAAATGCATATAAATCACACAAGATAAGATAATGAAAACAGGTGGTTTAGAAATAATTAAAGTTATGTACAGTACATTAAATTAAGTTTGACAAGGTCAAACAAAGGTCTGCTTGTGCCCTCATTAAAACTGTTAAAATACATACATATAGTGAGACATATAACACATCTGGTGGGGTTATTGAAAGTTCATTTTCATAAATGTCATAAATCTGTCATTCTTGAACTTAGTTAAAACTTATGAAGATAAGGACAGTTTGATAACACAGCTGGGTGCCAGACTGTCTCTATACAGGTGTTTTTAATTGGACAAAACCAGTTATAAATCACTTTAATGAACATATAGGAATTTTGGGAATAATTAAGTTTATCTGGTTGTAGAACAGGTGTCAGATTTATGGTTGGTTACTTTGATGTAGATCTTAGCGACCAATCATATGTAAGAGATAAGTTGAGATAAGACTTGTAAAGGAGTATATAAATGCAAGCTCTGCTAATGTTAGACAGACAAGTCAGATAGGAGCTCATAAGGCTGAACTCTATGTATGCTGCCCTATTGCACGGGTCATAGAGGTCAGAACCAATGGGCAAGTATCTGTCCTAACTTGTCCCCTCGGACAAGTCAGATAGGAGCTCATAAGGCTGAACTCTATGTATGCTGCCCTATTGCACGGGTCATAGAGGTCAGAACCAATGGGCAAGTATCTGTCCACAACTTGTCTCCTCGTACGAGTCAGAGAAGACTTCTTAACTTGTTCCAGAATGTGGTCTCAGGTGAATTTCCCTCAAGAACTTGGTCGAGCTGGAACCCAGAACTCTGTGAGGGGACCAGACCACTGGTCGACCGGCTGGTCCCTATCAGGTGACAGGTTCCCAAGAATTGGCAGTAAAGACCCATTCTGGTTCAAGGTGAGAACACTTCACAATTGTTTCAATTTGGTTAGAGGATAAGAATACTTGTATCTAATATGCATGCATTGTAAGAAACTGTATAAATTAGACCTGTATATTGTAATATTTTGAACATGAACCTGTATGTTATCAGCTGTTAATAAACCTGCATTGCTGAAGTTCTGCCTGGTTCGATACTTTACTATTCTACTTCATTTGGTGGCCCGTACGGGGACAGCATAACCTCAACTCCGATCTTGCCTAACTCCATGCTGGCGAGGCACTGAGCTCAACACAATTTTGCGCAATTTATATCAGGTTAGCAGACACCTATTATTAGTTCTGCATTGTGTTGTGCCGTGTTTTGCTAGCGCTAGGAGGGGCGGGTGGTTGTTGTTGGGGTATCGCTGTCCACCAGGCAGATCTTTGTGATGGCAGGTTGGGTTTTCTCAACTGAGGGTGCCTTAAAGTACATTGTACAGGATGAGATACCCTGGGTGGAAAATGTATTTATTTATTTATTTATTTATTTATTTATTGTTAATTTTTTTTTCTCTTTTCTCTTTTTCTTTTCTTTCAATTCTTTCTTTTCCGAAGGGGTACCCCTGTAGAGGGTTAATTACTCTCTATGTAAACCTAGGCGTAACATGCATGTTGTTTACCTGGACTGCAAAAATTAGTCAGGATGAAGTTTTGGGGACTTAAAGACCCCTGGAGAACTTGCGTAACATGCATGTTGTTTACCTGGACTGCAAAAATTAGTCAGGATGAAGTTTTGGGGACTTAAAGACCCCTGGAGAACTTGCGTAACATGCATGTTGATTCCCTGGACTGCGAATTTAAGTCTGGATGAGGTTTTGGGGACTTAAAGACCCCTGGAGAACTTGCGTAACATGCATGTTATTTACCTTGACTGCTAAATTTTGTCTGGATGAGGTTTTGGGGACTTAAGGACCCCTGGAGAACTTGCGTAACATGCATGTTGTTTACCTTGACTGCAAAATTTTGTCTGGATGAGGTTTTGGGGACTTAAAGACCCCTGGAGAACTTGCATAACATGCATGTTGGTTTCCTGGATTGGTAATCAATCAGGAGAAGGCTTTGGGGTTATCAGATCCCTGGAAAGCCTAAGTTAAAAAACTGAAACAGTACTGATATGTAGCTACTAGTAGAAAAAGTACCTTTGTGGTGTAAAATAATACTCATGAGTTTAGAAGGTTGATGTCAGGAAAGGTAAGTCCTGACAGGTAAATAAGGTAAAGGTTTTGGAGCTCCATTTGTTAACAAAGTTAAAAGGTATGTATTGTCTTTGTGCTATAAGTGTATGTGTTTATATGTATCTGTTGTAATGGTCTGTGTACTAACTGAGTTAAGATCAGGTTGAGACATTCCTGATCGCCGTGGCAAGCAGGGCTTGGCGGTTTTTCGTGTCTTGAGACAAGCGTTTTGGTAAGGAGACGTATGCGCGTACGGTGCCTATTGGCTTTACTCTGAGCACTGCTGTCCATAAGTAATTACTAACTAACCTGTCAGTTTTAATAATTCTGTGAATATTTGTATATTTATATATAGTCAGGAATTTGTGTTCATGTGTTTGCATACTTTGCTAGGTGGAGTGACTGTATTGCTATATAGAAAACAGAAGATAATTACATTTTGTTAATGAATGTTCACAAATGTAAGTTAATTTCTTTGTAATCTTTGTAGACTGTTAGGGAATATTGTATGTGTGAGAGAGACTGATCATCTCCCATATTAGGTTAGAATAATTCTGTAGTGGTTGTAAAAACGTTGGTGTGAAAGGACCCTGTGTGTTAGTTCTATGAGTGAATTGTAAGAAGTATGTAACTGATGCTGAATTCTGCATAGTGTATGATGAATAGGGAAATGGTATGTATCTTCCATACAAATACAATTAGAACTTTCTGTGTCATATCTTTGATTTTGTGACACTTGTTATTAGTATTTGTTAGGAGGATTTATATTTATATGAGTTAAATGTGTGTGTGTGTGATTTTTTTTGTATGAGGTGTGAAATGAATCCCTAAGTGAATGATTGTATGTGTCTTTTGTGGAAGGGCTAGGGATTGATATATCTATGGTGACTGATTGACTTTAGCATCAAAGTTCTAAATGTTATTGGCAGTGAGTGAGTGTGTGTGTTGAAGGCACAATTCATTATTATTTTTTTTTTTTTTTTTTTTATATATATTCTTTAAATATGTACCTCAGCTAGATAGCGCCATGAATGAGCTGAGGGAGTTAGAAGTTATTTAAACTGTAGAAAAAAGAAAGTTGTATGTTTTAAGTAATTTACGACACAAAGTTCTCCCATATTTTTTTTTGTATCCAGCATACTGCTTCTGGAAGGAAAATATCTGTAGATAAATTCAATGTTGCTAATGTAATTAATGTCATGCTTAAAAACATTTTACAGTTGTAGGTTTTACATGTTAAGCAAGATAATGTATTTCTTTCCGTATGAGTGTAGGAGAGCAGAAAAGTATAGTCACCATTTTAGAAATAGCTGTCTGCACGTACGTGCAACAACTACATTAAATCACCTTTGTGACAGGTCATCTCAATACTCTGTACCAAGATGAAAGAGGCACATTTAGGGGAGTTATGTCTGGTGCCTTCAGACAGACACTGGATGAGCTGACCATAAAAATAAATAAATAAAATAAAATCTCAGAATACATTCTTATTCTTAAACATTTGTTGATTTTTTTAGAATATAAACTGTAGATTATAATAGGTATTTTGTCTTTTATATTATGGACTGTAGTAGTGAAAGGTGCATTTTATTTTTAGTGTATCACTCTTGTAAGTAGGGTGCTTATTCTCCCTTGTAGCTTTTGTTGTTTATTTTGTCATGTCCCTATCTTATTGTACAGTATTATGTATACTGTCATCTTTATATATTTGCCTACTTAGTAGTAATCACAAAGATAGTAATGGGATTTATTTATTTGGTACAAGGGAACTCCAAATTTATATTTGTTTCTTATTTTCTAAAATGAATAGTGAAGAGTGATGCATGGTAACAGTGCTACCATCTTATTATATGTGCTATATGTAGCACATACAGGGGGGTGAATTAGATAATTAGAGTCTTAATTTTTAATCTTAGCTTGTAAGCTCTGGTGAGCAAGGTCCCTTATTGGTATTGGCTAGAACTTATTTTGTCCTACCTGATTACAATATTTAGTAATTATCAGGTTGATTATTAGTTTGCCTAAATAAATAATTTGTTTCTTTATTCCAGGAGCAGCCAGCACGTTTTCATATGTAAAGTTATACTTTGTAAAATTTCACTCCTTTTGATTTTTTTTTATTATTCAAGTTCCTAGTTATGCTACTACAGGTGGCAAAGTCAGTTTTTTGATCAGGGTCACTCTGCATTAATATGATCTAATTAACAATAAAATTTGTATATAATTATTCTTAAGGAAGGGACAGTAATGCACATTTTCTTAACCTCTTTAGATTTAACAGACTGTGCAAGTGACCATGTAATTTTATTTTGATTTCTTTTTAATTATGAACAATCACAATGTAGTTTCACAAAATGTAGTTCTTCAAAGTCTATTTTGTGTGCCTGTATATAGATTTTATTGCAATGAAAGAACAAAGCTGTAGATATAGATATACTTTAATAAAAGTCTGCTCATTTTTAAAGTAAATCATAGTTTTTCATATGGTCATGCAAATGTATGAGACAACAGCTAAGAGTCTGATGTGGGAAATTTTTCCCAGGCTTGGAGTGTATACAGCACTGATATCAGATAATTGTACCCATTTTTATGAAAAATAGGTTCCATTCTGCTCTATGCTTGGCATAGCCAATAGAACCTTGTGTCCACACTCATATTCATTGGTGGATAGGTTGTATGGGCTGTTGTAGACCAAATTAAATACAATTTGCTGGGCCATATGAAACTTTGGATAGATTTGTGACTAAGTTTAGGAGTTCTAGAGGCAAATCATAGTTGCTTAGACTTCATGCTGTAAAGTGGGAGATAAAATGTTCATGTGTTTAAAATAATTAACCAAATTGGTGTAGTTTTGTTTCTAAACAGATCCTTGTTTTAGATGTGATCTCTTGTTCCAATCAAAGCCACTAAAGGAATGTATGTCAGTAACTCTTGATGACTGCAAGTACATTAAAGATCATAAAAGGAAGTGGAAGAATTCACAATTCAAGTGTCAGTTTAAATCCACATTTGTGACAGTGACATTTTCCATTTCTATCGTAGTCAAAGTCTGACTGAGATTACCAAGAGTGTTATTCACATAAGTGCAAGTGGAATACATACAAGAGACTGTTGCAGACAAAGACATTGGAAGTATTTCAGTAATGGACAATGCTAATTAATCATATGTGATACTTTGTATGTAGAGACTTACTGTTGTTTTGTTTGTTATATATGTTATAAGTATTATTATTGTGAACACCTTAAGGTGGAACTTTGGTCAGAAAATTAATTCCTGCTGGGTTACTTGAGGCTGAACCCTTTTGCAGGTGTAGCTATGAAACAGTAAAAATAAGTGCCTATACTGTTTAAAATCCACTGTTCCACCCTGCTCTACACAGGCTCAGTTGTGCTCTATTTTTTTTTTGCAATGAATAAAATCTAGAGGCCAGTTTGCTGACAGCCAGAAATTCTACTGCTGCTCAAAGGTTCTGGGCTTCAGTAGAATGGTAGCATAATAATTAATGTGGAATGTATTTTTCTTGCTAATGAACCTTATTTTATCACATTTTTGTGAGTAGAGTTCCACTTTGAGTAAATGTTCAATCATTATAAACAAATAGTTTTATAATTTTTTGGGGAAAAAAAAAAAAAAAAGTGGGGAGGTTTAATGTAATGGGTATGACATTATCGCTAAAGACTGTATGCTATTGATGCTTTATAGGATATGTTATCATATTTGTCTTGATATTGTTTTATAATTCATGTTTTAAGACATAGGAGAGGTAGGCTACTGACTTAGACAGTATAGCAGTGACTGACAGAAGAGACCCATGCTGACTGTTATTGTATAACATTCTGCAGTATAGTATGTGCAGAAATGGACAAAAAGTGAAATGGTTTTGGGTTTAGCAAACTTTGTGGGAAGACTACAAAATTAAAACTAATGAAATTTCTGGACTGACTATATTGACAGTATGACATGACCAGGGTAATAGTGACTGATAGTTGGAGTCAAGATTAAGAAATTATAAGAATTTTACAATTATTGTATGGGAAATAGTATAGGTTGGGAAATGTAAAAGAATAGTATATATAAAATACTTTGTAGTGAAAACATGTACTTCAAGGGATTTATAATAATAAATATTATTAACATTGTAAGAGTATTGTATTGTGATAAAACTATATAGATACATGTATATTATTTTAGCGGATGTTGTAGAAATAATAGGAACACACTAAATTAAGTTATTAAAAAAATAAGAGTGTAGGAGCCATTGCTTTGTAGGTTGCCCTGAAATGTTTGCAGAGACCTATTGTATCCTGACACTGACTTTATTTTTATTTTTATTTTTTATAACTATATTTTTGAAGTGTATTTTATATCCAGACAAATATCGGGTGATCGCAGAAGACATGATGCAACTTGTTACAAATGTTAATTGCTACAAAGGAAGGATTTCATGCATAAAAGGAGGAACTGGAAAATCTGAGACTTGTATCCTTGCAGAACAGGTATGCACTGAACTTGTGTCTTACAGCATCCAAAGCAGCTTGTGCTATGATACTGGACCAGCAAATGATGATGAAGGAGATCTCTCCAGACACATCAAGCACTTGGCTAAGCTGAAAAGACCTATGCAGGAAAAGGCAGAGCCTTATGGGACTGAGTCTGCTGAATGCTCCTTGGGACCACATACTTGGCTTTCATTCACTAACTGAATGGATTGTTCCTCTTCCCTGTTATCCTTGATGTGATGTTGCTGAGTAACTGTTGCCTGTTGCAAGAAGTTTGTGGCAAGAATGATCACAATGCCACTGAGACTGACAACTATGTTTTCCGTGCCACATATGGAGAAGGACTTTGCAGCTACAGAAGAAGATGCAGTGTTTTTGATTGGACTGAATTATTTATTTATTTTTATTTTTTGGACTGATTTATTTATTTATTTTTATTTTTTGGACTGATTTGTTTTTATTTTTTGGACAATTTGTGATAAGTGTTGGGTGTATGGGGTCTCTGAAGGACATGGTGGGTGATCTGTATTGTAATTGCTGTGAGGCTTGTGTGAAGCCTCAACAGGGGGGAAATGTTGTGGAATCTCATATTAGCCAATGTATTTCATATTGTATATATTGATTTGCATATATTTTATTGATAATTATTATTATTATTATTATTTATATTATTATATAGTAGTGGTTTTATCAATATTATTATTCAATAAGTAAAGCAACAATTGTTAATCTTTAATAATGTATACTGTGTTTTCCAGATTTAGAAAGTCTTCATTTTTAAGTGTTGAACTTTAAATGACCTCTGCTTTATGACAAGTACTTGTAAACAGGTGTTCTCGAAAATGTATTAAGATAATCTACTGGATGAAAGTTCATTAGAATAGATTCAAGTTATGAAGAATTGTCTCAAGTCTGAAATGCATATAAATCACACAAGATAAGATAATGAAAACAGGTGGTTTAGAAATAATTAAAGTTATGTACAGTACATTAAATTAAGTTTGACAAGGTCAAACAAAGGTCTGCTTGTGCCCTCATTAAAACTGTTAAAATACATACATATAGTGAGACATATAACACATCTGGTGGGGTTATTGAAAGTTCATTTTCATAAATGTCATAAATCTGTCATTCTTGAACTTAGTTAAAACTTATGAAGATAAGGACAGTTTGATAACACAGCTGGGTGCCAGACTGTCTCTATACAGGTGTTTTTAATTGGACAAAACCAGTTATAAATCACTTTAATGAACATATAGGAATTTTGGGAATAATTAAGTTTATCTGGTTGTAGAACAGGTGTCAGATTTATGGTTGGTTACTTTGATGTAGATCTTAGCGACCAATCATATGTAAGAGATAAGTTGAGATAAGACTTGTAAAGGAGTATATAAATGCAAGCTCTGCTAATGTTAGACAGACAAGTCAGATAGGAGCTCATAAGGCTGAACTCTATGTATGCTGCCCTATTGCACGGGTCATAGAGGTCAGAACCAATGGGCAAGTATCTGTCCTAACTTGTCCCCTCGGACAAGTCAGATAGGAGCTCATAAGGCTGAACTCTATGTATGCTGCCCTATTGCACGGGTCATAGAGGTCAGAACCAATGGGCAAGTATCTGTCCACAACTTGTCTCCTCGTACGAGTCAGAGAAGACTTCTTAACTTGTTCCAGAATGTGGTCTCAGGTGAATTTCCCTCAAGAACTTGGTCGAGCTGGAACCCAGAACTCTGTGAGGGGACCAGACCACTGGTCGACCGGCTGGTCCCTATCAGGTGACAGGTTCCCAAGAATTGGCAGTAAAGACCCATTCTGGTTCAAGGTGAGAACACTTCACAATTGTTTCAATTTGGTTAGAGGATAAGAATACTTGTATCTAATATGCATGCATTGTAAGAAACTGTATAAATTAGACCTGTATATTGTAATATTTTGAACATGAACCTGTATGTTATCAGCTGTTAATAAACCTGCATTGCTGAAGTTCTGCCTGGTTCGATACTTTACTATTCTACTTCAGTGTCCATTACCTCTGTTAGCAAGGAATGTAGAGGAAGGGGGGGTGGTGGAGGCGCCAACTGTAATAGCCCTATTATGCAGTTAAATGTTAGTGTAGTAAATACACTTACTGGTTCGCAGAGTGGAGGTATCCTTCAAAGGTGGGCTAAACGCCTATGTCAGCAGGAGATCTACTGGATATATTCATTGGGTACTCTCGTACCGGGGGGACTCAATGAAGACATAGAAACACACTCTTTATTGTAGTTTTATTCCCCCCCTCCTCTCTTTTAATCTTTATATATAATTCTTGGTGTCTTACAGCGAAAGAACACTTTTGTGGTCATTTGTTATTTTCTCTATGACACCGAGTTACTTGGGGGACGAAGCCCCCTTACGTGCTTAGTAAGTAACTCCTTGTCTTAAACTTACCCCCTCCACCCCCCCTTTTCTTTCTTTACAACCTTTTCTCAATTCCCCCCCCCCATCTTTTCATGTTCCTTTTGAGCTCATCCTCATATAATGTGTTTCATTGCCTATTAATTTCTCAATGTAATAGTGCATTTTAATCCATCCAATCTTCTTTTTATTTTTTCATTTTTATTATTTTTTATTTCTCATTTTAATTTTTATTTTAATTCTTAAGTTCCATTTACACCTATTATTCATATTCTGCATTAAATTGCTCCTTAATTTATCCCAGTTTATGCATTTTTTAAATTTAATTTTCATTTCATTTTTGTGCTTCTGGAAACGTGTGGGTCCACTGGCTGTTGTGGTTCCACAACCGCGGACCTCCAGCCCATATACTAAAACTAGATTGTCTCTCCCATGTATTTAAGCTGCTCTCCTCCTGAGAGCAAACAGGCCAGTAGAAGGAGCTGTGAGCCCCGAGCGCGTAGCCTGTACTATCCCTATTCCTTGCCTGGATGCCCGCCGTGCACTGGTGACGTCATTTCTGCTTCCGCGCTCCAGAGTGGTTAGCGTGGAGCTTTCCATCCAGTGGATGCTGCAGAAGTCTGTGACTGGATCCAACACCCTGATGGGCGAAGGAACATGACCCAAGCTGGCAGTGCAGCACCAGCACATCCCAGGACACCTCCACCTTTGAAGGATACCTCCACCCTGCGAACCAGTAAGTGTACAGTATTTACTACACTAACATTTAACTGCATAATAAGACTATTACAGTTGGCGCCTCCACCCCCCCTTCCTCAACAGTTTTTGACAAGTCCTTTAGGAAAAAAGAAAAATAAATAGTGTCCCTCCATGCCCATCCATAGTCCATCCCAGCGCCCGCCGATTGGAAAAATAGAAAAGTTTCAAAAAGCAGTTTGCCTCCTAAGAGGCTACCCGCCATATGCGCTCTCTTCAGGTTTCACAGCTCTTATATAGGCAAGGGGCTGGGCCACCCGGTTACATCATGCGGTGGCACCGCCCCCTTTTGAAGTCAAGTGACTGTCAGGAACCATGAATCAGACTGAGACAGAAGTACAGTAAAAATCACACTTTTTAATAAAATGCTAAAATGGTACAAACAGAGCAAACATAGTCAAAACTGTCCGGATGAGAGCCTCCATTTGGAAATTTGTAATCTGATGACCTGACACCAAATCCACCATTTCGGGATACCATTTACAAGCCTAAAGTGACCCCCAGACTTAAAAGCTGGGGGTTGTTCCAATCCGGTGAGTGGGGACACATGAGGGGGTGTTATTGTACATCTGAAAATTCTTGAAGCATTTTGCACTTTCTTCACTGTGGATTATTACTTCAGTCATATCTATTTGGACTTTTATGTCTATTTATTTATTTATACCTTGTTTCATTCATATTGTGTGTTGCGAGCGCTGTATTTTCTTATCCACATGTTTTCAAGTGATTAGCACCTTGTGTATAGCAGCTGCATATTATCATAATTTTCTTTTATTCCACCAGCGCGAGTATATATTTAGAATATATTTTCACAGAAGGGAAGTCAGCCAGGCAAAAGTCTTTAACAGGAAAACACAGCAGAGAGTATCTGGATATGTTGACCAGGCGAAGGCACAGGAGATCTGATCCAGGCAGTTTAAATAGCCAGCAGGGGGGGCGTGGCCAAGCACCGGAGCGAGATGGATGCCTAGAGAGAAAGCTCCGCCATCCGGGATCGCGAGTGAGCCCACAGCATCAGCTACACCTCACCCCATAAGTGGTAAGATGACAGGCAGGAGCCAGTCCACCTCCCACTCTCAGCTGCATCCGACAACCCAGCTGATTAGGAACATCCCAGCGATGTTTCGGACTCAACATACAGAGTCACAGGCCACATCTCCAGCCTCGGACTATAGTTACACAGGCCATGCGACCGCGGCTGACACCCCTGCAATACCCCAAGCGGATGCATCCTCCTCACGTTCCTCCCCTTTCCTATGCCTGGCAGACCTTCAGAATGTGGCCCTAGACATAAAAAAGTGCCCTAACGGCGGCAGTGGCTGACCTGAAAACAGATCTGAGAGCAGTGGTCACACGTGTGGAGCATGTGGAGGTGGCCGCCATGACACATGGAGCAGTCATTCACCAGATACAGCAAGCAGTCACTGTGCAAGGCCAACATCTCATTGACATGCACAGACACATGGAATACCTCGACAACAGGGGTCGCAGGTGCAATCGTCGTGTAAGGGGGATCCCTGAGTCTGTCGAGGGCCCCCAATTGCAAGCTGTGGTTTGGACCATATTCAATACCCTTCTGGGCAGGCCTCCGGATGCTCCAGTTGAGATGGAGAGGTGCCACAGAGCGCTGAGGCCTAGGGGCAGGGACACCGACCCACCCAGAGACGCTGTCTGCTGCCTAGTTAGCTTCACCCAGAAAGAAGAGATCCTAAGCTATTTCATGACTTATCCGCCATCACCCTGCAGCACAGGAGGGATCTCCGCTCTCTTCTACAAGCTCTTAGAGAGAGACGCATTCCATATCGCTGGTCCCGGTTCCAGACTGGTACAGAGTTTTTCTGCAGCCTGAGCCCTGGATCCCCACCCAGCATGGAGACACCCCAAGATCGCAGAGAAGCAGACAACGCCGCCGCAGAACCTCAGCTAATTCGCCACCGAGAAGCCGGGGGGACATGGACACCGAGGAAAGTCCACGCGTTTCCCCATCATCTGCAAGGCGCAAAACTGACAACTGAGTTCATAGGAACTAAGATGAGCTGTGCAGCAGTTTGTTCCTATCCCTAAGTATGCTCCTCAACTTATCCTGCAAAATAAGCTGGACTCCATCTGCATGCTTAGGGCTTACACCTTGCGAATGACTGAGGCTGTATGCCCTGGCACCTGTTCAGGTTTTGCCCTGACCAAGGGGATGCCCTCTACTCAAGCCCCCACTGAGAGACATGACCGCTCTGACATATCCCAGGAATTAATGCAATCTCGTCCATGCAGCATGGCCACCAGAGACTGAGATAAGTGTTCTGACCCAAGATCCTTGAACCAGTCTATGCAGAGGTAGACAACCACCTTTCATATGCTTCTATAACACTTGTGCTACTCCTCGTTCGGGTCCAAGCATGAGGAGAACTCTTCCGCACAAGGTAGCGGCTGAGCCGCAGGAAGATGCGTGCTCTTCCTCCCCCTTGCCACAATGACCCTTTAGGCTGAATATGGTCAGTGGCTGCATGGCAAGATTGACAATCCTCTGCCTTCTAGCTAACGGTTGTAGTTAGTAGTGGTAGTAATGGATACTATGTCCTTGGCATCATCCCGGGGCCACCTAACTCTTCCACCTTCCCCCTTATGTTCTGTTTTGGGTTTTTTTTTTCTTTTAATGGGGGGGACGGTCATCAGTCTTTATACTAAGGGAACTCTCGTCTACTCCCAAAGCACAAGCACTTTCTACATATATTTTTATTGGAACATTGTTTGAGCGCTCCAACACTTCAATTCCTTGGAACTTTTTTCATTTTTTCTTATAGTATAATTCATTGATCGATCATTCATGCAATTATTCCAGAACTGAATTTAGGATAATTATCTGTTTGTGTGTGAGACGAGTATGAGGTGTTTGTATCGGGTGTGGTGGCCATCTATGTCCTATTTTAACTATGTGTTGGAGGTGGGTGTAGATTTCTAAAACTGTTTGTTTTGTAATTTGGATAATCAATAAAGATATTTAGCTTACACCGGCCTGTCCTCTCTGATGAACTGCTGTTGGGTTTTCCCTGCCTTTTTGTATGCTTAATTTCTAATTCAGAGGACTACTACCCCTTGATGCCTGAGCCTATTGTGGTATCGAATTAAGGTTGACGGTGTAAACAGGTCTTTTAATCGGGTGGGCAGTATACAAGCCCATTTTTCTATCCCGTTTTGATCTGTGCTAAATTGGATGAGTCATTGGTCCCCTTCTTTTTGTTTTGTCTCTATTGGAGATCTAAACCTGCTTGTCTGCTTTCGCAAGCTGCATGAGGACAGCCCAGAAACTTTTGCAGGATACTGCCTCCATAAGCTCTGGGGACATAGGTCAAACATAGCTCATCAAACCTGTATTATGCATGTTTGTTCCTTAATCAAAGTTTAATGCAAAGTATTATTTCACACCCTTGTTTGAAAAAGTGATAGCTTAAGGGTAGCCCCGAGGATGGTGAACTCTAACTCATACGTCCATAACAGATTCTGACAATGGGGCTAGACGGCGCTGAGGTCCTGGGGTAAGGGGAGACCCTTGCCCTGTACACACTAGCCGTTACAGGCAATAGGGGCTCTCGCATACAGGGCAGTTTTTTCCACTGGGCACGCTGGGCAGTAGCCCGGGGGCCCCTATTCTCTGGAGGGCCCCATCCAGGGCCGATCCTCAGTGCTGCAATTTTCTGCTTAAGTTGACTGACTACACTGGTTGCTCACTTGCTAGAATCACTGGCCGCCCGGCGTCTAGCTAGCAATCAGTGACGTCAGTCAGAGGCCGCGGCTGCCCCAGCATTCATAGCACACTGCAGCTGCCCCAGCTGCTAGTGACCAAACTCCGCCCACCTCTGCCATGTTCTTCAGACAGCGTGGAGAGGGAGCAGAGCGGAAAGATGGCCCTTGATAGCTGGCACTTCCTTGCTGCTGTGAGTGACACACTGTACTGCACCAGGCGGCGGCCTCAAGTAAGTCTAACACTGTCTACCTAAGTACGTTCAAGTTGTGCATCACACACAGCCACTGTCTGTGCCCCTCAAAAGCTGCCACTGTGCCCAAACACAGCCTCTGTGCCCATCAAAGCTGCCAATGTGCCCATCAAACGCAGCCACTGTGCCCATCAAAGCTGCCACTGTGCCCATCAAAGCTGCCACTGTGCCCATCAAAAGCTGCCACTGTGCCCATCAAACTCGTGTTATATTGTCCAAACATTGTGTTAATGTTTAAACACTGATTTTGTTGGAAGAAATATAGCTTTTTTGATCATTTGCATTTTTATTCTCGTGCGTGATTGTGTAGACAGGGCCCCAGTGCACTGTATTGCCCGGGGGCCTATAATGCACTTAAGATGACCCTGATCGCATAGGGTGGAGATATAGCAGTGGCGGAACTATAGGGGTCGCTGAAGTCGCACCTGCGACTGGGTCCTGCCATTATGCCGCTGTGGGGGGCCCAAGACCCGGCTTCTCCCCCTGCACCTCTGGCTTGCCGTTTAGAATGCAGTGGGGGGAGGTGGGAGGCAGCGATCGGCAGCTCTATTGTGCCTGTGGGCGGTGGGATCTCCCTGGAGCTTGTAGTTCTCTCTTCCTGAGTGTCAGTGTATACAGTGGAGAGAAGAGGGGAGGGGCCCCTGACCCGGGCAGGTATCAGTTTCACTTTCAGTGAGTCGCTCTGCTTGTACACTGCTGCTGATACATGCCCGGGTCAGAGGCCCCTCCCCTCTCCACTGTAGAAGAACAACAAGCCTCATGGAGATCCCCCTGCCTGTGGACACCATAGAGCTGCCGATCGCCGCCTCCCACCTCCACCAGCCAAGTACATGGGGAACCTCTTGAAGGAGGGGGGGGCAGCTGTCTGGGGACCCTGATGTAGAGAGGGGCTTTCTGGGGACATTAATGTAAGGAAGGGGCCCTCTGGGGTCCCTGATGTAAGGAGGGGCTCTCTGGGGACCCTGATGTAAGGAGGGGCTCTTTGGGGTCCCTGATGTAAGGAAGGGGCCCTCTGGGGTCCCTGATGTAAGGAGAGGCTCTCTGGGGACCCTGATGTATGGGGGGCTCTCTGGGGACCCTAATGTATGGGTGGGCTCTCTGGGGACCCTGATGTATGGGGGGGGCTCTCTGGGGACCTTGATGTAAGGAGGGGCTCTCTGGGGACCCTGATGTAAGGAGGGGCTCTCTGGGGACCCTGATGTTAGGGGGACTCTCTGGGGACCCTGATGTAAGGAAAGGGGTCTCTTGGGACACCGATGTAAGAAAAGGGGTCTCTGGGGACACTGATGTAAGGAAAGGGGTCTCTGGGTGCACTGATGTAAGGAAAGAGATCTCTGGGGACACTGATGTAAGGAAAGGGGTCTCTGGGGACCCTGATGTAAGGGAGGCTCTCTGGGGACCCTAATGTAGGGGGTCTCTATCCTTCCAGTATATGAGAAAGCTAAGCAAAAGGGCCGTACAAGCCCAGAGGACCCTCCGCCACTAACAGACCTGTCCAGGGGATTGGCAGGAAAGCTGCAGGTATCGGAGGAGGGGAGGAGTCTGCAGAGCCAATCCAACAGATCCATCCATTACCTTGAGGGCAAGTGAGCGCTCCCCCCCTACACCAAGTGGATTACTTGGACCGCGCCAGGCTGGAGACGCTGGACACAACAACGGAGTTGGACGACTTTACTTCACGGTCCCTACGGAGGGCTAAATCTGCTTGTTCGTAAGACCTTGCTATAAGGGAGGTCCACCGATCGTGGTAAGGGTCCATCTTTAGCACTGTTTTGGAGTCACTTCAACAGAGAGTCACCACTTTATACTCCTTTCCTTTCCCTTCACTTATATGGGTCACGGAAGGACGAAGCGTGGATGTGTCTCCCTATCTGCATGAAGCTGATACTTATTTATGGGACCTTTTTTTTGCCTTTTTGCCTTTTTTAAAGTGGAGTTCCACACAAAAATGGAACTTCCGCTTTTCGGAACCCTCCCCCCTCCGGTGTCACATTTGGCACCTTTCAGGGGGGAGAGGGGTGCAGATACCTGTCAAAGACAGGTATTTGCACCCACTTCCGGCATAGACTTCCATGGGAGTCTATGCTTCTTCCTGTCCCGGCCGCGCTGTCTGCTGGGAACACACAGCTCCCAGCAGAGAGCGGGGACCACTAGGGACGCGCAGCGCGACTCGCGCATGCGCAGTAGGGAACCGGGAAGTGAAGCCGCAACGCTTCACTTCCTGATTCCCTCACCTAGGATGGCGGCGGCAGCTGCCGACATCGCTGGACCCCGGGACAGGTAAGTGGCAATGTATTAAAAGTCAGCAGCTGCAGTATTTGTAGCTGCTGGCTTTTAATATTTTTTTTTTTTGGCGGTGTGGGTGAACCCCCGCTTTAATTTACGGACTCACATCACTATTTTTATTGTTTTTCACCACTAATGAAGTTCACTCTGTCTAGTATTAGTTTGATGTGACCATACATTCAGTATATGGTATATTTGTAATGTTCATACAGTTGCATACCATTGCACAATTCTTTATGATATTTATTTTGGATTACACCATCATGCACGTATATTTATATTTTTTAATCCATTAATGTCACTAATTCTTGCATACAAGCTGTAAGCGCACTTATTTTGACTTTTGGTCTCTCTGGGAACCCTGATGTAAGTGGGGCTCTCTGGGTACCCTGATGTAAGGGGAGGCTCTCTAGGGACCCTAATGTAGGGGGGGCTCTCTGGGGACCCTGATGTAAGGAGGGCTCCCTGGGGACCCTGATGTAAGGGGGGTTCTCTGGGGACCCTGATGTAAGGGGAGGCTCTCTGGGGACCCTGATGTAAGGGGAGGCTCTCTGGGGACCCTGATGTAAGGGGAGGATCTCTGGGGATCCTAATGTAGGGGGAGGCTCTATGGGGACCCTTATGTAAGGGTAAGCTTTCTAGGGACCCTAATGTAGGGGGAGGCTCTCTGGGGACCTTGATGTTAAGGGGAGCTCTCTGGGGACCCTGATGTAAGGAGGGCTCTCTGGGGACCCTGATGTAAGGGGGGTTCTCTGGGGACCCTGATGTGGGGGGGGGGCTTTCTGGGGACATTAATGTAAGGAAGGGGTCCTCTGAGGACACTAATGTAGGGGGGGGCTCTCTGGGGACACTGATGTAAGGGAGGCTCTCTGAGGACCCTAATGTAAGCGGGAGGCTCTCTGGGGACCCTGATGTAAGGGGAGGCTCTCTGGGGACCCTGATGTAAGGAGGGGCTCTCTGGGGACCCTGATGTAAGGAGGGGCTCTCTGGGGACCCTGATGTAAGGAGGGGCTCTCTGGGGACCCTGATGTAAGGAGGGGCTCTCTGGGGACCCTGATGTTAGGGGGCTCTCTGGGGACCCCGATGTAAGGAAAGGGGTCTCTGGGGACCCTGATGTAAGGAAAGGGGTCTCTGGGGACCCTGATGTAAGGAAAGGGGTCTCTGGGGACCCTGACGTAAGGAGGGGACTCTCTGGGGACCCTGATGTAGGGGGGCTCTCTGGGGACTCTGATGTAAGGGAGGGTCTCTGGGGACCCTAATGTAGGGGGGCTCTCTGGGGACCCTGATGTAAGTGGGGCTCTCTGGGTACCCTGATGTATAGGGGGATCCCTAAGGACACTGATGTAAGGAGGGAGGCTCTCTGGGGACCCTAATTTAGGGGGAGGCTCTCTAAAGACCCTGATGTAAGGGGAGGCTCTCTGGGGACCCTGATGTAAGGGGAGGCTCTCTAGGGACCCTAATGTAGGGGGGGGGCTCTCTGGGGACCCTGATGTAAGGAGGGCTCCCTGGGGACCCTGATGTAAGGGGGGTCCTCTGGGGACCCTGATGAAAGGGGAGGCTCTCTGGGGACCCTAATGTAAGGGGAGGATCTCTGGGGACCCTAATGTAAGGGGAGGATCTCTGGGGACCCTAATGTGGGGGAGGCTCTCTGGGGACCCTTATGTAAGGGTAAGCTTTCTAGGGACCCTAATGTAGGGGGAGGCTCTCTGGGGACCCTGATGTAAGGAGGGGCTCTCTGGGGACCTTGATGTTAAGGGGAGCTCTCTGGGGACCCTGATGTAATGAGGGGGGCTCTGAGGACCCTAATATAAGTAGGGAGGCTCTCTTGGGACCCTGATGTAAGAGGAGGCTCTCTGGGGACCCTGATGTAAGGGGGGGCTCTCTGGGACCCTGATGTAAGGAGGGGCTCCCTGGGAACCCTGATGTAAGTGGGGCTCTCTGGGTACCCTGATGTAAGGGGGGGATCCCTGGAGACCCTGATGTAAGGAGGGAGGCTCTCTGGGGACCCTAATATAGGGGGAGGCTCCCTAAGGACCCTGATGTAAGGGGGGGCTCTCTGGGGACCCTGATGTAGGTGGTGGATCCCTGGGGACCCTGATGTAAGTGGGGGATCCGCATTCAGATATGTAACAATATATATATATATATATATATATATATATATATATATATATATATATATATATATATATATATATATATATATATATATATATATACACACACACACACACACATATATATTATATACATGTGTATGCCCGCCAAAGTGTATGACTTTTCTTACTTAGCTGCTATGGGCTCTAGCCCAAGATCTTTTGTAGAGCTAGCAACGCCCCTGGTGGGGGCCCTTCATGGTTTCTTGCACCGGGGCCCTGAAGATTCTAGTTACACCTCTGAGATATAGGGTTGTGTATACCTCTTTATGCAAGATATTACAGTAATTAAACATCTCCTAGATGCGTGAGGGACGCGGGGGTGCCTGACACCTGGATACACAGAGGAGCTTGGTGGTCCGGGGCTCGGGGACCCTGACGGTCTGAATGGGTCAACATGGAGGCAGTTGTATTGCCAAAATGCTTAAAGGTTAAAAATGTTACATAGTATTAGTTTGCAATGTTATCTTTTTTTTTTATTCGGTTTACTTGCAGGTAACATTGTCCTGCAAGACAACATGTTAATACAAGGTGCTACTCCTGACCCGTCAGGGTTCTCTGGGGGGAGATGGGGCCAGGGGGGGACCCCCCCCATTCAGCATGGGGGTCCCACGTGGTTACACTCCACTCAGCGAAGCCGAGGTTTATCATGAAACTTTAGACTCGCTCTCTTGGATCTCTGGATGGCAGGAAGTGTACATATTCCTGTTTAGGTACTAGGTTTATCCCCCACCTCAAGGAGGCAGGTATCCCCCTTGAAACTTGCCGGAATAGCCTCACATGACCTTTGCTTATCACCTTTGCCCGTATTAGGTAACTCAGCTAGACTGGTATTACCTCCGGTTCCTTTTGGTGAGCCCCACTCTGGGGAAAGCTTGCTAGTATAAAGGTTAGGCCTCTCTTGGGTTACTGACAAACCCCGAGTGATTTTCCAAAGTGGGCCAAACCCTTACCCCTGTTTTCTTTCTTCCTCTTTAACTCCCCTTTTCCTCTCTTTTTCTATTTCTATCTTCTCTATCTCTCTCCTTAACCCGGCTCTTTATTCCCTATCCTTCTTTCCCCTTGTACAGAAAACCAGGGGGGGGGGGGGTGGCACTGACAAACACTTTTAATTACTAAACATGGCTTCTGCGGTGCAGACACTGGCTCCTCTATCTCTCAAGGTCTATTCCTTGAACGCCAAGGGTCTTAACATCCCGGAGCAGCGTAGCAGCATTCTTGCTGAGGCTTACTGTCACAGAGCCAAAGTGATATATCTGCAAGAAACCCACTTTAAATCAGGCTCTACTCCTCGCCTGTCTAATAGCCGATTGCTGGAGGTCTACCATGCGACCTGTCCTGATTCTAAAACGAAAGGGGGGTCTTGCTAAATCATTCCCATTCCACCTTACTGACAAAGTTATTGACCCAGAAGGCAGATTTCTCTTTCTAAAAGGCACTTAAAATCGGCCGGTGACCATGGCGAATATTTATTGCTCCAACTCTAGACAGGTAACCTTCCTTAAAGAGGATCTCCTACAGCTCACCATGTCTCAGTCGGGCCTCTTGATACTGGGGGGGAGACTTCAATATGGCCTTAGATCCACTCCTTGATACCTCCACAGGTACCTCCTCACTCACATTTTCTGCATTACACCAGGTCAAGCTCACTCTTGCCTCACTTACACTTCACGACACCTGGCGAACGCTATATCCTCAGGGGAAAGATTACACGTTTTTATCGCCCCCACATAACCGCTACTCAAGGTTGGATTACCTGTTTATTTGCCAGACAGACTTGACTTTTCTACAGGACGCGACCATAGAGAGTATGTTTCTCTCTGACCATCGCTGACCTTGCAGTTCCCTCAAAGGGAAATGACTACCAGGACTTGTTAACTTACTCTAGAAACGAAGACATTGCTAGTCAATTTCACCTCTTCTATAGTAAGCTATATAACCTTAAGTTACATGAGCACAGACCAATTTTGGAGGAAGCGCGCTCTGACCTCATAAGGGACTTCTTGAGGAAATACAGCCCCCGAGCGCTTGATACGAATGACTGGCAGGCCTTGGAGGTTCCACTGTCATTGGAGGAGTGGGAGGAGGCTTTGAAGGCTATGAAGCCCGGCAAAAGCCCGGGGCCAGATGGCCTTCCGGCACAATACTATAAGAGTTTTGCTGATCTCTTAGCGCCGACATTTCTGAAGGCTTTCAACACCCTCTCCCGCTCTCCTTGTGAGTCGGATAGACTATTAGAGGCTTACATCTCAGTTATACCAATAAAGACCCCACTGATGTAGCTAACTAACCCATTTCCCTTTTGAATGTAGATGTTAAATTGTTTGCCAAGATCCTGGCTACTCGCTTGTCCTACCATGTACCTGCCTGGGGGGGCCTGGATCAGGTTGGTTTTGTCCCTGGGAGAGAAGCCAGGGACAACACCATTAAGGCCCTCAGTTTACATCATTGGCTTACTTCAACCAACAGAGAGGGCTGCTTCATGGCCATGGATGCAGAGAAGGCATTCGACTGGGATTACATGGGTGCGGTCCTGGAAGCCCTGGGCCTGGAAGAGGCATGCGGGCTTTTATTGGAGCACTCTATGCCAATCCCAGGGTGAGAGTCCGAGTGAATGGCCACCTGTCAGACGCCTTCCCCATCCATAACGGGACTAGGCAGGGATGTCCCCTTTCTCCCTTGCTATATATTCTTACCTTGGAACCCCTCCTCCGATGCATCCGCACAAATCCAGACATAAAAGGCATAGAGGTACGTCTGCGGGAGTATAAGATTGCCGCCTTTGCGGATGATATTTTGCTCTTTCTTGCATCCCCGCTGACATCCCTGCCTAATCTAATGCCAGTATTAGAACAGTCCAAAGCAATCTCGAATCTGAAAATTAACCTTTCAAAGTCTTATGCGCTAAACTTCTCCCTGCCCCCCAAGACGGTACAGTTCTGTCCAGTGAACTTTCCATTTCGCTGGAAAACAGACACTATTAAATTTCTAGGTATCCAACTCCCTAGCAAGCTTAATGATCTGTATGAAAAGAACTTTCTCTCGGAACTGAAGCTTATTCAGCAGGTCCTTCATAGATGGGAAGCACTCACCATCTCCTGGTTCGGCAGGGCCTCGATTTTAAAGATGACGGTACTCCCCCGCTTACTGTACAAACTACAGACCATCCCAATCCGTCTGCCGCTCTCCTTCTTCATGGCGTATAAACGCATGTGCAGAACCTTAATTTGGGGAGCTAAGACGGCACAAGTGGGATGTGTAAAGTTAGTATTACCAAAGTCAGGGGGTGGAATCGGACTCCCAGACCTCCAGAGGTACTACTGGGCAATCCACTTAACCTGGGTAGTGGATTGTAGGCTCCATTCTAAGAGTTGGGTCCTTCTAGAAAAACTGATTTCAGGTACTGAACTCCACAAAATCCCCTGGCTCTCAAAGAAACATGTACCGGCTAGTGTCCATTCACGCCCACTTGTTGGAGCGACCCTACAGGCCTTCGAAAGGGCATGTAAAGTACACTCACTCATTTACGTATTGTGCGATCACCCCTGTCAAGGGAAATCCAGACTCCCCCCCCCCCCCCCCCCCGCATGGAGGGGGCCTTTTTATCAGCAGAATGGCCTTATGCAGAAATGCAGGCTAAACACTTCTTTTTCAGAGGAAGGTTTCTCTGACAAGGTGAACTGGCATCATTATCCAACACAAAATCTTTCCCCATCTGGGCTTATATCCAATTGAAACATTTTCTGGACAGTCCTACAAAGAGAGAACTTTACGAAAACTCCTACTCCCCTGGAATCACTATGCTCCAGTTCCTCTCCACAGAGTCATTTAATCTCAGGGCTTTACGCTACAATGTTTGGAGAGCCTTATACCTGCCTAAGATCGGGGCATGCCTCTTGGGAGACTGAGTTGTACACGGTGATTGATGAAACCTCTTGGGATCGAGTACATTTATACATTCATAATGCTCCCTGAACGTCCACACCCAGGAAAACGGTTACAAGATTGAAACCGGGTAGTATAGAACACCAGAACGAATTCATAAATTTATCCTGACAGTCTTGGATCAATGCTGGAGATGTGAACAGGGCCTAGGCACGTTCCTCCACATTTGGTGGACGTGCCCATTGATTCAGCTGTATTGACGGAAAGTGCATGAAGTGGCTACTGAGATATCCTCGCTTCCATTGGAATTCTCACCAGCTCAATACCTTCTTCACATTTCCGAAATTTCACGTAAAAACTACTATATGTCAATAGCTATGCATATGATCAACGCAGCTAGGCTGTGTCTCCCAGTTCACTGGAGGTCCAAGTCACCCCCCATCCATGAAGGAATGGGTAACATGGGTTAACCAGATAGCAGCTATGGAGCTGATTTGCACCGCACAGGACAGAATAACATACTTTACAGAGACATGGACACCCTGGCTCAATTTTCGAGGTTCGCAACACTGCCAAGACATAATCCGGGATAACCCTTGAAAGGAGCTTTAAAAGTTGCAACATCTTTCACAGCAATTGGGGCATATTGGGGAGGGTAGCAGGTGGTTAAGCCCATCCCCTCCCCAATTGTGCTCTTCTCAGTGCACCCCTCCCACCCCCCCTTTATTTCCCTGTCCCCCCTCTCTGCTCGTTTCTCTTCCCTTCTCCCTCTTTTCTTTCCTCTCCCCTTTTTTCTGTTTTCTTTCCTTATTTCCTAATTTACTCAACAAAATGCTTTATAAGCGAGGACCGACTTAGAAGTCGGACGCTTTCCCATTACTTACTAGAGTTATAGTACCTACAGAACAGATAGTGATTACTTATAAGTGAAGTCTCTCATCCCATCGGAAAACATGCAGACGTGTAGGATACTATGAAACATCCCCTTAAATGAGAGTATGTCCTAGCACTCCATGTCCCTGTGTCTGACGGTTTAGCTGATATACGAGGAGACAACATACGCTGGTTCCTGCTTGCCTAAACCTTAAACTTCATGTACCATGCTGATTGGAACGCTGTACTTTCACCTTGGTTATATGTGATAAGGTGCTATCTGTATAATATGTGAAAATTTCAATTTCAATAAAAACCTTTGTGGAAAAAAAAAAATAGCCAGCAAGGCTAGCTGACAAGCAGGAAATGAAGACCAGGTGAGTCACTGTGGAATGAAGAGTACTGGCAATTAACCGATAGCTGAGCACAGAGCTCTGAGATGGAAGGGCTGAGCCCAGCCCTGACAGTACCCCCCTCCTCAACGACCCCTCCTCAGAGGAGGACCACCAGGTTTGAGGGGAAAACATCTATGGAAAGCATGAAGGAGGAAAGGAGGATGTAAGTCCGAGGATGAGATCCAAGAGCGTTCCTCCGGACCATACCCTTTCCAATGAACCAGGTACTGTATGCGCCCATGGAACATATGGGAATCAATGATAGATTGTATTTCATATTCCTCATGGTTCTCAACCTGAACTGGGTGAGGACGTGGTACCGAGGTGGTAAAGCGGTTGCATACCAAAGGTTTTAATAAGGAGATATGAAATACATTAGAAATATGCATATTAGAAGGAAGGTCTAAATCGTAAGCCACTGGGTTGATCCTACGGAAAATACGGAAAGGCCCAATAAACCATGGTACCAGTTTCAGTGAGGGATTACAGAGTTGGAGGTTGCGAGATGACAGTCAGACCCTTTCCTAGGCATCCTTGGTCAGTATGGAGTATGTACATGTCATTGGCACGTCGCAAGGACTCTTGGACCTGTACCCAAGTGGAATAAAGACCACGGAGATGCTCCTCCAACACAGGAATACTATGAGGAACAAATGAGTCAGGCAACATGGATGGTTGGAAACCATATCTCACCATGAATGGAGACAATGGAGAAGCGGTATTGACGGCACTATTGGGAGCAAACTCCAACCAAGGTAAGAGGTCTGACCAGTTATGGTGGTCAGAAATGTTACTGGCTACCCCTGTCCGTGATGATAACCTTGGGTAGCCCATGTAAGTGAAAGATCTCCTGAGCAAAAATGTTATCCAGTTCTTTGGATGTGGGCAACTTCTTGAGTAGAATACAATGAGACATTTTCGAAAACCGGTCAATTACCATAAGGATAACTGTGTTGCCCTGAGAGTTGGGTAACGCCACAATAAAATTCATAGGCAGGTGGGTCAAAGGCTTCTCGCCATTGGGTATAGGTTGTAGGAGGCCCACTGGAAGGTGTTGTGATGTCTTACTCTGAGCACTCATGGAACAAGCAGCTACGAAGGTGGCTACATCAGCGCGTAGACTGGGCCACCAGAATTGTTGGGAAATAGCCCAAATTAGTTAATTCTTCCCTGGGTGGCCAGCAGCCTTGGGAGAAAGGTAAGTCTGGAGCACAGCGGTGCGGAGACTCTCAGAGACAAAGCAGCAGTCACACGGTTTCTCAGGAGGAGAAAGAATAGGGCCTGGAGATAGATGTGCAACATAGTCGGAAGGCCGGACATGACTGGGTTGGCAGGATAGGTGGAGTAAAGCAGGGGTTAAAAAGTTAGTGGTGGTCAAGCTAGGTTTCCCTCCTGATTGGAGAAAGCAAGGGTGGGGCAGGGTGGGGCCAGTGGAGTAGTAAGGGGGTGGCTCTGATTCCCTAGAGTCAGTCAGAGCAAGGACAGAGTGAGGAAGCAGCTTCTCTTTGCTGCTTGGTTCGTTTACAGTGAGGAGGGAGCAAGATCGGTGACCTTGAAGGGATGCTCAAGCGGACTGGTGCAGCAGCGGTGGCTAATGGCCCTCAATGGCTGCAAGGGCATCTCTCAGGGATGCTGCAGGGGTCTGGGCAGGAACCTGCAACTCCTGCCCCAGATCACCCACATGCTAGGAGGTCCAGGCCTCCGGAGCGCCTTAGCACTTAATCGACCCCCAAGGTCTGCCGCCATGTTAGAAGCCCCACATGAATCCCTTCAACTCCGGTGACTAAGAGGCAGCCTTCCTCGGTAGCTGTGGGGGCTGGGAGGAATCCTCATCCAAGGCTGGACCCGGTTGGGAGCTTTATGTCTACCAGCCGCTCCACTGCCCAACCTGCTGCTAATCGGGACCATGCAACCGACTCTGTGGGCCCTTTGCATCAGCCAGGGACAGAATGACACAGATCCTGTGGCAGGAGGCTGTTCTTCCACTCTGCTAGGTGCCACTGCGGTGGAGGAGCAATCGGGGGGGGAACTGTCATCATCAGAAGAGGAGGAGGAGGAGGTACCTGTGGTTAATCCGCCGTTGCTGGGATCTGGATCAGTTGTGCGGAGGGACCTCCAGGGCAACCTGGTAAGTCCTTATGTGTGTCTGATGTCTTGTCATCTTTCCCTTCTGGTAATGAGTCTGTTGGGTTGCCTGTACAGTCTAGTGGGTCTCATGTTTGTTCCCCAGGGTTATTAGTGCCCAGTGGGTGAGGGAGGAGCCTTGGGGATGGTATGCATAGGCTAAATTTGGCTACAAGTGCGGGACAGGAGGGGTTAATGTCTTTGGTGCTCCACAACCTATTGTTCGGTTTTAAAGCAGTTTTATTGTGGCATGAGCCTGGTTTGGCGGCTGCACCCACGGGGTCTCCTGAGGGGGCGTGGTCAGCGGCGTAAGGGTGACCGGTTTCGGTTGGCAGTTCTACAGTTTAAATGGAAAAACGGAATAAAAACTGCGCTAAATCATATAGAAAGAACACTCAAATGTGAAAATTAGGAAAATAATTATAATAGACCCAAAACAAATATACTATAAATGTGAAAAGCAGCAATTCTAATTATATGACACCCATATATTACTCAAATATAGAAACATAAGAATCGCGCTAAATTAAAAAATGAACACTAAATGAATAAAAATAAAAGATCGTTACAAAAACAGGTGATAGATAAACTTAATCGCATGTGAAAATAGATTAGATATAATATATGATAAAGTCTCTGTGAATGGTGGCATTAAATACTATCCACCCGTGCAAAATACACAAGTCCACATAAAACGATCTTGATCCACCACCAGTATAGAAGGGGTTACTCCTTACCAAAAAGCCATGATCCCCCACCACAGAGGATCATAGCAAGCAAAACAGCTGTGACTTGGCTGTATTGGCATCAATACTGGTCTGCTGGGTCTTCGGATCATCGCATGGTGTAGACCGACTCATATAAGGAGTATACCATGTAACAAAGATATAAGACTCCGATAGTGTATAACCTTTTTTAAAATTTATTATGTCGCATAAAAAACACTTACAATAGACGCTTCAAAAGATGAGCCTTAGGTCCGGTATGTCGGCCGTACAGACTCGGACAGACCCGTCCTACTGGAGATACGAGCAATGACTGGAGGTGACATCAGAGCGTTGTCCTGCTCCGCCCTACACATTTCGTAATAAGATTACGTCATCCAGGGGCACGGGCGGCGCACTGCGTCACCTCCCTAAGTACCATAACAACGTAACCAAGCCTCGCTTTGAGCCACGGTCCACCAATAGACTAACTACAACCTCTGGAATGGACCGCAAGGCCAGGAAACAATTGACTCTGCATAGAATTAAAATTCAATTAGTAATTAAATGATACATTTGCTGAAAACGAAAAAAAACAACTTACATATCACAAAAATCACATACGAACGTCACCAATCCATATGAATAGAGATCGGATAAACCACTAATAAGAACGCATCTGCTGAGAATGAAGCCGGAAACCTAAAAATTCTCCATCCTGGTAACACTCACAGAGATTGGATGGACTGACATATAGTGGGTCAATAAGCACCAGATAAAAATAAAGTGCTCATTATCCAATGATGAACAATAACTATCCATCCTATCCGTGATCTACAGCCGAGATAACGGTGAAGATAAATAAAAAATGCTGGGTTAAAAAATTAGAAATTAGAACACTTAATTACTGCCGCCCCGCCCGTGACAGGTATGTAAATAATCCCGACCACAGATCAGATTGGAACCCTCTGTGGTAAAAGATAAAACTGACCATTCAGTTAATTCCGGATGGACAATATTACCCACCAATCAAATAAATCTAAAGATCTAAAAACTAAAAATGATATGGCCGGTTTAAAGAAACCGGAAGTTGGATGAATCTAACACTGGGGCTACTAATATGATAATGAATACTGACATCTAGTGGATCATTATTAAAGTGCACCACAGAAAAAACTATAAATCAAAAATCAAAAATAAATAGAATACTGCCTTAAATTTAGGATAAGAGTAAACGTAAAAATAAAGATAAATGTTGAAAAAAGGAAAAATATGCACTTAAATTATAAATCGATGTTAAAAAATTGGCATAATGCCAAATCTAATAACTGACCGGAACTATCAGTATCTGACGGTCTCACACAGCAATACTATTACATTTGTTTTAAAGAGAGGAACACCCATCCTTAGGTGTACAAATGGAAGAAGTGAATCCAATAAATATAAAAATTGGTTGGAATACAATATAAATTACAATTAGACCATGATGGACAGAGGCTCACAGCAAAGGCCCAAAAAAGCATATTAAACATCATATATTGGGTGATGCTCAAGAATTGTTGATAAATGCGTTTACGTCTGTATCTACATTGAGTCCAAACGGGACATATGTTCTAAGTCTATGTATCCAAGACATTTCACATTTGGATATCTCTCTGACTAATGAACTACCTCTCCAATGAGGTCTGTATTTATCTATCCCTATATAGAGAGTGTTGGAGGGGTTTCTATTATGTACCTCATCATAATGTCTTGACACTGGGTGTTTGTCAAAACCCCTTCTGATGTTATTTACATGCTCAATTAGTCTGACTTTAAGAACCCTTTTAGTCCTCCCCACATACTGTAATCCACAGGGACACTGTATGAGGTGGACCACACCTTCAGATGAGCAGGTTATAAATGGTTCTACCTCATAGGTCCGTGAAGTACTAGTGGAGGTGAATTGACAGATTTTTCTATCCCTGCACCTATTGAGGGAACAGACCTGACATTTCTTACACTTATGATAACCCGTAAGGTTGTGAAAAAAATTTCTATTGATGTTGGGTGGGTCTTGAACCGTAGGGGCAATCCTATTGCCCAGAGAGGACGCTCCCTTAAACACAACCTGAGGATTCCTTGGTAAGATCATGCCGAGGACTTGATCACTGGTCAAAATATGCCAGTGTTTCTTGATCAAATTCTTGACACTCCGGTGTTGTATTGAAAAAGTAGTGATGAATGGCAAAGAGAATTGAGTATTGTCTCCACACCGTTGACTGTCCTCCAAGAACGACGCCCTATCCTTATCATGTATTGTCTTCAATGACCTAGACAACACCCCTTGATCATACCCTTTTTCTATGAATCTACTGGTTAAAGTGGTAGCCTGGCTGTCAAAGGTTTCAACCTCAGTGCAATTGCACCTAAGGCGTGCATATTGACCCTGACAAAACGGTCTTAACCAGGGTTCATAGTGACAACTATCTAAAGGGATATAAGAATTCTTGTCCGTCGGCTTGAAGTATGTAGATGTCACCAATCTGTCACCCTTAACTGTAATCTTCAGATCGAGAAAATTAATTTCTTCCAGGCTGGCCTCAAAACTCAACTTGATACCTCTGTTGTTATCATTGAGGAAAGACATGAAGCTTTGAAGTTCAACTTCACTGCCATCCCATAGGAGGAGGATGTCGTCAATATACCTAGCCCAAAGGACCAATTCGGGTCTACCCTGGGCTTTGACGTCGTCCGCCTCCTACTTGGCCATAAATAAGTTGGCCAAGCTGGGAGCATATTTGGCCCCGATTGCCACACCCCTATCCTGGGTATTAAAATTGATGGTCAAACCAGAAGTAGTTGTGACTGGCGGCATATTCTAATAATTCCATAATAAAACTAATCTGGGATGGAACAAGGCCAGATTCTCTGGTCAAAAATAATCTAACCGCCTCCAAACCCAGGGTATGGGGGATAATGGTATAAAGGGAGGTCACATCAGCTGTCACCAGCCATAAACCCTTCTTTGGGATAATGTTAGATAGCATATTGATGACTTGCTTTGTATCTTTAATAAACGAGGGGACATTCTGAACTAAAGTTTTTTTCCATATTTCTGTTTGACATCTACTAACTGCTGCTTGGTTTATCTGCTCAACTCATTACTGATCATATCAGTATGGATATTTTTGAATTTAGAGCTCAGAGAGTTGTTGATACTACAGGTGTCTTTGGTTCTCTACCCCCATTGATTCAGGGGTTAGTGGTCTGTTCATTCGTCTAAAGAACCTAACAGTGTCAGAGCTACACACCCAATGGGACATAGCTTACCTAGAAACTTATATCAGAGAAGCTATGGTTCCTAGGAGTTTAAGGTGGGAAGTTTGCCCCCAAAAAGGAGACTCAGATTTGAAAGGGTGGTATAAATATTTTAATGACTCCGGAATCAGTCTTTTACGGTTTCTTACTTAGAGGAAAAGTGAAAAACTGGCTCGTTTGGATGAAGAAATAAAAAAGGTTAAGGAGAAATTAGCACCTACCAACAACAGTGAGGAGTACAAGGAATGCTCCAAGACTTTACTCAAAACATTAGAGAAAGAGGAGGGGGACCAAAAGATCAACACGTTCTTACATCAAAGACACCCGGGATGTCATTAATCTGCTTTCCAATCTGAAACCACGGGCAGGGACTAGACTCGTAATGGCAGATGTTACCTTCCTATACAAAATTATTCCTCACCAGTTGGGTCTGGATGCCATTTTTTTTTATTTGAATCAGTCTTCCAACCTCCCTCATGAACAAATTGAATTCATCATGGTTTTGTTAGAGTACGCAGCCACCCATAACTTTTTTTGGTTGGATGGGCATTATTACCGCCAAGATAAAGGGGTGGCTATGGGGCAAAATATGCCCCTAGTTTGGCAAATTTGTTTATGGCCAAGTGGGAGGAGGATGTTGTCTATGCCCAGCCAAGGCCTCAGCTGAGCTTGTGGGTCCGTTACATAGACGACATCCTCCTCCTGCGGGATGGCAGCAATTCCGACCTTTCTGATATTATACATTCCCTTAGCAGTAATGATAGGGGTATTCACCTTAATTACGAGGCCAGTTTAGAACAGATTCATTTCTTGGACTTTACGATCTCTGTCTGTAATAACAATTTTGTTACCTCTACGTATTTCAAGCCAACAGACAGAAATTCATTTATCCCCAGTGATAGTTGCCACCACTCCTCGTGGCTCAGGTCTGTACCTAAGAGCCAGTTTCTTAGATTAAAGTGGAACTGTACCGATGCTAGTACCTTCCAGGCTCAGGAACATATTTTGACACAGAGGTTTGAAGCTAAGGGATAGGCTCCTGATTTCTTGGCTAGTACCTTGGATCAGGTCAACAATGTAGATCGCAAGGATCTACTGGTTGAGAAGGCTGATGGTCCAGCTGATGCTTCTTATCACTGTCCTTTTATTACCAACTTCTCCTGTCAACATTCCAGGGTTAAACATATAATCAACAAGCATTAGCACATTCTGAAGAACGACAGGATGTTAGCACCTATCCTACCAGACAAACCCCAAGTAGGGTTTAGGGGTGCACCGTCCCTTAAGGATAAACTGGCACCGAATATCCTGAGTCCCCCTATCATCCGACCTGTTTTTTTCTCTGTATTAACCGGATATTATCAGTGTAGGAGGTACCAGGTTTGCTCACTTAACGGTTGTAGGACCAGGAGGACTGTCAGCTTTGTCTCCACTTGCGCCTCCAAATCCTTTGTCATAGAGCCTTTTATTACTTGCTCCACATCGGGAGTCGTGTACATGCTGCAGTGTCCATGTGGCCTACAGTACGTGGGCAGGACTAAGCGACCTTTACTGGTGCGATTAAACAAACATATGAAGAGGGTTTACTAAGCACTCTGTATCCAAGCATTATCTAACGACACACAATAGAGATCCATCTAACACCATTTTTTTGAGTATTGATAAATTTAGACCTCATTGGAGGGGTAGCAGTTTAGTTAGAAGCATCTCAAGGCTAGAGATGTCTTGGGTTCATAAGATTAAGAGCTATACCCCTTTGGCCTCAATATTGAGGTCGATGTCAATTCTTTTATTGACGACTCCTAGGGCTGTAATTTTAAAACTATTTTTCTTAGTTTCAACCACTTCCTGTATCGGTTATAATCTGGATTTATCTGCATATCTTGTACTAATTTTTTAAATAATTTTTTTACTGATTACCTCTACATATGCCTTGTTTTTATTACAATATACATTTAAGGTGACTTTTGTGGAAATGTATTTCCAGAAATAATGTGAAGTTGTATCCGTACCTCTAAATGTCATTTTTACTTGTTTACTGTATGGTACTTCTGATATGGCACCCCTGATGTAAACCCCTTTTCCTTATACTGCCCTTTGTGGTTTTTGTATGTTTTGGTTTATGGAGAACTGTGGGGCGCCCCCCTATCAAGGGTGGATGTTGATTTATCTCCCCTTTTTCTTTTGAGCTTTTTTGAGTTTTTTTAGTTAGTTTATCTTCACATTTCTATGTATTTTTTAGTTTTTGGAGAAACTATACCATATGGCTATCTTTGCGCCCGTTTATTTGGTTGTATTTTTTAATTTTAATTTTATTTTTTAATGTTTTTTTTAAATTTGTTTATGGGTTAATTTGTTACCATCTATATTACCATTATATACTTTTGGATTCATAGGTGTTTGTTTGTATGTCCATACACCAGAGTTTGTGAGCACTTTTGTCGTTCTACTCTGGTTTTATCATACAAGTGTTCAGACACCTTTTGCCCATAGTTCCTTCTCTTGAGTGGGATGGCGCCTTGTGGTTTTCCCCTTGGGATCCATACCGAGGCTTGGTTAGGTGTTTTGTTACTTAAGCAGTGCATCAGAACACCGCTCGTATCCCGTGACCACGTCCGATAGTGACGAAACGACGTAGGGAGGAGGAGCTGCGTTCTGACGTCACCGCTGTACGATCAGTCCCGAGAGGTACGAGCTGTGTAGGAGCTTGTAATCCTATTTCGCTTATTAATGCTTGCCTATTTGTAAGTGTTCAATTGGCTTTTTTTATACCACAATAAATGTATGGTTTTACGCTATGTGAGGCTTTTTAATTTTTCATGGTGAATATTACGTCTACCATACTGATCTGTTCACGGATTGTCTACTTTGGTGCTGAGGAATACGGTGCTTGCCATTGAGATCCCAGGCTTGGGTTGAAGCCGTCTGCTCAGGACGGTCCCCTGTAATAAGGGACCATAGACTTCCGGTAAGCGGCAGTCCTTTTGTGGTGGAGGAATTGTTCACCTGTCACTCTAGTGTGGACTTCACGGCACTTTACTCATTTATATATCTTTTTGGGTCACTATTAGTTTTTTATGGACTTTCACTTATATTCTGTTTTTTCATTTGATATAGACTGATTTCCTTTCCACTATAGAGTAACTATGTTTGAAACATTTAGCTCGTTTGTGAATTGGGTTATTAGGGATGTTTCAGGTATGTCTTCTATTCTCTATTATTTGGATGACTTTTTAGCGATTGGTCCCCCTGGAGATTTGACTTGTGTGACGTTGTTGGCTAAGTTACAGAACATGTTCTCCTCATTTGGGGTGCCCTTGGCACTGGATAAAACGGAGGGTCCTTGTACTGAATTGACTTTTCTGGGCATTGTTATTGATACTATGGCTATGGAATGTCCTCTTGACAAGCTGGCTGATTTGCGAGGGACCATTGTAGGGGCGTTGGGTTGTAAAAAACCCAACTTCGGGCTTTACAGTCTCTGCTTGGGAAATTGAATTGCCGTATAATACCAATGGGGTGGGTGTTTTGTCGCCGGTTGGTTGCTGCCATGGCCGGGGTTATGTCCCCTCACCATTACATTAGGTTTGACCAGAGACCATCGTGATGATCTGAAGGTGTAGGAGATGTTCTTGGCAACATTCAATGTTCACTCATAGTGGTTGGATTCGCCTGTCTAACTTTGATCTGGAATTGTATACTGACATGGCGGGCTTGGATGGATTTGCAGCTTACTTTTGGAAAAAGTGGAGTGCTGGGGGTGGCCGAATTTGTGGAGAGGGTTGGATTTTTTACGTAATCTTGTATTGCTGGAATGGTTCCCCATTGTATTGGTGGTGGAATTATGGGGTTTGAAATGTCGGAATAAGCGAGTAAAATTGAATTGTGACAATTTGGGGGTAGTTCAGGCCATTAATAGCATTACTTCTTCTTCTCCACCAGTTATTCGCTTGCTTAGACATCTGGTGTTACGGTGTTTGCAACTTAATTCTTTTTTGTATGCTGTTCACGTGCCGGGGGTTACTAATACTGTGGCTGATGATCTTGATTCCAGTGGGACAAGTTCTGTCTGGTAGCACCGGAAGCGGAGCAGCGCGGAATCCCCTGCCCCAGGCATTTGTGGACCATCGCATTGCCACAGTAGCTGGTTTGATTCGCAATTCAGTAAGTAATTCCATGTGGTCTGCGTACAAAAAAGTTTGGTTGGCTTGGCATGGTTTGGTAAGTTTTGCAGGGGGATGTTTTCAGGACAACGACAGCCTACATATTTTGCTTTACTCTATAGTGGTTAACTTTGAGGAAGGGGTTTCAGTGTCTTCCCTGAACCGCAAGCTGGCTGGTTTAGCATTTTTGTTTAAGATATCTGGGTTTTCTGACGTTACCAAACAATTTTTGGTTAAACAGGCCGTGAAGGGGTATAGGAAGGGTAGACGGGTTCCTGATTCAAGACGCCCTGTCTCCTTTGCAATCCTAGGGCGGATTTTGGAACAGCTGCCTCTGGTCTGCTCCTCTTCTTATGAAGCAGTGCTTTTTAAAACGGCATTTGTTCTGACTTTTTTGGGGCTTTGCGCATAGGTGAGTTGGTGAGTGCCTCCAGGCAAAGTCTGGGAGCTTTGGCGCTGGGTGATGTGTTGGTGCAAGAGGATAGGATTCAAATATGGATCCGGAAGTCAAACACTGATCAGTTGGGACACGGGTTCAGGTCGAATTGGGCAGGGTTCCTCAAGCTGTGGCTTGTCCAGTGCCTAAGGTGTGCGAGTGGTTATATGCTCCGCCTATGGGCACTAAGCATTTCCTGAAACATGCAGATGGCTCTGCATTATCAAGATATCAGTTCACAGCAATCTTTCGCAAATGCTTGTCGTCGGCTGGCTTCCAGGCGGGGGAGTATTCGTCTCATTCCTTTAGAATTGGTGCCGCTACTGAAGAGGCACTTTGGGGTTTGAGTGAGCAAGCTCTTAAGGGCATCAGTCACTGGGAGTCCCAGCATTTCCGCTTGTATATTCGTCCTCACCTGTTACAAACATGAGTGGATAGCATTGGGGGATTTGGTGTGTTTTCAGGATGGTGAGATGGGGGACATGGAGTTCCTATTGTTGTATTGTGTGTGTCTGTCTTAAATGTATGTCTGGTGGTGTGATAGTATGTGCAGTTGCTGTGCAAGTTTCACTTATCTTAGCTTTCAGGCTCATCGGAATGCTTGGTCTGGATCCTTGGGTACTCATATGTCTTTTGGGGTGCCAAGAGGGCATATGTCAGACCGGAGGGCCGACAGTTGGGTCTTTTAAGGGTGCGGTGGATTGGTATACTGGGAATGTTGTGGTCTCGGGTTCTGCCTGAGGTTCACCGATATGCCAGGCTCGATAGGCCCCCTGATGTGCTCCTGTTACATGCTGGGGGGAATGATTTGGGGATGCGCGCTTCAAGGGAATTGGTCAGGGACATATAGTTTGACTTCTTGAGGCTGAGGTCCTTGTTGCCTGATACCATGCTAATGTGCTCGGACATTATGACCAGGAAAATTGGTGCCTGGCCTGTTCCGAGTATAGAATAAATAAAACAAGGATCAAGGTCAATAAGGCAGTGGCCAGGTTCTTTGTCAGGAATGGAGGCATAGCGGTTCGCCATTTTTGAGCTAGAGCAAGACATTGGGTTGTATCTCAGGGCTGATGGAGTTCATCTGACCGCCGTTGGTAGAGACATGTGGTCTTTAGGCCTTCAGGATGGCATACAGCATGCCATGAGGGTGTGGAGTGCCACCCAGGCATAAGGTTTCATGCTTGGGTGTTTCTGGCAGTGGTCTCAAGGTCTTAGAAGGCAGTGACGGGTTAAAGTTTGGATAAGGAGGGGTGGGGACCATCTCAGGTATGGGTGTACCTACCTGGGTAAATTGAGCCAGTAATGGTTTGAATGAGTTATTTGGCTGTATCACTGGTATGTTAGTAGTAGTCCTTGAGCTGGTGTACTTGCGGCTGAGGGCCTGGAAGTCTATTTTTATGTTGATATAGACTTTAATAAACTTAGTTACTGTACTGAGATTGGGTTATTAATGTTTCCGATATGTAAATGAAGAAAAGTATATATTTTGTGAATAAAGTTGTATTTTATTTGTTTAATAAAAAAAGGTTGCTATGGATTCTAAAACCCACAAAAGGAAAACTGTGGTCGTCTTTTGTTTATCGGGTGTTATATGGATTGGTTTGGGGTAAAAGGTATAAGCAGCCGTAATATCTGCAAATACTGGTACAAACCGATCGGGAAGTATTACAGGAACTGACTCCATCTTGGAAGCGGAGGAAAACTGTTGCGACAAAGCATCTTAGTACCGGGTAAAAATGAGACTAGGTAATTGAAGCTTGACAAGAAAAGAGCCCATCACGCACTTCTGGGAGAGAGGCGTTCAGCTTCAGACAAGAATTTTAGATTCTTATGGTCAGTCAGAATAAGAATCGGCACAGTGGTACCTTCGAGGAGATACCTCCACTCGTTAAGGGCTAAAATGATCGCTAACAACTCTCTGTCCCCAGTCTCATATTTGCATTCCACAGGAAACAATTTTATTGAAAAGTAGCCACAAGAATGCATAGCGCTCTCAGAGTTAGGATGTTGAAACAGTAGGGCACCAACTCCAGTCTCCGATGTATCAACCTCAAGGATTAAAGGTACTGTAGGATCAGGATGTACCAACACAGTAGCAGAAACAAAGGCAGCCTTGAGACTTTCAAAGGCATTAATGGAATCTGGAGACCAATTCTGTGGGTTACCGTCCTTTTTGGTCATATCAGTCAGGGGTTTGACCAGAGACAAGAATTACGAATAGACTTCGATAATAATTGGCAAAGCCAAGAAAATGTTGCAATGGACGTACACCCATGGGTGGGGGCCACTGTAGTACTGACAAAAGTTTCTCTGGGTTCATCGAAAAACCAGCACTGTGAAATGAATTTAACCTGTTCACGATGAAACTTGCACTTCTGCAATTTACAATATAGGTTATTATCTCTCAGCCTCTGAAGCACACGGCAGACATCTGTGTGGTGGCTCTCTAGGGACTTGGAAAATATGAGGATATTGTCGAGATAAACCACCACATAACCACCACATAAAAGATATTCTCCTGCACTGGTGCCGAGGGCCTTAGTAAGGGTGGTAGTATTTCTTGATGGTGTATATATATATATATATATATATATATATATATATATATATATATATATATATATATACATACATACATACATACATACATACATACATACATACATATATATATATATACATATATATATATATATATATGGTGATCATGCATGGCCTGCTGCCTATGCCGACTAGGGGAGGTCCAAAATGTTATGTAAGGAAGGAAAAGGAAGGCGTGTGGCCTAATGCATGAATCATTTAAAAAATGAGTTTTTACAGTGAAATACTGTGTATTCCTGCATGTGAATAAAAAGCAATGTTACACACTTGGTAGATAGATATGGGGTGATATCCACACAAGGGATACTCAAATAATAGGCTAACACGTTTCAAGGGTTTTCCTCTTCATCAGAGCCTTAGAGAGCCAAATCTAATCTGTGTTTTAAAATATATAATAATGGATAGAGGAGGCTGGGTGAGTAGTGTAACACTACTTAGGAGGTATAACTTTGCGGGCGGATTGTAATTCACTGTAGAGATTACCCTTCCGCATTACAGCGCTATGAATTAAACAAACACCAAACAAATATATTGCTATGCTTTTAACATTTGCATTAGAGTCTGCAATTCCACCTATCTACCAAGTGTGTAACATTGCTTTTTATTCACATGTACGCATATGTAGTATTTTACTGTATATACCCATTTTGTTTGTAATAAACTCCTTTTTTAAACGATTCATGCATTAGGCCACGCGCCTTCCTTTTCCTTCTTTACAAACCACCACACATAGCTGCAACAAATCTCAGAAGGACATAGTTGATAAATTCCTGGAAAACTGCCGGGGCATTGCAAAGACCAAACGGCATTACAAGGTATTAGTAATGGCCTGTTCTTGTATTAGGCGCAGTTTTCCATTCGTCACCCTCTTTGAGCCTCACAAAATCGTATGCCCCTCTCAGATCAAGCTTTGTAAAAACTGTTGCTCCCATGAGGCGGTCAAATAAATAACGCATTCTTAATCGTGAAGCGAATGAGGCCCCGAGAAACAAAAAAGGTCTCAGTTCACCATTCTTCTTTTTCACAAAAAAGAAACTAGCACCAGCAGGAGACGAGGATTTATGGACGAATTCTCGTGAAAGTGCGTCGGCAACATACTCCTCCATGGCTTTGTTCCCCCGAGACAGACAAAGGGTAAACCCGGCCACAAGGGGGTATAGCACCAGGTTGAAGGTCAATTGCGCAATCATATGACCGGTGTGGAGGCAAACTACCAGCCTGGTCTTTGTCAAAGCTAAATACGTGGTACTCCTCCGGCAGAGAGGAGAGTGAAGAGGTGCACAAGACCTTAGTGACGCTTTCTGAAAACATGTCTTCCTGCATTGTGGCGACCAGGAAAGAACTTCAGCCTGAAGCCAATCAAAAGAGGGGTTGTGCTTCTGTAACCAAGGATAACCAATAACCACTGGGAAATGAGGTGAGGAAATGACTTGGAATTGGATTATCTCTTGATGAAGAGCCCCTACGGCTCCCATGGTCAACGGAGCAATCTCATGAGTCACATGGGCAGGTTGTAGAGGTTTCCCATCAAAAGCCTCAATGGCAAGTGGAGTGGCACGAAGCTGCAATGGAATCGAGTGCTTAGACACAAAAGCACCATCTATGAAGGCCTGCAGCCCCAGAGTCGATTTTAGCCTGTATCTCGATGGATGACCAAGAAAGGGTAACCGCCAGCTATAAATGAAAGCGGTGGCAAGTTTTTTGAGATCACCTTGGTGTGTTTATTGGTCCAGAAACGCACCAGCACCTTTGCAGCCATGGTGCTATTTGCTGGGTGTCTGGTGTGCTTCTGTACCTTTAGGAAGGGATGGGCTGCCCTTCAGTCCACCTGCCAGCATTTATCCATCAGAATGCATGTGCCTCCACTGTGGGGACACTCATATTTTAGTGTTAGGACCACAGATATCAGGGTGCCGTGACGAGGCTCTGTGGCTTACGCATGCATTTGCAAATGCGTGCGGACTAAACCCCTGTTTTTAACGCGTACTGTTAGACAGGTCAATTTGGTTGTCTGCGAGTTGGTGGTAAGTAGGCTTTGGTTTTTTCCTGGGCATTCCCCAGGCTTTGTTTGCATCTGTTTGTAGCCCTCCAAAGCCGCTTACTGCGATAGCCAGCTATAAATGAAAACGGTGGCAAGTTTTTTGAGATCACCTTGGTGTGTTTATTGGTCCAGAAACGCACCAGCACCTTTGCAGCCATGGTGCTATTTGCTGGGTGTCTGGTGTGCTTCTGTACCTTTAAGAAGGGATGGGCTGCCCTTCAGTCCACCTGCCAGCATTTATCCATCAGAATGCATGTGCCTCCACTGTGGAGACACTCATATTTTAGTGTTAGGACCACAGATATCAGGGTGCCTGACGAGGCTCTGTGGCTTACGCATGCATTTGCAAATGCGTGCGGACTAAACCCCTGTTTTTAACGCGTACTGTTAGACAGGTCAATTTGGTTGTCTGCGAGTTGGTGGTAAGTAGGCTTTGGTTTTTTCCTGGGCATTCCCCAGGCTTTGTTTGCATCTGTTTGTAGCCCTCCAAAGCCGCTTACTGCGATAGCCAGCTATAAATGAAAGCGGTGGCAAGTTTTTTGAGATCACCTTGGTGTGTTTATTGGTCCAGAAACGCACCAGCACCTTTGCAGCCATGGTGCTATTTGCTGGGTGTCTGGTGTGCTTCTGTACCTTTAAGAAGGGATGGGCTGCCCTTCAGTCCACCTGCCAGCATTTATCCATCAGAATGCATGTGCCTCCACTGTGGGGACACTCATATTTTAGTGTTAGGACCACAGATATCAGGGTGCCGTGACGAGGCTCTGTGGCTTACGCATGCATTTGCAAATGCGTGCGGACTAAACCCCTGTTTTTAACGCGTACTGTTAGACAGGTCAATTTGGTTGTCTGCGAGTTGGTGGTAAGTAGGCTTTGGTTTTTTCCTGGGCATTCCCCAGGCTTTGTTTGTAACCGGAACAAGGGGCTTATCCTTCTGGATAACTGGGGACGTAACAACGCCACCTAAGGTCTGCCCCTTACAGGACCTCAGGTGCAAGCGTCCTCCTGGACGGGTAGGACAAGACTTCAGGAAGTGACCTGCCTGACCGCAATAAAGGCACAATCTCTCCCTCCTCATAAAGGCCCTCTCCTCCGCAGAGAGACGTGTGAAGCCCAACTGCATGGGTTCTACTTCACTGGCAGACTCGGTACCAGGAGACATGGGAGGTGAGGGAGGCAAGGGTGGGACTGCAAAGCTCTGAGCCAAACATAAAGGAAGGTCTCTCTCAGAGTCTGGAGCCAATGAGAATGGCAAACGTGATCAACTTCTCCAGCTCAGTGGGTATGTCTCGGGCTGCTATTTCATCTTTGATGGTATCCGAGAGACCATGAGAAAAAGCAGCCACGAGGGTCTCATTGTTCCAAGCAACCTCTGCTGCCAGAATACGGAATTCAATGGCATAATCGGCAACAGTTCTCATACTTTGTTTGATGGACATGAGGCTCTTGACAGCAGAAGTAGAATGTCAAATACCCTTTTAAAGGAAGCCACAAACTCTGGGTAACTCAGAACGACAGGGTTTTTCGTCTCCCATAGAGGGTTTGCCCAGGCCAAGGTTCTCTCAGAAAGCAAAAAAATCACAAAGCCTACTTTGCTTCTCTCTGTGGGAAATGCCTGGGGCAGCATCTCAAAGTATATCCCAACCTGGTTGAGAAACCCTCTGCATTGAACTGGATTGCCCCCAAGTCACTGGGGAAGCAGAGTGGAACCAGAAATATCTCTTACAGGGGGAACATTCGAGCCGGGTGCCCGCACAGAGACTGGAGCAGCAGCAGGGACGGCCTGCAACACAGGTTGTACCGGAACAGCCTCAGTGGGAGGATCCAGGTGAGAAGTGAGAATCAGGAGCGTCCGTAAAGCTATGGCAAACTGATCAATGCTGTGATCCTGCTCATCCAACCTGGAAAAAATATTACCAATAAGTGGATTGCCTGCATCTTCCGAGTTCATGGTCTTCGCCTACTGTCAGGAACCATGAATCAGACTGAGACAGAAGTGCAGTAAAAACAACACTTTTTAATAAAATGGTAAAAGGGTACAAACAGAGCAAACATAGTCAAAACATAGCCAGGGTTCGCTAACCAGAGCGGGTAGTCGGAACAAGCCAGTGGAACAGGAATCCAAAGATCAGCATAGTAGAGGCAGTAAACAGGATCACGAACCAAAAGGAAAGTCAGCCAGGCAGAAGTCTTTAACAGGAAAACACAGCAGAGAGTATCCAGATATGTTGAATAGCCAACAGGGCTAGCTGATGAGCAGGAAATGAAGACCAGGTGAGTCACTGTGGAATGAAGAGTACTGGCAATTAACCGTCAGCTGAGCACAGAGCTCTGAGAAAGAAGGGCTGTGCCCAGCCCTGACAGTAACATGTGACGTCAGAAGGGTGCGGGACCACCGGGTGACGTAACCATGTGGCCCCGCCCCTTGCCTATATAGGAGCTGTCAAAACAAAGAGAGCGCATATGGCGGGTTGCCTCTTAGGAGGCAAAGCGCTTTTTGACATTTTTCTATTTTGCGGATTGGCGAGAGCGGCGGGATTGACGATGGATGGACATTGAGGGACATTATTCACATGGGGAAGTCAGGATCTGGGTTCCCCCTTGTTTTTTTTTTTGAAAATTATGTTTATTCACAGTTTTGTAAAAACATACATACAAAACATAACATTCTTACAATCCCAACCCTCCCTCCCTTAACCTCCCCTCCCCTCAAACCCCTATCCCGTGCAGCGACCCTACCAGTTACAGAAACACATTTTTATATCATGGTGTCTGAGATAGTAACCTTATATTCGCATTGATTCAAATTTTACTGTAATATACACACAAAAGAGAAATCTTCTACCTAATCACGCCTATATTCAGTTGTTACCAAAATATTCCTCACTGCATAGTACCATTAGTCATTATGCTAGAGTCTCATTAGCATCAATCCAACACTGCCACACCTTCTCAAATTTTGTAGGACAGCCCCTGCTTAGATATGTAGCTTTATATAAAGGGAGAACCTTATTAATCATATCTTTCCAAAAGGGTACCGTTGGCGGCTCTGGCTTCTTCCAATAGCTTACTATGGTTTTACGTGCATAAAACAAAACAATAGAGATCAATGTTCTCTGAGCTCTCCGTGGTGCAATACCTTCCAGCAAGCCCAGCAGGCAAACTGACACTGTGAGAGGAACCGGTATCTTCAGCAAGGACTGGACCGTGCTAGTTACCCCGGTCCAGAACCCCCTGATCTCCTGACAATGCCAAAAAATGTGGTCAAAGTCTGCTGGGCTGTGCGCACACCGCCAGCACTCACCTGTACCGGTGCCATATATGCCCGCTAGCTTCGCCGGAGTATAATAAATCCTATGTAACAGCTTGAACTGGATAAGTCTGTCTCTAGTTGATACCAAAACTCCAAATGTGTGGTCCCACATATCATCCCAGTCATCTCTCCCAAAGTCCGGAACCAGCGCACTCCAGGTGTCTCTGCACTTATTAGGCATTTTTGGTGTGTCAACAAATAGCCCCTTGTATACTTCCGATAAGGGTTTCTTTAAATTTTCCTCACTCAATAATGATTCAATGGGAAGTGTACCCACGACCAAAGGATATGGTCCAAATTAACCAAAACTTAAACGCGTGGCTAAGCTGCAGGTAGCGGAAAAAGTACCAGTTAGGCAATTTGTGCCTGTCTTTCAGCTGGTTAAAAGTAAGAAGTTTGTTACCACCCACTATATGTTTCAATTGTTTTATACCAACTCTGGCCCATATGATTGGATCGGGAATTGTGTTCAAGTGCGGGAGTCTGGGATTGAACCACAGGGGAGTGTCTGGGGACCACACATCAGATGGAGAGTTCATCAACGCCCTCACTTTGACCCATGCCCGGATTGTTACTCGCATTGAGTTGGTCGGAGATGACATAGCCGATGTTTCTCTATACAGCAAAAATGAAAGGCTCTCAAAAGACCCCAAATGGGCTGCTTCAAGCACATTTGCCGCGTCCCCGTCATCCCGCATCAACCATCTTCTGGCCACAACCATTTGTCCGGCTATGAAATATTTAAATAGGTCTGGGAGAGCAAGCCCTCCCTGCCCCCAGGGCTCCTGTAGCGTCCTAAGGCCTATTCTGGGGTGTTTTTCGGACCAAATAAAGGACCCAAATAAACTGTTTATCTTTTTGAAAAACTTTGCCGGAACCCAGACTGGGGAGTTCCTGAGAAAATACAGGAAAACCGGAAGCACCTTCATTTTAATGAGGTTGACTTTCCCTATAAGCGAGAGTGGTAAGTGCTTCCATGCTTCCAATTGTACTTTAGTTTTTGCCAATGCCGGCATAAGATTCATTGAGATGTAGTCACTTACTTTGGGTGTTATATTAATGCCTAGGTATTTAAACTGTGTTACCCAGGTTATGGGGACCCTTTGTGTTGCCACTGCCCTTGCCCCAGGATCAATGGCCATCCCACTGGATTTCTCCCAGTTCACACACAACCCTGAGAATCTCGAAAATTCCTCCAGTATTTTAAATACTCCCTCCAGTGACAGACCTGGGTCTTGTAGGAAGCATGTCGTCCGCGTACAAAGCAGTACACTCGTGAATGCCCCCCACCCGTAATGCCTGCACATCCTGGGATTTACGAAGCGCTATAGCCAGCGGCTCTATTGCCAAAGCAAACAGGGACGGCGACAGGGGGCAACCCTGCCGCGTTCCCCTGCCCACCCCGAATGACTGCGAAACAGAGACTCCCAACTTAATTGCTGCCTTTGGTTTACTATAAAGTAGTGAAATCCATGTCCTAAATGTTGCCCCAAACCCCATGTGACGTAACACTGCTGACATATAGTGCCAATCCACAGAATCAAAGGCCTTAGCCATATCTAGGGACAAGACCACCCTAGTCCCTTTATTGACATGATCAATCTGCAGGTTTGTAAAAAGCCTGCGTAGGTTTGTGTCTGTGGATTTCTGTGGAATAAAGCCTGTTTGATCTATGGATACTAAGCTAGTGATTACTTTAGAGAGTCTGGTGGTCAGAATTTTGGTTAAGATCTTTAGGTCTTGGTTCAATAATGCTATGGGTCTATATGAAGAGCACTCCAGCAGATCCTTCCCTGGTTTAGGTAATAGGATGACCTGAGCCTCCAACAGTGACTCCGGCAGGATCTCATTTTCAAGACAGAAAAGATATAAATTTTTGAGTCGTGGAACTAAGGTCTCTATATTTGCCCTGTACCATTCAATACATAGACCGTCAGGCCCTGGTGATTTGTGCGGTGGGAATGATTTGATGGCAGTTTCGATCTCTTTTTCAGTGATCTCAGCCTCCAAGTCAGCTCTATCAGAATCTGTGAGCATAGGAATTTCTAGAGAAGTTAACAATGTTTCCAACTCCTGTGAGCTATAAGTAGGTATGGGAGTATATAAGGTTCTATAGTAGTCTACAAATGTTTCTAAAATGTCGTTGGGATCTGTAAGAAGATTACCGTGTTTGTTCCTAATACAAGGTATATTTGTCTGAAGTCTCTGCTCCGCAGTCAAAATGGCCAATAATTTCCCATTCTTGTCCCCTTTTTCAAAAATGGATTCCGCCCTCCTTGTCCAGGAAGTATGTGTCAACTCTGTGAAGTGCAACGCCAACACCCGTCGCGCCTCCAAGAGCTCCAAGTATGTGACCTCTGAATGATCTTTAGCATGTGTTGCTTCACGTGCCCTCTCTGCCTCCTGTAACTCTTGCGTTTTTTTATTAAAGTTTATCCTTGCTTGTTTGATGGCTGATATGTATTGCCCCCGCTTGCACGCCTTAAAGGCATCCCATACGATTGGCAAGGATGCTGAACCAATGTTGTCCTCCCAGTAACTAGAGACATAAGGTGTCACCTGTGCTGCCACTGACTCTACCTCTATCCAGCCGGGGTCCAGTCTCCAAGCTCCACCCCTAAGTCTGGAAGGCAGACTCATATGTACAGAGAGTGGTGTATGATCTGATAGGCCCCCGGCCAAATAGTTTGCACCCTTTATCAGCTGTAGCATGAGTGAATTAGCAAATGCTAAGTCTATCCTGGAAGACGACTTGTGTGTTTTAGATAGATATGAAAAACTCTTTGTAATTGGGTTCTTCCAGCGCCATGCCTCTGTCAGGGACGCCGTATCTGCTCATGTAGCCAAATCAATCGATGCCGCCCTAGATGCATTAGATGAATCCATCGCGGCACACAGAATTGCATTGAAATCCCCCGCTATCAGCAAGGGGAGATGCATAAAGGGGGCCAGCTTACCCAACAGATCATACAGTATCTGAACCTGAAAGGGAGGAGGGACATATACATTGACCAATACCATCCTGTGTGTAAAGAGATCAGCCACGATAATCAGATACCGACCTCCTGGGTCAGATATAACATTATGGATTGTGCATGGTAATGACTTGCTAATTAGAATAGCCACCCCTCTAGCATACGTAGAGTAAGTTGCATGGAGGGCACGCTGGATCCAGGGTCTGCGAAGCGACAGAATCCTGTTCCCATCTAGGTGCGTCTCCTGCAAAAACACTAATTGTGGTTTAAGTGGCTTCAGGTATTGAAACATCAGGGCCCTGCGGAATTTATCGTTGAGGCCTCTGACGTTCCAAGATACTATGTTAACCATAGACCCCGCCATATTTATAGATTATCACATCACACAAATTAGTATGTAGCATAACATTCCTTAGGCGCGACCAGGCTATGTCATCGCCCTGTCTGTGCATAAGTTTGGTACCATCTCCCAACACCCCACTTGGGTCGCTGCACGTTCCTGAAAAGAAAAAATAACTCATACCCTGCATAACCCCTTGCTGCGGTGAAAAACAAAAAACAACAAGAACTGTACACCGAGCATTTACCCGTAACTTGTTTCTGGTCATGTAGAAAGCGTGACCGTGAAAAAAGGTCAAAAACAACCTGAAAAACAAAATTAAAGAAAAACCTGAGTCCGTCAGTCTGGAAAAACTTCACGTTCATGTCTCTTGTGCTCCGTGTCTTCATGCCGGAGGCTGTATATTCCCCCCTCTTACACAGGTAGGAGTTTAAATACTATCAAGGCAGCGACAACTGCTGAAACCAATCAAAAGCGACAAAATACGTGGAGTAGATTGTGCAACATTTATCCCAGATTACAATAGGGATTGGCTCCGAATTTCCCCCCCCCTCCTTCCCACCCCTCCCTGCAAGAATGAAAAATGAAAAATGAGAAAAACAAAAAGGAAAAATGAGCGGAGTATGGAGGGGCCAAAAGCAGGAAGGCATTCAGAACCCCCTTTCTTGCAATATGTGAGATGGACAACAGGTGGTGTATGTTAAGGGAGCTCATCAAGTCATAGTCCATCGATCCAGTCGTTGGCCTCCATTGGGGTGTCAAAGAAATGAACCGAGCCTTTGTGCGGTACCCGCAACTTGCTGGGGTATAACATGCTATACTTGATATCCTTCTCTCTCAGCCTGCGTCTCACCTCGTTGAAGGATCTGCGACGTTTCTGCACCTCAGCCGAAAAATCCGGAAAAAGCATTACTTTGGTATTTTCATATGGCAGCTCTAGATGTTTCCGGGCCTCTGCTAATATCATATCTCTATCACGGAAATTTAAGAATCTCACCAGAAAAGGTCGGGGGTGTGTACCCTCTGGGCGGCGGCCGGTGGGGACTCTATGAGCCCTTTCAACAACATATGTTGGAGGCATGTCAGGCAGGCCCTGCAGGGTTTTGAACAGCGTTTCAGCAAATGTGGCAGGGCGCGTGCCCTCGGCTCCTTCCGGAAGGCCTACCACTCGGATATTATTGCGTCTTTGTCTGTTTTCGGCGTCGTCCACTTTATGAACCAGGGATCTCATTGCAGCATGTAGATCCGCTATCTGAGCAGCCTGCGACCCCTGCTGATCTTCCACCTCTCCGATCCTACTCTCTGCCTCTGTTAGCCGCCCTCTAATTTTATCTAGATCATGGCGGATTAGTGTACATTCTGATGCCATATGCTCCACCCGCACCATCAGCATGGTTTTAAAGCCTTCTATGGCTTCCAGGATGGGTTTCGTTATTGTGTCAGGTGCTGCGGCGATAAGATTATCGTGGAGCGACCCTTCTTGTTCCTCACCAGGAGATTGCATGGCTGCAGGCACTGTGCGCGGGCTCTGTCCCTGCTCCCGTCCGTGCTGAGCTCCGGACGCCTTGGGCAAGATGGCGCCGGGAGAGTCTGCGGCCCGCCCCTTCCCCGAGCGCTGTACTTTCGGGTCTTTCAGGGACTTACCCCGACCTTTCGAGGACATGACCAAGCTCCCAGCAATGTCCAGAGCCCCTCCGGAGGTGTTGTGCTGCGGTCCCGGTCTGTGACAGTGGGAGAAATAGATGTTTGAGACGGATGTGCACAGAGCCCTAGAGAGACACGTCTTTCCCGGCTCACATCCCGGCCACGCCCCCTCCTGGGTTCCCCCTTGTTAAAGGGGGCTTACAGATTCTGATAAGCCCCCACCTGAAGACCCGACAATCACAGCCCAGGGTTGTCAGGAAGAGGCCCTTGTCCCCATGGGGACAAGGTGCTTTGGGGTGGGGGTGGGGGGCACAGAGCCTCCCCTGCCCCAAAGCACCCACCCCCCATGTTGAGGGCATGTGGCCTTGTATGGCTCAGGAGGGTGGGGGGCGCTCAGTCACCCCTCCCTTTCCTGTCCTGCCAGGCTGCATGCTCAGATAAGGGTCTGGCATGGATTTGGGGGGACTCCACGTCGTTTTTTTTTTTTTTTTAATTTTGGCGTGGGGTTCCCCTTTAAATCCATACTGGACCTGAAGGGCCTGGTATGGACTGAGGGGACTCTACGCCATTTTTTTTTAAAATTTTTCTATTGCCAGGCAATTGCCGGCATTCTTTATCTTTATATTCATCTGTCAGTGGGGAAGGTTGTTAAAGTGGAGTTCCACTCACTTTTACAACTCATCAGCAACCCGCACTAAACTGTGCACTGTAAACAAATTGGATTTTTTTTTTTCTCAGCACCTACTGTATATCTGCTGTATTCATTTTTCACTTCCTCCTCCCTGGCCGTGGCCCATCGCATCATTTCCTGTTTGCAATGCCATCTGGGAAGGGGCGGCAACTTCATCTGACACTGCCGTTGCTATGGAAACCTGACCTGAAACCTATTACACTGCTTGTGCTGCACTGAGCATGTGCGAGATCTGCAAGGATGAGATCCAGGAAGAAATACAGTCTGGCTTCAGATGCCCACACTTAAGATGGCCACGGCCTGCTGTAAGTTTATAAAATAACAAACTACTGCTATAAACTAACAAAACAGACCTTAGTTTACAGACTAACTTTACTAGAATACATTAAGCTTGTGTATTATAGGGGTATTTTTATTTAAAAAGTATCATTTCGGCCGAAACACCACTTTAAGGACGTGGGCGGCCAGCTTCCAGGCCCGCTGCTTAACAACCATTCTTCATAATGAATTCTAAATCGGTTGATCACTTTTTGACCAATCCAAATTCTAATCGGCCTGAAGAATTGGAATTCATTAGAAAATTAATAAATGAGACAAATTTTAATGAAAACTAAACAAAATGAATTCCAAAACTAAAGTAAACGAATTCCATAAGGAAAAAAAAATAGTAGCATAACAAATCTATCCGAAACTAAACTAATTTTTTCGTTCTGCACATGTTTAAAAAAAAAAATTACAACTTCACAAAACTCGCCATACCTCCTACTAAAAATCTGGACTGTATACTTTCCAAAAAGGGGTAGCTGCACTGTCCTGGCATTTTAGGGCCTCACGAAATGAGGCAATCAGTACATCTGGATTGATCAATTTTTAAAATATGTATACCATAATTTGTAGACTCTATAACAGGGGTAGGCAACCTTGGCCCTCCAGCTGTTTTGAAACTGCAAGTCCCATGAGACATTGCAAGACCCTGACAATCACAGGCATGACTCCTAGAGGCAGAGGCTTGATGGGATTTGTAGTTTCACCACAGCTGGAGTGCCGAGGTTGCCTACCTCTGCTCTATAGCTTTCGCACAGACTAATATACACTGACTTTGATTATTTTTACCAAAGAAATGTAGCAGAATACATTTTGGCATAAATTTATGCAGAAAGATTATTTAACAGAAACGAATTAAACATTTTTTTGTCAAATTCTTCATACTTTTTTAAAATTATAAAAATATCACACGTCTGCCTTACACAGACTCATCATTGGATCTCACCTTCTTATCCAGCCATGTGCTCTAACTCCGTGCTTCCTCCCACAGTCCCATAGCATTGCCTTTGGAAGTCCCCTCCGTTACCTTCCGCTCCCTGCATTACTCCCGGCACCTCCCTCTGAGTTCACAGAAGCCAGAACTACAAAGAAGGCATCGGGTATCAATGCGCGCGGACAGTAGTGACTGTCCACGTGCATTGAGAACAACACTGGAAACAACTTTGGGCGGTATACATGTTGATTTGTGGCAAAATCCCTTGGGACCACCAAAATTTTCTCATGGACTATGGATCACTGGTTGGTGTCAGCTGTTATAAACTGTCCTAATCCAAGTGCAAGGGATAAATTGCTGGATGCTCACAAAGCTTAACAATTAGTGAATTTTGACCGGCATGTTTAGCTCTTAAGTGATGGAAATCCTTTACATTGCACCAGAACATTTACCACACTTTTAATAACTATTAAATAGAATTGAATGTCTTCAGTAAAGTTTCCATTGAGAAGGATGGAGATCAAAAGACATTTTTTGGTTTAAAGAAGAGCATGCAGGTTCCATTAAAGAGCTCACCGGAAGGATTCGGTATCATACATCCGACAGGCCCCTTTTCCTCCACAGAACTTTGTCCCCCATTTCAGGCAGGTTTTGTCTAATAGGGCTCCAAAATAAATAGGAGCAGGAATTCCAGCTGTAATAGGGAGACAAAACAATACAGATTACCAGAGCTGACTTCTGAGCCCGATCTAGGAAACAACCAATCATCTCTTCAAGGAATCAACCATAGCATTCATACCCACCCAGTGTTCTCACCAGTAACATATAGACTCCTATCCCCAGTGACTTAAGCTCTGGACTCACTGACCTGTAGCAAAGAAATTGAGATAGGTCAGTGCATTGTATACGCTGTACATTAGAAGGAAAGTGTGGGCACAGTTTATAGATGACCGCTGAACAGAATTGTCCTGTATGACTTGAAGTAGATTATTTTCTTATAAAAACTGAGTTTCTCTGTTAAAATATTGAATTCTAAAGTGCCAATATGCAGCCACCTAGGGGGCATATGGACTCACCAGAGGATGATGACAAAGTATGCAGATCCACCGATTGCAAATATAAAGGTGCTAAAGATCTGTATGATGATGTAGTTTACAAACATACTGGCGCAGTGGTCAGTGGGTGGACACACCCCCAGCCTGACGGACGAATTGGCTGATGGGAAACCCATAGATTCGATACACGAGCAGTTATGGTAAACCTACAAGGACACAAAGCAGATACAATTATAATAGAACCCTCTACACCTAAAGTAGAGGATTATGGGAGTGAAACTTACAACAGCCTTCCCTGCTCCTGAGGAAGATTTGCAACCAGCCAAACATGCTGACAGGTATGTTAGTTTATTCTCCCCACACACTGGATCCCACCGGCTGGTCGAACAGTGACACTCCGAGTTACAAGAAGAGAAAAGGCCACTCTCACCAAATGTATTCACTTTACTCCTGGAATGAAATGAGAAAACAATGTTGTTCTGATCACCATACAGTATATATTCATTATCTTACTGTTGCTTTAAATTGGTATCCATTACTGGCAGGAACTGTAGTATATTATTCTCACTTCCTGTCCAGCAGACATATTGCTTAAAGAGGAACTGCAACCTGCTCACATAATTTGTAATAAAAACATCTTTGCCATTCTGAAGCTTCCCTCCAACCACTTTGCATATTATTTAATATATACTGTGATTTTGTACTTGCCAAATATGCTGCAGAAATCTCCCTCTGGCTGAGTCTGGCTGCAATCATTTTAACTGTGGGCAGCTGAAGCTGCTGCCTGTCCACTTCCTGGATTTACACTCTCATTGGCCCTCTTATGACTCACCCCCCTCCCTTCCTGGCAAACTCTCACGAGAGTGGGAGAGAGGACTGTGCATGATGTCATAAGCCTAGGCTTGTTACCAGACAATAAACTGGAAGTGGGCTGTATAAGGTATTTACTTATTTAAGGTGTTTTACTATCCAAAGTAAAAACAACAAGGGCAGAGGATTTAGTAGATGGAAAGTTCAAAAAATGACTGAAGGTCCGCCTTAATACCTCCTGCAGTGAACAAGCATGGGAATATAGCCACTATCTCTTAAAACTGGCCTTGGAAGCATAAGTCTGTCAGTAGGTTGTCATTAGTAATTCATCTCCATTTTTATGTGTGTTTGGTAGTACTTTTCTGTTGGGAATTTCTTTCAACTAGGCCACATTTTATGTTAGCTAGTGCCTTATGCAGCGTACACACGATCGGAAATGCTGCCAGCAAAAAACCGATGAGAGCTTTTTGTCAGAAAATGCGACCGTGTGTATGCTTCACCAGTCTTTTGCAGGTGGAATTCCTGCCAGCAAAAGATTGAGAGCATGTTCTCTATTTTTCGGTCGGGAAAAGTTCCTATCCGAAAATGCGATCGTCTGTATGCAATTCCGACGCGCCAAAAAATCATGCATGCTCACAATCAAGTACGAGACGGAAGCGCTCGGTATGGTAAAACTACCATTCGTAATAGAGATGGCACATTCGTCACGCTGAAATGTTTTAAATAATTTAATGCAGCGCATTCTCTTCTTCTTTAGAATGCTAGAATAATGAAGTTGTTTTGCTGCTCATATTCACACAGAGTTCTCACAAACTGATTTCTTTATTATTTCTCGTGATCTCATGAATAATCTTTTTTGTTTTTAAAGCCAGATCTCCATAATAATGTTTATTATTGTATTTTTGAAATGTATCTGACTACTCACAAACAAACTGTCCTATTTGAAGAAAAACACATAGGCAAGTATTTTCATACAAGAAAATCTCCATTTATTCTGGCTCATAATAACAAAATAAGGAGGGAAGGCAACGCTGGAGAAACAGCTGGAATTTGCAAAGCCTTTGGCCCCCAGGTCAGACATCAATTCTGTGGCAAAAAATATTGGTAGCTTGAGAAGTCCATATATAAGGGAGCACAATCTGGTCCAGGACTCCCAGAGATCAGGAACAGCAGCAGATGACATGTATGTCCCCAGGCTGTGGTACTACAGCAGCCTACGTCTTCTGTCAGACCAGACTGAACCCAGGCAATCACTTTCTTCTCTTCACTGCAGCCTTCCCTCCACGCTTCCCTGCAGCCTTCCCTGCAGGCTGTGGCTCTGGAGGTGGACTTGTGGCAGGAGGAGGATAGGCGAGCATACATAAGTGGACATCATCGGTCACTTGCCCCCCTCAACCCCTTGTGAATGGCCTCAAAAAAAAATTTTTTCACAGTTGAGGCGTTGGCCCTCCTCCATTTTGTGCAAATTTGAGGCTAGATAGTAGCCATAGGCCTCTTCAGCGTCGAGGGGGGCTTTTAGGACCTCATTAGCCTCCTTAATGAGGACAAGTGCTGCCTCCTCCACATTCCTCCCTTTCCTGGGCCTTTTGTTTGAAAGGCGGAGGGGAGGGACCTGGGATTGGGTGAGGCTGGGCCCTGCCACCTCCTGGCTGACACTAACCCCCTGCCTCCTACTGTGTGCCACATTCCAGAGCCTCGTCCTGGCTGAGGTCTTCCTGTGTATGATATAGGGACATAGTTTTAGTTTTTGGTTCATCAATCTCACACAATTTTCAGCTCATGACTGTTGCAAATTGAATGTTAATAAATAGAAAAGACTATCATTCTGAGCCCAGCATTTTTCATTCTTGGCCCCCTACTGTCTATTGCAGGGGTCTCAAACTCAAATTGCCAGAGGGCCACATGACAAGTTTTCATATCCCATGGGGGCCGCATGCAAACTTTCAAAACTTCAAAAAACAATAAACCATACCAGCAATAATATACTATACCCAGCACTGATGTCAGCAAACACATTATTAACCCAGCACTGATGTCAGCAAACACATTATTAACCCCCAACACTGGTGTCAGCAAACACATTATTAACCCCCAACACTGGTGTCAGCAAACACATTATTAACCCCCAGCAATGATGTCAGCAAACACATTATTAACCCCCAACACTGGTGTCAGCAAACACATTATTAACCCCCAACACTGATGTCAGCAAACACATTATTAACCCCCAGCACTGATGTCAGCAAACACATTATTAACCCCCAGCACTGATGTCAGCAAACACATTATTAACCCCCAGCACTGGTGTCAGCAAAACGCATTATTAACCCCCAGCACTTGTGTCAGCAAAACGCATTATTAACCAAGCACTGGTGTCAGCAAATGCATTATTAACCCCCAACACTGGTGTCAGCAAACGCATTATTAACCCCCAACACTGGTGTCAGCAAAACGCATTATTAACCCAGCACTGTTGTCAGCAAACGCATTTTTAACCCCCAACACTGATGTCAGCAAACACATTATTAACCCCCAACACTGGTGTCAGCAAACGCATTATTAACCCCCAACACTGATGTCAGCAAACACATTATTAACCCCAGCACTGGTGTCAGAAAACTCATTATTAACCCCCAACACTGGTGTCAGCAAAACGCATTATTAACCCCCTGCACTGGTGTCAGCAAAACGCATTATTAACCCAGCACTGATGTCAGCAAATGCATTATTAACCCCCAACACTGGTGTCAGCAAACGCATTATTAACCCCCAACACTGGTGTCAGCAAAACGCATTTTTAACCCAGCACTGATGTCAGCAAATGCATTATTAACAGCAACACTGATGTCAGCAAACACATTATTAACCCCCAACACTGGTGTCAGCAAACGCATTATTAACCCCCAACACTGATGTCAGCAAACACATTATTAACCCCCAACACAAGTGTCAGCAAAACGCATTATTAACCCCCAGCACTGGTGTCAGCAAAACGCATTATTAAACGCAGCACTGGTGTCAGCAAACGCATGATTAAACGCAGCACTGGTGTCAGCAAACGCATTATTAACCCCCAGCACTGATGTCAGCAAACACATTATTAACCCCCAACACTGGTGTCAGCAAACGCATTATTAACCCCCAACACTGGTGTCAGCAAACGCATTATTAACCCCCAACACTGGTGTCAGCAAAACGCATTATTAACCCCCAGCACTGATGTCAGCAAAACGCATTATTAAACGCAGCACTGGTGTCAGCAAACGCATTATTAACCCCCATCACTGATGTCAGCAAACGCATTATTAACCCCCAACACTGGTGTCAGCGAACGCATTATTAACCCCCAACACTGGTGTCAGCAAACGCATTATTAACCCCCAACACTGGTGTCAGAAAAACGCATTATTAAACGCAGCACTGGTGTCAGCAAACGCATTATTAACCCCCAGCACTGGTGTCAGCAAAACGCATTATTAACCCAGCACTGGTGTCAGCAAACGCACTATTAACCCCCAGCACTGGTGTCAGCAAACGCAATTATTAACCCCCAGCACTGGTGTCAGCAAACACATTATTAACCCCCAGCACTGGTGTCAGCAGACACATTATTAACCCCCAACACTGATGTCAGCAAAATGCATTATTAACCCAGCACTGATGTCAGCAAACGCATTATTAACCCCCAACACTGGTGTCAGCAAAACGCATTATTAACCCCCAACACTGGTGTCAGCAAAACGCATTATTAACCCAGCACTGATGTCAGCAAATGCATTATTAACCCCCAACACTGGTGTCAGCAAACGCATTATTAACCCCCAACACTGGTGTCAGCAAAACGCATTATTAACCCAGCACTGTTGTCAGCAAACGCATTTTTAACCCCCAACACTGATGTCAGCAAACACATTATTAACCCCCAACACTGGTGTCAGCAAACGCATTATTAACCCCCAACACTGATGTCAGCAAACACATTATTAACCCCAGCACTGGTGTAAGCAAACTCATTATTAACCCCCAACACTGGTGTCAGCAAAACGCATTATTAACCCCCTGCACTGGTGTCAGCAAAACGCATTATTAACCCAGCACTGATGTCAGCAAATGCATTATTAACCCCCAACACTGGTGTCAGCAAACGCATTATTAACCCCCAACACTGGTGTCAGCAAAACGCATTTTTAACCCAGCACTGATGTCAGCAAATGCATTATTAACCCCCAACACTGATGTCAGCAAACACATTATTAACCCCCAACACTGGTGTCAGCAAACACATTATTAACCCCCAACACTGGTGTCAGCAAACACATTATTAACCCCCAACACTGGTGTCAGCAAAACGCATTATTAACCCCCAGCACTGGTGTCAGCAAAACGCATTATTAAACGCAGCACTGGTGTCAGCAAACGCATGATTAAACGCAGCACTGGTGTCAGCAAACGCATTATTAACCCCCAGCACTGATGTCAGCAAACGCATTATTAACCCCCAACACTGGTGTCAGCAAACGCATTATTAACCCCCAACACTGGTGTCAGCAAACGCATTATTAACCCCCAACACTGGTGTCAGAAAAACGCATTATTAAACGCAGCACTGGTGTCAGCAAACGCATTATTAACCCCCAGCACTGGTGTCAGCAAAACGCATTATTAACCCAGCACTGGTGTCAGCAAACGCATTATTAACCCCCAGCACTGGTGTCAGCAAACGCATTATTAACCCCCAGCACTGGTGTCAGCAAACACATTATTAACCCCCAGCACTGGTGTCAGCAGACACATTATTAACCCCCAACACTGATGTCAGCAAAATGCATTATTAACCCAGCACTGATGTCAGCAAACGCATTATTAACCCCCAACACTGATGTCATCAAACACATTATTAACCCCCAACACTGGTGTCAGCAAACGCATTATTAACCCCCAACACTTATGTCAGCAAACACATTATTAACCCCCAGCACTGGCGTCAGCAAACGCATTATTAACCCCCAACACTGGTGTCAGCAAAACGCATTAACCCCCAGCACTGGTGTCAGCAAAACGCATTATTAAACGCAGCACTGGTGTCAGCAAGCGCATTAATAACCCCCAGCACTGATGTCAGCAAACGCATTATTAACCCCCAACACTAGTGTCAGCAAACGCATTATTAACCCCCAACTCTGGTGTCAGCAAACGCATTATTAACCCCCAACACTGGTGTCAGCAAAACGCATTATTAAACGCAGCACTGGTGTCAGCAAACGCATTATTAAACGCAGCACTGGTGTCAGCAAACGCATTATTAAACGCAGCACTGGTGTCAGCAAACGCATTGTTAAACGCAGCACTGGTGTCAGCAAACGCATTATTAACCCCCAGCACTGATGTCAGCAAACGCATTATTAACCCCCAACACTGGTGTCAGCAAACGCATTATTAACCCCCAACACTGGTGTCAGCAAACGCATTATTAACCCACAGCACTGGTGTCAGCAAACGCATTATTAAATGCAGCACTGGTGTCAGCAAACGCATTATTAAACGCAGCACTGGTGTCAGAAAACGCATTATTAAACGCAGCACTGATGTCAGCAAATGCATTATTAACCCCCAGCACTGATGTCAGCATTATTAAACGCATTAGGCCAGCATTACCCCCCACACTCCATAAATACCCCCACACTCCATAAATACCCCCCACACTGTACAAATACCCCCCACACTCCATAAATACCCCCACAAATACCCCCCACACTCCATAAATACCCCCACACTGTACAAATACCCCCCACACTCCATAAATACCCCCCACACTCCATAAATACCCCCCACACTGTACAAATACCCCCCACACTGTACAAATACCCCCCACACTCCATAAATACCCCCACAAATACCCCCCACCCTCCATAAATACCCCCACAAATACCCCTTACAGTCCATAAATACCTCCCACACACAAATTTCTACCCCAGTCACCCCACTAAGGACTTGCCTCAGTTTGATGGCTCACTCACCTCTCCAGGACCCTGGATCCGGCGCTCCGAACGATCACCAGTGCCTAGGTGGGCGGGTTGATGGGCGGGGCGATGGGGGGATCCTTCCTCCGCTCTTTCCTCCGCTCCTTCCTTCGCTCTGTTCTCTCTCTGGGCTGCAGTAGCGTGCAGCAGAGAGGGCACAGAGACAGAGACGGAGACAAAGCTCTTCGGTGCCTCCCCCTCTGCAAACCCGTCCAGGCTCGGCAGGCCATTTATAACCAGTCCACGGGCCGCAAATGGCCCGCGGGCCGGTACTTTGAGACCACTGGTCTATTGATATGTAAAACACTTTTTGTTAAATCATACATTTGTTAGCAATAATAACATCTATTTAACAACACTAATTCTCCAACAAAAAATATGTTTAAAAATAATATACCTGGCTCCAGCTGGGCTTCTCAATTTCTTCCTGGATGGAAGGCCCGGGTTGGTCCTTGGAAGCCTCAGCTGAGGTTGAGGGAAGGGTGGATGGAAGGGTTGAGGGAAGGCTGGATGGAAGAGGGGTCGGAAGAGTCGAAAGTGATCTCCTGGCTTCCATCTGGTCTTCCAGAAACTGCATCTTGTTGTAGTACCACAGACTGGGTACATACACATCTTCTGCTGCTGCTCCTGACCTAAAGGACCTTCTGAAGCTCCTTCCTATATGTGCTTCTCAAGCTACCAATTTTCCTCTCCACAAAGTCGATGTCTGCGTTGGGGACCCGCGTCTTCACAAATTCTAGCAGTTTCTCCAGCGATTCCTTCCTAGCTGGTTTATTTCTATATAAGGGGTTTTTCACCTCCCACAAATTGCACATATCCCTGTATTTATCAATGAACTGGCCCATGAATTCCAGGTCTTTAAAATTGTTTCATTTTTGCTGCAAGACCAAACAAAATACAAAAACACTAATATCAAGCTAAACTCTCCTAATCTTATACCAATATAAGCCTCAATCTAGAATCAGTATACCTTTGTTATTACGTTTGTCGCTTCCTTACCTCCCTCTTCCGCACACAGAGCGTAGGTACGCCACATGCGCGTTAGCTTTATATGCACTGCGCATGCCTGAAACTCCGTCTGCGTCGCCCACTCCTGATGTTCGTTCTAGAATATTCCCCGCCCCGTCTCTTTCGGCGCGCAGTGGGAGATGAACATGGCGGAGACACAGCAGGTGCGTGATAATAGCAGGAACGAGTAGGAAAGCCCGGAGCAAGAAACTTCCCGATCCAGGAGGAGGAGATTTAAGGCTTTAAATATGGCCTTTGTAGAGATGGTGGAGATGGGCGACATATTAAAGAGGGCCGACTATGATGGGAAGTATGGACCGTACACCAACCCTAATGAGAGAAAGGCCAAGATCATGTCTAAAGTTGTGAAGAGTCTGCACAGGAAATTTGGGGAACGACGATCCAAGTCGGAGCAATTGAGGAAATGCTGGTCAGACCTGAAACTGAGGGAGCAGGATCAGTACAGAAGGATCAAGAAAGTGCTTCTAAAAAGTAAGTAGTTGTCATGTGTTCCGATTATTATTATTACTTGCATGCTGCTCCATGTGCTTTTCTTTACTATTGGACAGTTTAAAATGGTGACTTTCATGTTCATGGGCATAGTAATTGGTCGTAGTAAACATCGTTCGTTTGCCAACTAAATACAATGTTTTTACCAGATACAGGGTTAACTACATTTGGTCATGATAATTTGTATTAAAAGAAGTTTAGGACATGGTTGTCTAGATGTGTTTAAAACTAGAAGGAATTGCAAACTTGATTCAGTGTAATGTAAAGAGTCTCTTTAATATAGGTTTTCATCTGCAGTTTTGCATGTGCATTAACATGCACTTTTCAGGGGAACCTAGTGTATTCCTTGTTTATGCAATAAGATACATGCAAGGCTGTACAGTACGGTTTACCTTATGGAGTAAGGTAAATAAAGCTAAACTGCACAAAGTAGCAGTTTTAATTATGGCGAGACTGATCCTACAGCCAAACCAAAGCAGGGATAGAAGAGGCTGCTGCCTTGTGCTGCTGGAATGACTACAGTTTGAGAGGGAGCCTTTCCTGCCTCTGCACCAGCCCACTGTCTCTAGCACTCTACAGGACCTGGCTGTCACACAGCCTTGCAGAGTGGTTCCGCTGATGTAATCAGCAGGTCCCCTCTGTCAATGTTACATGTGCTCCGCTTGTATCAACAATGCTGACAAAGGCTCCAAATATACAGAGGACAGCGGACCGGTTGATCACAGTGAAAGCATTCTGTTCTTCATTAATTTATGAATGTGGTTGGGCAGCTGCATCCTTCATTCATAAAGTAGTGTTTTGTGTAAATTGTAAATAAAAATAAAGTAAAATAAAGGAAGTCGGGTTAGTTAATTGATAATTCGTTTTTACTACATCCTTCGTTCTCTTCCCTTTTTTTTTCTTTGCAATTTTTTGTTACCATCTCTTCGTAAATGTTTAAAGGGAGGATTCATTGTTTTTTGTACAGCTACTTTAAAATTCTTTGTAGCAAAAACATTATTTTGATACCCTTAATAAAGGGACTAATTGAAAAATAAAATTTGCGGTTTAGATGAATTATAAATGTTCCTATTTCCCGCATGTGACCGACCGCCTGGCACCCCGCCTGGGTGCCTCCACCAATATACAGCTTCCTCAAATGTCAGGACCCATAGTCAGTAGACAAGAGGCTACCGTGCAGTCCCCTCCAAAAGCTACATAGTTATATAGTAGGTGAGGTTGAAAAAAGACACAAGTCCATCAAGTCCAACCTATGTGTGTGATTATATGTCAGTATTACATTGTATATCCCTGTATGTTGTGGTCGTTCAGGTGCTTATCCAATAGTTTCTTGAAACTATTGATGCTCCCCGCTGAGACCACTGCCTGTGGAAGGGAATTCCACATCCTTGCCGCTCTTACAGTAAAGAACACTCGTAGTTCACATAGTTTAAAGTTAATCCTCTTTTCTTCTAAATTTTAATGAGTGGCCACAAGTCTTGTTAAACTCTCTTCTGCGAAAAGGTTTTATCCCTATTGTGGGGTCACCAGTATGGTATTTGTATATTGAAATCATATCCCCTCTCAAGCGTCTCTTCTTCAGAAAGAATAAGTTCAGTGCTTGCAACCTTTCCTCATAACTAATATCCACCAGACCCCTTATTAGCTTTGTTGCCCTTCTTTGTACTCGCTCCATTTCCAGTACATCCTTCCTGTGGACTGGTGCCCAGAACTGGACAGCATACTCTAGGTGCGGCCGGACCAGAGTCTTGTAGAGTGGGAGAATTATCGTTTTATCTCTAGAATGAATCCTCTTTTTAATGCATGCCAATATTCTGTTTGCTTTGTTAGCAGCAGCTTGGCATTGCATGCCATTGCTGAGCCTATCATCTACTAGAACCCCCAGGTCCTTTTCCATCCTAGATCCCCCCAGAGGTTCTCCCCCCAGTGTATAGACTGCATTCATATTTTTGCCACCCAAATGCATTATTTTACATTTTTCTACATTGAATCTCATTTGCCATGTAGTTGCCCACCCAATTAATTTGTTCAGATCTTTTTGCAAGGTTTCCACATCCTGCGGAGAAGTTATTGTCCTGCTTAGCTTAGTATTGTCCGCAAATACAGAGATTGAACTGTTTACCCCATCCTCCAGGTTGTTTATAAACAAATTAAACAGGATTGGTCCCAGCACAGAACCCTGGGGGACCCGCTACCCACCCCTGACCATTCTGAGTACTCCCCATTTATCACCCCCCTCTGAACTCGCCCTTGTAGCCAGTTTTCAATCCATGTACTCATCCTATGGTCCATGCCAATGGACCTTATTTTGTACAGTAAAGGTTTATGGGGAACTGTGTCAAATGCTTTTGCAAAATCCAGATACACCACGTCTACAGGCCTTCCTTTATCTAGATGGCAACTCACCTCCTCATAGAAGGTTAATAGATTGGTTTGGCAAGAATGATTCTTCATGAATCCATGCTGATTTCTGCTAATGATACAGTTCTCATTACTAAAATCTTGTATATAGTCCCTTATCATCCCCTCCAAGAGTTTACATACTATTGATGTTAGGCTAACTGATCTGTAATTCCCAGAGATGTATTTTGGGCCCTTTTTAAATATTGGTGCTACATTGGCTTTTCTCCAATCAGCTGGTACCATTTCAGTCAGTAGACTGTCAGTAAAAATTAGGAACAATGGTCTGGCAATTACTTGACTGAGTTCCCTAAGTACCCTCGGGTGCAAGCCATCTGGTCCTGGTGATTTATTAATGTTAAGTTTCCCAAGTCTAATTTTAATTCAGTTCTCTATTAACCATGGAGGTGCTTCCTGTGATATGTCATGAGGATAAACACTGGAGTTTTGGTTACTGAAGCCCCCCTGATTCCCTTGTGAAGACTGAGGAGAAGAATAAATTCAATACCTTTGCCATCTCCCCATCTTTTGTAACCAGATGCCCTTCATTCTTTATGGGGCCTTTTTTACTGTTTACATACTTAAAGAATTTCTTGGGATTTTTTTTGCTCTCCTCCGCTATGTGTCTTTCATGTTCTATCTTAGCCGTCCTTATTGCACCCTTACATTTCTTGTTGCATTCTTTATAAAGTCTGAATGCTGATGATAATCCCTCAACCTTGTATTTTTTGAAGACCTTCTCCTTTGCTTTTATATGCATTTTTACATTGGAGTTAAGCCATCCAGGACTTTTGTTCGCTCTTTTAAATTTATTACCCAATGGGATGCATTGGCTAATGCCCTTATTTAATTGCCCTTAAAGCAAACCCATCTCTCCTCCATGTTCTTTGTTTCTAAGATTTTATCCCAATTTATGCCTTCTAGCAAGGTTTGTAGTTTAGGGAAGTTGGCTTTTTTTAAATTCAGTGTCTTTGTATTCCCCTTATGTTTCCTATTTGTGTGATTTATACTTAAGCCAATTGACCTGTGATCGCTGTTACCTAAATTGCCCCATATTTCCACATCCGTTATCAGGTCTGTATTGTTGGTAATCAGGAGATCCAGTAACGCTTTATGTCTTAATGCTTAACGCTTTATGTGACAGACCCCTGTCCCGGTTGGGTCTGTCACATTTCTCGCTCATCAAAAGGTAGACTAACCAGGTCCAAGAGTTGTCATCGGTAGGTGTGGGGCAGAGGGCATGGTCCCTCTTTACCTTTCCAGGTATGCTGCTGGGGAGAGGGGCCGACTGTCCTGACTCTCTGGAGCCGTGAAGACATGGTAGGTGCTAGGCAGAGGCCAGCGGCACTCTGTCCTGTTGCCAGCGCCTCAGCTGGGGACCCAACATCCTCCACTCTGGCTGACTGTTGGTGAGTGAGGACGGCTTCCTCCGCTTCCAGACTGTGGATCTGCCGCTGGGGAGTGAGGATGGCTTCCTCCTCTCCCAGGTCCTTGAACTGCTGCTGCTGGGGAGATGAGACAGCTGCTCCATCTCCCGTATTCTCATCCAGCTTCTGGGAAGACATTTCTCTGGTACTGTCTCCCAGTTGAACAGATTCTTGCTGGGAAGGGAAGACTGTTTCCTCCGCTCTGGCTGACTGTTGGGGAGGGAGGACGGCTTCTTCTGCTCTTACACTGTGGATCTGCCGCTGGGTAGGGAGGACAATAACCTACTCTCCCTGACTGTGGAACGGCTGGGAGATGAGTCAGCTGCTCCATCTACTGCACCCTCAGCTGGCTGCTGCACAGATGCATTCTTCCATCCAAGCTCGTCCTGTGCAGGAACAGGCTTATCAAGGTCAGTCAACATTTGCTACATCCGCCATAAGAGCTCCACTTCCATAGTTGCAGGTGGAGGTGGACAAAGAACACTGTTACTCTCATTGCTGACCCTTCAGCTGGGATCTCAAAGCTGTTGGCCGGTACTTCCCAACAGTCCCAGGCAAAGGGAGCCCTGCCAAACTGCTGAGCAGAGTCTAGCAGCTGTCTGTAGGCGATCTCCAGCTCCCATTCCTGAATGGCTAGAACCTCCAACTGTTCTTGTGCCCAGAGCACTTTTGAGATGTTCAGCATCCGATCTCTATAATTTATGATTTCCTCCAAACTCTACTCCACATAGCTCCCGAAGTCAGGGTCCAGTACAACAGCCTCAAACTGCAGTAGCCAAAGACTTCCATCAGGCTGACGTCCACTGTCCAATGGCACACTTGGACTACATGCCAGTGGAGGGCTCTGTAGCTCTCAACCAGCAGCATCTCTGCTGGAACCAGCCTGCTTAACTCAGCTGTCCACTCCTTGTGCTGTTGTTCTCCCAATAACAGCACCCACACTTCATACCTTTCCTGCATGGGGGAGAATTTTTCCCTGGTGGCGCTGCTCGCAGTCTAGCACTACCTTCCAGAGTTGCTGGCGGACAGAATCATACCATTCCAGCAGGACCTATGCGGCAGTGTTAATTTCGTCAAATAAAATGACTAAAATATTTTAGTCGACTAAATGAAGTAGACTAAAATACGACTAAAACAACTTGAGATGACTAAAATACGACTAAAACTAAAATGGCATTTTAGTCAAAAGACTAAAACTAAAATGCCATTTTAGTCAAAAGTCTAAGACTAAATTGAAATTTTACTTCAAAAATTAACACTGGTCTGTAGTGCATGTTTATACCTCAATACTATAAATAATAACATATTAGTTTTTTCACTCCAGCAGTATATAGTGAGTTTGGATATTGTAGAGAAATGTTAACTAATGCATTACAATTTAATTACACCCCTTAGATTTTAGACGACTAAAATGAGTTTTAGTCGACTAAAACGTACTGAAGATTTTAGTCGACTAAAACGTAGGACATTTTAGTCTACTAAAATGTACTGGAGATTTAGTCAACTAAATACTACTAAAACTAAAACAATTGCAGAAGACTAAAATGGGACTAAAACTAAAATGCCATTTTAGTCCTAAGGCTAAGACTAAAACTCAATCGAAATTTGCTGCTAAAATTAACACTGCTACGCGGACACTGGTCCCCTGTGCTGCATCTCTTGCAGCCTCCTTCCGAATTTCTCTTCCATGGCGGCTGGTATTGGTACGGCTTCTCTTCTGTTAACCGGACCTCAGATCCTGGTGGTGGTTTATATGTTCCAGACTGTAGGAAGCATCCCTCTGCTGCCAACTGTGAAAGAACCGCTTTGGCACCCCGCTTGGGTGCTTCCTTCTGCCAAACAGTGCCTCCAGACCGAGAGATAATACCAGCCCTTTTTACCCAAAGCATCGTACACAGACAAGATTTTGGATAGAACCAAAGGAATGACTGTTTATTGAAACCCAGACATACTTTATACCCCACAGGAATATATTTCCATCTTGAGGATATTAGCATGACAATACAAACTTTAAACACCAATCGGTCTGTCACATTTCTTCCCCATCAAAAGTAGACTAACAAGGTCCCAGAGGTCCACCTGGTCTGGACCTGCGTTAGTCAGACAGAGTGAACCCACATAGGTGGTCAACCTGATTTCCATTCTTGGTCATAGGGAAGGATTGACGTCAGTAGGTGTGGGACAGAGGTCATGAACCCTCGGAGAGGAGCCGACTGAGGAGAGGGGCTGACTGCCCCAGCTCCCTGAAGGTGCTCTGCCCTGTTGCCAGCACTTTAGCTGGGAGTAGGAGTTTAACTACATCAGCTTGTCGCTGGGGAGATGGGCCACCAGCCCTGACTCCCTGGAACTCCGGAGTAGTTGCCAGTGCTGGGCAGAGATAGGTAGCACTCTGCCCTGATGCCAGAGCTTCTGCTGGGGACCCCACATCATATGCTCCGGCTAACTATTGGGGACGGAGGCCCGCTTCCTCCACTTCCAGACTGTGGATCTGCCGCTGGGGAGCGAGGACAGTCGCCTCTTTTGGACTGTGGGTCTGCCATTGGAGATGAAGGATGACCATCTTCGCTTCCTGGTCCTCCCAGAACTGCTGCCGGACGGTGTGGGGCAGAGGGCCATAGCACTTTGTCCTGATACCAGCGCTTCTGCTGGGTTTGCAGACAAGGGTATGCAAAGCTGGGCAGCACTCAGTCCTGCAGCCAGTGCTTCATGTGGAGGAGTTTGTTGTAACTCCACAGATGCTGCTGGCATGAAATCACATGTCCCTGTCAGCTGTATGGGAGAAAGGCCAGTTGCTTCTTCTCTCAGAAAGGCTAAGGCTGCTTGGCAGAACTCAATGATGATCGGCCCTGATGCCAGCTTACCAGGTTGTTCCTCCTCAGCAGAAAAGTCTATTAACTCCCCAGTCTATGGAGTTTGTGGTGGGGAATAGAGGTTCACCATCTCTTCTTCCTGGAATCCTGGAGCCACTGAAGGTGCTAGGCAGAGGTTGGCAACGTTCTGCCATGATCCCAGCACTGCAGTTGAAAGTTCCTCTAATGAAAAGTCAATTAAATCCATGTTTTCTGGGATCTGTGGCTGGGGAGTGAAGTCCTGGCAATGTTAATTCAAACTAAAGTTTAAAGGTTTCCCCATATTGTACTACCACTTGTTCCCATTCTATTCCGTTTTCTATTGACCAGTTAGTGGTAACCCATGTCATTTCTAAATACTGTCAGCCCAGCCACTGTACGAGCAGAAATGTAAGGAGCCTCCCTACAACACCCTCCTCCTTACTGGAACAGTGAAAGCACAGGAAAGTGTTCCAGGCATAGTTTGTATTGTTATGCAACAATAGAGGGTTTTTTGGGACTTTGAATGAGATGCATGATAACATGCATCTCCATCCCTAATCAGGTACATAAAGAAAGAGGGTCGGGACTTTAAATGAGGCGTGAATATTGTAGCTAATCAAAGGAGTCAAAGTGAAAACATGAACAAGTATTTATTTGTTTGTCATGATTGAGTAGGTACATAGCAGACAATACATGCAATAGTGGCACATAATATAACAAATCATGTATCCAAGTCATTTACATGTTAAAAGCATGAATAGAATACAATAATATTGTCCTCAATAATAAAAAAATCTTCATAAATGTCATGCCTTGCGTGACGCTGGGTAGGGTCCACTCGCTACACAGGGAGCATTTAAACAGTAGTTTTTTTCTTTTACAGCCAGTTCCTACACTGACACATAATTTGTGTAGTCTGCACCTGTTACTATTGGTGTTCACTCCCACTGGGTAGGGTCCGCTTATTACATGGGGAGCATTTAAACACACTTCTTTCATTCACAGTCAGTTCTCTGACTGATACACATCTTGTGCAGTCTGCACCAGACATTGCTGGTCCTTACTCCTATATCAGCAACACCAGGTAACTACCACTATCATTATGACATTCATTTCATATGTGGGTTTTTAATCCCAGGATTTTACCAATTTCTGGGGACTTGTGCTGTTTTGATATCAGTTTATACTAATTTTATTTGGTCTCCTCTCTTTGATTAGTTTACATTTTTATATTTTCAGTACCATTTGGTATTTCATGTTTTCATTGATCCACAGAATGGAACCCATTTGTCCTATTGTTCCAGATACTCTGGGTTACACCTACATTCATGCTCCCTGTGTTCCTGTTGGACCCTATTACCGCAACTTCCGGACCAGGCATTTATTTCGGCCCTAGCACCCTGGCGGTGTGTTTGTTTCACACTAAGCAGATATGTGAGTCTTACAGGGATGACTAATTTATCCTCCCTGTATGTATATTCTTTCTTTTCCAACTTTTGTCCATGAATGGTTGATTTTGATATACTTACCTCTTGTTATAAATATATCATGCATCCGCCCCTGATGATTGGATGAGTCCCATGAAACGCGCCAGGTTTAACCTAGATGCAACGCACACATACTTACATGGTCTTTGGATCCAGGCAATACTGTGGATTATAGCTGTTATATTAGTGATTTTTTTTTTTTATTATTGAGGACAATATTATTGTATATTCTATTCATGCTTTTAACATGTAAATGACTTGGATACATGATTTGTTATATTATGTGCCACTATTACATGTATTGTCTGCTATGTACCTACTCAATCATGGCAAACAAATAAATACTTGTTCATGTTTTCACTTTGACACCTTTTGATTAGCTACAATATACACACCTCATTTAAAGTACCGACCCTCTTTCTTTATGTATTGTTATGCAAGGACCATCCTCGCAACTCCATGAGGAAGGAGATACACTTTGGTACAGTGGCTGCCGTTGCACTGTGGGCGCCGCCGCCCCATCCATGCGCCTGGCCCCTTTCAGGATGCCAGATGCATGGATTCCCATGGCGGGGGTGGGAGGGGGTGGTATTTTTTGAAGCACCTTTATTAGAGCCAGAGGCTCTAATAGGCTTCAAAATAGGGTGGGCTCGGGGCACAGAGAGTGCGTGCTGATCCCACCCAATTGTGCGACCATAGAGAATTAATTTTCGCTATTTTCACACTAACCTTCTTCCCTGGCAATCAGGAGGCAGGACGTCAGACCTGCTTTTTGATTGGCCAAAGCGCCAGGCCACCCTATTGGATGCCTGGCGCTTAGGAAGAGGAACGAGGAGACTCGTGCTGGAGCGGAGGTTGCCGCCGCTCTGAGAGGTAAGTCCCCTTGGCTGCATCCCCCACGCGCCCCCCAAAAAATTTTGAGCACCAGCCACCACTGCTTTGGTACATTTGCCGTGGGTGCGGGAGAACCTTGTTCAAGCACTGGATGAACCCTCAGAGCAATGTTATGCTTCTCCCTGTGTAGAAATAGCTTGGGATTTAGCCTGCCTAGACCCACAAACATGAATGAACTCTTCCAAGGTCTGGAATCCCAAAGATTGGAAAAATATGTTTTTGCAGATAAGTCGCAAAGAGCTTTGAAGCCTGGAAAAATTATATTCTTGAGGATTATATGGAGATTGAGACATGATGCATTTTAAACCAAAATAACCACGCATTATCTTCCAAAGAAATTATTCATCGACTTGCCCATTATAAGTCACAGTGATCCCAGCAACATCATGGTTCTCACAGCCAATGATAAACACAGAGAGAGACATGATAAAGGCGACAAATGTTGTGATAAGCGTCATTTTAGATGCCGACAGTAAACCAAATTTGTATTTCTTCATGATCAGCCCTCCGAAGAACATGCCAGTAGCAGCTGCTGGTAAAGTGGATACTCCTGCAAGTGAGAAAATCCGGTTGTTAGAAGCTCATCAATTCAGACGGAAGAAATTATCAGCACCTAAGTGCAGGCAAAATAGTCTTCTATTAGTAATTATCTTCTATCACCTACCAATCAATATCTTAATTCATGTTAAATTTGTGCATAATGTGTGTTTCACCCTTTTTTTTTTAAACCTAAATTTAAACCCTCCATTTTTTTTAATCACTTACTGAGCTGCCGAGTCTTTATCTTTTATTCCTTACCTATGTAGCACCTTCCTAGATAGGTTGCTGAGATGTTAGGTAGTTTAAGTTCTTTTTGGCTCCTATTTTATCATTGGTGCAACTATTGATTGCTGGAAATCATAGACTGTAGGTTTGATTATTCCCCCCTGCATTCTAGATGTTTCTAGAACATAGTGGGCTGGAAAGTCAAATGAGCAGCCTGAACATTTGTTGTGCTTCAGCCAATCCCTGGGGAGGTGTGTAGAGCAGATGGCTGGAGAGGCATATAAATAGTCTGAGGTTTAGAACAGCAGGGTCTTCCCATTGAAGGGATTCCACCTGTCTGGGTGAGCATACTTGCCAACAGTCCTGATTTTCCCGGAACAATCACGATTTTTGGACCCTCGTCCCGATTATGTTCCCGGGATTTTGTTATTGTCCCAGGAAAATCGGGAATGTTTTGGGCTAAAAACGGCAGCGTGCTACACAAAGATGGGCGATGCCTTTGCCAGGAGTATTGTTTCCCCTTGTGTTCAGTGGAGAGGAGAGGGCAGCCAATCTACTTCTCTCTTCAGTGCTGCAGGGATTGGAGACCCCTCCCCTCTCTACTGAACACAGCAGGAAGAGATCAGCCGCTGCCAACCCTCCGCCCCGTGGAGCAACATGTGACTGCTCCCCTTCAGATTAATGATGGCTCAGATCCTCCTTCCAGTATGGGAGAAAGCAAAGCAATGTGAGTGAGGAAAACATGTCATGCTGATTAACCTGCCTAGATACTTGTTTTTTTATTGTTAATGCCAATGTGGCTTTCCTGGAAGAGTCATGTAATTCCAAGGTGATTTATTAAGGGGTTACTCTGAGATGTTTGCCTGAGATTGTTATATTTATGTCCATGGCTTTATTATTTGTGCCTGCCTTGGGTGTAAACCAATTTACTGAGGAACTACAAGAGCCAGCATGCCTGGCTTGTTTTTATACTAAAATGGCATTTCATCCAGCATAGACACCATTAGATACAGTAAGCGGTTTGTAGAACTACAAAAACCAGCATGACTTGTTTGCTATATTATGACATTGCATCACCCAGCATGGTCTAGGGTCCCTGATACTAGTGACACCAGGAGATAAGTGGTCTCTAGAACTACAAGAGCCAGCATGCACTGGGGGACTTGGTATGATTACAGCATTTACAGATAACTAGGCTGAGGAACTACAAAAGCCAAGATGCCTTGTTTGCTATATAATGACATTGCATGATCTGGGGTCCCTGATACTGGTAACACCAGGAGACACGTTGTCTGTAGAACTACAAGAGCCAGCATTCACCGGGGTACTTGGTATGTTGGTATGATTGCAGCATTTACAGATAACAAAGCTGAAGAACTACAAGAGCAAGGATGGGTTGTTTGCTATATAAAGACATTGCACTATTCAGCATATGTGATCTGTAGAACTACAAGAGCCAGCATGCGCCTTGTTTGCTACATAATGGCATTGCATCATCCAGCATGGTCGTTGCCCATAGCATGCTGCCTCTTGTAGTGCTACAGACCACTTATCTTCTGCTGTCACTTACCAAGGACCCTAGACCACGTTGTATGATGCAATGTTAGTGTATAGCAAGCAGGGCGGGCTGGCTCTTGTAGTTCTATAGCCAATGTATCTGTAAATGCTGTGACTTGCATTAGGTACCCCAGTGATTGCTGGTTCTTCTTATTCTGTTGATTGTTTATCACATGCCACCACTTCTCCGAGGTACCCCAGTGCATGCTGGCTCTTGAAGTTTTTTATCCCATGTATCTCCTCCTGTCACCTGTACCAGGGACTATAGACCATGCTGGGTAATGCAATGTCATTATATAGCAAACAAGGCATGCTGGCTCTTGTAGTTCTTCACCCTAGTTTGTATCAAGTACTCCAGTGCATGCTGGATCTAGTAGTTCTACAGACCACTAATCTCCTGATGTCACTAATATCGGGGACCCCAGACCATGCTGGGTAATACAATGTCATTATATAGCAAACAAGGCATGCTGGCTCTTGTAGTTCTTCACCCTAGTTTGTACCAAGTACTCCAGTGCATGCTGGATCTTGTAGTTCTACAGACCACTAATCTCCTGGTGTCACTAGTATCAGGAACCCCAGACCATGCTGAGTGATGCAATGTCATTATATAGCAAACAAGGCATGCTGGCTCTTGTAGTTCTTCAGCCTAGTTATCTGTAAATGCTCTAATTATACCAAGTACCCTAATGCATTCTGCCTCTTGTAGTTGTATAGACTAGGTTTTCTTTGGATGCTGTCTCTTATACCAAGAACCCTAGATTATGCTGGTTCTTGTAGTTCCATAGACTAGATATCTGTAAACGTGGCAACGTTTACCAAGTACCCCAGTGAATGCTGGCTCTTGTAGTTCTACAGACAACGTGTCTCCTGGTGTTACTAGTATCAGGGACCCCAGACCATGGTGGATGATGCAATGCCATTATGTAGCAAACATGGCATGCTGGCTCTTGTAGTTCTACAGATCAGTCCTTTGCCTACATTTGCTAGTAGGTGTCCCTCATTCCCATTGCAAAATGTTGGGAGGTATGCTATGAAGCTTAACCACTTGACCACTGGGCACTTAAACCCCCTTAATAACCAGACCAATTTTCAGCTTTTGGTGTTCTCACATTTTGAATGACAATTGCTCAGTCATGCAACACTGTATCTATATGAAATTTTTGTCCTTTTTGTCACACAAATAGAGCTTTCTTTTGGTGGTATTTAATCACCACTGGGTTATTTATTTTTTGCGCTATAAAAGAAAAAAGACCAAAAAATCTGTAAAAAAAAAAAAAGCATTTTTCTTCATTTCTGTTATAAAATTTTGCAAATTAGTAATTTTTCTTCATATATTTTGGCCAAAATTTATACCGCTACATATCTTTGGTAAAAATAACCCAAATCGGTGTATATTATTTGGTCTTTGTGAAAGTTATATTGCAAAAGCTATGGTGCCAATATCTGATCACACCTGAAGTACTGACGGCCTATCTAATTTCTTGAGACCCTAACATGCCAGAAAAGTACAAATACCCCCCAAATGACCCTTTTTTGGAAAGAAGACATTCCAAGGTATTTAGAAAGATGCATGGTGACTTTTTTTTTTGAAGTTGTCATTTTTTTCCCACAATTCTTTGCAAAATCAAGTTTTTTTTTTTCTTCACAAAATTGTCATATTAGCAGGTTATTTCTCACACACAGCATATACACACCACATATTACACCCCAAAACACATTCTGCTATTACTCCCGAGTATGGCGATACCACACCTGTGAGACTTTTACACAGCGTGGCCACATACAGAGACCCAACATGCAGGACCCCAAAACATTATATATGTTTTTTAGCAAAGACCCTAGAGAATACAATGGCGGTCATTGCAACTTTTTATCTCGCACGGTTTGTACAGCAATTTTTCGAACGCTTTTTTTGGAAAAAAAACGGTTTTGGGCTTTAAAAAAAACCAAAACAGTAAAGTTAGCCCAATGTTTTTGCATAATGTGAAATATGAAGTTACGCCGAGTAAATAGATACCCAACATGTCACCTTTCAAAATTGCACACACTTGTGGAATGGCGCCAAACTTCGCTACTTTAAAATCCCCATAGGCGACGCTTTAAAATTTTTTACTGGTTACATGTTTTGAGTTACAGAGGAGGTCTAGGGCCAAAATTATTGCTCTCGCTCTACCAATCACAGTAATACCTCACATGTGTGGTTTGAACACTGATTTCATATGTGGGCGGGGACTTACGTATGCGTTCGCTTCTGCATGCAAGCACACGGGGACAGGGGCGCTTTAAAAAAAAAATTTTATTGTTCATTTTACTTTATTTTAGTTTAAGGCTTTTTTCCCCAATTTTTTTTTTTTTTGGTCACTTTTATTCCTATTACAAAGGAATGTAAACATCCCTTGTAATAGGAATATGGCATGACAGGTCCTCTTTACAGTTAGATATGGGGTCAAAAAGACCCCACATCTCACCTCTAGGCTGGGAAGCCTGAAATAGCGGTGAGTCGGTAGAAGCACCGGAGGGCACCCCTCTCGCCTCCCGTAAGAACGATCAAACAGCGGAACAGCCGCTATGATTGTTCTTATGGTGTAGGGTAGGGAATCGCTGGCTGAAAAAAGCTGATATCTGAATAATGCCTGTAGCTGCACCCATCATTCAGATATCCCCACACAAAGTCAAGGACGTCGTATGACTGCCGACAGGCGGAAAGTGGTTAAATCGCTTTTTTTTTCTTTTTCTTTTTTTTTTTTTTTTTTTTTTATAACACAAAGTTGTCCATTTATACAATATTTCTAACACATAGCATGTACATACCAAAAATGACACCCCAAAATAGATTCTCCTACTCCTCCTGAGTACGGCGATATCACATGTGTGAGACTTCCACAGACTGGCCACATACAGAGGCCGAGTACAGCCGAGTATGGCAGGGTATCGCCGAGTATGGCTGGGTGTTGCAGAGTATGGCTGGGTGTTGCAGAGTATGGCTGGGTGTTGCAGAGTATGGCTGGGTGTTGCAGAGTATGGCTGGGTGTTGCAGAGTATGGCTGGGTGTTGCGGGGTATTGCAGAGTTTTGCAGGGTATTGCAGAGTTTTGCAGGGTATTGCAGGGTATTGCGGGGTATTGCAGAGTTTTGCGGGGTATTGCAGGGTATTGCGGGGTATTGCAGAGCATTGCAGATTAGTGCAGGGTATTGCAGAGCATGGAGGGATGGCCGAGCATGGATGGATGGCAGTTGTCACAGAGCAGCGCTGTGGGCACTACAGATCCAGCGCTGCTGCCATCCGATCCCTCCCCCTCTCCGCTCACAGTGTACCGATCGGTACAGAGAGGGGGGGAGAGGAACCGGCATCATGAGATGACGCCGGTTTGTTTACATGTGATCGCGCCGTCATTTGACGGCGCGATCACATGGTAAACAGCCGCGATTAGCGGCCATTTACTAGGATCCGTGATGCAGTCACGGATGTTCTGGGAGGACGTCCCTGTACTCCCAGAGTTAAGAAACCGCCCTGTAGCCGTTATTCTGCTATGGGCCGGTTGTTAAGTGGTTAAAGAGAAACTGCAGTCTGCTCACATAATTTGTAATAAAAATATCTTTGCCATTCTGAAGTTTCCCTCCAACCACTTTGCATATTATTTTATATATACTGTGATTCTGTACTTGCTAAATATGCTGCAAAAATCTCCCTCCACTGAGTCTGGCCGCAACCGTTTTCATACTTGCCAACAGTACTGATTTTCCCGGGACAATCCAGATTTTTGGACCCTCGTCCCGATTTAAGCTTGTCCCGATTATTTTCCCGGGATTTTGCTTTTGTCCCGGGAAGATCTTCTGGACACGGCTGCTACACGTGACCTCCAGACTGGGTTTCCATCCTCCCCAGCATGTTGCTGGTCCCTTCCATGTAGGGCAGTGGTTAGTGTAGTGGGTGTTGTAGTAATCAGTGTATGTGTAGTGGGTGGTGTAGTGGGTGTTGTAGTAATTAGTGTAGTGGGTGTTGTAGTAATCGGTGTATTGGGTGTCCGTTGTGTTGTAGTAATTAGCGTAGTGTAGTGGGTGTTGTAGTAATCAATGTAGTGTGTGTTGTAGTGTAGTGGGTGTTGTAGTAATTAGCGTAGTGTAGTGGGTGTTGTAGTAATTAGCGTAGTGGGTGTTGTAGTAATTAGCGTAGTGTAGTGGGTGTTGTAGTAATCAGTGTAGTGGGTGGTGTAGTGGTAATCCGTGTAATGTAGTGTAGTATAGTGGGTATTGTAGTGTGGTGGACAGGTAGGTCAATATACTGGTCAGTATAGGAATCAGGTAGGTCAGTGTAGTGGACAGATAGGTGGGTGTAATGGTCAGTCTAGGAATCATGTAGGTCAGTATAGGAATCAGGTAGGTCAGTGTAGGAATCAGGCTGGTAAGTACTGTTGTAGGAAGGGAAGGTACTCAGGGAGTGCTAAGTCTGTAGGTTAGGGGGCACAAATTTCTGGCCTTGCACCGGCCGCTGACAACCCACGCTACGCCACTGCTGCTGGGGGCACTTGATGCAAGGAGGGACTCTGCTGGGGGCACCTGATGCAAGGAGGGACTCTGCTGGGGGCACCTGATGCAAGGAGAGAATCTGGTGGCAGGCGACGTGGCAGGTGACACGCTCAGGGGTCCCACTGATTCTGCATTATGGTGAGTTGAATGATTTATTTTTATATTACAATGTAATAATGGAAATAATGCGCTTCAATCATCCTGACACCATAACAACCATGGTGCCGGGTTCATTGAAGCGCTAACACCAGGTGTTTGGAGTATCTTTATCTGCTGATTGTTAAACTCTGGAATACACATTTCTATTGTGGTGTAGGATCTGGGGCTGCTGTCCCTCCATCCCTCTTTTCCCCTTTCCCTCTCCATCCCTCATTCATCTCAGACTCTAACCACACCCCCTTTGAGACAAGCCCATTTAAGCCACGCCCACTATTTTGCATAAACCATGCCCGTTTTTCAGAGCTGCGCGCTCCGCATTTTTGCTTTTTCCTCTGTGCCACACCTGCAAACGCATGCCCCGCCCCCTAATTATAATGTGACTCCGCCTACAGCCAAAAAAGTGTGCCTGAATTTTTTTTTACAATGTTGGCAACTATGTGTGAGGGTGGCAACCCCCCTTCCTTCAGCAGTTCTACTCATTCAAGCTGATGTTCACTGAGGACCCAGCTGTAGTGGGACTATCTCTAAATCCTCTGGAGTTAAAGCTCTGGTCTGGAGAACTCACTTAAGAGTGCCCAGTGGAAGATGAAGGGTGCATGGCTGTCCTGTGTTGATAATCTCTTCTTCACTGAAGAATGTGCGACTCTCACCCTCTGCTTCCCGCTCCCACTGCCACTGTAACCACAGTAGTCTACTGTGTTTTTCAGTGACAGCTGGTATGGAGTGGATGTATAGAGGGAGATGTATGCAGAGGTCCAGGGCTGGAAATGAGATGTTGCACTCTGTATATAGTGCACCCCTGATCTCTGCACTCTGTATGCAGCACACTCCTAAACTCCGCACCCTGTATGCAGTGCACCCCTGAACTCCGCACCCTGTATACAGCCCAGCCCTGAACTCTGCACTGTGTATACAGCATATTCTTGAACTCTGCACTATGTACGTAGCGTACTCTTTAACTCTGTATGTAGCATAATCCTGAACTCTTCATTCTGTACGCACCTCTAAACGTTGCACTCTGTACATAGTGCACTCCTAGAACACAACCAGCCCTTTGACATGCATGGCATGCTGTCCACAGAGAGAGCCATGACTCCCACGTACATGCATATGCATAATAAATGAGTGGACTTCTTCTAATAAAGGAGATGACTACTTCCAATAAATGCGAGGACTACTTCTAATAATGCAGGGGACTACATATGATAAAGGAGGGAACATCATCTAATAAAGGAGAAGATACATTCTGATAAAGAGGATCACTGCTACTAAGAGAATTTTGTCTAATAAAGGAGGGGACTAATTATAAAAAAGGAGATGGCCACTTCTAATAAATGAGAGAGCTACTTCTAATAAAGTACGGAACTGCTTCTGATAATTGTAGTGGAGTCCCCCTTTCAGCAAGTCCCTTTAATTCCCAGCCCACAAAGTCCAATTTCACAATTCCTTGACAAACTTAAGTCAACTTAAGTAAACTGTCAGAGCACAATAGCTTAGCGGGGGAGATCCCTGTACTAGCATTGGAGCATTAGTACAGCGGGTTCTCCTGAACTCTTCAGTTTCTTTTCGGTCAGCCTACTGTGTTGAACCACAAAAAAACTACAAGTGTGTACCAGACTTTAGGTTATATAAATTCCACTGTTTTCCACACTCGGCTCCTGCACACTCTGGTAAATGAACGATCTGTGAAAGAAGGTTCAAAACAATTGATTGCAGCAAGTTGTGTGTTAAAGGGGTCAGCTGCTGAACTACTTCCTTAGTTCACTAACAGTTTTCATATCCCAAATACCAGGACGAATATTAGGAAGTAATGGAGGCATTTTCTATAGGAGACCAAAGGCCGAGGTAAGGCCTGTCCTAGAATGTAAAGAAAGCTTTTTCTTTTCTGCAACAGCGGAACATTTATGGTATATTGGTACATAGGGAAGCTAGAATTTAGAAAGAAAAGTGAGCTTAGCCTTTAGGCTACCCTCTACCTTTTGTCCTAGTTACTCAGTCTCAGTGCCATCTGACCAGGAACTATAGCATATTTTTCCAACACTTAATAATGGCATCCCCATTAGTCTGCTGTTTTGCAGGTCAGGAACGCACATGATTTTATGAGCGTTTCTGACTCATGGGAGTGTGAAATTAGTCTTATACTTTGTTATCTGCGTATCTGTGGTCTGTACTGTGCTGCCACCTAGTGACCTCTGAAGGTAAACTACCCCTAAGTGGTAGTTATTAGTTATTAGACTTATTCTATGTTTATTGCTTACCCTTTTTTCTATTCTATTGCTTTTTTTCATTTAACCTACATTCATCCATGTAACATCAAGCTGAACACTGCAATTTAGGTTATCATTTGGCCAACACCTCTGCATAACAGGACTATTTCTAATAAAGGAGAGTATTACTTCAGATAAGCAAGAGGACTACTTTTAATAAAAGAAAGGACTACTTCTGATAAATGCAAGGACTACATCAGATAAAGGACTACTTCTAAGATGGGAGAGGACTATTTTTATTAAAGAAGAGGACTATTGCCAATAAAAAAAAGGATTACTTCTGATAAAAGAGAGGACTATTTCTAATAAGGGAGAGCACTACTTCTAATAAAGGAGATGGGTACTTCTAATAAGGAGATGCTCACTTCTGAAATAGGAGAGGAGTACTTCTTAAAGGAGAGGGCAACTGCCAATAAAGGAGAGGGCTACTTTTAATAAAAGAGAGGACTAGTTCTAATACGTGAGAGGATTACTTCTAGTGAAGGTGATGGCTACTTATAAAAGAGAGGATTACTTCTAATGAAGGTAACTACTTATAAAAAAGGAGAAGACCACTTCTGATAAAGGTGAGGACTACTTCTGAGATAGGAGAGGATTACTTTTATTAATGGAGAGGACTACTGCCAGAGAGGATTATTTCTAATAAGAGAGGCCTATTTCTAATAAGGGAGAGGACTACTTCTAATAAAGGGGATTACTACTTCTGATATACAGGAGTAGTATTTCTTAATATAGGAGAGGACTACTTCTGCTAAAATATAAGAGTGCTTTTATTAATGGAGAGGACTACTGCTGATAAAGGTGATGATTACGTCTGATGAAGATTTGTCCAAGACTCAAGAAGTTCCAGCTGTTGAACCGATATACAAGATTGAGAGATAAGGCAACACACACATCTAAATGAAAGTGCTACAAGACACCAAGGTAAAGGAGAGACAAAAACAATATTCAAACCATGTCTAAACACAATGTAGCACCCTCATCCTAAAAGTAGGGCTACAGGTAAATTTAGTTGTGCTGGGTGGTAGCCAGCCTGGCTAATTTGTAGTGTTTAATGGTCAAATGACATTAGTATGATGAGTTACAGTACATTCATGTTATGGATAGACTTACTTTTCTCAGCCAATCAGATTCGCTGCTATGAATGCTGGGAGAAGCTATTTATTGGTAAGAAGTCAAGTGATCTTAGTCTTTCCGCCCAGGGCTGTGGCCTGGGTGGATGTGTGTACAGTTCCTGGCTGCTAGTCCTGAAGCCTGAGTCCTATCCAGGTGGCTGCTGGCTGCTAGTCCTATCCAAGGCCTATCTGGGTGTTCAAGGTTCCTGTTGAAGAAAGCCTGCTAAAGATCTGGAAACGATTCTGAAAGGGATGGCGTTCTAGGGAAGCACCAGAGGGGACTCTTCATGAGCTGGAGGCTATGAAGTGGCTGGGAGGACTTCAAGAGAGAACTCACCCAAGAGAATCTGTGTATGAAGGTGTGAGTAACGTTCATTTACTAGAGGAGACAGCCTGTCCTACAAAGTAAAGATGTGCTGGTTCAGCTTAGAGGCGTTTTTCTTTCCCTGTACTGCTGTCTCCCTATCTCACCTATTTTTGTCTAAGGAGTCTGCCAATCTGCCTGTTGCTGATCGTTATTAAGGGTGTCCTGTGCCCTGTCCCCTCTCTCCCACATTTTTTCAGTTTGAAGCATAAATGTGACTGGCGCCCAATCTTTTTTTCTTGTTCATCACCCACCATGCCCAATACCCTGCACCCTAAAGAATTATGTCAGTCCTCCCTACCTCTGGCAGTCACCATCAGGCTCCCGGAAAATCAGGGTAGGCGATGCAACAAAAACAGAATTATATTGATGTTTACCAGTCCATGGATGTTGGGGCTGCATATTCGTTTTCTTTTTTTAGACATTTTTCCTTCATCTTCCCTAGGTAGGGATGAGCTTCGTGTTCGAGTCGAACCCATGTTTGACTCGAACATCGTCTGTTCGCCGAATTGCGAACGATATGGGCCGTTCACGCCAAAATAATGTGGCGCGTCACGGCCCATAATTCACTGCGGCATCGCAGTGCATTGCTGGCTGATGATTGGCCAAGCATGCACTATGACCCGCATGCTTGGCCAATCACAGCGCCGTCTGAACAGAGAGCCGTAATTGGCCAAAGCCAGGTGGTTTTGGCCAATTATGGCTCAGGGGATTTAGTACACACCCACACTATATAAGGCCGCCTGCACGGCGGCCCTGTGTAGTGTGTGTTCCGGCGTTCATAGATAGAGAGAGAGAGAGACAGACAGTGTCATTTGATTTGAGTTAGATAGATTAGGCAGAACAGTCAGTCAGTTAGCTGCACTTACAGTGTATTGTGTATATATATATATATATATATATATATATATATATATATATATATATATATATATATATATATATATACACTGTATTCAGTTTAGCTAGATCCGTTCCTGTTATCTTCTTACTGACAGGCAGGCTTGTCTTGTTACAGTATTTACAACTATCTGAAGAAAATTGCTGGTGTTATTTTGATCCTATTAGTACCCCAGTCAGACAGCTAGACTATTTACAGTTAGTGCAGTGCGTCCTGCTCACAATGTTCAGCTAAAGCTACAAGTTAGTGCAGTGCGTCCTGCTCACAGTGTTCAGCTAAAACTACAAGTTAGTGTGGTGCGTCCACCTCACAGTGTTCAGCTAAACCTAGAAGTTGGTGCGGTGCGTCCTGCTCACAGTGTTCAGTTAAAACTACAAGTTAGTGAAGTGCGTCCACCTCACAGTGTTCAGCTAAACCTAGAAGTTAGTGCGGTGCATCCTGCTCACAGTGTTCAGCTAAAACTACAAGTAAGTGCTGTGCGTCCTGCTCACAGTGTTCAGATAAACCTACAAGTTGGTGTAGTGAGAACTCTGCACAGTGTTCAGCTAAACCTAGAAGTTAGTGCGGTGCGTCCTGCACACAGTGTTCAGCTAAAACTACAAGTTAGTGTGGTGCGTCCACCTCACAGTGTTCAGCTAAAACTACAAGTTAGTGCGGTGCGTCCACCTCACAGTGTTCAGCTAAACCTAGAAGTTAGTGCAGTGCGTCCTGCTCAGTGTTCAGCTAAAACTACAAGTTAGTGCTGTGCGTCCTGCTCAGTGTTCAGCTAAACCTACAAGTTAGTGTAGTGAGACCTCTGCACAGTGTTCATCTAAAGCTACAAGTTAGTGAAGTGCGTCCTGCTCACAGTGTTCAGCTAGATCCGTTCCTGTTATCTTCTTACTGACAGGTAGGCTTGTCTTGTTACAGTATTTACAGCTACCTGAAGAAAATTGCTGGTGTTCTTTTGATCCTATTAGTACCACAGTCGGGCAGCTAGACTATTTACAGTTAGTGCAGTGCGTCCTGCTCAGTGTTCAGCTAAAACTACACGTTAGTGGGGTGCATCCTGCTCACAGTGTTCAGCTAAACCTACAAGTTAGTGGGGTGCGTCCATCTCATAGTGTTCAGCTAAACCTACAAGTTAGTGCGATGCGTCCTGCTCACAGTGTTCAGCTAAAACTACAAGTTAGTGTGGTGCGTTATCTTCTTACTGACAGGCAGGCTTGTCTTGTTACAGTATTTACAGCTATCTGAAGAAAATTGCTGGTGTTCTTTTGATCCTATTAGTACCCCAGTCAGGCAGCTAGACTATTTACAGTTAGTGCAGTGCGTCCTGCTCACAGTGTTCAGCTAAACCTACAAGTTTGTGGGGTGCGTCCACCTCATAGTGTTCAGCTAAACCTACAAGTTAGTGCGGTGCGTCCTGCTCACAGTGTTCAGCTAAAACTACAAGTTTGTGCGGTGCGTCCACCTCACAGTGTTCAGCTAAACCTACAAGTTAGTGCGGTGCGTTCTGCTCACAGTGTCCAGCTAAACCTACAAGTTATTTTTTTGCGAGCTCTGCACAGTGTTCAGCTAAAGCTACCTGTAGAAGGTTGGTGGTGTTTTCCTGATCCTATCACTACCGCAGGCAGTTAAAAAAAAGCTACAAGTTCGTTTTTTGCGAGCTCTGCACAGTGTTCAGCTAAAGCTACCTGTAGAAGGTTGGTGGTGTTCTCATACTACAGGCAGGCAGTTGATTTTGCTAGCTGCAGTATCAGTATATATATATATATATATATATATATATATATATATATATATATATATATATATATAATCTATCCCAGCTTAGTGCAGCTACAGGCCATTAGTATGTCTGGAAGGCCAAGGAGGAGAGGCAGACAGTGACAAGCCAATAAGAGAGGGCAAGCAGGCTCTGTGTCTAGTGCTGGTCATGGAGACGGTGCATCCTCATCAGCACGTGGCCGTGGGACACGCTTGGCCTTTTTTCGGCAGCTGGCCGTGTTGAGCTGCAACATGCGGAAGACTTGGTCGAGTGGATGACCAAGCCGTCCTCATCCTCCTCATCCTCATCCTCTCTCACCCATGCCCAGGGTACTTTGTCTGGCAAAGCAGCGGCCTCTGGCTCAATGTCATCAGTGACTCCTTCCCTAGCCCCACCATGTCCTCCTGAGGAGTCCCTCGAACTGTTTGACCACAGTGTTGGGTACATGCTCCAGGAGGATGCCCAGCATTTGGAAGGCTCTGATGATGATACTGAGCTCGATGAAGGCAGTAACGTGAGCACAGACAGAGGGGGTGCCCAAGAAGGACAGAAATCTGGCAGTCATGCTCCCCTTGCTGCAGCATACTGCCAGGTTTGCTCCTGTGATGAGGAGGGAGGGGATGATGAGGTCACTGACTCAACGTGGGTGCCTGATAGGAGAGAGGAGGAGGCGGCACATCACCAACGAGGCAGGATGCCCTCCAGGGGCCAGCCTAGGGGCAGCACCTTGACTGCATCACACCTCAAAGCTCCACATGTGCAGGGCGCTGCAGTCTCTGCGCGTTATTCAAAAAGTTCTTTGGTGTGGGCCTTTTTTGAGACGAGTGCATCAGATCGCACCGCTGCTATTTGCAACATATGTCTCAAGCGTATCTCGCGTGGCCAAAACATCTCCGGCTTGGGTACCACATGCTTGACCAGACCTATGTTGACTTGCCATGCAGTTCGTTGGCAAGCGTATCTAAAAGACCCACACCAAAGAACAAAGAGGACCTCTCCTTGCTCCTCATCAGCTGAGATCTCCAACCCCACTATAACTTCAGTCCTCTCTGAGACCTGCACTGAGAGGAATGAAGGTGTAGAATTAGGTGTGTCACAGCCAAGTACTTATGGGCAATCTGCTTTTGGTACACTGACGTCAGATTGTACCAGGCAAATTTCCCTGCCCCAGCTGCTGCACCGCCGAAAGAAGTTTGCTCCCAGCTATCCACATGCCCAGCGGTTGAATGCTAGCTTGGCAAAATTGCTAGCACTTCAACTGCTGCCTTTTCAGTTGGTAGACTCTGCCCCCTTCCGTGAGTTTGGAATGTGCGGTTCCTCAGTGGCAGGTACCCAAACGCCACTTTTTCTCACGGAAGACGATTCCGGCTCTCTACCGGCATGTGGAAGGCAATGTCCATGCCTCTCCTGACAGGGCGGTCAGCGGTAAGGTGCATATTACCACAGACTCATGGTCCAGCAGGCATGGACAGGGACGTTACCTAAGTTTCACGGTGCATTGGGTGACTCTGCTGGCAGCTGGGAAGGATGCAGGACAAGGTGCAGTAGTGTTGGAGGTTGTTCCGCCACCACACCTCCAAAATGCTAATGATTGTGACACACCTCTCTCCTCCACCCCCTCCTCTTCTTCTTCCTCCATGGCCTCTTTCTGTGCTTTGTCCTTGGAACCAGCGGTGCTCCGTAGCTGTTCAATGGGCTACGCAAGTACGCAGGCCAAAAAATGCCATGCAGTGCTTGAGCTGGTGTGCTTGGGGAACAGGAGCCACACTGGGGCAGAGGTTCTGTCAGCTCTGCAGGGGCAGGTTCAGAGGTGGTTGACGCCACGCCAACTTAAGGCAGGAATGGTGGTTTGCGACAATGGCACCAACCTCCTCTCTGCCCTCCGACAGGGACAAATGACCCATGTGCCCTGTTTGGCTCACGTCCTTAACTTGGTAGTGCAGCGGTTCTTGGGCAGGTACCCGGGCTTACAGGATGTCCTGAGGCAGGCCAGGAAAGTCTGTGTGCATTTCCGCCTGTCATATAATGCCAGTACTCGGCTGACGGATCTCCAAAAGGAGTTTAACCTGCCCAAGAACCGCCTAATCTGTGACATGCCCACCAGGTGGAACTCAACGTTGGCCATGCTGCAGCGGCTGCACACAGAGCAGAGGGTCATCAAAGAGTACCTGTGCGACTATGGCACCAGGACAGGGTCAGGGGAGCTTGGTTTTTTTTCCCCACGCCAGTGGGCCATGATCAGGGATGCATGCACTGTCCTGTCACCATTTGAGGAGGCCACGAGGATGGTGAGCAGTGACAGTGCATGCATCAGTGACACTATCCCCCTTGTCCACCTGTTGGAGCACACGCTCCATGGAATAATGGACAGGGCACTTGAGGCGGAACAGAGGCAGGAAGAGGAGGATTTCCTTAGCTCTCAAGGCCCCCTTTATCCAGACAGTGTTCCTGCGTGCCCGCCAATCACACAGGAAGAGGAGGAGGAGGAGGGGGAAGATTGTGTCAGTATGGAGGTGGAGCCTGGCACTCAGCATCAGCAGCAGTCTTTAAGGGATCAGTCCCAAGAAACACATGGACTTGTACGTGGCTGCGGACCATGTCGTCCTTAGTGACCCAGAGGACTCCGGACCGAATGCCTCAGCAAACCTACGCTGCATGGCCTCCCTGATCCTGCAAAGCCTGCGTAAGGATCCTCCTATTCGTGGTATCAAGGAGAAGGACCAATACTGGCTGGCAACCCTCCTTGATCCACGTTACAAGGGTAAGGTTGCGGACCTTATCTTGCCATCGCAGAGAGAGCAGAGGATGAAACATCTTCGGGAGGCCTTGCAGAAAGGTCTGTGCAACGCGTTCCCAGAGACTGGGAGGTTACAAACTCCTGTTTCTGGACAACGTGTTGCTGAGGCTTCGGTCAGTCAAAGAAGAAACGGTGGAGAAGGTGGCCGTCTGACCGATGCGTTCAGACAATTTTTTGGTCCGCAGCCCCAAGGTATGATCGGTTCCAGCAAGCGTCTGTTTTACATGGTGCAGGAATACCTAGGGGCAAGATCTGACTTTCCCACCAAAAATCCTCTGCGTTACTGGGTCTTGAGGATGGATCACTGGCCAGAGCTTGCACAGTATGCAATTGAGCTACTGGCCTGTCCTGCATCCAGCGTTCTTTCGGAACGCACATTCAGTGCTGCTGGAGGCTTTGTAACCGATTACAGGGTGCGTCTGTCCACCGACTCGGTCGATCGACTGACCTTCATAAAAATGAATCAGTCTTGGATCACCACCAGCTAGCAAACACCTGATGCTGATGTAACTGAATAATTTTTTTTGAAATCTCAGATCCCTTCAAAGACTGCCTATGCTGATGCTGAGTGACTATCCCTGAGTAATTATCCTCTTCCTCCTCAATCATCACGCTGATAGCTTGTAAGAACATTTTTGGTTCTGGGCGCCACCACCAGTGCCTAAGGCCCAATTTTTCAGCCCCAGTTTAAGAGGGGCGTGTAATTACAATTTTTGATGCAATACTTTGCAGCAGGGCTCATTTCTGCGTTCCAACTAGAGTATCTGTGAGGGGTTGCAGTGTTGTGGCACCAGCACCAGTGCCTAAGGCCTAATTTTTCAGCCCCTGTTCAACAGGGGCATGTAATTACAATTCTTGATCTAATATTTCACAGCAGGGCCCTGTGAGGGCTTACAGTGTTGTGGCCACAACAACACCTAAGGCCCAAATTTCTGCTGAGTATATAGGGCAGGCCCCTACTTTCAAATTTCTCCTTTCCACTGATGCTTTCCAATCCTTGTTCTACAAAAAACCCCAAATTTTCAAAAAACATTTGTCATTGGGACAAATAGTGAGGTGAAATCTTCTGAAGAGGAGGAAAGACAGCAAAACAAATGTCACTGGGGTGATAACCCTTCCCTATGTTTTCCAAAAAGCTTAAAAAAGATTTTTTGGCTGGAGCTAAACACGTTAAAAATGTACCCGTTAAATTACAAACAGGTTCTACTTAACAACAAACCTACAGTCCCTGTCTTGTTTGCACCGCCTGTATACGGCTGTTCAGAGTATATAGGGCCTGGTGGCCCTACACCTTTCCTTATTTTAATTTGGGTGCGAGGTTCCCCTTAATATCCATACAAGACCCAAAGGGCCTGGTAATGGACTGGGGGGTACCCATGCCGTTTTTCTCACTGATTTTCATCCATATTGCCAGGACCCGACATTACATTAAACCCGCAAGCAGTTTTAAATGAGATTTTTTCCTTTAAAAATGACATTTTGTGCAGGGACTGTTCTAAACATGGGAAACACGCGCCACTTTACAGGCATACTATAGACACACCCCAGGTACGATATTTAAAGGAATATTTCACTTCTTTTTTTTTTTTACTTTAAACATCATTAAAATCACTGCTCCCGAAAAAACGGCTGTTTTTTAAAAGTTTTTTTTGCATTGATACATGTCCTCTGGGGCAGGACCCAGGTCCCCAAACCCTTTTTAGGACAATACCATGCAAATTAGCATTTAAAATGAGCACTTTTGATTTCGAACGTTCGAGTCCCATAGGCGTCAATGGGGTTCTAACGTTCGTGCGAATTTTCGGTCCGTTCGCAGGTTCTGGTGCGAACCGATCCGGGGGGTGTTCGGCTCATCCCTATCCCTAGGTTATCCAGCCAGTAACACACTTCCTGTCTTAGGGTGAAAATACTCACTAGCTGTACTTTATCGATTGAGGAGCAACGTTGTCACCGTAGGAGAGGACTACAGAACACCTTCCCTTTCCTCATTTTCATAACACAGAATGGAGGTGTGAGTCCACAGAGAAAGCTATGAACAATGTAACTAAATAGTCAGCACGGGTAGAAAGAACAAAGTTTCAGCTAATAAGATTTTCAGCAGGTCATCAGGTATTTTTTTACACTTAGAAAACAGATATCAAAACACTTTCAATGTGATTTTTAACATCATTATCGTTCACATTCAATCAATATTATACCGTGTGACTTCCCTTAGTTCCATATCCCTCATGTATTAGTGTCATATTATGGGGCATGCAACTGCATGGTTTGGGACTCACCGGTGATGAAATTAGACCTGGAGATGGACTGTCCATACTGCTGCTCCATGTATTTTGGTTTGTACGTTATGAAGCCGATGAAGCTGTTTGTTTGCAGCAATGTAATGACCATCAGCAATATATACAGACGGTTACATGCCAGCTTTTTCAGTGCCAGGAGGAATCCTGGAAGGAAGACACACAAAGGGTTAAAGTGATTGTAAAGTTTTGTTTTTTTTCTTATAAAAATAATAAACATGTCATACTTACCTGCTCTCTTGCAGAGCAGCCCAGGTCCTCTTCTCAGGTAAATCTTCTGTGACCCTGGCCCCTCCCTCCTGTTGCATGCCTCTACAGCAAGCAGATTTCTATGGGGGCACCCAAGCCGAACCACAGATCCATGTGTCCATTCAGACATGGAGCCCCCGACCCGGCCCCACCCCGCCCCCTCTCTCCACTGATTGGCTAGCTGACTTTGATTGACAGCAGCGGCAGCCAATTGCGCTGCTGCAGTGTCTCTCGGACGGCTGAGACTAGGGCTGCAACTAACGATTATTTTCATAATCGATTAGTTGGCCGATAATTGTTTCGATTTAATTGGATAATAACCTTAAAAAAAGGGTGGTGTATAATTTAGTTAATATGTAAAGTTTAAAAAAAGGCATTTTTTTCTTAACCACTTGCCAACTGGCTCACGCCAAAATACTTCGAGAGAATGGCATGGCTGGGCGAAACCCCATATGGATACGTTGTTCCCTTTAAGAGCCATGCACGGCAGGGGACCCAATGCGCGTGGCCGGCGGACGCGATCGCCGCTGGCCACCCGCGATCTTGGCCACGAGAGCCAGCACGTGGATTTGTGTACTTAAACACACAAATCCCTGTTCTGTCAGGGGAGAGGAGACATATTGTGTGTTCTTACTAAGTAGGAACAGCGATATGTCTCCTCCCCCATTCAGTCCTATCTCCATACAGTTAGAAACACTCACTAGGGAATACAGTTAACCCCTTGATCCCCCCCTAGTGTTAACCCCTTCCCTACCAGTGACATATATACAGTAATCACTGCATTTTTAAGCACTGATTGCTGTATAAATGTCAGTGGTCCCAAAATAGTATCAAAAGTGTCAGATCTGTCCGCCGCAATGTCACAGTAGCCCTAAAAATCGCAGATCACCGCCATTACTAGTAAAAATAAATAAATAATAAAAATGCCATAAATGTTTCCCATAGTTTGTAGACGCTATAACTTTTGCACAAACCAATCAATGTACGCTTATTGCGATTTTTTTTTTTTTTTTTTATTTTTTTTTACCAAAAATATGTAGAAGAATTTATATTGGCCTAAACTGGTGAAAAAAAAATGTGTTTTTTAAAGACATTTTTGGGGATATTTATTATAGCAAAAAGTAAAAAATATTGTTTTTTTTTCAATACCGACGCTGTTTTTTTGTTTATAGTGCAAAAAATAAAAAATGCAGAGGTGATCAAATACCACGAAAATAAAGCTTTATTTGTGGGAAAAAAAGGACGCAACTATTGTTTGGGTATAGCATTCCATGATCGCGCAATTGTCAGTTAAAGCGATGCAGTGCCAAATTGTAAAAAGTGCTCTGGTCAAGAAGGGGGTAAAATCTTCTGGGGCCGAAGCGGTTAAATATCTACCGTGTTTCCCCAAAAATAAGCACGGGTCTTATATTGTTTTTGGGTACAAAAAATACACTAGGGCTTATTTACAGGGGATGTCTTAAGTTCCCTGTCTTCTCCCCCCTGTCAGGTCAGGTCGTGGCTTTTTTTTTTTGGGAATTAAAATGTCACAATACTATCTTGGTTAAAAAACCTTATACAATTCTGTGGTCTGTTTTTATAGGGGGATTGTGCTGGTGTAGGGGTGCTGTGTGTCTCCATTTGTGGCAGTTTTATGAAAAAAAAATACTTTTTTTTTTTTTTTTTTACAGCTCTGCTTGGGGCTCACATGATCTTCCTCAGCTCTTCTCTGCTCTGAGATCCCCGCTGACGTTATCCCGCTCTGAGAACTGCAGATGGAGGGGCTGCAGACGTCAGCCGGAAGCAGCAGAGAAGGAAGAGCCACGATCCCCGCTGACGTCAGTCCGCTCAAAGCACTAAAGAGGGAGGGGCCATTAGCCGGGTGGAGAAGGAGAGGAGAGGATCTCTAGCAGTTCTAAATGGGGTATTTTACATGGTGCTGTTGCAGTGGGAGACACACTGCATCTGGGATCTCTTTCCAAAACGGATTACAGCTTTTTGCATTAACTTTAATAGGGCTTATTTTCGGGGTAGGGCTTATTTTCGGGGAAACACGCTATATGCAGTGGTAAATATAAATAACCAACTATATGATTAGGGAGCAAAATCTCTAATCCACGCTAATAACAGACAGAAGAGATATACTGTGTATACCAGTCTTTCTCAACCTTTTTACCCCAGAGGAACCCTTGAAATTTTTTTTCAGGTCTTGAGGAACCCTTACTAAAACTCATTGGTGGTCACTGAAAAAAAATGCCCTTTACATTTGTGGCCATGTGGAATAAGGCAAGCCCTTACAGTAGTTGTCAAAATGCAATTCCTACCAGTGGCGGCTGGTGCTCCAAATTTTTGGGGGGGCGCAAACAAAGTGAAAAATTCTGGAAAAAAAAAACATCAATTGCAGCCACTGTGCCCATCAAACGCAGCCACTGTGCCCATCAAACGCAGCCACTGTGCCCATCAAACGCTGCCACTGTGCCCATCAAACGCTGCCACTGGGCCCCATGTGTTGCCACTTGGCCCCATGTGTTGCCACTGGGCCCCATGTGTTGCCACTGGGCCCCATGTGCTGCCACTGTGCCCCCCGTCATCTGCCCGGCACTTACCTTGTCTCGGGTGGGCAGCAAGCGGAGAGCGGTGTCCTCCGTCCTCCATCTTCCCCCGACCCTGATGTCTTCTCCCGTCCGCTCCTCTCCTCTTGTCCTGTGCTGTGATTGGACGCCTGATAGGCTTTCAATCACAGCGCCTGTCGCTTCAGCCATTCAGGTGACAGGTAACACAGACCCGGTGCACATGATTGGCTGAGAGGCGGTTCAATGTTAGGAAAGCGAATTCCTTCACTTTCCTAACATACAGCTGAGTGTGAAGCGATGCACAGGGTTGCGCCCGTTTTTCACATTTTTGGGCGCCTATTAGAGCTTATGGCTCTAATCAGGTAATTCCAAAAAACACCCCCAAAAAGGGGCCGGACACCTGAATAGGGGGTGTCAGCAGTGACCATAGATAGATGCGTGCAATGCATGCATCTATCTATGATATTAAGAGAGTGGCAGGAGAGGGACGGCGCTCCTGCGCCTTTTATGGACGCACTGCCACTGATTCCTACGGATGGCTTAAAAGATTGTTAGCTTCATGCAACTGGCTCTACCAAGTGGTGTTGACCCCAGAACTATGCAGACATCTTAAGATAGGAGGTCAATCAGCCACAGCTCAAGTAAACCCTAGCAACCTTTGGAGGAACCCTGGTTGAGAATGGCTGGTGTATACTATTATGCCCCTTATACATGATCGGAAATTCGGCCAGCAAAAGACCGATGAGAGCTTTTGGTCGGAAAATGTGACCGTGTGTATGCTCGATCGGACTTTTGCTGGCCGAATTCCAACCAACAAAAGATTGAGAGCAGGTTCTCAATTTTTCGGTTGGAAAAAGTTACAATCGGAAATTCTGATCGTCTGTACACATTCCGACTCACAAAATTCCTATGCATGCTTGGAAACAATTTGACGCATTCTCGGAAGCATTGAACTTAATTTTCTCGGCTCGTCGCAGTGTTGTACGTCACCGCGTTCTTGACGGTGGAAAGTTCAGCAAACTTTTGTGTGACCGTGTGTATGCAAGCCAAGCTTGAGCGGAATTCAGACGGAAAACACGCTCGTGTATACGTGGTATTAGAGGTTGAATCTGGTAAATATCATCAGAGATCAAATTTTTTATTTAAAGAAAAAAAAAATTAAAGGCTGTTTTGCCGATTTTTCAGACAGAACTGTTATATATTATATGCTGGCCATACAAAAACAATGTCTTCCTTAAAAAAAAAAAAATGTAATTTTAAGAACGTTCAATCGATTTTTCTAATCGTTGGTGGGGTGAAATCTAAGGTCTTTTGGACCACAGTGACCGGAAAATTCGAAGGATCAGAATAGAAAACTTCTTGGTCATAGGAATTTTCAGACAGTATATGTGGTTTTCGTTCAGATACATTCGTTTTAAAACTGAATGTTAAAAGCAAAAGTCATTTTCAAATGACATTCTTTCATTCAGCGAATGTACAAAGATTTTTTGTATGAATATTCTCGTCCGACAATCGATACATGTATGGCCAGCATAATGCTCGGGTCACACCTATGCAGTTTGCTTTTGATCCGTTTCTGCAGTGCTTTTTGCTGTATGTTTTTACACTTTTGCACATGCGGTTTTGCTGCGATGTGCATATTTTATGCTTTTTTTTGCCAATTTGTTGTTGGGCAGATTAAAAACGCAAATTGCTGCAAAAACACACTACATGCTTTTCTGCAGCTTCTCCATTGAAGTCTATTCAACCAAAAAAAGCACCGTTTTGCGTTGAAAAAAGTCCTTGACACTTTCCAAATATGCAGCGGCTGAAAAAATATAGATGTAAACCTGTCCCATAGGAAACTATGTTAAAAGGACTGTAGTGCGTTTCTGCAAAAAGCACCAAAAACTCATAGATGTAAACCAGGCCTAAGACGTTTAATAGCAGCAGCATGCTTTTTTTGTACCACTTGTCATAACGGGGTTAAAAAAACTAAAATGAAGAAGTAAAATCACAACTGTAGGGGTCATGGGGAGGGGGCTCTTAGACAGGCCTGTCCTAACCAGGCTCCAAGATAAATGTTGCCTCACAGAGGCTGTGTCTCTCTCGTTCTCCGTTTTGTTTGAATTAATTAATAACTACTTTATTACAGGTTCTTATTAGTTCTGGTCGTTGACTTACCACGCCACCACAAAGTATACCTGGGTCGGGACCTCTCGACCCTGGCATACTATTTATATACTTTAGCGCAGTTTATATACTGACTTAGGTGTTACACAATTGTTCTACGTGAAATAGGATTTAATTTGATTGTTTATTACCCTGATGCTCTAACATTTCTCTTGTCTCTTTCTTATCTACTTCTCTACTACCCCCCCCCCCCCCCTCACATCTCTCCCATTTATTTAAAGATTTGCAGAGGAGACTGGTTGTTCTCAAAATTCTTAGATCTTGATCCAGGAAACAACCACTGACACCAGCTATTCGATAATATAGATGGCTTAGTCGTTACTGGGGAAGTCCCCCAGGATGATATCACACAACATCCGAGGATTTAATGTTCCAGAAAAAAGGACATCGCTCCTAAGGGAGCTGAGGAAGGGTAAGCCACATTTTGTTCTCCTTCAGGAGACCCACTTTAAGACGGGACACATACCGAAGATTACAAATGCCCACTTTACAGCAGCTTACCATGCGACTAATGACCATGCCAAAACTAAAGGAGTTTCGATTCTGGTGAGTAAAGATGCGCCTTTCACTCTCAGTGATAGACTAATAGATCCGGAGGGAAGGTACATCTTTATCAAAGGAACTTACTACGACAGACCCATTACGATAGCAAACATTTACTTTCCCAATTCAGCACAAGTGACCTTCTGCCAAAAAATAGTGAGAGAACTGATGGGGTTTACAGCAGGACTACTCATACTAGGAGGGGACTTTAACCTTCCACTGAACCCAGTAGTTGACTCCTCATCAGGGAAATCCTGCATCAAATATAGCGCCCTTAAAAGAATCAAAACCCTTCTCAACTCCCTACAACTAAAAATGCCTGGAGGTATCTCCACCTAGACTCTAGAGATTACACGTTCCACTCAGCCCCACATAATCGTTACTCACGTATAGATTTCTTGTTCATCACACAGAGACCTACAAAATGTGACAGGAGCTCATATTGGAATACAATCACTATCTGATCACGCACCAATATCTCTAACAATAGACATAGGCTCATCAACACCTAGATCAAATTGGTGGAGACTTAATTCTTCACTGCTGACTGACCCCGAACTACTTCCCAAAATCACAACGGCTTTATCACATTACTTTAATTTACGTTACTCCAGACATGGACCTTATGACAATTTGGCAGGCATACAAATGCTATATAAGGGGAGAACTGATCAAACTAGGCTCTCTCAAAAAAAAGACAGGAACAGGAAATTACGGAGTTAATAAACAAAATTACTGCACTAGAAAATAGTCACAATCTTTATCAATTCAATCGGCCACAGAATTACTTGAAACACGAAAGGCTCTGCAACAAATAATTCAGCACAAAACCAAAAGCCTACTATTTTTCAAGAAAGCAATTTATTATGAATCAGGAGATAAAACGGGCAGACTGCTTTCCAGAGCTCTGAAGGAAACTACTATAAAAAACCACATAGCAGGGATCAGATCGCAGAAAGGGACCTTAGAGGTTACCACCGAAGCTATAGCTTCACAATTCCAAGAATTCTACTCGACCCTATATAATTTACCTCAACAACGCTGTCATGCCTTCTGTAATAAGGCTTGTGATTTTCCTATTGACTTTTTGATTTAATTAGATTGCTCTATGCTGCCATCTAGTGACCATTTTGCATAACTGCGCTATATCTATTTCATGTAGTCATTTAGTATAGCTGGTTAGATTTGGTACATGCTAGCCTCCATACTTTCAATCCTATCAGGCCTTGCATCAGCTTCCTCCACCATTTTCATCTTTTCTTACCATGGAAGCATACACATCTGCTGCTAAGCTCTACGTTAGCCATTCGGATCCATCTTCGGTATGTTTACTAATTGTATCTTCACCTAGATCAGGGGTCTCAAACTGATGGCCCTCCAGCTGTTGCAAAACTACAAGTCCCATGAGGCATTGCAAGGCTGACAGTTACAAGCATGACTCCCTCAGGCAGAGGCATGATGGGACTTGTAGTTTCGCAACACCTGGAGGGCCACCAGTTTGAGACCCCTGACCTAGATAGATGGATAGATAGGATGGCACTAATTGTATGATCTTTGTTAATTGCATTTTGCCTGTATCTGTTACAGTTTTACTCTATCTTGTATCAATAAAAGTTCAAAAGGATTCTGCGCCTACTGGAATGCATTGGTATGAGAGGAGTTAACAGTGTGCCCGAATACACCTCAGTCACGTGTAGTGAGGGGCATAACAGTAAAACGAAGGCTTCTAAGCACGGCTGGCATACAGAACAGCAGCAAAGCAAAGGCTTCTAAGCACAGCTATCATACAGAACACCAGTAATACAGTAGTGTTATCAGCTTCCATATTGCCGGACACCATGTCACTGTCAGGAAATGTTCCATCCGCTGGTAATACCTGTTATTTGGCATGCAGTACTGAGGTCCACCAGCAGGTGTCTCCTGGCAGTTTGGAACTGTCAGGAGAGCTTTTCCCTGTTGATAGTATATCATCTTTGGGCCGCAGTACTGGCGTCCACCAGCGGATGGATCCTGGCAGTATGGAGCAGACAGTGCCTCCTGCAATCAGGTGTCACTTGAGGCCAATCACAAGCCTATAAATACTCGGCAAACATTCACATGGAGTCTGCCCTCCAGCCTGGTGTCCGGGAGTCTGCCCTCCAGCCTGGTGTCCGGGAGTCTGCCCTCCAGCCTGGTGTCCGGGAGTCTGCCCTCCAGCCTGGTGTCCGGGAGTCTGCCCTCCAGCCTGGTGTCCGGGAGTCTGCCCTCCAGCCTGGTGTCCGGGAGTCTGCCCTCCAGCCTGGTGTCCGGGAGTCTGCCCTCCAGCCTGGTGTCCGGGAGTCTGCCCTCCAGCCTGGTGTCCGGGAGTCTGCCCTCCAGCCTGGTGTCCGGGAGTCTGCCCTCCAGCCTGGTGTCCGGGAGTCTGCCCTCCAGCCTGGTGTCCGGGAGTCTGCCCTCCAGCCTGGTGTCCGGGAGTCTGCCCTCCAGCCTGGTGTCCGGGAGTCTGCCCTCCAGCCTGGTGTCCGGGAGTCTGCCCTCCAGCCTGGTGTCCGGGAGTCTGCCCTCCAGCCTGGTGTCCGGGAGTCTGCCCTCCAGCCTGGTGTCCGGGAGTCTGCCCTCCAGCCTGGTGTCCGGGAGTCTGCCCTCCAGCCTGGTGTCCGGGAGTCTGCCCTCCAGCCTGGTGTCCGGGAGTCTGCCCTCCAGCCTGGTGTCCGGGAGTCTGCCCTCCAGCCTGGTGTCCGGGAGTCTGCCCTCCAGCCTGGTGTCCGGGAGTCTGCCCTCCAGCCTGGTGTCCGGGAGTCTGCCCTCCAGCCTGGTGTCCGGGAGTCTGCCCTCCAGCCTGGTGTCCGGGAGTCTGCCCTCCAGCCTGGTGTCCGGGAGTCTGCCCTCCAGCCTGGTGTCCGGGAGTCTGCCCTCCAGCCTGGTGTCCGGGAGTCTGCCCTCCAGCCTGGTGTCCGGGAGTCTGCCCTCCAGCCTGGTGTCCGGGAGTCTGCCCTCCAGCCTGGTGTCCGGGAGTCTGCCCTCCAGCCTGGTGTCCGGGAGTCTGCCCTCCAGCCTGGTGTCCGGGAGTCTGCCCTCCAGCCTGGTGTCCGGGAGTCTGCCCTCCAGCCTGGTGTCCGGGAGTCTGCCCTCCAGCCTGGTGTCCGGGAGTCTGCCCTCCAGCCTGGTGTCCGGGAGTCTGCCCTCCAGCCTGGTGTCCGGGAGTCTGCCCTCCAGCCTGGTGTCCGGGAGTCTGCCCTCCAGCCTGGTGTCCGGGAGTCTGCCCTCCAGCCTGGTGTCCGGGAGTCTGCCCTCCAGCCTGGTGTCCGGGAGTCTGCCCTCCAGCCTGGTGTCCGGGAGTCTGCCCTCCAGCCTGGTGTCCGGGTGTCTGCCCTCCAGCCTGGTGTCCGGGTGTCTGCCCTCCAGCCTGGTGTCCGGGTGTCTGCCCTCCAGCCTGGTGTCCGGGTGTCTGCCCTCCAGCCTGGTGTCCGGGTGTCTGCCCTCCAGCCTGGTGTCCGGGTGTCTGCCCTCCAGCCTGGTGTCCGGGTGTCTGCCCTCCAGCCTGGTGTCCGGGTGTCTGCCCTCCAGCCTGGTGTCCGGGTGTCTGCCCTCCAGCCTGGTGTCCGGGTGTCTGCCCTCCAGCCTGGTGTCCGGGTGTCTGCCCTCCAGCCTGGTGTCCGGGTGTCTGCCCTCCAGCCTGGTGTCCGGGAGTCTGCCCTCCAGCCTGGTGTCCGGGTGTCTGCCCTCCAGCCTGGTGTCCGGGTGTCTGCCGCCCTCCAGCCTGGTGTGTCCATGCCTGCCGCCCTCCAGCCTGGTGTGTCCATGCCTGCCGCCCTCCAGCCTGGTGTGTCCATGCCTGCCGCCCTCCAGCCTGGTGTGTCCATGCCTGCCGCCCTCCAGCATGGACAAATACAACCAATTGGAGCGTCCGGAGGCCGCTCTTTTGAGGGGGGGTACTGTCAGGAAATGTTCCATCCGCTGGTAATACCTGTTATTTGGCATGCAGTACTGAGGTCCACCAGCAGGTGTCTCCTGGCAGTTTGGAACTGTCAGGAGAGCTTTTCCCTGTTGATAGTATATCATCTTTGGGCCGCAGTACTGGCGTCCACCAGCGGATGGATCCTGGCAGTATGGAGCAGACAGTGCCTCCTGCAATCAGGTGTCACTTGAGGCCAATCACAAGCCTATAAATACTCGGCAAACATTCACATGTTTACCTTGACTTCGTCATTGCCTCCTGACCTGCTAGCTATCTGATCCTGAACCTGAGCCCTGATCCTGTCCCCTGGTCCTGTCTCCCTGTCTGGGACCCTATCCTGTCCCACCTTGCGTCCCTGCCTGCAGTCTGACCCATCCATCCTCTCCCTGTCCTGTGTTCCATACCCCATCTACTGACTTCCCTGTGTATGACCTTGGCCTGGCTTACGTTTACGTCTCTGGAACATTCCCTGCTGATCTGCTGTGTATGACCCTGGCCTGGCTATTGTTTATGAACCTGGTATTTCTCATTTATTGTATTTATCTGTCTATTGTTATTTGTAGGTCTCTGTCTGTGGTTGGTTATTGCACTGTGTCATATTGGAGTTGGTTGTCATTTATTACTCACTTTCCTTAATAAATTAATATATATTTTCACTTATATACGTTTTGGTGTCCTCTGTCGCAGATCACACGGTTCTGGTCACACTTGTTCATGACAGTCACAGACAAAGTCAGAGCACTTCACAAGGTCAGAAGTTTACTCCATGAGCACAAGGAGGTCAGTGAAAAGCGAAACAATTACCATTGCCCGCGCAAAGGCGGAATCTGCAAAAGTAAAAGCTGACTTTGCAGCAAAGGAGGCCAAAATAAAAGCTGCATTCGCCGAAAAAGAAATAAAAGCTGCATTTGCCGAGATGCAACTTAAATTAGAAAAGTTACGTATGGAAACTGCATTGGAGGAACTAGCTGCAGAGAAGGAGTCAGCGGCTGCTGCGGCCGAGGCAGACATCTTAGAAGAACTTGCAATGCCCACCAGTGAGCGACTCAGCAACGTACTTGAAAGAAAATCCGTTCCTGACGACGGTACAGAGCGTACCTCAGAATATGTGCGGTGACACGCCGAACCAGACAACTGCCCACTTACAGCACCGAGAGCAGAATCAACCCCTGCCATTCACATGCCTTACGTCAAGCAAGAAAGTAAACCCGCACTCAGTCAGTTTTCAGCACATTCTGCAGCCAGGCTATCAAAACACTACGTCACAGTTGACCAAATCGAAAATGAAGAACGACGGGTTAAAAGACACAGCGACTGTATCTCTGATGACCGCAAATACCCACCAAGTTCCTGGCACAACAGAGCGCCCCCTGGCTACTCACACAATGATCAAGGTATGTCAGATTTCTTCAAGTTTTTAGCACGACGTGAACTGTTAGCAAAGGGACTTGCAAAGTTTAACGATTGCCCTGAAAGTTATAGAGCATGGCGTTCGTCCTTCAGAAATGCAACTAGAGACCTTGAGCTTAAAGCAAGTGAAGAAGCCGATCTCTTAGTCAATTGGCTGGGGAATGAGTCGTCAGAGCATGCAAGGAGAATCAGAGACATTAACATTAATTACCCAACCAGAGGGCTGAGCATGATATGGGAAAGGGGTGATGAATGTTACGGTTCCCCAGAAGTTAGAGAAAACTCTCTTTTTAAAAGAATAGAGGACTTTCCCAGGATTCCTAACAAAGGCTACAGGAAGCTGAGAGAATTGAGTGACCTAGTGACAGAACTCCAAATAGCCAAAGCAGAAGGAGACTTGCCAGGCCTTGCCTTTCTGGACACAGCCCGTGGCGTTAACTCTATAGTGCAAAAGCTACCTTACAGCCTTCAAGAAACCTGGATTTCACGAGGCTCCAAATACAAGCAAAAGCGCAACGTCCCCTTCCCACCATTCTCTTATTTTGTGGACTTTATTCGCTATCAAGCAAAGGTTAAAAATGATCCTAGTTTTGACATCTGATCATCTGATTCTGCTCACCCTAGGTCAAGTAAGCCTGCTCTAACCCGCAACTTCAAAGACGCACCTGTTGCAGTACGCAAAACAAGTGTATCTCCAATACAGGATCCAAGCAGAGAGTGTCCTCTTCACAAGAAGTCTCATTCATTGTCAAAGTGCAGAGGTTTTAGAGAAAAGACTCTCCAAGATCGCAGAACCTTTCTCAAGGAAAACAGACTTTGTTACAGGTGCTGCGCATCAACTTCTCACCTTGGGAAAGACTGTAAGGTGAGCATCAACTGCTCTGAGTGCAACAGCTCAGAGCACAACACAGCTCTACATCCAGGGCCAGCGCCATGGACTCTTACCCCCTCACCCACAGTGGAAGAGCACGGCGGGGAGCAACAAGACACAGTACCTCCTGTAGTTACACCCCGGTGCACCCAAGTCTGTGGAGAAGGTCTATCTAACAAATCCTGCTCTAAGATTTGTCTTGTCACAGTTTACCCCACGGGTCGCAGAGAAAAAGCAGTGAAGCTATACGTGATCCTGAACGATCAAAGCAACAGATCACTCGCCAGCTCAGCCTTCTTTGACACTTTAAAAATCAAGGAAGCCGGCTCTTCATACTTACTTAAGACTTGTACAGGGGTAAGTGAAGAAACTGGGAGAAGAGCCATTGGTTACCAAATCAAATTCTTTGATGGTCAGACAACCCTGCCTCTGCCAACTCTAATCGAGTGCAATCAGTTCCAAACGGATAGAGAGGAGATCCCTACACCAGAGGTGGCACTTCATCACGGACATCTGAAGGGCATAGCACATCTCATCCCTGAACTGGATTCCCAGGCTGAGATAGCGCTTCTCCTTGGGAGGGACATCATCAGAGTTCACAAGGTGAGAAAACAAATCAATGGTCCTCACAATTGCCCTTATGCCCAGAAGCTAGATCTAGGATGGGTCATCACAGGCAACGTATGCCTAGGGAGTGTTCACAAACCAACCAGCGTGAACTCTCTCTTTACAAAGACACTAGAAGGCGGGCGTCCATCCCTATTTCAGCCTTGCACCAACAGATTCCTTGTAAGAGAGAAGCCTGCCAGTGTAATTCATTCCAGCCCTTACACGGCTAATCTTCTTTGTCATGAAGACAGAGATCATTTAGGCTGCTCAGTTTTCCAAAGGACTAAAGAAGATCACAAAATTGGCCCATCTATTGAAGATCATATCTTCTTGGAGATAATGAGACAGGGATTCTACAAAACCAACGAAAACAGCTGGGTGGCACCCCTGCCTTTCAAAGCGCAGAGACCCCGTCTTGCTAACAACAGAGAACAAGCTTTGAAAGGCTTTTCTTCCCTCAGATCCAATTTTCAAAGAAAAACAGGAATGAAAGGGCATTTCTTCTCATTCATGAGTAAGATGTTTGAGGATGACCATGCTGAGATAGCCCCACCTCTAAAAGACAATGAAGAGTGCTGGTACCTACCAATCTTCGGTGTCTACCACCGCAAGAAGCCAGGTAAAATCCGGGTAGTGTTTGACTCCAGCTCACGGCATCAAGGGGTCTCATTAAATGATTTCCTCCTAAAGGGACCAGATCTCAACAACACACTTCTTGGTGTTCTCATCAGATTCCGCAAAGAAGCAGTTGCCATAGTTGCAGACATTCAGCAAATGTTCCACAGCTTCCAAGTCAAGGAAGAACACAGGAACTTCTTGAGATTCCTATGGTTCAAAGACAATGACCCTACTAAAAACATTACAGACTACTGCATGAAAGTGCACGTTTTTGGTAACAGTCCATCTCCTGCTGTTGCCATCTATGGACTTAAGCTATCTGCCCAAGAAGGTAAGAAAGACGTTACACAGTTTATTGAAAGAGACTTTTATGTAGATGATGGTCTGAAATCACTTTCTTCACCTGAAGGTGCAATAAGTCTACTCAAGAGGACTCAAAGCACGCTCGCCTCTTCAAATCTCAGACTGCATAAGATAGCATCAAACAGCAAGGTCGTCATGGAGGCCTTCCCTTCCCAAGATTATGCCAGTGACTTCAAAGATCTGGACTTAGCTACAGACTCCCTTCCTATGCAACGCAGCCTAGGGCTCAACTGGGACCTCAAGTCTGACACCCTTACCTTTCAGGTTGACCAAGAGACAAAGCCCTTCACACGTCGAGGTGTCTTATCCACCATCAACAGCTTGTATGATCCACTCGGGTTTGCAGCACCAATTACCATCCAAGGTAAGATTCTGCTTAGAGAGCTTACTGCAGACACATGTGATTGGGATTCTACACTACCTCCTGAGAAAGAGACATTATGGGTAACATGGAGAGACTCTTTAAAGACTTTATCCAACCAACACGTACATAGACCATACACCCACTTTCCTCCCACAAGGGTTCAGTCTACAAAGTTATGTGTATTCTGCGATGCTTCAGTTAAAGCAATAGGAGCAGTAACCTACCTCAAGTCAGTAGACATCGAGGGCCAAGTTCATATTGGGTTTGTTATGGGCAAAGCCAAGCTAGCACCATGTCCTGAAACCACCATTCCAAGATTGGAACTGTGTGCTGCTGTACTAGCAGTAGAACTAGCAGAACTTATTACATCTGAGATGGATCTAGAACTCGAGGACACAGAGTTTTACACAGACAGCAAGGTAGTGTTGGGTTAGATTTACAACGAAAGTAGGAGATTCTATGTCTATGTACACAACAGAGTCCTAAGAATCAGGAAGTCGACACAGCCCACCCAGTGGCATTATGTCTCAACTGATCATAACCCAGCAGATCATGCTACAAGGTCTGTACCAGCATCCCGTCTCAAAGACACTACATGGCTCACAGGACCACCCTTCCTGTACAAGTCAGCGCCTACCACTCCAGTAAGGGAGACATATGTACTGCTAGAACCTGAATCTCACTCAGATATCCGTTCTCAGGTTTCCACACTACATACAACAATTTCTAAACAACTGTTGGGATCCAAGCGCTTCCACAAATTCTCCACTTGGAAGTCCTTACAAAGAGCTACTGCTTCAAAACTCACACATGAGACTCTGACCACCTTCATGGCTGAAGTATCAGCTGTAATGAATGCCAGACCTTTGACATCTATACCTAATGATCCTGAAGATCCTTTCTTGCTTACACCTTCCACTTTGCTCACTCAGAAAGTTGAGGTGATCACAGCTCCTCCAGTCAATCTAGACACAAAGGACTTATACAGATGTCAATGGAAAAGAGTACAAGTGTTAGCTGACACCTTTTGGAACAAGTGGAAGAAACAATACTTGTCTAATCTACAGACCAGGAACAAGTGGCAGGACAGCGAACCCAACTTACAGCCTGGCACCATCGTTCTCATGAAAGACTCTCAATCGAGGAGAAACGAGTGGCCTTTGGGTCTGATAACCCAAGTGTTTCCCAGTGAAGATGGAAACGTCAGGAAAGTTGAGCTCAAAGTCATTAGGCAAGGCCAGCCTAAACTTTTCCTCAGACCTGTTTCTGAACTTATTTTGTTACTCCCCTCTGGAGTGCCATGATGTGTGGTATCCGTGGGAAACCAGGCGGGGAGTGTCATGCCTTCTTTAATAAGGCTTGTATTTTCCTATTGACTTTTTGATTTAATTAGATTGCTCTATGCTGCCATCTAGTGACCATTTTGCATAACTGCGCTATATCTATTTCATGTAGTCATTTAGTATAGCTGGTTAGATTTGGTACATGAAAGCCTCCGTACTTTCAATCCCATCAGGCCTTGCATCAGCTTCCTCCACCATTTTCATCTTTTCTTACCATGGAAGCATACACATCTGCTGCTAAGCTCTACGTTAGCCATCCGGATCCATCCTCGGTATGTTTACTAATTGTATCTTCAGCTAGATAGATAGATAGATAGGATGGCACTAATTGTATGATCTTTATTAATCGCATTTTGTCTGTATCTGTTACAGTTTTACTCTATCTTGTATCAATAAAAGTTCAAAAAGGATTCTGCGCCTACTGGAATGCATTGGTATGAGAGGAGTTAACAGTGTGCCCAAATACACCTCAGTCACGTGTAGTGAGGGGCATAACAAACGCAATCCCCACTTTATACAGGATGACAGGAAAAAAGCCATACAGGACTATTTAAACGACAGTGGACTGCCCAAATTAGAGGACACTGAGGCTTCCCTCCTGGAAGGAGAAATAACAGAGGCAGAGATCCAATCAGTAATTAAAGAGCTTAAATCAGGGAAAAGCCTGGGCCCAGATGGCTTAACTACAATTTATTACAAGACATTCAAAACCATTTTAATTCCTCCACTGAACAGGGCACTGAACGCTCTGTCCTCACCCAACCATGTAACATCGGACTTTCTATCTGCCCATATTACAGTAGTTCCAAAACCAGGGAAAGACCCACCTGAATGCTCTAGCTATAGACCTATCTCCTTACTAAATCTAGACCTAAAAATACTAGCAAAAGTGATAGCAAACAGACTAAGACCACTTTTACACTCCCTGATAGGCCCAGAATAGGTGGGTTTCATGCCTGGCAGGGAAGCATGTGATTATGTGATCAAGGCCCTACTACTGACACACGTGGCTCACAACGGGGATTGCGAAGGCCTTCTCCTGTCCATGGACGTGGAGAAGGCCTTTGATAGAGTCTTATGGCACTACATGCTGGAAACATGTAGACACGTTGGTTTGGGAATGCACATGATGACTTGGATTTCCGCCCTATATGACAAACCTTCGGCCCAGCTAAAGATCAACGGCACACTGTCGGAGAGGGTCTTGATCACAAATGGTACTAGGCAGGGGTGTCCATTGTCACCAGTACTATTTATTCTTTCATTAGAACCATTCATCAGAATGGTTAACCAAGATAACTCGGTAGCAGGTTTCGGAGTGGCAGGGAGGGAATACAAGATTGCAGCCTACACTGACGACCTTTTGTTTTTTTTGACTAACCCCCATACCACAGTACCCAACCTCATGAAACAGTTCGCACATTATGGCTGTCTATCAAATCTTAAAATAAATTTCACTAAATCTGAAGCTATGAACATCTCCCTCACAGCAGAAAACCTGAATAAAGCCAAAACCAACTACCCCTTTAGGTGGGAGTCCAATACTCTTAAGTATCTAAGGATATGGATAACACCGAAACTGACATCTATCTTTGAGTACAACTTCCCCACGTTACTACAAGAAATAAGGAAAGATCTACAAAAATGGCACCCTAAATATCTGTCTTGGTTCGGAAGGGGGTCGGCCTTAAAGATGGTCATCCTCCCCAGACTGTTGTATCTTCTCAGATCACTTCCTGTTAGGATACCACAGAAATTCTTCAAAGCATTACAATCTATCCTGTTAAATTTTCTTTGGGGACACAAACCCAGAATTCAATTCTCACTTCTCACTAGACCAAAAGATCAAGGCGGGATGGGGCTCCCAAATTTTTACAATTACTATCTAGCTTCCCACCTCACGAGAGTAATAGATTGTCACTGTCATGCAGAGTCAAAGGACTGGGTCATATTAGAGAACTCATTACATCAAATTCAATTGAAATTCTCCCCATGCTTTTAATAAGGGCCAGATTAAAGATTTTACTACACTAAAGAAGGACAATGAGCTTACAAGACTACCCCTGTGGTCATACTTCCAAATCCGTAACTATCTCAATGGTAAAATTAGAAAACCATTCCTCTCTATGGAGCTGACAGAGTTGGAAGAAATTTGCAGCAACGGTTCACAATTTAATAGAGCGACTTCTGTCACTTACACTTGGCTGCAAAAGACAAAAGTGACAAAAGACGACAGATTCCGGAGTGCATGGTCTAAAGCTTTACAAATAGAAATCTCTGACAATCAGTGGAAAACTGCATGCATCCTTTCACATAATTGCTCTATTAGCACCAAAACTCAGGAATTATCATACAAACTCCTGACACATTGGTATGCTACACCTGACAAACTGAAGAAGTGGTTTCCACACACTTCAGACATTTGCTGGAGATGTGGGGAAGAGAAAGGCACTCTCCTACATGTGTGGTGGGAGTGTTCAATAAAAGAACTTACTGGACTAAAGTCAGGGAGCTTGTGAGGCAGATCACGGAGACCAGTCTTAAACTTAACGCAGCCTGTTGTCTGCTCCACATCACTAATTTCTCAATTAAACGCTACAAACGATCTTTAACAAAACATCTCCTTAATGCGGCTAAGTCGCTAATACCACTTCACTGTAAAAATACATGCCCATCATCTTACCAAGAATGGCTAAAGAAAATTAATTAAAAATATAAAGTGCAGCGCTAGAAATATCTAACATGTACTAATTAACATGTAATTAGAGTATTATAAACGCACATTGAAATGCTATTAGTGAAAGTTGTGATCAAATGTCTTTAAGTGAAATATGGAACAGCAAATCCTAAAAGTTCATATAGGAGAACTGGTGAAACAATAACTCCTCCAATGTGAAGGCAACAGTAGACACCGGAAGGTGAGTAGATGTTCAATAAAAGTAAATGGGTACCCTTACCGGATCCGTAGGACGCACATACCTTATAGCAGTGCGTCAAAAAGGCATAGGGAAGATCTCCCGTAGTGTCCAACCACATGGTATCTTGTGGGCCCCAGGCAGCAATGGATGGTGGTAGTCACAGGCGGAAATTGAACGGGTGTCAATCACATTCTGTCTCCATGTGTTCATCTCTAATCCCTTTAGAGATGAACACATGGAGACAGAATGTGATTGACACCCGTTCAATTTCCGCCTCTATTACCTCCCAGTCTATCAGCCTCCACCTTCTCTGGGTTCAGATGCTGATCTTCCCTGCACAGACTCTTTAAAGTAATTTTTTTTTTTGAACAACAAACTTGTTCTACTTACCTGCTCTGTGCAATGGTTTTGCACAAAGCAGTCCTGATTCTTCTCTTCTGGGACCCCCCGCCGACCTCTCTGGCTCCTCCTGCCTTCAGAGTGCCCCAATAACAAGCTATAAAGTGTAATATAGAGTGCCCCTATAGCATGGTTAAAAAAAGGTCTGAACTACTCACTTCCTGCTCAGGACTACATGTCCCATGAGGCATTGCTCCTCACACATACACATTCACAAGTTCACAGGCACTTACTGACATGTATGGATGGTGTACTAAGCTGTCTGTGTGCTGAGGGGGGCTGCTACACACAGAAGGCTTTTTATCTTAATGAATAGAATGCATTAATATAAAAAAACCTTCTGCCTTTACAACCCCTTTAATGCCCAAAACCAGTGGCGTAACTAGAACCTTCAGGGCCCCGGTGCAAGAAACCAGGGAGGGCCCCTCTGACCTCCAGCCAGGGCCCTTCCCACTGATCCCGGGGGCAGCAGGACCTGGATAGCAGGGGGAACAAATCCCCTCCTTTTTCCTCCTGCAGCCACTTAATGCCTATAAGAGAAAGAGGGGGAGAAGTAGACTTTTAGTGGCTGCAGGAGAAAAATTGAGGGGATTTGTTCCTCTAAATGCTCCCCCCATCCAGGTGTTCAGGGACAACATGTGCACTATTTCAATTGTGACCCCTGTAGTTACGCCCCTGGGATGAGTGGCAGCGGTGGTGGTGGGGGGAGGGATAGGATGAGTGGCATTGGTGGTGGGGATGGGATGAGTGGCAGTGGTGAGGGAGAGATGGGATGAGTGGCAGCAGTGGGGGGGGATGGGATCAGTGGCAGCAATGGTGGTTGGGTGGGGATGGGATCAGTAGTAGCGGTGGTGGTGGGGGGGATGGGATGAGTGGCAGCTGTGAGCGGGGATGGAATCAGTGGCAAGTGTTTTGTTTGTGGGGGGAGGGTGGGATCAGTGGTGGGGGGGTAAATGGGATGAGTGGCAGAGGTGGTGGGGGGAATGGGATCAGTGGCAAGGGTGATGGTTAGAGGGGGATGGGATGGTATGAGTGGCAGTGGTGGGGACAATGGATGAAATGAGTGGCAGCGGTGGTGGGAGGATGGGATCTGTGGCAAGGGTGGTGGTTGGTGGCTGTGATGGGATGAGTGGTGGGGAGGGGAATGGTATCAGTGGCAAGGATGGTGGTTGCGGGATGGGATCAGTGCCAGTAGTAGTCATGATGGGGTGGATCAGTGGTGGTGGTGTTGGAGGAGGGGGGAATCAGTGCCAGTAGTAGTCATGATGGGATGGATCAGTGGTGGTGGTGTTGGAGGAGGGGGGAATCAGTGACAGTAGTGGTGGTGTGGGGGGGTATCAGTGGCAGTAGTGGTGGTGTGGGGAAGTTTTGGTGGCAGTAGTGGTGGTGTGGGGAAGTATCAGTGGCAGTGTTGATATTGAGGGATGGGTGCCACTCACTTGCAGATCCCTTGGTTCCCCCTTTTTGCTTAGTCTTGCTTGGGCGAGCAGAGAACATGGGCGGGGCCTGTGAGTGAAGGCGGAGCTGGAGAAGATGGGCGGAGCGGGCGAGGACTGTGCCTGTGAGAGCAGGCGGTGACAGAAATTATGGATGGGGACTTGAGTGAAGGCGGAGCCGGAGAAGATGGGCGGAGCAGATGGGGAAAGAGAAGATGGGCGGGGACTGTGTGGGCGGAGAGAATAGGCAGAGCGGGCGGAGAGGATGGGCGAAGTGGGCGGGGACTGTTTCCCGTGAGTGCGGGAGTAGAGGATTGGTGGAGAGCATGGGCGGGGGACTGTGCAGTGTGCCCGTGAGTGCGGGCAGGGAGGATGGGCCGAGCAGCCGGAGAGGATGGGTGGAGCGGACCGGGACTCCAAGTGAATTACTATCTCCTGGGCGGCGGCAGGCCCCCCTATAGTGGCGGAACTCAAGGGCCCAGTCTCAAATGCGACTGGTGCGACCCTGATAATCCACTGCCCAACACCAAGCTACTGTTCTATGTCTCCTAGCAAGTAGTTTGAAGGTTAACTAAAGGCAAAACTTTTGTTTAATTTTGGATAGAGTGGAGAGGGATAAGACCCCTATGAGATTTTGATTGCTGTCTATGCCCCTGTTAGGGAGAGTTACTCTCTCTCTGTCTAGTTTACCATTTTCATTAACTACTTCAATACCAGGCACTTTCACCCCCTTCCTGCCCAGACCAATTTTCAGCTTTCAGCACTGCCGCACTTTTTTTTTTTTAACAGTGAATTTTTATTTGAACATTTAAGACAGTACAAACATTGCCAGCTTTATATATGGATCCAACATCAGTCAGTTGACTACAAATGTGTGACATTACATGTATGAAAAGTGTTCCATTCCATTCCAAACTATAGGAGTAGACAAAATACATAGAGTTCATGAGATATGACATCCTTTATGAAGTGTTTAGTTTTTGGGTTGTTCTAAGGAAATTTAAAATGTTACATTTAGGTGGAAGTACCCGAGCTACCCTACTCCCTCCCAGGGGGGGGGGGGGGGTGAACACCTGAGGCAACCCCCCACCATCAGGGATCAGCCGCATGCGTCCACCCAACTCGACCACACTTTATCGAATTTTTGAGGGCAGTTCCTGCTCTCGTAGGTCAAACAATATAGCGGCAGTACATTGTTTACCGACGCTACCCATGCTTCCTTGGTGGGTGCCTCCTTTTTCTTCCATTTAAGGAGTATTTCTCTCCTTGCATAAAATAAGGAGTATGTTAAACACTGTTTAATATAGCGGTCTCCCTCTATTTAGCACTGCCGCACTTTAAATGACAATTGTGCAACATGCAATACTGTACCCATAGGACATTTTTTTCATTTTTTTAATCATTTTTTTCCACACAAACAGAACCTTCTTTTGGTAGTATTTATTCACTACTGGGTTTTTTATTTTTTGCTAAACAAACAAAAAAAAAAGACTGAAAATTCTGGAAAAAAACCTCTTTGTTTCTGTTATACAATTTCACTGATGTGTGCTGATGAGAGTGCACTGATGGGTACTGATTAGGGATGAGCTTCGTGTTCGAGTCGAACCCATGTTCGACTCGAACATCGGCTGTTCGACCGTCCGTCGAATTGCGAACGATATGGGCCGTTCGCGCCAAATTCGTGTGGCGCGTCACGGCCCATAATTCACTGCGGCATCGCAGTGCATTGCTGGCTGATGATTGGCCAAGCATGCACTATGACCCGCATGCTTGGCCAATCACAGCGCCGTCAGTAGAGAGAGCTGTAATTGGCCAAAGCCAGGGTGGCTTTGGCCAATTATGGCTCAGGGATTTAGTACACACCCCACACTATATAAGGCCGCCTGCACGGCGGCCCTGTGTAGTGTGTGTTCCGGTGTGCTGAGCGATAGAGAGAGAGAGAGACAGTGTCATTTGATTTGAGTTAGATAGATTAGGCAGAACAGTCAGTCAGTTAGCTGCACTTACAGTGTATTGTGTATATATATGCATCCCAGGTGTTGCATATATATATATACACTGTATTCAGTTTAGCTAGATCCGTTCCTTTTATCTTCTATCTAGACTATTTACATTCAGTGCAGTGTGTCCTGCTCACAGTGTTCAGCTAGATCCGTTCCTGCTATTTACATTCAGTACAGTGCTTCCTGCTCACAGTGTTCAGCTAGATCCGTTCCTGCTATTTACATTCAGTGCAGTGCGTGCTGCTCACAGTGTTCAGCTAGATCCGTTCCTGCTATTTACATTCAGTGCAGTGCGTCCTGCTCACAGTGTTCAGCTAGATCCGTTCCTGCTATTTACATTCAGTGCAGTGCGTCCTGCTCACAGTGTTCAGCTAGATCCGTTCCTGGTATTTACATTTAGCGCAGTGCGTCCTGCTCACAGTGTTCAGCTAGATCCGTTCCTGCTATTTACATTCAGTGCAGTGCGTCCTGCTCACAGTGTTCAGCTAGATCCGTTCCTGCTATTTACATTCAGTGCAGTGCGTGCTGCTCACAGTGTTCAGCTAGATCCGTTCCTGCTATTTACATTCAGTGCAGTGCGTCCTGCTCACAGTGTTCAGCTAGATCCGTTCCTGCTATTTACATTCAGTGCAGTGCGTCCTGCTCACAGTGTTTAGCTACATCCGTTCCTGCTGTTTACATTCAGTGCAGTGCGTCCTGCTCACAGTGTTCAGCTAGATCCGTTCCTGCTATTTACATTCAGTGCAGTGCGTCCTGCTCACAGTGTTCAGCTAGATCCGTTCCTGCTATTTACATTCAGTGCAGTGCGTCCTGCTCACAGTGTTCAGCTAGATCCGTTCCTGCTATATACATTTAGTGCAGTACGTCCTGCTCACAGTGTTCAGCTAGATCCGTTCCTGTTATCTTCCTACTGACAGGCAGGCTTGTCTGGTTACAGTATATAAAGCTACCTGAAGAAAATTACAGGTGTTCTTTTTGATCCTATTAGTACCACGGTCAGGCAGCTAGACTATTTACATTTAGTACAGTGTGTCCTGCTCACAGTGTTCAGCTAGATCCGTTCCTGTTATTTACATTCAGTGCAGTGCGTCCTGCTCACAGTGTTCAGCTAGATCCGTTCCTGCTATTTACATTCAGTGCAGTGCGTCCTGCTCACAGTGTTCAGCTAGATCCGTTCCTGCTATTTACATTCAGTGCAGTGCGTCCTGCTCACAGTGTTCAGCTAGATCCGTTCCTGCTATATACATTTAGTGCAGTACGTCCTGCTCACAGTGTTCAGCTAGATCCGTTCCTGTTATCTTCCTACTGACAGGCAGGCTTGTCTGGTTACAGTATATAAAGCTACCTGAAGAAAATTACAGGTGTTCTTTTTGATCCTATTAGTACCACGGTCAGGCAGCTAGACTATTTACATTTAGTACAGTGTGTCCTGCTCACAGTGTTCAGCTAGATCCGTTCCTGTTATTTACATTCAGTGCAGTGCGTCCTGCTCACAGTGTTCAGCTAGATCCGTTCCTGCTATTTACATTCAGTACAGTGCTTCCTGCTCACAGTGTTCAGCTAGATCCGTTCCTGCTATTTACAATTAGTGCAGTGCGTGCTGCTCACAGTGTTCAGCTAGATCCGTTCCTGCTATTTACATTCAGTGCAGTGCGTCCTGCTCACAGTGTTCAGCTAGATCCGTTCCTGCTATTTACATTCAGTGCAGTGCGTCCTGCTCACAGTGTTCAGCTAGATCCGTTCCTGGTATTTACATTTAGCGCAGTGCGTCCTGCTCACAGTGTTCAGCTAGATCCGTTCCTGCTATTTACATTCAGTGCAGTGCGTCCTGCTCACAGTGTTCAGCTAGATCCGTTCCTGCTATTTACATTCAGTGCAGTGCGTGCTGCTCACAGTGTTCAGCTAGATCCGTTCCTGCTATTTACATTCAGTGCAGTGCGTCCTGCTCACAGTGTTCAGCTAGATCCGTTCCTGCTATTTACATTCAGTGCAGTGCGTCCTGCTCACAGTGTTCAGCTAGATCCGTTCCTGCTATTTACATTCAGTGCAGTGCGTCCTGCTCACAGTGTTCAGCTAGATCCGTTCCTGCTATATACATTTAGTGCAGTACGTCCTGCTCACAGTGTTCAGCTAGATCCGTTCCTGTTATCTTCCTACTGACAGGCAGGCTTGTCTGGTTACAGTATATAAAGCTACCTGAAGAAAATTACAGGTGTTCTTTTTGATCCTATTAGTACCACGGTCAGGCAGCTAGACTATTTACATTTAGTACAGTGTGTCCTGCTCACAGTGTTCAGCTAGATCCGTTCCTGTTATTTACATTCAGTGCAGTGCGTCCTGCTCACAGTGTTCAGCTAGATCCGTTCCTGCTATTTACATTCAGTACAGTGCTTCCTGCTCACAGTGTTCAGCTAGATCCGTTCCTGCTATTTACAATTAGTGCAGTGCGTGCTGCTCACAGTGTTCAGCTAGATCCGTTCCTGCTATTTACATTCAGTGCAGTGCGTCCTGCTCACAGTGTTCAGCTAGATCCGTTCCTGCTATTTACATTCAGTGCAGTGCGTCCTGCTCACAGTGTTCAGCTAGATCCGTTCCTGGTATTTACATTTAGCGCAGTGCGTCCTGCTCACAGTGTTCAGCTAGATCCGTTCCTGCTATTTACATTCAGTGCAGTGCGTCCTGCTCACAGTGTTCAGCTAGATCCGTTCCTGCTATTTACATTCAGTGCAGTGCGTGCTGCTCACAGTGTTCAGCTAGATCCGTTCCTGCTATTTACATTCAGTGCAGTGCGTCCTGCTCACAGTGTTCAGCTAGATCCGTTCCTGCTATTTACATTCAGTGCAGTGCGTCCTGCTCACAGTGTTCAGCTAGATCCGTTCCTGCTATTTACATTCAGTGCAGTGCGTCCTGCTCACAGTGTTCAGCTAGATCCGTTCCTGCTATATACATTTAGTGCAGTACGTCCTGCTCACAGTGTTCAGCTAGATCCGTTCCTGTTATCTTCCTACTGACAGGCAGGCTTGTCTGGTTACAGTATATAAAGCTACCTGAAGAAAATTACAGGTGTTCTATCCCAGCTTAGTGCAGCTACAGGCCATTAGTATGTCTGGAAGGCCAAGAAGGAGAGGCAGACAGTCACAAGCCAATAAGAGAGGGCAAGCAGGCTCTGTGTCTAGTGCTGGTCGTGGAGACGGTGCATCCTCATCAGCACGTGGCCATGGGACACGCTTGGCCTTTTTTTCGGCAGCTGGCCGTGTTGAGCCGCAACATGCGGAAGACTTGGTCGAGTGGATGACCAAGCCGTCCTCATCCTCCTCATCCTCTCTCACCCATGCCCAGGGTGCTTTGTCTGGCAAAGCAGCGGCCTCTTCCCTCAGCTCAATGTCATCAGTGACTCCTTCCCTAGCCCCACCATGTCCTCCTGAGGATTCCCTCGAACTGTTTGACCACAGTGTTGGGTACATGCTCCAGGAGGATGCCCAGCGTTTGGAAGGCTCTGATGATGATACTGAGCTCAATGAAGGCAGTAACATGAGCACGGACAGAGGGGGTGCCCAAGAAGGACAGCAATCTGGCAGTCATGCTCCCCCTGCTGCAGCATACTGCCAGGTTTGCTCCAGTGATGAGGAGGGAGGGGATGATGAGGTCACTGACTCAACGTGGGTGCCTGATAGGAGAGAGGAGGAGGAGGAGGAGGAGGAGGAGGAGGAGGTGGCACATCACCAACTAGGCAGGATGCCCTCCAGGGGCCAGCCTAAGGGCAGCACATTGACTGCATCACACCCCAAAGCTCCACATGTGCAGGGCGCTGCAGTCTCTGCGCGTTATTCAAAAAGTTCTTTGGTGTGGGCCTTTTTTGAGACGAGTGCATCAGATCGCACCGCTGCTATTTGCAATATATGTCTCAAGCGTATCTCGCGTGGCCAAAACATCTCCCGCTTGGGTACCACATGCTTGACCAGACATATGTTGACCTGCCATGCAGTTCGTTGGCAAGAGTATCTAAAAGACCCACACCAAAGAACAAAGACGATCTCTCCTTGCTCCTCATCAGCTGAGATTTCCAACCCCACTAGACCTTCAGTCCTCTCTGCGACCTGCAGTGAGAGGAATGAAGGTGTAGAATTAGGTGTGTCACAGCCAAGTACTTATGGGCAATCTGCTTTTGGTACACCGACGTCAGATTGTACCAGGCAAATTTCCCTGCCCCAGCTGCTGCACCGCCGAAAGAAGTTTGCTCCCAGCCATCCACATGCCCAGCGGTTGAATGCTAGCTTGGCAAAATTGCTAGCACTTCAACTGCTGCCTTTTCAGTTGGTAGACTCTGCCCCCTTCCGTGAGTTTGTGGAATGTGCGGTTCCTCAGTGGCAGGTACCCAAACGCCACTTTTTCTCACGGAAGGCGATTCCGGCTCTCTACCGGCATGTGGAAGGCAATGTCCATGCCTCGCTGGACAGGGCGGTCAGCGGTAAGGTGCATATTACCGCTGACTCATGGTCCAGCAGGCATGGACAGGGACGTTACTTAAGTTTCACGGCGCATTGGGTGACTCTGCTGGCAGCTGGGAAGGATGCAGGACAAGGTGCAGTAGTGTTGGAGGTTGTTCCGCCACCACGCCTCCAAAATGCTGATTGTGACACACCTCTCTCCTCCACCCCCTCCTCTTCTTCCTCCATGGCCTCTTCCTCGGAACCAGCGGTGCTCCGTAGGCGTTCAAGGGGCTACGCAAGTACGCAGGCCAAAAGATGCCATGCGGTGCTTGAGCTGGTGTGCTTGGGGGACAGGAGCCACACTGGGGCAGAGGTTCTGTCAGCTCTGCAGGGGCAGGTTCAGAGGTGGTTGACGCCACGCCAACTTAAGGCAGGAATGGTGGTTTGCGACAATGGCACCAACCTCCTCTCTGCCCTCCGACAGGGACAACTGACCCATGTGCCCTGTTTGGCTCACGTCCTTAACTTGGTGGTGCAGCGGTTCTTGGGCAGGTACCCGGGCTTACAGGATGTCCTGAGGCAGGCCAGGAAAGTCTGTGTGCATTTCCGCCGGTCATATAATGCCAGTGCTCGGCTGACGGACCTCCAAAAGGAGTTTAACCTGCCCAAGAACCGCCTAATCTGTGACATGCCCACCAGGTGGAACTCGACGTTGGCCATGCTGCAGCGGCTGCACACGCAGCAGAGGGCCATCAATGAGTACCTGTGCGACTATGGCACCAGGACAGGGTCAGGGGACCTTGGTTTTTTTTCCCCACGCCAGTGGGCCATGATCAGGGATGCATGCACTGTCCTGTCACCATTCGAGGAGGCCACGAGGATGGTGAGCACTGACAGTGCATGCATCAGTGACACTGTCCCCCTTGTCCACCTGTTGGAGCACACGCTGCGTGGAATAATGGACAGGGCACTTGAGGCAGAACAGAGGCAGGAAGAGGAGGACTTCCTTAGCTCTCAAGGCCCCCTTTATCCAGACAGTGTTCCTGCGTGCCCGCCGATCACACAGGAAGAGGACGAGGAGGAGGAGGAGGAGGAGGAGGAAGATTGTGTCAGTATGGAGGTGGAGCCTGGCACTCAGCATCAGCAGTCTTTAAGGGATCAGTCCCAAGGAACACATGGACTTGTACGTGGCTGGGAGGAGGTGGCTGCGGACGTTGTTGTCCTTAGTGACCCAGAGGACTCCGGACCGAATGCCTCAGCAAACCTACGCTGCATGGCCTCCCTGATCCTGCAAAGCCTGCGTAAGGATCCTCGTATTCGTGGTATCAAGGAGAAGGACCAATACTGGCTGGCAACCCTCCTTGATCCACGTTACAAGGGTAAGGTTGCGGACCTTATCTTGCCATCGCAGAGGGAGCAGAGGATGAAACATCTTCGGGAGGCCTTGCAGAAAGGTCTGTGCAACGCGTTCCCAGAGACTGGGAGGTTACAAACTCCTGTTTCTGGACAACGTGTTGCTGAGGCTTCGGTCAGTCAAAGAAGGAGCGGTGGAGAAGGTGGCCGTCTGACCGATGCGTTCAGACAATTTTTTGGTCCGCAGCCCCAAGGTATGATCGGTTCCAGCAACCATCGCCAGCGTCTGTTTTACATGGTGCAGGAATACCTAGGGGCAAGATCAGACTTGGACACCTTTCCCACCGAAAATCCTCTGGGTTACTGGGTCTTGAGGATGGATCACTGGCCAGAGCTTGCACAGTATGCAATTGAGCTACTGGCCTGTCCTGCATCCAGCGTTCTTTCGGAACGCACATTCAGTGCTGCTGGAGGCGTGGTAACCGATCACAGGGTGCGTCTGTCCACCGACTCGGTCGATCGGCTGACCTTCATAAAAATGAATCAGTCTTGGATCACCACCAGCTACCAAGCACCTGATGCAGATGTAACCGAATAATTTTTTTTGAAATCTCAGATCCCTTCAAAGACTGCCTATGCTGATGCTGAGTGACTATCCCTGAGTAATTATCCTCTTCCTCCTCAATCATCACGCTGATAGCTTGTAAGAACATTTTTGGTTCTGGGCGCCACCACCAGTGCCTAAGGCACAATTTTTCAGCCCCTGTTTAACAGGGGCGTGTAATTACAATTTTTGATGCAATACTTTGCAGCAGGGCTTGTTCCTGCATTCCAACTAGAGTGTCTGTGAGGGGTTGCAGTGTTGTGGCACCAGCACCAGTGCCTAAGACCCAATTTTTCAGCCCCTGTCTAACAGGGGCGTGTAATTACAATTTTTGATGCAATACTTTGCAGCAGGGCTTGTTCCTGCGTTTCAACTAGAGTGTCTGTGAGGGGTTGCAGTGTTGTGGCACCAGCACCAGTGCCTAAGACCCAATTTTTCAGCCCCTGTCTAACAGGGGCGTGTAATTACAATTTTTGATGCAATACTTTGCAGCAGGGCTTGTTCCTGCGTTTCAACTAGAGTGTCTGTGAGGGGTTGCAGTGTTGTGGCACCAGCACCAGTGCCTAAGACCCAATTTTTCAGCCCCTGTCTAACAGGGGCGTGTAATTACAATTTTTGATGCAATACTTTGCAGCAGGGCTTGTTCCTGCGTTTCAACTAGAGTGTCTGTGAGGGGTTGCAGTGTTGTGGCACCAGCACCAGTGCCTAAGGCCTAATTTTTCAGCTCCTGTTCAACAGGGGCATGTAATTACAATTCTTGATCTAATATTTCACAGCAGGGCCCTGTGAGGGCTTACAGTGTTTTGGCCACAGCAACACCTAAGGCCCAAATTTCTGCTGAGTATATAGGGCAGGACCCTACTTTCAAACATCTAACTTACAAACGACTCCTACTTGCAAACGGAAGGAGACAACAGGAAGTGAGATGAAATCTACCCCTAAGGAAGGGAAATTCTCTCCTGTAAGAGTTAATATGGGAAAACAATTTTTCCTTTCCACTGATGCTTTCCAATCCTTGTTCCACAAAAAAACACAAATTTTCAAAAAACATTTTTCATTGGGACAAAAAAGTGAGGTGAAATCTTCTGAAGAGGAGGAAAGACGCAAAACAAATGTCACAGGGGTGATAACCCTTCCCTATGTTTTCCAAAAAGCTTAGAAAAGATTTTTTGGCTGGAGCTAAACACATTAAAAATGTTCAAAATTACAAACAGATTCTACTTAACAACAAACCTACAGTCCCTGTCTTGTTTGCACCGCCTGTATACTGCTGTTCAGAGTATATAGGGACCTTTCCTTATTTTAATTTGGGTGCGGGGTTCCCCTTAATATCCATACAAGACCCAAAGGGCCTGGTAATGGACTGGGGGGTACCCATGCCGTTTGTCTCACTGATTTTCATCCATATTGCCATGACCCGACATGACATTAAACCCGCAAGCAGTTTTAAATGAGATTTTTTCCTTTAAAAATGACATTTGGTGCAGGGACTGTTCTAAACATGGGAAACACGCGTCACTTTACAGGCATACTATAGACACCCCCCAGGTACGATATTTAAAGGAATATTTCACTTTTTTTTTTTTACTTTAAGCATCATTAAAATCACTGCTCCCGAAAAAACGGCCGTTTTTAAAAGTTTTTTTTGCATTGATACATGTCCCCTGGGGTAGGACCCGGGTCCCCAAACCCTTTTTAGGACAATACCATGCAAATTAGCCTTTAAAATGAGCACTTTTGATTTCGAACGTTCGAGTCCCATAGACGTCAATGGGGTTCTAACGTTCGTGCGAACTTGCGGTCCGTTCGCGGGTTCTGGTGCGAACCGAACCGGGGGGTGTTCGGCTCATCCCTAGTACTGATAGACTGCATTGATAGGTGTGACGAAAATGGATATCAGATCCCTGCCCGTCGCACCAACGCTTGACAAAGTACTGGCCAATCTCACACCGATCTGTCACATGCATAACAATGCCACTCCCAGCTGCGCCCTGCACAAAGATTTTCCAGCTCGTGGGACCACAATCTAAGTGCCAGCAGCCTGAGAGCAATTGTCACTAGATTAAAGTGTAACTCCTTTTTTGCTAAGAAAAAAAAACATTCCCCTCTGGATGATCTATGTACATTGCAAGTGTGCTGCCCCAACGGGCCATAGAATTTATATAGACTGTTTTCCTAACCATTTTCTATGGACGTTTATATTTAGCTCACATGCTGCCATCTAGTGACCTTTTGTGGTAATGCACTTGTTTTCTCAAGTTTATTTTCCCTTATGTTATGACACACTTCCTTTTTTCCTATATGTAATGCTCCACCCTTCTTCCTGTTTTTGTACTTCCTGTGTCATGGATGCAGCAACAAGGATCAGCAGGGCACATGTATTCTCATAGTTGCCAACATTGTAAAAATATTTTTAGGGACACTTTTTTGACTGTAGGCGGAGTCACATTATAATTAGGGGCGGGGCATGCATTTGTGGGTGTGACATAGTTGAAATAAAAAATGCGCCGTAAAAATGGGCATGGTTTACGCGGAAAAGTTAGCGTGGCTTAAAAGGGCATGGCTCAAAGGAGGTGTGGTTAGAGCCTGAGCTAAATGAGGGGGTGGAGGGGGAAAGGGGGGGACGGGGAGGGGGGGATAGAGATGGAGGGACAGCAACCCCAGATCCTACACCACAATAGCAATATGTGTATTCCAGAGATTAACAATCAGCAGATAAAGATACTCCAAACACCTGGTGTTAGCGCTTCAATCATCCCGGCGCCATAATTGTTATGGTGTCAGAATGATTGAAGCGCATTATTTCTATTATTACATTGTAATATAAAATGAAATCGTTCAACTCACCATAATGCAGAATCAGTGGGAGCCCTGAGCGTGTCACCTGCCACGTTGCCTGCCACCAGATGCCATTAGGTGTCCCCAGCAGAGCCCCTCCTTACATCAGGTGCCCCATCAGTGGAGCCTTCCTCACATCTGTGTCCCCATCAGCAGAGTCCTCCTTACATCTGTGTCCCCATCAGTCCTCCTTACATCTGTGTCCCCATCAGTCCTTCTTACATGTCGTGGTGTCCCCATCAGTCCTCCTTACATGTCATGGTGTCCCCATCAGTCCTCCTTACATGTCGTGGTGTCCCCATCAGTCCTCCTTACATCTGTGTTCCCATCAGTCCTCCTTACATCTGTGTTCCCATCAGTCCTCCTTACATCTGTGTCCCCATCAGTCCTCCTTACATCTGGTGCCCCTCTGTGACATCCAGACTATACAGCCCCCCGTGACATCCAGATTGGCCCCCCCATGACATCCAGACTGGCCCCCCGTGACATCCAGACTATACAGCCCCCCTCTGTGACATCCAGACTATACAGCCCCCCCGTGACATCCAGACTGCCCCCCCCATGACATCCAGACTATACAGCCCCCCTCTGTGACATCCAGGCTATATGGCCCCAAAGTTGGTCAAGCGGAGCGCATGGTTAGAACAGAGATTGGGCTGCGGCGCCACCCATCCGCCGCCCATTTCTATAGCAGGTCACAGAGACTGGCAGCGGGGCGGGGCAGAGCGGGCTGGGGGTTGGGGGCTCCGCAGCTCAATTTCTATTGTAGCCATCTGTAGCCATCTGGCCAGCCTAGTCCTATGGTCTTCTTGAAAATGGCGGCCGGCGGCGCGAACCTCGGCGGCAAAAATCGGGAAAAAACAAATTTTCCGGGACACCTCCCGGGAAACGATTAAATCAGAAAAAGAGTCGAAATCCAGGGAATGATGTGGGAAATTCGGGACAGTTGGCAAGTATGTATTGTGCATTGTAAGCTACAGACAATATAATCTTTTGACCGCATAAATACTACAACCTGTTCATCTGTTTGTATCCTGTCATCTGTTGTAACCTGATGTTCAGAATAAAAGCATCTTGTGGATGGAATCACTCGACAGGGGTGCCCATTGTCACCCTGCTGTTTGCTTTGGCAGTTGAACCGTTGGCTATCATGATCTGTAGTTCCTCTGAGATAGTGGGATTCCGTAGAGGCCTCTCAGAGGAAAAGATCTCACTGTACGCTGACGACGCACTGCTGTACCTGGGAGATACGGATAATTCTTTGAGGTTACTAATGTCACTTATAATTAAATTTGGAGGATTCTCAGGTTTTTCAATAAACTGGTCCAAATCTATTCTGATGCCTCTAGACCCCATAACTAAACCCATGCCCCAGGAGGCAAGACAAATCACCATCGCCGAATCATTTTGATATTTAGGAGTGGTGGTGACTCCGGACACCTCTAAGTACCTTAAACTAAATTTGGAACCCCTGTTGGAGAAACAAAAAGAGAAATTCCTTAGCTGGTGTAAACTCCACTTATCGGTCGTGGGGAGGGTAAATCTAATAAAAATGATTTGGGCCCCGCAATTATTGTATGTCACTCAAAACTCCCCTGTGTGGATTTCTAACAAGTGGTTCAGGAAAATAGATACACAGATGCGGGATCTCATTTGGAAAAGGAAGGGTGCTAGAATCAGTTTAAACACCCTACAATATTGTAAAGACAGAGGAGGTCTAGCGGTACCACACCCCAAACTATATTTTTTGGCCTCTCAAATGCAGCAGCTAATTTGGTGGGGGAATGATGATATCTCAGACGATCCCATAGTCCGTTTAGTGGTCCGTACAAACCCAGACTTGAAGGCCAGTTCCCATTTAGAAATGGACCTCCCCGGCTTACCCCTGAATTCACCAACGGCGGGTCTTCTTAAAAAAATGTGGGGCGCAGTTCGAGAGGCATTGAAGGTTGTGGGCCGCTTGGAATGCACCCCCTTATGGGATAACCCAAAATACCCAGAACTTAATAAATTAGAGGGATTTACCCTGTGGAAGCATAAGGGAATTTGGTTTTTCTCACAGATATATGTGGGAAATGTATTAAAATCTTTTGCGCAACTATGTTCGGAATTTGCACTCCCCAGTAGATGCTTTTTTCAATATCTACAACTCCGACATGCCCTACAGGCCCAGGGTCGGGTAACCCCCATGTCAGTAATGTCATCCCCACATCTGAGGGAACTGTTGCATGCGAATGTTAGAAAAGGACTGATATCTACAGTAAACTCAGTGTTGCTTTCCTCCAATCAGGACCATACCTCTTTAAAATGCAGAGCTAAATGGGTCATAGATATTGGAGAGATCCATGATGATCAATGGGATATGGCACTGGAATCAATCCCTAATATCTCCATTTCAGCCTCTCATAGGTTGTCGCAGCTGTTGATTCTGCATAGAACCTATCGGACGCCAACTAAACTGTTTGCTTGGGGCCTGAGAGATTCACCCTTGTGCCCAAAATGTAAAATACATCAGGGTGACCTCATAATATGCTCTGGCAGTGCCCAAAGCTTAATAGATACTGGAATGAGGTCATACAGATGGTATCCCGGTTGGCACAGGTTCCAGTGCCCTCCACTCCTCTGGTGTGCTTGATAGACGCGATTGATGAGGGGAATGTACATTATGCTTACCAGGCTATTGTATCTGGCTAGAAAACGTATTGCTCGACACTGGATGGCGTACACTGTACCAACAGGGAAGCAATGGATTGCATATGTAAACTCACTCCTGATCAGGGAACAATTAGCATACCGTCATAGAAATGCTGGCAATAAATTTGAAAGGTATGGGAGCCCTGGTTGTTTGACCCAGCTCTTGCCCCTCCACAACTTGGGATGGATAGACTGTTATGAATTTAGTATGAAGAATGTGCAGCAGATGGAGGGGAGATGGGAGGGGACCACACCCTACAGTTTTATGTTATGTACGTTAAATACCTGTTATGTATTATGCAATAGCAGACAAAGATGCAGTATAAACTTTTATTCAGATGTATGAAGACTTGCACTGTATAATTTTTGGATGGACTTTGATTTCTTTAATCCTTACTATAATCTGTATTATCTTTGTATGATTATGTTCTGCATCGGAAATAAATAAAAAAAGTTTTGAATAAAAAAAAAAAAAAAAAAAAAAAAGATGAAAGCTCAACAAGCAGAAATAGAGGCAAAGATGAAAGCTCAACAAGCAGAACAAAAGGCAAAGATGAAAGCTCAACAAAAAGAGGCAGATTCCCAATTAAAGATTCTGCAAATGGAAAAGGAAGAAGCAGCTGCCCTAGCAAGGCTGAGAGTCCTCGAACAAGCGATGGGAGAAAGTACTAACTCAGACTGGTCCATGCCAGCGGAACTGCAAGACCCAGTTGAACGCACCAGTGAATATGTACTAAAGCATAATGTTTGCAATGATACAGAGTTATCTCCTGTACATCTTACTAACAACACTGTTCTGACTCAACACAGAGACCTCTCAGCTCCAAATGCCTAAGCCTCTTCGAATCTACAACACAAGTGCATCTATGCAGCAAACCGCACCACCTCTTGCTGACAACAAGGTGACTTCCAGTGACAAGCCACAGCCAGCGCAAGCCTTAGGGACTACCCCACAGATAAACGCTCCTGCAACATCATTTCATCCTGGTAAACCTCATTCTACTTCACTAGAGAACTTTCACACCCGAAGGGTTCCACAATTTACTTTGGCACTGAAGAGTGAGAGATCACAAAGGTTAGGAGTGACATCAGGTACTTGGATGATGTCAAGAGGCTTCTCCTTTACTTCGTAATGGCAAGGGCACTGTTTGAAGTGGGATGCACGTCCGTTTCCTAACATGTACGTTTTAAAGGAGTGGATCTCGGATGACGTACGCATTCTATCCAAGCATACGTCACCCAGGATTACCCAGCCTAGATTGAGTTTTTGTGCGTAAGGGGCATCATGAGGTCCATTGCACTGCTTGCGTACTTTGTGTACTCTGAGAATGTCTCTTCCTAGCAAGATCAAGATTTCAGCATTCAAGTCCATTGGAGGAATTTCACTAACAAGGTGCCTCAAGTGAGGATGGTGATATGCAGCCTCTGGAGTAGGAATTTCTTCCCTTTCGTCTGGTATCTGGTCAGACTCAACTAATGTTGGTAGGGGTATGCCCTCTCCCTTATTGATATGAGAGACCATGAACCCATCGGCCCTTCTACCGAAGGTCTTTTCACGACCAAAACAGGTTCTGAGAGTATATGGTGATGCGTGTCCCTCTATCCCAAAGAATTTAGGCTTAACCAGGGATCTGTTGCTCTGTTCATCTATTATGGCATACATCCTAATAGCTTCCTCGGGTTGACCCTTTGGGTATATCTTGGCTAGGCATTATGTTCCATCTGAAATTAACCCTGCAGATCATGCCACCAGGCCAGTGTCTGCAAGTGTCCTTGCAAATTCTTCTTGGTTAACAGGTCCTGAATTCCTACTGCAGTCATCCAGAAGAAACCACAGCTAATGTCTTCAGCTGTGGTTTCTTCTAGTTCCAGCGTCCAAAGAGACCCCAACTATCCTTATCCCAGCTTCTCTTCTTACCCAGAAGCTTGGGTCTGTTCCATTTCCACCTGGATACTTTAAAGCAGGAAATCTGTGCTATGACCAGTGGAAACGAGTACAACACCTCGCCAACTGCTTCTGGAATCATTGGAAGATGGAGTATCTTTCTACTCTGCAAGGACGCAGGAAATGGCAACGGCTGAACCCTAACATACAAGTTGGAGATCTCGTTCTGCTTAAGGACCAGCAAGCTGAAAGAATCAAATGGCCCATGGGACTTATTGTAAAGAGCGTTCCTAGTGATGACGGTAAAGTACGTAAGGTGGAGGTGAAGGTTTTAAGAGAAGGTTTTAAGAGTTATTGTTATTGCATTATATGCATGTTCTTTTTACGTCTTTCAGGTCTTCAAGACATCTAGCAAATTACACTGTTTGTTATTTGCAGTTGCATAACTACCTTTCTGATGTATATAGTGACATTTACCATGCCAGATGGGGAGTGTGCTGCCCCAACGGGGCATAGAATTTCTATAGACTGTTTTCCTAACCATTTTCTATATTTAGCTCACATGCTGCCATCTAGTGACAGTTTGTGGTAATGCACTTGTTTTCTCAAGTTTATTTTCCCTTATGTTATGACACACTTCCTTTATATGTAATGACCCACCCTTCTTCCTGTTTTTTGTACTTCCTGTGTCATGGATGCAGCAACAAGCCACACGTAGCAGGGCACATGTATTCTGCATTGTAAGGCACATGTATGCTGCATTGTAAGCTACAGACAATATCATCTTTTGACCGCATAAATACTACAACCTGTTCATCTGTTTGTATCCTGTCATCTGCTGTAACCTGATGTTCAGAATAAAAGCATCTTGTGGGTGGAATCGGTATTTGGTGAGTTCAAACTATCTGATGAGGATTGCCTTCAGTGATTATATCTTATACAGGCCAGGCATAGAGGTCTCACAAGGAATAGTCGCTTTACAACTATCGGAGTCAGAATAGCAAGGATTATAACAACCTTTGTTCCAGATTCCTACCTTTTGTTATTCTGAAGAAAATCCCTGTTTGCTCCTCTGTGCTGAGTGAATCAAATGGGAGTGGTTTCAAAAATTTTAGTCAGCTGTTGGCAGCTGCAGAGCACTAATGGGGAAAGCTGCTGGGCATGCATCTCTTTAGACGTGTTCCTATAGGGAGTATCTCACCAAAAATTTAATTTTTGTTGCAGGGGATACCTGAAATCTGACTTGTATCTTCTGGGAAAAATGGTGAGCCAAACACAATAGAGAAATTATGTTTATGGGGGGTGGTCAGTACACATTCTGTGTACAGAACACCTCCAGGTAGCCATATTGTTTTGCATTTTTTGAAAATTACAGCGGCTGCAGATTGAAAAGGAAAGGTAATTTTTATTAACATTCAATTACAATATGACTTGGTGGGCAATTGTATAGGCTACAGTATATTATTTTTTCTTTATTTGCTATTTTTTTTCCCACAAAAGTGCAGTTACCCTTTAACCACATCAGCCCCAGAAGATTTGGCTGCAGAATGACCAGGCAATTGTTTGTGCGTCGCTTTAACTGACAATTGCGCAGTCGTGCGACGTTGCACCCAAACAAAATTGATGTCCTTTTTTTCCCCACAAATAGAGCTTTCTTTTGGTGGTATTTGATCGCCTCTGCATTTTTTATTTATTTTTACTAGTAATGGCGGCGATCTGCTAGATATTTTTTTATTTTTTTTTTTCATTTTTTTTTATCGTTACAGCGTCATTAAGGCGGGCACACAAGTATAGCTACGACGGTTTGCAGGATCGTGCCGACCTGCCGCAGTATAATGACGGCGGCTGGTCGGCAAGCGGTTAAGTTCATTTAGCTATTAACCCTTTAAATGCCACCACAGACTTTTACTGAAGAGTCGGAACGTCCACAGGGTTAGCAATACCAACTACGATTTTAGAACTAGAAAATTTTTTTTTTTCAAAAATATATATTTTTTTTTTTCAAAAATATATATTTTTTTTTTCAAAAAATATATTTTTTTTCAAAAATATATATTTTTTTTCAAAAATATATTTTTTTCAAAAATAATTGCTGAATAGCTAAATTGCTAAAAACGGCCGCCATCAAAACTGCCCCATCATACTGCCATCAAAACTGCCCCATCAGAATTGCCCCATCAAAATTGTCCCCATTAAAACTGCCCCATCATATTGCCACCATCAAAACTGCACCATCAGAATTGCTCCATCAAAATTGTCCCATCATATTGCCACCATCAGAATTGCCCCATCAAAACTGCCCCATCATATTGCCACCATCAAAACTGCCCCCATCATATTGCCATCAAAACTGCCCCATTAGAATTGCCCCATCATATTACCACCATCAAAACTGCCCCATCATATTGCCACCATCAAAACTGCCCCATCATATTGCCACCATCAAAACTGCCCCCATCATATTGCCATCAAAACTGCCCCATTAGAATTGCCCCATCAAAATTGTCCCCATCAAAACTGCCCCATCATATTGCCACCATCAAAACTGCCCCATCAGAATTTCCCCATCAAAACTGCCCCGTCATATTGCCACCATCAAAACTGCCCCATCAGAATTGCCCCATCAAAACTGCCCCATCATATTGCCACCATCAAAACTGCCCCATCAGAATTACCCCATCAAAACTGCCCCATCATATTCCTCTATTATAAATCAGTACATAGTGTGTCTGTCCCCTCCCCCGGGCTCTGTAATCAGAGCTGAGATGCTCCAGCCACCTCCCCCCCTGTGTATAACAGAAGCTTTGGTAACCATGGCAACAAAACAAACACAGTACACTCTGATTAATGGCTAAAATTTCCTGAAATGACCTCTAAACAAAAAGCTTTTTCTCAAAAACTGTAAAAGATATCAAACTGAAAAGCTATAGCCAGATAGCTGAATATTTTGTGAACATTTTAAAGTTTGTTTGGTGTCTCTAGGTGAAAGTATGAAGGAGCTGAAACTTTTGGGAGCGGAAGAAGAATTTAAGGATTTCAAGCATGCTCCCATTGACTTCAATGTTAAAAAAAAGTGTTAAAAAGCTTAATATTTTAAAAAGTATAAATGGTAGAAAAAAAGTTGAAAAAGAGCACACCTCAGCTAAAAGAGACGAACATTTTAATAGTTGAATGGTTTTAATAGCTGAAAGTATGCAGAAGTTACGCAGAACCAAAAAAACGTACGGAATAAGAAGAAAAATAAATAAAAAAACGAACTAGAAAATGCATTTCCTGGGGAAAATGCGTGGGAATGCTGAATAGCTAAATTGCTAAAATGGCCACCATCAAAACTGCTCCATCATACAGCCATCAAAACTGCCCCATCAGAATTGCCCCTTCAAAATTGTCCCCATCAAAACTGCCCCATCAGAATTGCTCCATCAAAATTGTCCCATCAAATTGCCACCATCAGAATTGCCCCATCAAAACTGCCCCATCATATTGCCACCATCAAAACTGCCCCATCAGAATTGCCCCATCAAAACTGCCCCATCATATTCCCACCATCAAAACTGCCCCCATCATATTGCCATCAAAACTGCCCCATCATATTACCACCATCAAAACTGCCCCATCATATTGCCACCATCAAAACTGCACCCATCATATTGCCATCAAAACTGCCCCATTAGAATTGCCCCATCAAAATTGTCCCCATCAAAACTGCCCCATCATATTGCCACCATCAAAACTGCCCCATCCGAATTGCCCCATCAAAACTGCCCCATCATATTGCCACCATCAAAACTGCCCCATCAGAATTGCCCTATCAAAACTGCCCCATCATATTGCCACCATCAAAACTGCCCCATCATATTGCCACCATCAAAACTGCCCCATCAGAATTGCCACCATCAAAACTGCCCCATCAGAATTGCCACCATCAAAACTGCCCCATCAGAATTGCCACTATCAAAACTGCACCATCAAAACTGCCCCATCATATTGCCACCATCAAAACTGCCCAAACAGAATTGCCCCATCATATTCCCACCATCAAAACTGCCCCATCATATTCCCACCATCAAAACTGCCCCCATCATATTGCCATCAAAACTGCCCCATCATATTACCACCATCAAAACTGCCCCATCATATTGCCACCATCAAAACTGCGCCCATCATATTGCCATCAAAACTGCCCCATTAGAATTGCCCCATCAAAATTGTCCCCATCAAAACTGCCCCATCATATTGCCACCATCAAAACTGCCCCATCAGAATTGCCCCATCAAAACTGCCCCATCATATTGCCACCATCAAAACTGCCCCATCAGAATTGCCCTATCAAAACTGCCCCATCATATTGCCACCATCAAAACTGCCCCATCATATTGCCACCATCAAAACTGCCCCATCATATTGCCACCATCAAAACTGCCCCATCAAAACTGCCCCCATCATATTGCCACCATCAAAACTGCCCCCATCAAAACTGCCCCATCATATTGCCACCATTAAAACTGCCCCATCATATTGCCACCATTAAAACTGCTCCATAAAAATTGTCCCCATCAGAATTGCCCCATCATATTGCCACCATCAAAACTGCCCCATCAGAATTGCCCCATCAAAACTGCCCCATCATATTGCCACCATCAAAACTGCCCCATCAGAATTGCCCCATCAAAACTGCCCCATCATATTGCCACCATCAAAACTGCCCCATCAGAATTACCCCATCAAAACTGCCCCATCATATTCCTCTATTATAAATCAGTACATGGTGTGTCTGTCCCCTCCCCCGGGCTCTGGAATCAGAGCTGAGATGCTCCAGCCACCTCCCCTCTGTGTATAACAGAAGCTTTGGTAACCATGGCAACAAAACAAACACAGTACACTCTGATTAATGGCTAAAAATTCCTGAAATGACCTCTAAACAAAAAGCTTTTTCTCAAAAACTGTAAAAGATATCAAACTGAAAAGCTATAGCCACATAGCTGAATATGTTGTGAACATTTTAAAGTTTGTTTGGCGTCTCTAGGTGAAAGTATGAAGGAGCTGAAACTTTTGGGAGCGGAAGAAGAATTTAAGGATTTCAAGCATGCTCCCATTGACTTCAATGTTAAAAAAAGTGTTAAAAAGCTTAATATTTTAAAAAGTATAAATGGTAGAAAAAAAGTTGAAAAAGAGCACACATCAGCTAAAAGAGACAAACGTTTTAATAGTTGAATGGTTTTAATAGCTGAAAGTATGCAGAAGTTACGCAGAACCAAAAAACGTACGGAATAATAAGAATAACTAGAAAATGCATTTCCTGGGGAAAATGCGTGGGAATGCTGAATTGCTAAAACGGCCCCCAGCAAAATTGCCCCCATCATATTGCCATCAAAACTGTCCCATCATATTGCCACCATCAAAACTGCCCCCATCAGAATTGCCCTATCAAAACAGCCCCATCATATTGCCACCATCAAAACTGCCCCATCATATTCCTCTATTATAAATCAGTACATGGTGTGTCTGTCCCCTCCCCCGGGCTCTGTAATCAAAGCTGAGATGCTCCAGCCACCTCCCCCCCTGTGTATAACAGAAGCTTTGGTAACCATGGCAACAAAACAAACACTAACAGTACACTCTGATTAATGGCTAAAATTTCCTGAAATGACCTCTAAACAAATGGCCGTATTTTAAAAACTATACATCCTACAGCGAAGATCTTTATATTGTGAGAATCACAAGACCCAGACCTAGATTTTGATACATAGTATGTCTCTGAAATATTAAAATTGAAGGCACGGTCGCAGTTTAGAAATTGCCCTTCAAATTTGAAGGGGCTAGAGTGTAGTTTCAATGAATGTCAATGGACGGCGTGAGTTGCAAACAAATGGTCATATTGTGAAAACTATCAGGACTATGGCTTAGCCGTGAACATGTTTAGTGGCAGCAGGGATAGCTGAACGTTTTGATATAAGATTTATGTAGGTGGGCTTGAAAATGAGGGAGTGGCGGCAGTTTAGAAATCATGTTCTGATTTTCCAGCTTTTGTCCCCTCCCCTGGGCTCTAATCAGAGCTGAGATGCTCCAGCCACCTCCCCCCTGTGTATAACAGAAGCTTTGGTAACCATGGCAACAAAACACACACAGTACACTCTGATTAATGGCTAAAATTTCTTGAAATGACCTCTAAACAAAAAGCTTTTTCTCAAAAACTGTAAAAGATATCAAACTGAAAAGATATAGCCAGATAGCTGAATATTTTGTGAACATTTTAAAGTTTGTTTGGTGTCTCTAGGTGAAAGTATGAAGGAGCTGAAACTTTTGGGAGCGGAAGAAAAATTTAAGAATTTCAAGCATGCTCCCATTGACTTCAATGTTAAAAAAAAGTGATAAAAAGCTTAATAATATTTTAAAAAGTATAAATGGTAGAAAAAAAGTTGAAAAAGAGCACACCTCAGCTAAAAGAGACGAACATTTTGATAGTTGAATGGTTTTAATAGCTGAAAGTATGCAGAAGTTACGCATTACCGAAAAACGTACGGAATAAAATTAAAATTAAAATTAAGAAGATTAAAAATAAACTAGAAAATGCATTTCCTGGGGAAAATGCGTGGGAATGCTGAATAGCTAAATTGCTAAAACGGCCGTCATCAAAACTGCCCCATCAGAATTGCCCCATCAAAATTGTCCCCATTAAAACTGCCCCATCATATTGCCACCATCAAAACTGTCCCATCAGAATTGCTCCATCAAAATTGTCCCATCATATTGCCACCATCAGAATTGCCCCATCAAAACTGCCCCATCATATTGCCACCATCAAAACTGCCCCATCATATTGCCACCATCAAAACTGCCCCATCATATTGCCACCATCAAAACTGCCCCATCAGAATTGCCCCATAAAAACTGCCCCATCATATTGCCACCATGAAAACTGCCCCATCAGAATTGCCCTATCAAAACTGCCCATCATATTGCCACTATCAAAACTGCCCCATCAGATTTGTCCAATCAAAACTGCCCCATCATATTGCCACCATCAAAACTGCCCCATCATATTGCCACCATCAAAACTGACCCATGATAATTGCCACCAATAAAACTGCCCCATCAAAACTGCCCCATCAGAATTACCCCATCAAAACTGCCCCATCATATTCCTCTATTATAAATCAGTACATGGTGTGTTTGTCCCCTCCCCCAGGCTCTGTATTCAGAGCTGAGATGCTCCAGCCACCTCCCCCCTGTGTATAACAGAAGCTTTGGTAACCATGGCAACAAAACAAACACAGTACACTCTGATTAATGGCTAAAATTTCCTGAAATGACCTCTAAACAAAAAGCTTTTTCTCAAAAACCGTAAAAGATATCAAACTGAAAAGCTATAGCCAGATAGCTGAATATTTTGTGAACATTTTAAAGTTTGTTTGGTGTCTCTAGGTGAAAGTATGAAGGGGCTGAAACTTTTGGGAGCGGAAGAAGAATTTAAGGATTTCAAGCATGCTCCCATTGACTTCAATGTTAAAAAAAAGTGTTAAAAAGCTTAAAATTTTAAAAAGTATAAATGGTAGAAAAAAAGTTGAAAAAGAGCACACCTCAGCTAAAAGAGACGAACATTTTAATAGTTGAATGGTTTTAATAGCTGAAAGTATGCAGAAGTTACGCAGAACCAAAAAACGTACGGAATAATAAGAAAAATAAATAAAATCGAATAACAATAGTGGGACTGCTAAAGCATTCCCACTAATAAAATCGAATAACAATAGTGGGACTGCTAAAGCATTCCCACTAAATAAAATCGAATAACAATAGTGGGACTGCTAAAGCATTCCCACTAATAAATAAAATCGAATAACAATAGTGGGACTGCTAAAGCATTCCAACTAATAAACTAGAAAATGCATTTCCTGGGGAAAATGCGTGGGAATGCTGAATAGCTAAATTGCTAAAATGGCCGCCATCAAAACTGCCCCATCATACTGCCATCAAAACTGCCCCATCAGAATTGCCCCATCAAAATTGTCCCCATTAAAACTGCCCCATCAAAATTGTCCCCATTAAAACTGCCCCATCATATTGCCACCATCAAAACTGCCCCATCAGAATTGCCCCATCATATTACCACCATCAAAACTGCCCCATCATATTACCACCATCAAAACTGCCCCATCAAAACTGCCCCATCAGAATTGCCCCATCAAAACTGCCCCATCAGAATTGCCCTATCAAAACTGCCCCATCATATTGCCACCATCAAAACTGCCCCATCAGAATTGCCCCATCACAACTGCCCCATCATATTGCCACCATCAAAACTGCCCCATCATATTCCTCTATTATAAATCAGTACATGGTGTGTCTGTCCCCTCCCCCGGGCTCTGTAATCAGAGCTGAGATGCTCCAGCCACCTCCCCCCCTGTGTATAACAGAAGCTTTGGTAACCATGGCAACAAAACAAACACAGTACACGCTGATTAATGGCTAAAATTTCCTGAAATGACCTCTAAACAAATGGCCGTATTTTAAAACTATACATCCTACAGCGAAGATCTTTATATTGTGAGAATCACAAGACCCAGACCTAGATTTTGATGTATAGTATGTCTCTGAAATATTAAAATTGAAGGCACGGTCGCAGTTTAGAAATTGCCCTTCAAATTTGAAGGGGCTAGAGTGTAGTTTCAATGAATGTCAATGGACGGCGTGAGTTGCAAACAAATGGTCATATTGTGAAAACTATCAGGACTATGGCTTAGCCGTGGACATGTTTAGTGGCAGCAGGGATAGCTGAACGTTTTGATATAAGATTTGTGTAGGTGGGCTTGAAAATGAGGGAGTGGCGGCAGTTTAGAAATCATGTTCTGATTTTTCAGCTTTTGTCCCCTCCCCCGGGCTCTGTAATCAGAGCTGAGATGCTCCAGCCACCTCCCCCCTGTGTATAACAGAAGCTTTGGTAACCATGGTAACAAAACATACACAGTACACTCTGATTAATGGCTAAAATTTCCTGAAATGACCTCTAAACAAAAAGCTTTTTCTCAAAAACTGTACAAGATATCAAACTGAAAAGATATAGCCAGATAGCTGAATATTTTGTGAACATTTTAAAGTTGTTTGGCGTCTCTAGGTGAAAGTATGAAGGAGCTGAAACTTTTGGGAGCGGAAGAAGATTTTAAGTTTCTCAAGCATGCTCCCATTGACTTCAATGTTAAAAAAAAGTGATAAAAAGCTTAATATTTTAAAAAGTATAAATGGTAGAAAAAAAGTTGAAAAAGTGCACACCTCAGCTAAAAGAGACGAACATTTTGATAGTTGAATGGTTTTAATAGCTGAAAGTATGCAGAAGTTACGCATTACCGAAAAACGTACGGAATAAGAAGAAAAATAACTAGAAAATGCATTTCCTGGGGAAAATGCGTGGGAATGCTGAATTGCTAAAACGGCCCCCAGCAAAATTGCCCCCATCATATTGCCATCAAAACTGTCCCATCATATTGCCACCATCAAAACTGCCCCATCAGAATTGCCCGATCAAAACAGCCCCATCATATTGCCACCATCAAAACTGCCCCATCAGAATTACCCCATCAAAACTGCCCCATCATATTCCTCTATTATAAATCAGTACATGGTGTGTCTGTCCCCTCCCCCGGGCTCTGTAATCAAAGCTGAGATGCTCCAGCCACCTCCCCCCCGTGTATAACAGAAGCTTTGGTAACCATGGCAACAAAACAAACACTAACAGTACACTCTGATTAATGGCTAAAATTTCCTGAAATTACCTCTAAACAAAAAGCTTTTTCTCAAAAACTGTAAAAGATATCAAACTGAAAAGATATAGCCAGATAGCTGAATATTTTGTGAACATTTTAAAGTTTGTTTGGTGTCTCTAGGTGAAAGTATGAAGGAGCTGAAACTTTTGGGAGCGGAAGAAAAATTTAAGGATTTCAAGCATGCTCCCATTGACTTCAATGTTAAAAAAAGTGATAAAAAGCTTAATATTTTAAAAAGTATAAATGGTAGAAAAAAAGTTGAAAAAGAGCACACCTCAGCTAAAAGAGACGAACATTTTGATAGTTGAATGGTTTTAATAGCTGAAAGTATGCAGAAGTTACGCATTACCGAAAAACGTACGGAATAAAATTAAAAATAAATAAAATCGAATAACAATAGTGGGACTGCTAAAGCATTCCCACTAACTAGAAAATGCATTTCCTGGGGAAAATGCGTGGGAATTCTGAATTGCTAAAACGGCCCCCAGCAAAATTGCCCCCATCATATTGCCATCAAAACTGTCCCATCATATTGCCACCATCAAAACTGCCCCATCAGAATTGCCCCATCAAAACTGCACCATCATATTGCCACCATCAAAACTGCCCCATCAGAATTGCCCTATCAAAACAGCCCCATCATATTGCCACCATCAAAACTGCCCCATCATATTGCCACCATCAAAACTGCCCCATCAGAATTACCCCATCAAAACTGCCCCATCATATTCCTCTATTATAAATCAGTACATGGTGTGTCTGTCCCCTCCCCCGGGCTCTGTAATCAGAGCTGAGATGCTCCAGCCACCTCCCCCCCTGTGTATAACAGAAGCTTTGGTAACCATGGCAACAAAACAAACAGTACACTCTGATTAATGGCTAAAATTTCCTGAAATGACCTCTAAACAAATGGCCGTATTTTAAAAACTATACATCCTACAGCGAAGATCTTTATATTGTGAGAATCACAAGACCCAGACCTAGATTTTGATACATAGTATGTCTCTGAAATATTAAAATTGAAGGCACGGTCGCAGTTTAGAAATTGCCCTTCAAATTTGAAGGGGCTAGAGTGTAGTTTCAATGAATGTCAATGGACGGCGTGAGTTGCAAACAAATGGTCATATTGTGAAAACTATCAGGACTATGGCTTAGCCGTGGACATGTTTAGTGGCAGCAGGGATAGCTGAACGTTTTGATATAAGATTTATGTAGGTGGGCTTGAAAATGAGGGAGTGGCGGCAGTTTAGAAATCATGTTCTGATTTTTCAGCTTTTGTCCCCTCCCCTGGGCTCTAATCAGAGCTGAGATGCTCCAGCCACCTCCCCCCCTGTGTATAACAGAAGCTTTGGTAACCATGGCAACAAAACACACACAGTACACTCTGATTAATGGCTAAAATTTCTTGAAATGACCTCTAAACAAAAAGCTTTTTCTCAAAAACTGTAAAAGATATCAAACTGAAAAGATATAGCCAGATAGCTGAATATTTTGTGAACATTTTAAAGTTTGTTTGGTGTCTCTAGGTGAAAGTATGAAGGAGCTGAAACTTTTGGGAGCGGAAGAAAAATTTAAGGATTTCAAGCATGCTCCCATTGACTTCAATGTTAAAAAAAGTGATAAAAAGCTTAATATTTTAAAAAGTATAAATGGTAGAAAAAAAGTTGAAAAAGAGCACACCTCAGCTAAAAGAGACGAACATTTTGATAGTTGAATGGTTTTAATAGCTGAAAGTATGCAGAAGTTACGCATTACCGAAAAACGTACGGAATAAGAAGAAAAATAATAAAAAATCGAATAACAATAGTGGGACTGCTAAAGCATTCCCACTAATAAATAAAAAAACGAATAACAATAGTGGGACTGCTAAAGCATTCCCACTAATAAAAAAACGAACAATAGTGGGACTGCTAAAGCAGTCCCACTAACTAGAAAATGCATTTCCTGGGGAAAATGCGTGGGAATGCTGAATAGCTAAATTGCTAAAACGGCCGCCATCAAAACTGCCCCAGCATACTGCCATCAAAACTGCCCCATCAGAATTGCCCCATCAAAATTGTCCCTATTAAAACTGCCCCATCATATTGCCACCATCAAAACTGCCCCATCATATTGCCACCATCAAAACTGCCCCATCAGAATTGCCCCATCATATTGCCACCATCAAAACTGCCCCCATCATATTGCCATCAAAACTGCCCTATTAGAATTGCCCCATCAAAATTGTCCCCATCAAAACTGCCCCATCATGTTGCCACCATCAAAACTGCCCCATCAAAACTGCCCCATCATATTGCCACCATCAAAACTGCCCCCATCAAAACTGCCCCATCAGAATTGCCCCATCAAAACTGCCCATCAGAATTTCCCTATCAAAACTGCCCCATCATATTGCCACCATCAAAACTGCCCCATCAGAATTGCTCCATCAAAACTGCCCCATCATATTGCCACCATCAAAACTGCCCCATCAGAATTGCCCCATCAAAACTGCCCCTATCATATTGCCACCATCAAAACTGCCCCCATCAAAACTGCCCCATCATATTGCCACCTTTAAAACTGCTCCATAAAAATTGTCCCCATCAAAACTGCCCCGTCATATTGCCACCATCAAAACTGCCCCATCAAAACTGCCCCATCATATTGCCACCATCAAAACTGCCCCATCAGAATTGCCCCATCAAAACTGCCCCATCATATTGCCACCATCAAAACTGCACCATCAGAATTGCCCCATGAAAACTGCCCCATCAGAATTGCCCTATCAAAACTGCCCCATCATATTGCCACCATCAAAACTGCCCCATCAGAATTGTCTCATCAAAACTGCCCCATCATATTACCACCATCAAAACTGCCCCATCATTATTGCCACCATCAAAACTGCCCCATCAAAACTGCCCCATCAGAATTGCCCCATTAAAACTGCCCCATCATATTGCCACCATCAAAACTGCCCCATCAAAACTGCCCCATCATATTGCCACCATGAAAACTGCCCTATCAAAACTGCCCCATCAGAATTGTCCCATCAAAACTGCCCCATCATATTGCCACCATCAATACTGCCCCATCATATTGCCACCATCAAAACTGCCCCATCAGAATTGCCCTATCAAAACTGCCCCATCATATTCCTCTATTATAAATCAGTACATGGTGTGTCTGTCCCCTCCCCCAGGCTCTGTAATCAAAGCTGAGATGCTCCAGCCACCTCCCCCCCCTGTGTATAACAGAAGCTTTGGTAACCATGGCAACAAAACAAACACAGTACACTCTGATTAATGGCTAAAATTTCTTGAAATGACCTCTAAACAAAAAGCTTTTTCTCAAAAACTGTAAAAGATATCAAACTGAAAAGATATAGCCAGATAGCTGAATATTTTGTGAACATTTTAAAGTTTGTTTGGTGTCTCTAGATGAAAGTATGAAGGAGCTGAAAGTTTTGGGAGCGGAAGAAGAATTTAAGGATTTCAAGCATGCTCCCATTGACTTCAATGTTAAAAAAAGTGTTAAAAAGCTTAATATTTTAAAAAGTATAAATGGTAGAAAAAAAGTTGAAAAAGAGCACACCTCAGCTAAAAGAGACGAACATTTTAATAGTTGAATGGTTTTAATAGCTGAAAGTATGCAGAAGTTACGCAGAACCAAAAAACGTACGGAATAAAATTATTAGGGTTAAAACTAGAAGATGCATTTCCTGGGGAAAATGCGTGGGAATGCTGAATTGCTAAAATGGCCCCCAGCAAAACTGCCCCCATCATATTGCCATCAAAACTGCCCCATCATATTGCCACCATCAAAACTGCCCCATCAATACTGCCCCATCAGAATTGCCCCATCAAAACTGCCCCATCATATTGCCACCATCAAAACTGCACCATCAGAATTGCCCCATGAAAACTGCCCCATCATATTGCCACCATGAAAACTGCCCCATCAGAATTGCCCTATCAAAACTGCCCCATCATATTGCCACCATCAAAACTGCCCCATCAGAATTGTCTCATCAAAACTGCCCCATCATATTACCACCATCAAAACTGCCCCATCATTATTGCCACCATCAAAACTGCCCCATCAAAACTGCCCCATCAGAATTGCCCCATTAAAACTGCCCCATCATATTGCCACCATCAAAACTGCCCCATCAAAACTGCCCCATCATATTGCCACCATGAAAACTGCCCCATCAGAATTGCCCTATCAAAACTGCCCCATCAGAATTGTCCCATCAAAACTGCCCCATCATATTGCCACCATCAATACTGCCCCATCATATTGCCACCATCAAAACTGCCCCATCATAATTGCCCCATCAGAATTGCCCTATCAAAACTGCCCCATCATATTCCTCTATTATAAATCAGTACATGGTGTGTCTGTCCCCTCCCCCGGGCTCTGTAATCAAAGCTGAGATGCTCCAGCCACCTCCCCCCCCTGTGTATAACAGAAGCTTTGGTAACCATGGCAACAAAACAAACACAGTACACTCTGATTAATGGCTAAAATTTCTTGAAATGACCTCTAAACAAAAAGCTTTTTCTCAAAAACTGTAAAAGATATCAAACTGAAAAGATATAGCCAGATAGCTGAATATTTTGTGAACATTTTAAAGTTTGTTTGGTGTCTCTAGGTGAAAGTATGAAGGAGCTGAAACTTTTGGGAGCGGAAGAAGAATTTAAGGATTTCAAGCATGCTCCCATTGACTTCAATGGTAAAAAAAAGTGTTAAAAAGCTTAATATTTTAAAAAGTATAAATGGTAGAAAAAAAAGTTGAAAAAGAGCACACATCAGCTAAAAGAGATGAACATTTTAATAGTTGAATGGTTTTAATAGCTGAAAGTATGCAGAAGTTACGCAGAACCAAAAAACGTACGGAATAATAATAAGAAAAATAAATAAAAAAACGAATAACAATAGTGGGACTGCTAAAGCATTCCCACTAAATAAATAAAATCGAATAACAATAGTGGGACTGCTAAAGCATTCCCACTAATAAAATCGAATAACAATAGTGGGACTGCTAAAGCATTCCCACTAATAAATGTCTGTAACACACACTGTCACTGCAGACAGGTACAGTATCTCACAAAAGTTTTTGTAAATATTTTATTATATCTTTTCATGTGACAACACCGAAGAAATTACACTTTGCTTCAATGTAAAGTAGTGAGCGTACAGCTTGTATATCAGTGTAAATTTGCTGTCCCCTCAAGATAACAACACACAGCCATTATTGTCTAAACCACTGGCTACAATAGTGAGTACACTCCTAAGGGAAAATGTCCAAATCCCCGGTGTCATGTGACTCGTTAGTGTTACAAGGTCTCAGGTAGAGCCGCACAATTAATCTTTAAAAAATCGTGATCTCAATTCACCTTCCCTGACGATCTCTCCTGCAGAGTTTGCTGATTCTTTCATATAAACAAGTGGAGAGACTTTATCTGCTCACTCTGCTGTCAAAAGAAAGCATCTGGGCATTCTGCCAAGTCTTTTAACTTGAAACATTGTAACTAAGCTTCCTTCTTAGATCAAAGGGAAAGTACTTCTGTGTAAATAATCCAGGCAGTCTGCCAAGTTTTTAAACAACCTGTAAATGCAGGAAGTTTAACCACTTAAGTCTAAATCTTTTTCTAACACTTCTTTCTTAAGTTAAAATCAATATTTTTTGCTAGAAAATTACTTTTAACCCCCAAAAATTATATATATTTTAGCAGAGACCCTAGGGAACAAAATGACAATTGCTGCAATATTTTATGTCACACTGTATTTGCCCAGCAGTCTTTCAAATGCAATTTTTGGGGAAAAAATACACTTTAATGAATAAAAAAACAAACAGTAAAGTTAGCCCAATTTTTTTGTTTTAATGTGAAAGATGATGTTACGCCGTGAGAATCGTGAGAGAATCGTGATCTATCTTCTAAGCAAAAAAATTGTGATTCTTATTTTAGCCAGAATTGTGCAGCTCTAGTCTCAGGTGTGAATGGGGAGCAGGTGTGGTAAATTTGGTGTTATCGCTCTCACTCTCTCATACTGGTCACTGGAAGTTCATCATGGCAAAGAACTCTGGGGATGTGAAAAAAAGAATTGTTGCTCTACATAAAGATGGCCTAGGCTATAAGAATATTGCCAAGAACCTGAAACTGGCACTAGCGTCTTTAAAAGTCCGCAGATGGCGTATCAGCCACTGCGGACTATGTCTCTCAGGATTAACAACACTTTAGCCACTCGTACAGATATACGCATTTCAGGTAAGCAGATATATTTATTTTTTGCTATTCTTTCTATTTTTTTTCCTTCTATAAACAATTTGGCTGCTCACCTCTATAATCAATGCTTTGTGGCTATTAAAAGCAATCATCCCATTATATATCAATATGTTTGCTATTTAGCTTCATATTGCCAAATGATTCTAATACTTAGTATTTTTTGAACAATCGCCACAACTGCAATGTTTCGTTTTTATTGGTTTTATTTTTGAATATTTACATATACTTTTTTACTATATCAGGTCTCTTGCCTATCCATTAGGGTCTCTCTCTGGCTGAGGCGCGGGGGCTGTTTTTCGTAGGGACCCTTGTGAGGGCTGCTCCGAGCCCAGACAGGGTTCATCGTCTTTCGAGGAACAGGCAGCAATAAACTTGCTCTCTCATTGAATTGTGTTTTTAAATACCCTTATGAAAATCTTTTACAATTCAATGTCGGTATGTATGTCGGACATGCACACGTGCTACAATATTGATGCCACCCTGAAATGTCATTCTGAAACCACTATTCCTGCTCTTTTTCAGAACTTATTTGTATTCTCTCCTACAATGCCTTTGAGGAAGGGATACATTTCCTGAAACATGTCAGGCTAAAGGAGGAAAAATCATGTTCACTGGAATTTGTAACAGCTCTTCCGGGGGGGGGGTACTCATGCCCTTTTTTTAGGGTCTTTACTTACCAGAAACTAAAACTGAGCTGCAGTACGGTGGCCAAGACCATACAGTGGTTTAACTGGACAGGTTCAACTCAGAACAGGCCTCGCCATGGTCGACCAAAGAAGTTGTGTGCACGTGCTCAGCATCATATCCAGAGGTTGTCTTTGGGAAAAAGACGTATGAGTCCTGCCAGAATTGCTGCAGAGGTTGAAGCGATGGGGTGTCAGTGCTCAGACCATATGCGGCACACTGCATAAAATTGATCTGCATGGCTGTCAGCACAGAAGGAAGCCTCTTCTATAGATGATGCACAAGAAAGCCCGCAAACAGTTTGCTGAAGACAAGCAGACTAGGGACATGGATAACTGGAACCATGTCCTGTGATCTGATGAGACCAAGATAAACGTTTGTTGGTTCAGATGGTGTCAGGTGTGTGTGGCGGCACCCAGGTGAGGAGTACAAAGACAAGTGTGTCTTGCCTACAGTCAAGCATGGTGGTGGGAGTGTCATGGTCTGGGGCTGCATGAGTGCTGCCGGCACTGGGGAGCTACAGTTCATTGAGGGAACCATGAATGCCAGCATGTACTGTGACATACTGAAGCAGAGCATGATCCCCCTCCCTTCGGAGACTGGGCCGTAGGGCAGTATTCCAACATTATAACGACCCCAAACAACCCTCCAAGATGACCACTGCCTTGCTAAAGAAGCTGAGGGTAAAAGTGATGGACTGGCCAAGCATGTCTCCAGACCTAAACCCTATTGAGCATCTGAGGGCATCCTCAAATGAAAGGTGGAGGAGCGCAAGGTCTCTAACATCCACCAGTTCCATGATGTCGTCACGGAGGAGTACAAGAGGACTCCAGTGGCAATCTATGAAGCTCTGGTGAACTCCATGCCCAAGAGGGTTAGGGCAGTGCTGGAAAATAATGGTGGCCACACAAAATATTGACACTTTGGACCCAATTTGGAAATTTTCACTAAGGGGTGCACTCACTTTTGTTGCCAGCGGTATAGACATTAATGGCTGTGTGTTTAGTTATTTTGAGGGGACAGCAAATGTACACTGTTATAAAAGCTGTACACTCACAACCTGTACCACAATGTACCTGTCAAACTGTCCTGGCATTCTTTTTTTTTTATATATATGGGGTCAAAGGGGTGTTGACAGGCCATCTGACCAATGAAGCTTCTGAGGAGTATTTTCTGGGATGTCACTATGGTTATGACTATGTCCCAGAGAAAGTTTTCTCTAGGTACTCATATCTATATACCTACTGGGTACAGCCTGCTAACATGCAGATTATTGTCCAGCTTGAATATAGCTTAAAAATTTATATAGATATGACAGGTTTCAGATGCCCAGTTCGCCTAGGAGATGAATTGGGCTGGTTCTGCTCCCAGTACTCCTAGGGCGACGGTGTTAGGACTCAAAACACTATAAATTTACTGAGGGAATTAAATATGTCCATATTCTGGCTGTGCTATTATTATTTCAGGAGTTACGAAATGTACTCAAGTTTCAGAGTTGTAACTGCTACCCTGTCTGCAGAGATGTGTATTGGCCATCACCTCCAACTGAGCTATTTACAACCGGTATCTGTTTGTTAGTACTCTGGATTGCTCAGCTTGAAAGGGTGACAGTTTTTATTATGCCGTGTACACACGACCGGACTATGCGGCATACTTGGTCCAGCGGACCGGAGTCCGTCGGACAATTCGATCGTGTGTGGGCTCCAGCGGACTTTTTTTCCTCAAAAGTTTGACGGACCTAGAAATGAAACATGTTTCGAATCTTTCCGACTGCTCGTCTGTATGCTAGTCCGACGGACAAAAACCGATGCTAGGGCAGCTATTGGCTACTGGCTATGAACTTCCTTGTTTTGGTCTGGTCGTACGTCATCACATACGAATCCGTCAGGCTTGGGTTGATCGTGTGTAGGCAAGTCCATTCATTCTTAAAGTCCGTCAAAGTCCGCCGGACAAAGTCTGCCGTAAAGTCCACTCGTGTGTACGCGGCATTAGGCTTTCTAGACTTAAATTGTGGATTGGGTAATGGAAAGGTATGTGTGTCTGATCAATGAATTGATAAGTTCCTGACATCAGTTAACAGTTTTTGTTTTGTATAAAGTGAAAGAAGAAGAGGGGAAAAGAATCAAAGCTGCTGGATCTCTGGTTTTAAAGCAGAGAAGCTAATGACAAATAAAATGTAATGGCTGAACGTGAACAAAATGGGTATGGCCATTACAATGGGCACTGATGAGATGTCACTGGTGAGGTAGCACTGATGGGCACAGATAAGCTGCATTGGTGGAACTAGTACACCATTTGTTTTCATGTTGTCACACTGAAGCTGTTTTCACTGAAGAAGGAGAACTGGGCACTTTATTTACTGTTGAAGACGGGCTATTATGCACTTTCAGCACATGTGCACTTTATTTTAAATGAACTACTGTTATGCACTTTTTTGTGTATTTATTTTTCTGATGATTTGATATATGTCTATATTACACACGAAACTGAGCATCTGCACCCTGACTCCATAGAAGGGAGGATCACAGAAGACAGGCTCAAACAGCCTTTTTACACAATGTAGAAGATTAACCCCTTATGTTCCACAGTGAGTTTAACAAGCATGAAGGCCTCTTGAGCCCCTTTAGGGAGAGAGAGCCTTGACTGATGGGGGCATGGCCAGGGGTGGGACAGGGTGGCTCAGTGGTCACCAAGGATTGGTTGTTAGGGGGGATGGGGCTGGGCCTGAGCTCAGAAAAAGTTATGCCCCAGAGAATTCTGGGTCTTTCAAGGAATGTGTTTGGAAGAGCAGCCCACCCTCCCGCCCCAATTTTTTGTTGGTATGTCACAGCTTGCTGCGGTTTCTTGACCTTGCCAGTATAAAATGGCTGTAATGGGCTACGCCCCTGATGGAAATCGGAATTAGGCGGCCTGTCCAGCACTTATGGTAAGGACAGGCCCCCCTTCCTCATTGTTGTAATTATGTGCTCACAGTACAACTGTGACTGGCACTAGTTAAAAAAGTGTTCACATGTTATGTTTGGCTTTAATAAAGCTGTGGCCTTGTCCTTTCCAACCTATTGGTTGTAAGTGTGTTTATTTAATGGATTGAGGGGGCAAGGGGGGGGAGGTTTTGTCTATACATACATGTAACAGTAATTGGACCTGGGCCCATTGCGCCTCAGCAGTCAAGCTTTACTGCATATACAGACTGATTTCACTGTTGTTGGTTTAGTAACACTTTAACTACTTAACCACTTCGCGCCCGCGCTATAGCCGAAATACGGCTGCAGCGCGGACGCCAATTGCCGGGAGGCCATCCCTGGACGTCCTGTTTACTTCCGCGATGCACGCTCCCGCGGGTGCGCATCGGGGAAGTTCTGTTTTGCCCGTGTCCCTTGGACACAGCCAGTCACAGGTCGCTGTAAACGGCCAATCATAGTGGGCGTTTTCAGCGTGATCGTTGGTGCCAATGAGAGATGATCTCATATGTAAACATTGCCGGCTCTCCCTCCTCACACAGAGACAGCGTGTTAGGAGGGAGAGCGAACCGCTGCAGTGTGAGTAAAAGAAAAAAAAAAAAGTGACTTCAGTGCCATCTGTACCCACTGCCATCTGTCCTCAGTGCCACGTATAAGTGCAATCTGTTATCAGTGTCACGTGCCATCTGTCATCAGTGTCACGTGTCATCACGTGTCATCAGTGCCACGTATTAGTGCCATCTGTCATCAATGCCACGTATTAGTGCCACCTGTCATCAGTGCCATGTATTAGTGCCTCTGTCAGTGCCACGTATTAGTGCCATCTGTCAGTGCCATGTGTCATCAGTGCCACATATTAGTGCCATCTGTCATCAGTGCCACGTATTAGTGCCATCTGTCATCAGTGCCACATGAGTGTCATCAGTGCCATGTATCAGTGCCATCTGTCATCAGTGCCACATGAGTGTCATTGTCCTGGTGCTCCAGGGCCTTCAAAAGTGTAATAGGTAGTCAACAAGTTAGATGTGTAATTTATGTCCCTAGAACACCTGATGGTGCTCCGTGCATGTTGGGCCTCTCTATGTGGCCAGGCTGTGAAAAATTCCCACACATGTGGTATCGCCATACTCAGGAGGAGTAGCAGAATGTATTTTGGGGTGTTATTTGTGGTAGATACATGCCATGTGAGAGAAATAACCTATTACAATGACAATTCTGTAGGGAAAAAAAAAAATCTTCATTTTGCAAAGAAATGTGGGAAAAAATGACAACATTAAAAAGCTCACCATGCATCTTACTGAATACCTTGGAATGTCTACTTTCAAAAAAGGGGTAATTTGGGGGGTATTTGTACTTTCCTGACTTGTTCGGGTCACAAGAAATGATAGGCCATCAGTACATCAGGTGTGATCAATTTTTTATGATTTGCACCACAGCTTGTAGACTCTCTAACTTTCACAAAGACCAAATAATATCCACTAATTTGGGTTATTTTTACCAAAGTTATGTAGCATTATAAATTGTGGCCAAAATTTATGAAGAAAAATTAATAATTTGAAACTAAGAAAAATGCGTTTTTCACAATTTTCGGTATTTTTTCATTTATAGCGCAAAAAATAAAAAAACCCAGAGGTGATCAAATACCACCAAAAGAAAGGTCTATTTGAATGAAAAAAAGGACAAAAAATTCATTTGGGTACAGTATTGCATACCTGTGTAATTGTCATTCAAAGTGTGAGAGCCCTGAAAGCTGAAAATTGGTCTGGGCAGGAGGGGGGAGTTTAAGTGCCCAGTAGGCAAGTGGTTAAGGACCGAGCCTCTTCCTGAGATTTGGTGTTTACAAGTGATAAAACAGTTTTTTTTGCTAGAAAATTACTTAGAACCCCCAAACATTATATATTTATTTTTTTCTAACACCCTAGAGAATAAATTGGCAGTCATTGCAATACTTTCTATCACATCGTATTCACGCAGCACTCTTATAAGCTCACTTTTTGGGGAAAAAAAATACAATTTTTTGAATAAAAAATAATACAACAGTAAAGTTAGCCCAATTTTTTTTTTTATATTGTGAAAGATAATGTTATACAGAGTAAATTGATACCCAACATGTCACGCTTCAAAATTGCGCCCGCTCGTGGAACGGCGACAAACTTTTACCCTTAAAAATCTCCATAGGCGATGTTTAAAAAATCCTATAGGTTGCATGTTTTAAGTTACAGAAGAGGTCTAGGGCTAGAATTATTGCTCTCGCTCTACCGATCGCGGCGATACTCACATGTGTGGTTTGAACACTGTTTTCATATGCAGACGCTACTCACGTATGCGTTTGCTTCTGCACGCAAGCTCGTCGGGATGGGGCGTGTTTAAAAAAATTTTTTTTTAATTATTATTTATTTTACCTTTTATATTGTGAAAGATAATGTTATACAGAGTAAATTGATACCCAACATGTCACGCTTCAAAATTGCGCCCGCTCGTGGAACGGCGACAAACTTTTACCCTTAAAAATCTCCATAGGCGATGTTTAAAAAATTCTACAGGCTGCATGTTTTAAGTTACAGAGGAGGTCTAGGGCTAGAATTATTGTTCTCGCTCTACCGATCACGGCGATACCTCACATGTGTGGTTTGAACACCGTTTTCATATGCATGCGCTGCTCACGTATGCGTTCGATTCTGCACGCAAGCTCGGTGGGACAGGAGGCGTTTACTTTTTTTTTTTCTTAATTATTTTACTTTTTATTTTTACACTGTTCTTTTAAGAAAAAAAATTGTGTCGCTTTTATTCCTATTACAAGGAATGTAAACATCCCTTGTAATAAAAAAAAACCATGACCTCTTAAATATGGGATCTGAGGTCAAAAAGACCTCAGATCTCATATTTACACTAAAATGTAATAAAAAAAATAAATTACAGTATCTCACAAAAGTGAGTACACCCCTCACATTTTTGTAAATATTTTATTATATCTTTTCATGTGACAACACTGAAGAAATGACACTTTGCTACAATGTAAAGTAGTGAGTGCACAGCTTGTATAACAGTGTAAATTTGCTGTCCCCTCAAAATAACTCACACAGCCATTAATGTCTAAACCGCTGGCAACAAAAGTGAGTACACCCCTAAGTGAAAATGTCCAAATTGGGCCCAAAGTGTCAATATTTTGTGTGGTCACCATTATTTTCCAGCACTGCCTTAACCCTCTTGGGCATGGAGTTTACCAGAGCTTCACAGATTGCCACTGGAGTCCTCTTCCACTCCTCCATGACGACGTTAGAGACCTTGCACTCCTCCACCTTCCATTTGAGGATGCCCCACAGATGCTCAATAGGGTTTAGGCCTGGAGACATGCTTGGCCAGGCAATCACCTTTACCCTCAGCTTCTTTAGCAAGGCAGTGGTCATCTTGGAGGTGTGTTTGGGGTCGTTATGTTGGAATACTGCCCTGGGGCCCAGTCTCCGAAGGGATGGGATCATGCTCTGCTTCAGTATTCCACAGTACATGTTGGCATTCATGGTTCCCTCAATGAACTGTAGTTCCCCAGTTCCGGCAGCACTCATGCAGCCCCAGGCCATGACACTCCCAATCAACATGCTTGACCGTAGGCAAGATGCACTTGTCTTTGTACTCCTCACCTGGCTGCCGCCACACATGTTTGACACCATCTGAACCAAATAAGTTTATCTTGGTCTCATCAGACCACAGCACATGGTTCCAGTAATCCATGTCCTTAGTCCGCTTGTCTTCAGCAAACTGTTTGTGTGCTTTTTTGTGCATCATCTTTAGAAGAGGCTTCTTTCTGGGACGACAGTCATGCAGACCAATTTGATGCAGTGTGCGGCTTATGGTCTACTTCCCAACAACAACCTCTGGATATGACGCTGAGCACATGCACTCAACTTCTTTGGTTGACCATGGTGAGGCCTGTTCTGAGTGGAACCTGTCGTGCTGCAGCTCAGTTTCAGGGTCTTGGCAATCTTCTTATAGCCTAGGCCATCTTTATGTAGAGCACCAATTCTTTTTTTCAGATCCTCAGAGAGTTCTTTGCCATGAGGTGCCATGTTGAACTTCCAGTGACTAGTATGAGAGAGTGAGAGCGATAACACCAAATTTAACACACCTGCTCCCCATTCACACCTGAGATCTTGTAACACCAACGAGTCACATGACAACAGGGAGGGAATATGGCTAATTGGGCCCAATTTGGACATTCTCACTTAGGGGTGTACTCACTTTGGTTTCCAGCGGTTTAGACATCAATGGCTGTGTGTTGAGTTATATTGAGGGGTCAGCAAATATACACTCACTACTTTACATTGTAGCAAAGTAATTGGATGGTGGGTGGTGTGTCCTACCAGGTACGGCACCTCATCCTGAGTCAAAGATCTCAAAAAATTGGGGAAAAGGGGATGATGGGATTATTGCGGTGCCACCAAAATTCAAAATTACTAGAATGATATTTTATATAAAATCATTTATTTTATTGATATCAAAAATATCTAAAATGTTTACATGAAAGAGTACAAAAAATATACAAAGCAAAAACAAAAACAGAAATACAGTTCAAATAAATGACCGTCACCAAAGATGTTGAGGGGTGATCATAGTCTTATGTTCCCAACTAGTTTCGCCAAAACATTGGCTTCATCAGGGAAATGTAGAGATGTACTGCAGAGAGTAAAACCACTATAATAAAGAAAAAAATGCATTATTGGATCAACATAATCTTGTACTGCTGGAGGCAAGCCAATCGCATCGCATAGTGGTCAAATTGCCGCCCCCCCATATCCCACAGTCTTCCCACCCCCCACACACCTAAAACATACCATGCGGGCTCCAAAACGCAAGGGGGACACCACCAAGACACTGAAAATGGAAGTTGCACTCAGCCCAGTAATTGGCTACAGGGGAATTAAAGGGCGCCTAAAAAGAGAAGTATAGCATATAAGTATTGAAAATTCTTTTAATTTTATTTAACAAAAAGGGACCTAAGCCTTAATTACATACCCTAATTATATGCAAAACCAAGGCACTCAATGTTGCACAAGGGAGATTCACAGCACAGTCAGTTCATGGAAAAAAAAAACAAAAAAAAAACAAAAAAAAAAAAAAATCGCATGAATGCGATCAAAAGGACTGTAAAATAGATTCAAGAGAGGGAAAAAATAAAAAGGGGTATGGGAAAAATGATATTGATACACATAAAGATATCAGTGAATTTCAGATTTGAAGGACATAGTGAAATATGTTGGATATAGTGAGTATGGCTTACCGAATACGCATTAAGTTAGAAAAAATGCATCCTATGAATAAGGTTCTGCCAATATCTTGGCTAAACGTTGGAACCTCCACAATGAGTCTTTCTGGTAACACCGGTTATTGTAGATGGTCCGAAAGTCAATGCATATAACAAAGGGACGGTTAGCAAGAAAGTTCAGCCAGTATAGCCATATGTGGCAATATAATGACAGATGCTTGCTGTGATGAAAAAAAAGTTTGTTGGATCTATTACCTTTTACATATGTAGCCAGCTCCCCAGGATGGTCCCACAGTAAGGAGATAAAAAACACACTGAGAGCAAGGCTGCCTTTTAAAACCCCCACCTGATCAGCATGATATAAATCAGCTGATCAGGAGCGGACGACAGGCGGGCGGGGCACATACGCAGTAGCCAGTATCATTTGCCTACATATCCCATAAGTCCGAGCGTCGGTCCGGTCACATGGCAGCTACTGCCTGCGACATGATCGACAGATGGAAAAGTGCAACGGAAGGCTCCAGAGGAAGAAGGGGGAGAACCCCACATCATCCAAGGGAGACAGAGGGGAGAGGAGGCATGAACAGGCGTTGGAACAACGCGATGGTCCCGGCCGAAGGGGCGGACTGACAATAAAGCCAGCCCTTGGGCGTCCATGCAGCCAAAGGCTGTAGTGAAACAAGTTCCCAGATGAATGGGGGGTAAAAACACCCGGTGCATTGGGCCCACCATGGCACGCCCCGGGAGGGGGGGGAGGGCGGAAGGAACAAGGGGAAGTCTGATAATTCAGACAGATCGGGGACATAGGTGGAGTGGCCCTGGCGGTGGACAGATGGTATAACGGAGGAAAATGCCTGCAACAACACAAGTATAAATTAGATGACAAAATTGCATTAATAAAATCGATATGGTAATCCAAAATTAAACAATGCATTTAGTTTTAACATATCTCTACATGAACTTAGGTCATCATATTATCAATAATTGTTTTTTATTATATTTTATTATTTTGTATTTTTTATATACATCAAACTAATCCAAATATTTTAATTATGTATTCAATAAAAACAGGTAATAGGAATTATCGTACATACAGTATGCAACTACATATAGTGACTACTGTATTTATTATTTCAACATACAGATATAAAGTTAACCAGCAGTGGGTACAGGACGGGGGGCAGGGAGTAAGGGCAGATGGAACACCGAACCAGCAGGGCCCGATGGGCATAAGATCGACCAGCCAATGAGGAGACAGTCAAAGAAAAGACTAGCTAGATAATAAGAATATTTGTATATATACACATAAATGTTATTCTAAAGAAAAGATTTGAAGCTAATATACTCATTGAGGCCAGGATATTTGACTCCATTCAATAAATATATCCATCTGGTCTCCATCTGAAGCAAGGAGTTGTCAATATTACCTCCCCTGGCATGAGAAGGGATATGCCCAAGGGCCGCAAACTTGACAACGTGAGGGTCAAAGTTATGCTCTGTGGCCCATGCCTATTCAGTGCTGTGGTGGTTAAGTGTTTATATAGAGGTGCAATGTGATCCTTAATACATTTAAGGAATGGACGCTTAGTCTTCCCTACATAGAAACAGCCACACTGGCAAAGAGCCAGATACACAACACCAATTGTTTTACACGTAACTCTATGTTAGACATAGACATAGAGTTACGTATAAAACAATTGGTGTTGTGTATCTGGCTCTTTGCCAGTGTGGCTGTTTCTATGTAGGGAAGACTAAGCGTCCATTCCTTAAATGTATTAAGGATCACATTGCACCTCTATATAAACACTTAACCACCACAGCCCTGAATAGGCATGTGGCCACAGAGCATAACTTCGACCCTCATGTTGTCAAGTTTGCGGCCCTTGGGCATATCCCTTCTCATGCCAGGGGAGGTAATATTGACAACTCCTTGCTTCAGATGGAGACCAGATGGATATATTTATTGAATGCGGTCAAATATCCTGGCCTCAACGAGTATATTAGCTTCAAATCTTTTCTTTAGAATAACATTTATGTGTATATATACAAATATTCTTATTATCTAGCTAGTCTATTCTTTGACTGTCTCCTCATTGGCTGGTCGATCTTATGCCCATCGGGCCCTGCTGGTTCGGTGTTCCATCTGCCCTTACTCCCTGCCCCCGTCCTGTACCCACTGCTGGTTAACTTTATATCTGTATGTTGAAATAATAAATACAGTAGTCACTATATGTAGTTGCATACTGTATGTACGATAATTCCTATTACCTGTTTTTATTGAATACATAATTAAAATATTTGGATTAGTTTGATGTATATAAAAAATACAAAATAATAAAATATAATAAAAAAACAATTATTGATAATATGATGACCTAAGTTCATGTAGAGATATGTTAAAACTAAATGCATTGTTTAATTTTGGATTACCATATCGATTTTATTAATGCAATTTTGTCATCTAATTTATACTTGTGTTGTTGCAGGCATTTTCCTCCGTTATCGCATGGCGGCCAATGCGGTGATACCATCTGTCCACCGCCAGGGCCACTCCACCTATGTCCCGATCTGTCTGAATTATCAGACTTCCCCTTGTTCCTTCCGCCCTCCCCCCCTCCCGGGGCGTGCCATCGTGGGCCCAATGCACTGGGTGTTTTTACCCCCCATTCATCTGGGAACTTGTTTCACTACAGCCTTTGGCTGCATGGACGCCCAAGGGCTGGCTTTATTGTCAGCCCGCCCCTTCGGCCGGGACCATCGCGGTGTTCCAACGCCTGTTCATGCCTCCTCTCCCCTCTGTCTCCCTTGGATGATGTGGGGTTCTCCCCCTTCTTCCTCTGGAGCCTTCCGTTGCACTTTTCCATCTGTCGATCATGTCGCAGGCAGTAGCTGCCATGTGACCGGACCGACGCTCGGACTTATGGGATATGTAGGCAAATGATACTGGCTACTGCGTATGTGCCCCGCCCGCCTGTCGTCCGCTCCTGATCAGCTGATTTATATCATGCTGATCAGGTGGGGGTTTTAAAAGGCAGCCTTGCTCTCAGTGTGTTTTTTTTTTATCTCCTTGCTGTGGGACCATCCTGGGGAGCTGGCTACATATGTAAAAGGTAATAGATCCAACAAACTTTTTTTTCATCTCAGCAAGCATCTGTCATTATATTGCCACATATGGCTATACTGGCTGAACTTTCTTGCTAACCGTCCCTTTGTTATATGCATTGACTTTCAGACCATCTACAATAACCGGTGTTACCAGAAAGACTCATTGTGGAGGTTTCAACGTTTAGCCAAGATATTGGCGGTACCTTATTCATAGGATGCATTTTTTCTAACTTAATGCGTATTCGGTAAGCCATACTCACTATATCCAACATATTTCACTATGTCCTTCAAATCTGAAATTCACTGATATCTTTATGTGTATCAATATCATTTTTCCCATACCCCCTTTTTTTTTTTTCTCTCTCTTGAATCTATTTTACAGTCCTTTTGATCACATTCATGTGATTTTTTTTTTTTTTGATTGATTTTTTTTTTTTTTTTTTTTTTACATGAACTGACTGCGCTGTGAATCTCCCTTGTGCAACATTGAGTGCCTTGGTTTTGCATATAATTAGGGTATGTAATTGAGGCTTAGGTCCCTTTTTGTTAAATAAAATTAAAAGAATTTTCAATACTTATATGCTATACTTCTCTTTTTAGGCGCCCTTTAATTCCCCTGTAGCCAATTACTGGGCTGAGTGCAACTTACATTCTCAGTGTTTTAGTGGTGTCCCCCTTGCGTTTTGGAGCCCGCATGGTATGTTTTAGGTGTGTGGGGGGTGGGAAGACTGTGGGATATGGGGGGGCGGCAATTTGACCACTATGCGATGCAATTGGCTTGCCTCAAGCAGTACAAGATTATGTTGATCCAATAATGCATTTTTTCTTTATTATAGTGGTTTTACTCTCTGCAGTACATCTCTACATTCCCCTGATGAAGCCAATGTTTTGGCGAAACTAGTTGGGAACATAAGACTATGATCACCCCTCAACATCTTTGGTGACGGTCATTTATTTGAACTGTATTTCTGTTTTTGTTTTTGCTTTGTATATTTTTTTGTACTCTTTCATGTAAACATTTTAGATGTTTTTGATATCAATAAAATAAATGATTTTATATAAAATATCATTCTAGTAATTTTGAATTTTGGTGGCACCGCAATAATCCCATCATCCCTTTTTTCCCCCATTTTTTGAGAATTGTAGCAAAGTGTCATTTCTCCATTGTTGCCACATTAAACGATATAATAAAATATTTACAAAAATGTGAGGGGTGTACTTACCTTTTGTGAGGTACTGTAAATGTCATTTGAAAAAAAGTCTCTTTAAAAAAGTCACTTCCACCCTGCAATGGTATGGAAATGGGTGGGGGCCATCTTCCCCTCACTTGTCTCTATACCAAGCCAGGGAGAGGACCCGATCGCCTCCGCCGCTACCGATGGGTCCGGTAAGCGGCAGAGGGCACTGGAGCGCAGCTGGAGGGCCCTCTCCCACCGCTGATAAGTGATCTCATGGTGAATCCGCCGCAGAGACCACTTTTGTGGTTGTTAAAGAGAAGCTCCAGGCTCCCCCCAAAAAATAGAAGTCAGCAGTTACAAATACTGTATCTGCTGACTTTAAAATATAAGGACACTTACCTGAACAGCGATTCCTCGATGTCCTCAACCAAGTCAATTCTTCATTCGGCTTCGGGTGCAGGACATGTAAGGGAAACAGGCAGTGAAGCTTTAAGGCCTTACGTGTTCACAGCAGGTTTCCTACTGCGCATGTGCACACTGCACTGTGCCTTGTGAATGGTCCCGTAGACTTCTGGGACCTGTGATGTGTCCCAGAAGACTGCGGGGGAAGAAAGGGGGGCTAAACTTCCAGCTCAGATTGCTGCGGCGCAAAACCAGGTACCCGCTCCACCCATCCCCTAAAATTTGGCGTGTGTGTGTGTGTATATGTATATATGTGTATATGTATATACATACACAGACTACTGTAAAATTGGTTATTCACTGTATACATTTTTGCAGAATTCGTAGTTCTCATTAATAACTCCAATAAAAATATATGGTTAAAAAAAAAGGGGTAAATATAAGTGTTTTTTTTATAAAAAGTTTAACATAAAAAAAGTGTTTTTTGCTTACCTTTCATTGTCGCCTTTTTCTGAGGCTCTAGCTTTTCCTTCTCTTTAAATGTCGGTAAGTCAGCAGATTTCTGTACCTCTGGCCTTTTTATATTCCTCGGCAGGAAGCAGAAAGGAATGGCTGACAGCAGACTGATCATCCCCGCAACCAGGAATCCCATCCACCAGGCACCCACCCAGCGCGTGTCCTGCGGGGAGATGGTCACCTCATCTGCAAATGGAACATTGACTAATAGATGTATTTGTACAACCTGATGCTACCTTTCAATTAATAATGTAATTACACTTTAAGGCATTTTATTTCCGTCAACTATTTCTGAATAGGAGCTACCCATGTGATACTTTTATTACCATTGTAGCACCCTCCTAGGTAGGTGCTAGAAGAGAGTATAGTCTTTAGTCTTTCTGCTTACCAGGAAGATGAACCGGTAAAACTTTGTGCTCTCTGCCTACCAGGGAGCAGATCTATTGGTTAGGTCTGCTCATTGTACTGTTCTGACTGTCCCCCACTGGTCCAAATGGGAGACAGTGGGAGTGGACTTGGCAAGTGGGTGAACAGGCTTGTTACAGTCCAGGCAATTGGCAGAGGGAAAGTGCTGTATTGCATTGTGGGATACTGTATATAAGGCCAGAGTACATGTGCTCAGAATGAGTTGAGCTGGGGAACAGAGCCCAGGAGGGAGAGGGGTGGCCCTCTCCTCCTGGGAAAGCGGTTGTATGGCCCTTGGTGGTCGACCCAGGGGCCTGGAGAGAGAGAAGCTGAACCCAGAGGTCCTGCAGAGCTGATTGGAAGGGAAACACCAGGAAGTATCTGATTCTGCCTACTGTGAGTACAGATCTGTGTCTTTGGGGCCTGTCGAGTGAGCCTGTTCAGCTAGAAGAGTCAATGGACAGGTGTCAGTAAACGGAATGCTAGAGAGTGTCATGAAGATAATTTAGTGCAGCAAGTCTGCTGCTAGTGAGAGCAAGAAGACTTAACCCTTCCATACATGTGGCTGTATGGTTCAAGCAGTGTGTCTGCTTTCACAGATAATCCAGTGAGGCCAAGTGAGAGTGGTCCTCATCTATTGTGAATAGTTCAAGTTGGAGTATCCCAATCATCCCTTCTACCATCCAAGTTCCAAATAGGATACAAAAACCCAAATATCCTGGACTGGTGTTTGAGTAACGAGCAAGCGGGAGTAAGGGTGGAACAAGTGGGAGCTCTTAGCAACCAAGCAACCCCTAGCAACATAGTGAGTAATTCTCAGCAACCAAAGCGGGAATCCTTAGCAACATAGTGGGAAATCCTCCGCGACGAGGTGAGGATTCTCAGCAGCGTAGCGGGAACCCTCTGCACCTAAGTGGGAACCATTGGTAACCAGCTGCAGGTAACCAGTGAGAGACCTATGTAGTCAACATTCAGCAAGCCCTACGGGGACAGTGCTACAACATTAATTTATGTCTGTAAATAATAAATGACACAAAAACACTTAATAGAAAGTAATTTTTTTTAAAAATTTTACCCCAATACAGCTCTATACATAGGTGTGCACACAGGTTATACCAGATGTGCCTGGGCACACCCTAATGCCTCCATGTGCATTAGCATTATCGAGGGGCAGCACCAGGTGGGTGGTTGGAGGTGCTAGAGCCCAGTGCAAATGCCCCATTATATTAAAGGCTATGATCAACTCTAGGAACACCTTACGCCTGTATTTAGGGTTACACTCAATATGCTCCCGATCAACTGTCTCCCACCACCAGAGCCTTCCTTCTGTAACAGCAGGTGGTGTTCACATGTGTTTGAGCTTTGTGGTGCACACCCAAATGCATTTTGCTGCCCACACCTATGGTTTCTCAAGAAGGTTAAAATTATATTACATTTGTTCTAAAGGTCGCTAAAGTAAAAATAAGAAAATGTGTTACCATACCGTGATTTCGGTGCTATAAACTCACCCATATCCACAAAGCCAACATCAACATAGAGTTTGGCAAAGAAGGAACCTAATGTGAACCCGACCATCGGCCCAAACAGGCCCACCGCATGAAGAAAAGCTACAGGGTAGAAATAGAAAAATTGTAAGCACTGTCTGCACCATAAGAATATAACTATTAAAGTGGGGTTCCACCCAAAAAAACAAAAATACCTGAAAAATTCTAAAAAAACAAACAAAAAAACATTTGGATATATATTTTTTTTTTACTTACCTCTAAATGCCTGTTGCTAGGTGGTCCCTCGTAGTCTGCCTCTTCCTTTGCCTGGGCTGGTGACATCACTTCCCCCTCGGCACAGGAAGGGCTCAGCTCTGCTCCCTCCCTCCTGTCAATCATCTGGGACCCATTACAGGTCCCAGGTGATTGAGAGGCCAATCACGACGCGCGGCGCAGTGGGTGCCAGGCTGTGAAGCCACAGCCCGGCGCCCACAGTTGAAATGCTGGCGCCGACGAGCGAAGGGGGGGACGAGCGAGGCTTCGATCCCCCGCATCGCTGGACCCAGGGACAGGTAAGTGTCCAATTAAAAGTCAGCAGCTGCAGTATTTGTAGCTGCTGACTTTTAATTTTTTTTTTTTTACTGGACCCCCTGGGTGGAACTCCTCTTTAAATAATCATAATAAGCAGGTAAATAAAAAAAACATACGTTAGGTCCTTTTTTTTTTTTTTTACAACCTTGAGGGGAATAAAACAGATCTAAAATCTGCAATAGTTACCGCTATCACAATGGTGCACTGGCATCTTCTATCCGGCTCCTTCTAGGCGCTGGTCTTTAGCCATCTTGATTGGCCTGTACAGGATGATGTCATTCCTGTGCATGTGCAGGAGTGCAGTAATCCCAGTACACATGCACAATGCTGGAATGTAAACTAAGCTGCACTTTCGCAGCCCAGTGTACATTCTACAGAAGACAGGCAGGTAGGTTTATTGTGCACATCTTTTCTACAATAAAGAACCTGCCTGCTCACAGTTTATTTTTTTAAACTTTAGTTCTGCTGTAACAATTGTTTTATATATAATATAATATAAATATGTATATGTGTTCTTTGTTTTTTAGTACTGAAAAATATATTTTTTTCTAATCAGTAAAATAGAAAATATTTTATAATGTAATTTTTAACCTATTGGTTGTTGTCCCTGGTTTACAAAGATCAATAGCTAGAGCTAAACAGTGACTCCACCCCTTATCAAAGACAGAGTGCCTAAAAGGATACACCTACTGCTGTACCCTCTCATTAGAAAACCCAGTGTTCTAGGAATTCTGTATTGTGGCTGCTCTCTGTATTAAAAGGTTCATAAAATAGTAAACAAAAACTCTAAAATGGATCAACTTTAACAAACAGATTAAGGGTACATTCACACCAGATGCGGTGGTACTGCAATGGGTGGCTATTCCAGCGTAGTCTCGCCGCAAGATAAGGCAAAATGCCTTGTCTCCTTATCTGCCCAGTTCACACAACAGCTGGTGTGAACATACCTTAAGATCTTATTGAGGCCAAAACCGTTATAGTTTTCTCCTAAGGTGTAGGATTATTTATCTAGTGTGCTGTTGGGTTATGTATGTACTGTATTTACAGCATGTCATGTATAGAGGCAACAAAGGATTTTACCCAAATAAAGAGCTGTGTTTTCATTTTCGGCAAAATCATCAATGTATGAAATACCCAGAGGGGTGATGGGAGTCTCTCCAATTCCACGCAGCATGTTCCCAATTAGGATGTACACCCACATGTAGTTGGTATCCTTGCCACAATCTGAAATACAATGGAACCACAAGATTGAATGGGTCATGAACCCTAGTGAAAATATCTCTTGACTGCTGGAAGTAGAGGGTTATTGGATGCATACTGTGCCATGCTATCTGAATATGTAATCAAGTAGATGTTATGAGTGGTAGAGGGGTCACTTCAGTTCGTAGGGGGGGCAGGGGACAAGGGGCAGTTTCTTCCATGTTCCCATTTTCACACCCTACTTTCTTGTTATTGTCATTTTTATTGGCAGGGTTTACCTTGCTATTGATCAAATTAGTTTATATTGATCCCATCAGCGGGATTTGGGCAGTCAGATGTCTGACAACTTTTGGATAGGATCGCCTCTGGGAACTTGGAGCTCAGCTGTGACTGGTGCAGGTTTAGTAATCAGCAGGAAATTCCTTGTTTGTTATTATGCTTGATATACGTATGCTGTGTAAAATCAATAAAGCCATGGCCTTGACCTCCCAGCATAAACAGTTTCAGTATTTATTGGGATGGGGAAGGGCAAGGTGCTTTCATTTTTGGTTATAAATAAGAAAAAAAATGTGCTGTAAATGCCTCCCAAACAAACTCCCAATTACTTTACCTTAGCCAGCTGCTATTACAATTACACACCCGTGCTTTATAAATACCATACATATATCAGCGCTAGTTTATACATTCAATCTTATGTAAAAGTGATTATATCAAATGTCTCTCAAGTAAATGCGAAAGTTCTCTGATATAGGGCTCTAATAAATCAAAGAACAAATAAAAATATATAAATAAAATGCAATAGAGAAGTCTGATGCATCAATAGTCCATAGTGTACAGTCCTCCTTCAACTCCCCAAACAATTCCACCACATGCCCAGTGTTATCTTGAAACAGATTGAAGGCATATGATTTAATCAACGCTACAAACAAATGGCAACTGCTCCAACCTATAACTGGCCTTAAAGTGGTTATTAGTCACTACAATAAAAACATCCCATCCCCTCTTTATCATAACATTATGTGCCCCTGTGTCTGTGTTCTACAAAAAAGCTGCCAATCTGTACCTTATATCAGAGCGTTTCCCGGTGTTCTGACGAGAACTGTCCTCCTATCGGATAGTGTCCGCCCCGTACTGCGCAGGCGCAGCGCTTGCGCAGTACGGAGGAGAAGGAGATGCCGAAAGTGTCCGAAGTTGATCGGCTGACCATCAGCTGTACACGGCGCTTGGGCACTTCTTAGCGATGGCTTTGTAACAGGGCCCTTCGCGGGCTCGCTTCGCTCGCCGCGCTTCGGGCACGGCCTCGCTGCGCTCGGCAACTATTTATTCTAACTCTATGTCCACTTGGATAGTAGGGAATGAACCTGGACATAGGGTGAGAATAAAAGCGCAGGCGCCGTGTACAGCTGATGATCAGCTGTTAAACTTCGGAGACTTTCGGCGTCTTGTTTGTCCTCCGTACTGCGCCTGCGCAGTACAGGGCGGACACTATATGATGGGGGACTGTATTCGACAAGACACCGGCACTCTCCTTTGTCCGGCTGACAGCTATAGTGGGAGGGGCCGAGAAATCCCACTGACGTCAGCCAGGGAGGAGAGAGAGCCGAGAAGTCACATGAGTGCCAGGAGACGCTCTGATATAAGATACAGATCGGTAGCTTTTTTTATATAACGAAGACACAGGGGCATATAATGTTATGTTACAGAGTGGATGGGATGTTTTTATTGTAATTATGATAGCAGCAGGAGGGGAGGGAGTGGGTGCTGTCACGAGCAGGGCGCCGGATGATGAGACACGTAAACTGACCCCGTTGTCAGAGCTCAGCAGCCATGCTAAACCGTGGTCAGTTTACAGAGGAGAGGGTATAGCCAGGCAGGATCAGCCAGGTTTTTTAAGTGATAGAAGGGACCAAGTTACACAGCACAAGCACTGTGCTGTCATTCATTATTTAAGGGAACAGGATCTGTTTTTTTTTTTTTTAAGGTAACAAACACTTTAAAAACAAGGAACAACAAAGAAAAATTCCCAGCTCAACTTACAAGCCAGTGCACCCCTCTTCCTTTAAGGAGGAGTGGACTGCCTCCAGACATACCTGCCCTCAATCTATCCAATTATTATATAAGCGCTCTTACTATGGAGGATCTCAAAATTTATAGTTAGGACTGCAGATATTACTGGGGTGCCATGATGTGGCCTCTGCAGCTTACACATGTATTTGAAAATGTGTGCAAATTAAACCTCTGTTTTTTAACGTGAACTGTTGGACAGGACAATTTGGTTTGTTGCAGACTGGCTGGTAAGTTGAGCTGGGATTTTTTCTTTGCTGTTGTTTAAAATGTGTTGCCCTTCCATGTGCTTCTTGCTGTTGAGGTGAGTTATAGGTTGGGGCAGTTGCCGTTTGTTTGTACTGTTAGTTATTTAGTGAGGGGGCATACTGGACACCTTCCTGTCATTGTGTTATTTGCTGGGTGTCCAGTGCAGCTCTGTGCCTTTAAGGAGGAGTGGGCTCCCTTAGCCATACCTGCCCTCAATCTATCCATTATTGTATACAGCAGCCCTCCAAATTTCCGCTCACCGGCTCGCATTTGGCGAGTGATAATTAGTTGCCGTATCGGAGGGGGAGATGGCTGGGTTAAATGGAAGATGACTCTTTGATCAACGAGGAAACTGTGGGGAAGGGAGAGGAAGAGGAGTGCTGCCATATCCCATGAGGCTACATTGCTGGGCACTGATAGGCTTCGCTGATGGGCACTGGTAGGCTGCATTGATGGGCACTGATGGGCTGCACTGATTGGCTGCATTGATGGGCACTAATGAGGCTGCATTGATGGGCACTGATAGGCTGCATTGATGGGCACTGATAGACTGCATTGATGGGCAATGATGAGGCTGCATTGATGGGCACTGATAGGCTGCATTGATGGGCTATAATGGGCACTGATAGGCTACATTGATGGGCACTGATAGGCTACATTGATGGGCACTGATAAGGCTGCATTGATGGGCACTGATAGGCTGCATGGATGGGCACTGATGAGGCTGTATTGATGGGCACTGATAGGCTGCTTTAATGGGCACTGATGGACACTGATAGGCTGCATTGCTGGGCACTGATGAGGCTGCATTGATGGGCACGGATGAGGCTGCATTGATGGGCATTGATAGGCTGCATTGATGGGCACTGATAAGGCTGCATTGATGGGCACTGATAGGCTGCATGGATGGGCACTGATGAGGCTGCATTGATGGGCACTGATAGGCTGCTTTAATGGGCACTGATGGACACTGATAGGCTGCATTGCTGGCCACTGATGAGGCTGCATTGATGGGCACGGATGAGGCTGCACTGATGGGCACTGATGAGACTGCACTGATATGCTGCACTGATGAGGCTGCATTGATGGGCACTGATGAAGCTGCACTGATGGACACTGATGAGGCTGCACTGAGGGGCATTGATAGGCTGCATTGATGGGCACTGATGAGGCTATACTGATGGACACTGATGAGGGTGTATTAATGAGCACTAACGGCCACTTATGATGCTGCACTGATGGGCACTGCTGAGACTGCACTGATGAGGCTGCACTGATGGGAACTGATATTCTGCACAGATGGGTACTGATATGCTGTACTGATGGGCACTGATAGGCTGCACTGATGGGCACTGATAAGGCTACATTGATGGGCATGGATGAGGCTGCATTGAGGAGCACTGATGAGACTGTACTGATATGCTGCACTGATGAGGCTGCATTGATGTGCACTGATGAGGCTGCACTGATATGCTGCACTGATGGACAATAATGAGGTGGCACTGATAGGCTGCATTGATGGGCACTGATGAGGCTACACTGATGGACACTGATGAGGGTGTATTGATGGGCACTGTCGGCCACTGATGAGGCTGGAGTGATGGGCACTAATGAGACTGCACTGATGAAGCTGCAAAAATGGGTACTGATATGCTGTTCTGATGGGCACTGATAGGCTGCATTGATGGGCATGGATGAGGCTGAACTGATGGGCACTGATAAAGTTGTTGTTAATATTTATTTTTGTAACTTAATTCTGTATAAAACATTTAAAGCAGAACTTCAGTCATTTTTTCATCTTTCCATCTATTAAAACTTCTGCCCTTGTTGTTTTATCTTTGGATAGTAAAACATTTTTTTTCTGCCAGTAAATACCTTACACACACAGCCCACTTCATGTTTCTTGTCTGGAAAAAGCCTAGGCTTATGAGATCATGTACAGCTCTCTCTCACTCTCATGAGAGTTTGCCTGGAGGGGAGGGGGATGAGTCATAAGAGGGCCAATGAGAGCTGCATTGCTTGAGGTGTGCCTCTGTGTGTCTGTGTAAATTCAGGAAGTGAGCAGCAAGCTGCCCACAGTTAAAATGGCTGCAGCCAGACTCAGTGGAGGGAGATTTCTGCAGCATATTTGGCAAGTACACAATCACAGTATATATAAAATAATATGCAAAGTGGTTGGAGGAAAGCTTCAGAATGGCAAAGATGTTTCTTTTACAAATTATCTGAGCCGACCGCAGTTCCTCTTTAAAAGTGTAATTTTATGAGATAATTTATGAAGGTGTGTTTAGTGGCGGGGCAGGGGTTGGGTGGGGGCAACTGGTGGCGAGTAAATCTAAAGGCCTGACTCTTAGCTCAGGACTTGAAATTTTGAACCCTGATATACAGTATGTGCTCCTACTATGGAGGCTCTCAAAATTTGTAGAGTTAGGACTGCAGATAACAGTGGGGTGCCGTGATGTGGCCTCCGCAGCTTATGCATGTGTTTGCAAATGTGTGCAAACTAAACCCCTGTTTTTAACCACTTCAGCCCCGGAAGGATTTGCCCCCTTAACGACCAGGCCATTTTTTGCGATACAGCACTACATCGTTTTATCTGACAATTGCGCGGTCGTATGGCGCTGTACCCAAATAGAATTGACATCCTTTGTTTCCCACAAATAAAGCTTTCTTTTGGTGGTATTTGATCACCTCTGCGGTTTTTATTTTTTGCGCTCTAAACAAAAAATGAGCGACAATTTTGAAAAAAAATTGTTACCGGCGCTGTGTGGGCAGGAGTGGGGCGCTTTTAACCCAAAAGAAGGGGTTAACAAGGGGTTAAAAGTGCCCTAAATGCACCACTGCCGAAGCGCTTTGCAGACGCTTTGGCAGCGCTGCCCATCGATTTCAATGGCAGGGGCCATTCCCGATCCCTGGGAACAGAAGATCTCTGACATGTCCCCTGTCAGAACGGGGATCCGCTTGTTTACACTGACAGATCCCCGTTCTGCCTCTGCCTACAAGTACGACGATTCCTGAAGCGCTGCCAACCTACTGCAGTATATCTGCGTAAGCTGATCGGCAAGCAGGTTAACGTGAACTGTTTACTGGTCCAGAGTCTTTGGCTTGTTATACACTTTTTTTCACCTATTTACAAAGATGGCAAATTGGCCCATTACGTGGTCCAATTCTGGTCCTTTTTGCTTATCAACAAAAATTACCATCTTATCTATTCCTGTCCACCAAAGGACTATCACTGAAGAGCTGTACACACTGGCCAAATATCAGGCGGCATCGGCTGGTTCAATAGAAACCAGCTGACATTCAGCCCATGTGTCCAACAGAAGCTGGCCGAATGGCCAATGGCTAATGCCGTGTACACAAGAGCGAATGTCCCTCAGAAAAAGTCCGATGGGAGCTTTTCATCGTATATTCCAACTGTGTGCATGCCCCATCGGACCTTTTCCGTCGAAAATTCAGACGGACTTAGATAGAGAACATGTTCTAAATTTTTCCGACTAAACTAATTTCTATCGGGAAACCCGCTCGTCTGAATTTGAAGCTTTGTTACTGTCTTTGAAAACAGCATATATAGGCTAGCACTAATTTATGTATGGTCATTTTTTATTATGGCTTATTACTTTATTACAGTTGAGCTTCTTAGCATTTAATGTGCACAGCTCAATGTAAACACGTCTGGTGTGAAAATATTAATATAATACAGATATACCGAATGTTTCCTCCCAAGTCACAGCCAATAACAATAACAGATGCCACCAAGGGGCATCAATGTCTGTATGATAAAGAGAATATTATAATTCATCCTGAATACGAAATAAAGCTGAACTAAACTCTCCTATCATTTTCAGCCTAGGAAGCTGCCATCTTGGCCTTTGATCTTCAACTGACATGATGCTTCACATGTGATCAGTTATGACACCAGCCATTTGATGCGTCGGGAATTTAACAGTTTTTTTAAACTGTCAAATCAATGGGTTTAGTTGCACTTTAATATCTAGTACAGTCCTCTTTGTCTCAACTATCCTGACAGCTTTAGGAATTGAAAATAAATCATATAAAATGAGTGTGTATATAGTTCAGGATCTCTTAGTAGTCCAGGCTCTGCAGTGAGGCCTGGTTCACACATATGCAGTTTGCTTTTGATCTATTTCTGCAGTGCTTATTGCGGTGCGCTTTGCGTTTTTGTACACAGGTTTTTTACATGTTTTTGATCCTTTTTTGGGCAAATTTGCTGTAAAAAATGCGTCAAAAACGCCTAAAAAAAAATCTACATTGATGTCTGTTGAGACAAATATGGACCGTTTTCCAATTTAAAAAGTCCCTGAATCTTTCCAAAAATGCAAAAAATGCAGCAGCTGAAAAAAAGCATACAGTAGATTTGAACATGTCCCATAGGAAACCATGTTAAATGAACTGTAGTGTGTTTCTGCAAAAAGCACCAAAAAACGCATAGGTGTGAACAAAGCCTTAGATTTCTTACCTATGTTCGGAGGTGAAAAAGGCATCTGATTGGCCATACACGGTGAAACGCTCCCAGTGATATTGCTGAGCGACGATGCGGGATAAGCCCTTGCCGATTCATATTTATACCTGTGAAATCACAGAGATATCTGTTACCCTCTTCCAGATGAAAATAAATGACCCCTATCGCACACCACATAAAACTATGCTGGTTATCACATACAGTCCCATGAAGAAGTGCGGCATGGCAGTAAGAAAACTCCCCAGTGACATCACAAGACAGCCTGCTGCGATGATGCGTGGTCGGTGAAGCTTAGCCCCGAAATAGCTGACAATGGCGATCACCAATAAATTTCCTGATAGCAGAAGACAGGAGGGATTAGCACAGTGGTAAAGTGCAAATCATAAAAAAAAAAACAAAACACAATCAGATATTTACCTATTTCAAAACTTCCATCCACCATTCCAACCGTGGAGGAGGAAAGGTCAAAGCGGCGCTCAATCTGCGTAATGGAACTTTTCATGTAACTCCCCGAAAATGCTTTTGCAAAGTTTGTGAAGGAAAGGGCAGCCAGGAACATCTGAAATATGAAAGAGATGATGGAACATTTAATGTATCTTCCAATAGGAGTTAACTGTCATCAATTTGGCAAGTATTAATATCACTGCCAGAAATTCGGAAGGAGCTGAGTGATTACAAACAAACTTATTGCACAGAAAAATTCTGGATTTCAGATTTGCAGCATTTTTGACAAATATAGCCTCTAACTTTCCCCGGTTCAGTTCGCGGCAGAACATGCGAACAGGCAAATAATTTGTGCGAACACCGTTAAAGTCTATGGGACTCGAACGTGAAAAATCTAAAGTGCTAATTTTAAAGGCTAATATGCAAGTTATTGTCATAAAAAGTGTTTGGGGACCCGGGTCCTGCCCCAGGGGACATGTATCAATGCCAGACAAAGTTTTAAAAACGGCCATTTTTTCGGGAGTAGTGATTTTAATAATGCTTAAAGTGAAACAATAAAAGTGAAATATTCCTTTAAATATCGTGCCTGGGGGGTTACTATATTATGCCTGTAAACACTGTAAAGCCTCACAGATACTTTTGTTTTTCCCGTGATTAGAACAGTCCCTATAAAAAATGACGTTTCTAAAGGAATAAAAGTCATTTAAAACTGCTTGCGGCTGTAATGTAATGTTGCCCCCCCCCAGCCCATTACCAGGCCCTTTGGGTCTGGTATGGATGTTAAGGGGAAACCCGCACCCAAATTAAAAAAGAAAAGGTGTGGGGCCCCCAGGCCCTATACAGTATCTCACAAAAGTGAGTACACCCCTTACATTTTTGTAAATATTTTATTATATCTTCTTATGTGACAACACTGAAGAAATTAAACTTTGCTACAATGTAAAGTAGTGAGTGTACAGCTTGTATATCAGTGCAAATTTGCTGTCCCCTCAAAATAACTCAACACACTGCCATTAATGTCTAAACCGCTGGCAACAAAAGTGAGTACACCTCTACGTATAAATGTCCAAATTGGGCCCAATTAGCCATATTCCCTTCCCAGTGTCATGTGACTCGTTCGATTTACAATGTATCAGAGGTGAATATGGAGGGGACTGTCCCCAGTTGAAGTCACGAGCGGTGACGTAACGCGTAGGGCGTGGCAGAGAATTGACTATACCGGAAGTCACGTAAGGAAGCGCCTCGGACGCCGTTCCTTCCTTTTCATGTGAATTTTATCTGTTTTTATGTAAGAGACCACTTGTTTTTATACCCAATAAATTGAACATTTGAAATACTACACCATCAGAGGCCTCCTCTCTCCTCCCCCTCCTCCCATCGGGCTGTCACAGCCTAGGTGGAAAAATTCCCAGTTTATTTTTATAGGTGCCTGACAGCAAGCAGAGGGGAACGCTGCCTTTATTACAACAGAGAAAGATATACATTGATGCCTGTTGTTTCCATCTCTGAGGTGAGAGTTTAGAGAGCCTGGTGGAGCCGCCAGTCGTTTTATGAAGATTATCATTATTATTACCAACATTTTATTTTTTCTGCGACCACCACTGTTTATGAACTCTATATGGTCATTTCTATGAACTGTTTTTCTGGTATATCCATTTATTGGAAGTATCCTACACTACGTTGTTTGCAGTTTTGCACATTTGCTGCACATGTTTTGCATTTTTGCACATCTATTTGATTTGTTTTTTGATTTTTCTATTGTGATTTTTTATTGTGATATATGAATTTTCAGCACAGTTATTTTATTGATGCACTTTACTTAAGACTTGCCATCTTTCACACTCACATATCAATAGTGTTAGATGTGATTTTTATTTATATGATAGATTTTATGCGCGAAATTCCTTTATCCTTAGGCACTGATAGGGGACACTGATGGGCACTTAAGGGAGGCACTGATGGGGGGCACTGATGGGAGGCACTGGTGGGCAATGATAGGAGGCACTGGTGGGGGACACTGAGAAGGCACTAGGGGGCACTGATAGGGGGCACCAATGGGAGGCACTGATAGGATTTACTGATGAGCATTGATAGGGGGCACCGATGGGAGGCACCAATGGGATTTACTGATGAGCACTGAAGGGAGGCACTGATAGGGGGCACTAAGAAGGCACTGATAGGGGCACTGATAGGAGGCACTGAAAGGGGGCACTGATAGGCTGCACTGATAGGAGGCATTGATGGGCATTGATGAGCACTGATAGGCAGAACTCATAGGCTGCACGGATGGGCACTGAGGAACACTGATAGGCAGAACTAAGGCAGTATTGATGGGCACTGATGGGCAGTATTGAAGAGTACCGATAGGTGGCATGGATGGACGCTGCAATAATGAGCACTGATAGGTGGTGCTGATAGGCAGATTTGATGGGCACTAATAGGCAGCATTAATGAGCACTGATAGGTAACACTTGTAGGCGGCATTGATGGTCACTGATACATGGCACTGATGATTGGGGCACTGATTATCAGTGTAAACAATTTACTGACATTCTTGACAGTTAATGGCAGCCCTTTCCTCACACAGACATAGCACGGGAGGAAAGGGCTGCGGATAACCGGCAAGTCTGTTTACATGTGATCAGCTGACATCACATGGTAAAGGGCCACTGTGATTGCGCTGGATGCACGTCCCAGGGGGCATGCGGGAAGCACGGTTTTGGGAGGATGTCCATGGATGCCCTCCCAAAATATTGAAGCCTGGAGCTCGGATGGAAGGGGGGTGGCCCATCATTGTTTCTTGCACCGGGGCCCTGAAGGTTCTAGTTACGCCTCTGGCCTAGGCTATAAGAAGATTAGCAAGACCCTGAAACTGAGCTGCAGCACGGAAGCCAAGAACATACAGTGGTTTAACAGGACAGGTTCAACTCAGAACAGGCCTCGCCATGGTCGACCAAAGGAGTTGAGTGCACATGCTCAGCGTCATATCCAGAGGTTGTCTTTGGGAAATAGACATATGAGTGCTGCCAGCATTACTGCAGAGGTTGAAGGGGTGTGGGGTCAGCCTGACAGTGCTCAGACCACAAGCCGCACACTGCATCAAGTTGGTCTGCATGGCTGTTGTCCCAGAAGGAAGCCTCTTCTAAAGATGATGCACAAGAAAGCCCACAAACAGATTGCTGAAGACAAGCAGACTAAGGACATGAATTACTGGAACCATGTCCTGTGGTCTTCTGAGACCAAGATAAACTTATTTGGTTCAGATGGTGTCAAGGGTGTGTGGCGGCAACCAGGTGAGGAGTACAAAGACAAATGTGTCTTGCCTACAGTCAAGCATGGTGGTGGGAGTGTCATGGTCTGGGGCTGCATGAGTGCTGCCGGAACTGGGAAGCTACAGTTCATTGAGGGAACCATGAATGCCAACATGTACTGTGACATACTGAAGCAGAGCATGATCCCCTCCCTTCAGAGACTGGGCCGCAAGGGCAGTATTCCAACATGATAATGACTCCAAATACACCTCCAAGACGACCACTGCCTTGCTAAAGAAGCTGAGGGCAAAGGCCAGTGGCAGCCTGTGAAGCTCTGGTGAACTCCATGCCCAAGAGGGTTAAGGCAGTGCTGGAAAATAATGGTGGCCACACAAAATATTGACACTTTGGGCCCAATTTGGACATTTTCACTTAGGGGTGTACTCATTTTTGTTGCCAGCCGTTTAGACATTAATGGCTGTGTGCTGAGTTATTTTGCGAGGACAGCAAATTTACACTGTTATACAATCTGTACACACACTATTTTACATTGTAGCAAAGTATCAATTCTTCAGTGTTGTCACATGAAAAGATATAATAAAATATTTACAAAAATGTGAGGGGTGTACTCACTTTTGTGAGATACTGTATACTCTGAACAGCAGCAATATACAGGCGGTCCCTGGGTTACAAACAAGATAGGGACTGTAGGTTTGTTCTTAAGTTGAATCAGTTTGTAATTTGGAACAGGTACATTTTGTAAGTGTAGCTCCAGCCCAAAAAATCTATTTTTTGGATAACATAGGGAAGGGTTATCATCACCCCTGTAACATTTGTTTTGCTGTCTATGCCCCTGTTAAGAAGATTTCACCTCACTTTCTGTCCCAATGACAATTGGATTTAGAAAATTTTGGGCTATTAGGGAAACAAGGATTGGTGATAAAGCATCAGTGGAGACACCTTTTTCCCATATTAACTCTTACAGGAGACAATTTCCCTTCCTAGGGGTAGATTTCCTCTCACTTCCTGTTGTCTCCCTCCGTTTCTAAGTAGGAGTCGTTTGTAAGTCCGATGTTTGAAAATAGGGGGCCGCCTGTATATACTGTACGGCCTCCCCTATACACTCTGCAGCAAATTGGGCCTTAGGTGTTGGTGGTACCAGAACACTGTAAGCCCTCACAGTTACTCTTGGTGAGGGCTGAAATGGGCCCTGCTGTGAAATATTATATCAAGAATTGTAATTACGCGCCCCTGTTACACAGGGGCAGAAAAATTGGGCCTTAGGGGGTGGTGGTGGTGGTGGCACAACACTGTAAAGCCTCACAGATACTTTTGTTGAGTGCAGGAACAGGCCCTTCTGTGAAATATTAGATCAAAAATTGTAATTGCGCGCCCCTGTTAAACAGGGGCAGAAAAATTGGGCCTTAGGCGGTGGTGGTGGTGGTGGCACAACACTGTAAAGCCTCACAGATACTTTTGTTGAGTGCAGGAACAGGCCCTGCTGTGAAATATTAGATCAAAGGTTGTAATTATGCGCCCCTGTTAAACAGAGGTAGAAAAATTGGGCCTTAGGCAGTGGTGGTGGTGCCCTGAACCGAAAATATTCCTAGAAGCTATCATCATGAAGATTGAGGAGGAATAGGATAGTCACTCAGCATAATAGGATAGTCACTCAGCATATGCAGTCTTCAAGGGATCCCACATCCATAGAAAAATCAATCAGTTACATCAGCATCAGGAGCTTGGTAGCTGGTGATCCAAGACTGATTCATTTTTATGAATGTGAGCCGATCAACGGAGTCTGTGGACAGGCACACTCTGTGATCAGTTACAAAGCCTCCAGCAGCACTGAATGTGCTTGCAGAAAGAACGCTGGATGCAGGACAGGCCAGTAGCTCAATTGCATATTGAGCAAGCTCTGGCCAGTGGTCCATCCTCAAGACCCAGTAACCCAGTGGATGTTCTGGTGGAAAGGTCTCCAACTCTGATCTTGTCCCTAGATAATCCTGCACCATGTAATTCAGACACTGGTGATGGTTGCTGGAACCGATCAGACCTGGGCGCTGAGGACTGAAGAATTGTCTGAAGGCATCGGTCAGCCGGCCACCTTCTACACCACTCTTTCTGTGACTGAACGAAGCCTCAGCAACACAGCAACACGTTGTCCAGCACCAGGAAACTGTAACCTCTCAGGCTCTGGAAACGCATTGCACAAACCTTTCTGCAATGTTTCATCCTCTGCTCCCTCTGTGAAGGCTGGATAAGTTCTGCACCCTTACCCTTGTAACGTGGATCAAGAAGGGTTGCCAGCCAGTAATGATCCCTCTCCTTGATACCACGAATCATAGGGTCCTTTCGCAGGCTTTGCAGGATCAGGGAGGCCATGCAGTGTAAGTTTGCAGAGGCATTCGATCCTGAGTCCTCTGGGTCACTAAGGATCACATGATCCTCAACCACCAACTCCCAGCTACGTACAACTCCATAGGTTTCTGGGGACTGCAAACAATCCCTTGAAGTCTGCTGCTGAGTGTTATCCTCCACCTCCATGCTGACACAATCCTCCTCCTCCTCCTCCTCTTCTTCTTCCTGTGTGATCGGCGGGCCTGCAGGAATACTAGTATCTGGATAAAGGGGGCCTTGAGAGGTAAGGAAGTCCTACTCTTCCTCCCACTGTTCTGCCTCAAGTGCCCTGTCCATATTCCACGAAGCGTGTGCTCCAACAGGAAGACAAGAGGGACAGTATCACTGATGCATGTACTGTCACTGCTCATCATCCTTGTGGCCTCCTTAAATGGTGACAGGACAGTGCATGCATCCTTGATCAGTAGCCACTGGCATGGCGAAAAAAAGCCAAGCTCCCCTGACCCTGTCCTGGTGCCATACTCAAACAGGTACTCATTGATGGCCCTCTGCTGCGTGTGCAGCAGCTGCAACATTGCCAACGTTGAGTTCCACCTGGTGGGCATGTCACAAATGAGGCGGTTCTTGGACAGGTTGCATTCTCTTTGAATGTCAGCCAGCCAAACACTGGCATTATATGACCGGAGGAAATGACCACAGACTTTCCTGGCCTGCCTCAGGAGATCCTCTAGACCAGGGTACCTGCTCAAGAACCGCTGCACCACCAAATTCAGGACGTGAGCCAAACAGTGAACATGGCTCAAGTGTCCCTGTCAGAGGGCGGAGAGGAGGTTGGTGCCATTGTCGCATACAACCATTCCTGGATGAAGCTGGCGTGGCGTCAACCACCTCTGAGCCTGCCCCTGCAGAGCTGACAGAATCTCTGCCCCAGTGTGGCTCCTGTCCCCTAAGCAGACCAATTCAAGCACTGCATGGCATCTTTTTGCCTGAGTGCTTGCATAGCCTCTTGAATGCCTATGGAGTACCGCTGCTTCAGAGGAGAAATCTGCAGAGGAAGAGGCCATAAAGGAAGAAGAGAAGGGGTGGAGGAGAGAGCTGTGGCAGAATCACCACTAGCATTTTGGAGGCGTGGTGGCGGAACAAGCTCCAACAATACTGAACCCTGTCCTGCATCCTTCCTAGCTGCCAGCAGAGTTACCCAGTGCTCCGTGAAAGAAAGGTAACGTCCCTGTCCATGCCTGCTGGACCATGAGTCAGCAGTAATATGCACCTTATTGCTGACCGCCCTGTCCAACGAGGCCAAGACATTGCCTTCCACATGCTGGTAGAGAGCCGGAATGGCCTTTCCTGAAAAGAAATGGCGTTTGGGAACCTGCCACCGAGGTACCGCACATTGCACAAATTCACGAAAGAGGGCAGAGTCTACCAGCTGAAAAGACAGCAGTTGCAGTGCTAGCAATTTGGCCAAGCTAACATTCAGACGCTGAGCATGTGGATGGCTGTGACCAAATTTCTTTGGAAGGTTTAGCAACTGGGGTAGGGAAATTTGCCTGCTAAAATCCGATGTTGGTGTACCGCTAGCAGATTAGCCGCAAGTACTTGGGACACCTATTTCTATACCTGCATTCCTCTCAGTGCAGGTTTCTAAGAGGACTGGAGGAATAGGGTTGGAGATCCCAGCTGATGAGGAGCAAGGAGAAGTCCGTCTTGTTCTTTGAAGTGGGTCTTTTAAGTGTTGTTGCCAACGGACTGCATGGGAGGTCGTCATATGTCTGGTCAAGCATGTGGTGCCCAAGCGGCTGCTGTTTTGGCCATGCTTGATGCGCTTCAGACATATGTTGCAAACAGCAATGGTGCGATCTGCTGCACACGTGTCAAAAAAGGCCCACACCAAAAACGTTTTAAAATATGTGGGGAGACAGCAGCGCCCTGCACCTGCTTAGCTCTGAGAGTTATGCAATAGGGTGGCTGCCCTTAAGCTGCCCCCTGGAGGGCATCCTGCCTTGTTGGAGATGTGCCTCCTCCTCTCTTCTATCAGGCACCCAAGTAGAGTCAGTGACCTCATCATCCCCTCCCTCCTCATCACTGCAGCAAACTTGGCAGTATGCTGAAGCTCGGGGAACACGACTGCCAGTTTCTTGACCTTCTTGGGCACCCCCTCTCTCTAGGCTCACGTTACTCCCTTCCTCCACCTGGGTACCTTTATTAGGGCCTTCAAATCGCTGCGCATCCTCCTGCAGCATGTACCCGACACTGTGGTCGAATAGTTTGGGGGACTCCTCCATGCATGATGGTGGGGCTAGGGAAGGAGTGACTGTTGACATGGAGGTGATGGAATAGGCCGATTTGGCAGCTGCATTGGCAGGCAAATTACTCTGAGCTTGGGTGACAGAGGATGGGGAGGGTGAGGAGGGCTTTGTTATCCATTCCACCAACTCTTCTGCATGTTGTGGCTCAATAACACAGCCAGTTGCAGTAAAAAAAGACAAGAGTGCCCCACGGCCATGTGCTGAGGATGCACTGTGTCCACGACCAGCACTGTCGACTGTAGACACAGAGCCTGCTTGCCCGCTTTTAGTGGCCTGTAAGCATCGGCCTCTCCTTGGTGGCCTTCCAGACATGCTGTAAATTTTGCACTAGGGGTGCATGGTACTGTGTACACCAACAGAAGTGTAATAACAACTATGGGTGCACTGTATGTATTGTGTACTGTGTACACCACCAGAAAAGTAGTAGCAACTGCACCAGGAGTGCACGGTAGTGTGCACACCAACAGAAGTGTAATAACAACTATGGGTGCACTGTATGTATTGTGTACTATGTACACCACCAGAAAAGTAGTAGCAATAGCAACTGCACTATGGGTGCACAGTACTGTGTACACCAACAGAAGTGTAATAACAACTATGGGTGTACTGTATGTATTGTGTACTGTGTACACCACCAGAAAAGTAGTATCAACTGCACTAGTGGTGCATGGTACTGTGTACACCAACAAAAGTGTAATAACTATGGGTGTACTGTATGTATTGTGTACTGTGTACACCACCAGAAAAGTAGTACCAACTGCACTAGGGGTGCACGGTACTGTGTACACCAACAGAAGTGTAATAATAACTATGGGTGCACTGTATGTATTGTGCACTGTGTACACCACCAGAAAAGTAGTAGCTCTAGCAACTGCACTACATGTTCACGGTACTGTGTACACCAACAGAAATGTAATAACAACTATGGGTGTACTGTTTTGTGTACACCACCAGAAAAGTAGTAGCAACTGTACTATGGGTGCACGGTACTGTGTACACCAACAGAAGTGTAATAACAACTATGGGTGTACTGTGTACATCACCATATATATATATATATACGAGACTGTCTGTATATATATATATATATATATATATATATATTAAATACACTGCAGCTAACTGAATAACCTGCCTGCCAGAAGTATATTAGAAAAAGTACACCTGGAGCAGCCTGCAGTCAGATATAGCTAAACTGTATGCAGTGGATATACAGTGGAGACAGAAAGTATTCAGACCCCCTTAAGTTTTTGACTCTTTGTTATATTGCAGCCATTTGCTAAAATCATTTGAGTTAATTTTTTTTCCTCATTAATGTACACACAGCACCCCATATTGACAGAAAAACGAAGGAATTGCGCTCCAGTGCATTATGGGCCGTTACGTGCCGCTCTAATTCGGCGCGAACGGCCCATGGTGTTCGGTTTTCGACGAACGGGCGAACAGCCAATGTTCGAGTCGAACTCGTGTTCGATCCAAACAGAAAGCTCATCCCTATTCGTAAGCCTGGGTGTTGATTGCTCCGGCCAGTTTCCAGAAAAAGGAGTAAGAGGATCAAACTTTGGGGCTATGAATATTTATCTGATCTCAGCCAATTGGGGATGCTTGGGAGGGGATGCTTCGAAGGTGTGACTGGAGAGAAGAAAAATGTTTGAGAGAGTCTGTTCAGGGCTATTGTCTCTGTCCAGGGGAGGCAGCCTGTGTTAATGCAGAGCTATTGTAATCAGGCCTCAATAGATGCTTGGCTCAGGGCCTGGAGACTAAAATTAACTTACTGGAGGACACTACTTTAGGAAGCTGGGCTGGATAAGGACCCCTTTTCACTCAAGAGTGTCACAGGAAAGCTGGTTGCGGAGCTGTCTCTGGACATTGTGATTAGGATCTTTTGCCTAGAGCTCCAGATGATCTTGTGTTTTTAGAGTTAAATGCCAGAGAATGCTACAAAGACTGTTACTACCCTTATGCCCTGTACAAACGATCGGACATTGAACGGACATTCCGACAACAAAATCCATCGGATATTTTCCGACGGATGTTGGCTCAAACTTGTCTTGCATACACACGGTCGCACAAAGTTGTCGGAAAATCCGATCATTCTGAACGCGGTGATGTAAAACACGTACGTCGGGTCTATAAATGGGGCAATAGCCAATAGCTTTCCTCTCTTAATTTATTCTGAGCATGCGTGGCACTTTGTGCGTCGGATTTGTCTAAACACGATTGGAATTTAAAGGATCGGATTTTGTTGTCGGAAAATTTTATAGCCTGCTCTCAAACTTTGTGTGTCGGAAATTCCGATGGAAAAAGTCCGATGGAGCCCACATACGATTGGAATTTCCGACAATACAATCCGATCGCACTTTCTCCGTCGGAAAATCCGACCTTGTGTACAGGGCATTACAGTCTCAGACTAGCTGGCTGTCCCCTCTACTTCCAGCATTACTTTGAGGCTGCTACTGAATGGCCCAGTACTGCTGAAACACAACTTTGAGAATCTGTCCTCAAAACCTGTATGAATGCTTCAAAAGACACCCCTAGACCAGTGGCAGCTGGTGCTTAAAATTTTTGGGAGGGCGCAAACAAACTGAAAAAAAAACCCATCAATTGCAGCCACTGTGCCATCAAACGCAGCCACTGTGCCCATCAAGCGCAGCCACTGTGCCCATCAAATGCAGCCTCTGTGCCATCAAACGCAGCCACTGTGCCATCAAACGCAGCCACTGTGCCCATCAAACGCAGCCACTGCGCCCATCAAATGCAGCCACTGCGCCCATCAAACACAGCCACTGTGCCCATCAAATGCAGCCACTGTGCCATCAAACACAGCCACTGTGCCCATCAATCGCAGCCACTGCCATCAAACGCAGCCACGGTGCCCATCAAACGCAGCCACTGTGCCCATCAAACGCAGCCACTGTGCCATGAAATGCAGCCACTGTGCCATCAAATGCAGCTACTGTACCCATCAATTGCTGCCAGTGTGCCCATCAATTGCTGCCAGTGTGCCCATCAATAGCCGCTACTGTGCCCCATCAAATGCTGCCAGTGTGCCCATCAATGGCCGCTACTGTGCCCCATCAAATGCTGGCAGTGTTGCCATCAATAGCCGCTACTGTGCCCCCTCAAATGCTGCCAGTGTGCCCATCAATAGCCGCTACTGTGCCCCATCAAAGGCTGCCAGTGTGCATCGCCCGGTACTTACCTGTCTCACAGTGGCTCAGCGGCGGTGTCCTGCATACTCCTCAATGTCTTCTTCCGTCCTCTCTATCAGGCGTCCAATCACAGTGCCTGACGTTTCAGCCAATGAATGAATGAATGAATTATTTGTAAAGCGCTGCAAATGCAAACTGAATCGCCTCAAGGCGCTAAATGCGTTTGTGTTGAACAGCTTCTTTGAAGAGGAAGGTTTTGAGTTTTTTCCTGAAGGCCAGATGGTTTTCTTCCATGCGGATGTGAGTCGGAAGATTATTCCATAGCCGAGGTCCCTGGACTGCGAAACTGCGTTCTCCCCTTGCTTTGTAGTGGTATTTGGGAACGAGGAGGAGGTTTTGGTTGGATGTCACCAATCAGGTGACAGGTAACAGACCCAAGCACCTGATTGGCTGAGAGGCGGTTCAGTGTTAGCAAAGCGAATTCCTTCGCTTTACTAACACACAGCTGAGTGAACAGCGAACGCACAGAATTGCGCCCGCTGTTCACCTTTTTGGTCGCCTATTAGAGCCTACGGCTCTAATCAGGTGCTTCCAAGAAAGACCCCCGCTGCTGTAATTCAGTTGCCCGAAAAGGGTCCGGACACCTGAATAGGGGATGTCAGCGATGACCATAGACAGATTCATGCAATGCAATGCAATGCATGAATCTATCTATGGTAATAGAGCGGTGCCAGGAGAGAGGGGGCGGCGCTCCTGCGCCCTTTATGGACGCACCGCCACTGCCCTAGACTGAGCATGAATTTTGACAGTGCTGGAGCTGGAACCAGGGCTGGCAGCCTCTGAATGGATAAGGGAGACTTGTGTATTTCCAGTGGTTCCCCTGTAGGTTATTGCTACATTTATTACTCACAGAAAGAAAAAAATATACACTTATTGGCCACTTTATTAGGTACACCTTGCTGGTACTGGGTTGGTCCCCCTTTTGCATTCAGAACTGCCTTAATTCTTTGTGGCGTAGATTCAACAAGGTGTTGGAAACATTACTTTGGTCCATATTGACATGATAGCATTACCCAGTTGCTACAGATTTGTTGGCTGCACATTAGGGCTGCTGAAATTAATCGCAGCATCGATGCATCGCGATTCGGGTGTCCCCGATGCGGCATCGATGCATGCGACCCGAATAATCGATTTCTGGCCCCGCCCCCTCCCGGGAGAGCGCTCCGTGCGGAAAGCTGTTATTAGTGTGTGTGTATATTCCGCTCATGTGACTCTCGGCCGCGCCTCCCTCCTTTCAGTCTCTCCTGATGTCAGCTCCGCCCACTGACTGGAGCTATCAGGTCAGAAGAGCGGCGGGCGGGGCTGACATCAGGAGAGACGTGATAGGAGGGAGGCGCGGCCGAGAGTCACATGACCGGAATATACACACACACACACACACACACTAATAACAGCTTAACGCACGGAGCGCTGTCCCGGGAGAATTCACTGCTGACCTCAGGAGAGATACGATGGATCGACAACCGGCGGCTGGAATGGAGATCGGGGGGAGATGGTGAGCAGGCAGATCGCCCTGCTCATTATAGGCTGCCACCGGCAGAGCAGCATGTAAGTACAGAGGGGGAGGGGGGGGCCTGTGACACAAGTCCATATCATAAATTGTCTTCTATGTGCCTTCATCACACCACAACTCTGCATTATTGTCCGCAGTCTGTGCCCATCTCCTGTGCCATGTCCGCCGCAGTCTGTGCCCATCTCCTGTGCCATGTCCGCCGCAGTCTGTGCTCATCTCCTGTGTCATGTCCGCCGCAGTCTGTGCCCATCTCCTGTGCCATGTCCGCCGCAGTCTGTGCCCATCTCCTGTGCCATGTCCACCGCAGTCTGTGCTCATCTCCTGTGTCATGTCCGCCGCAGTCTGTGCCCATCTCCTGTGCCATGTCCGCCGCAGTCTGTGCCCATCTCCTGTGCCATGTCCGCCGCAGTCTGTGCCCATCTCCTGTGCCATGTCCGCCGCAGTCTGTGCCCATCTCCTGTGCCATGTCCGCCGCAGTCTGTGCCCATCTCCTGTGCCATGTCCGCTGCAGTCTGTGCCCATCTCCTGTGCCATGTCCGCCGCAGTCTGTGCCCATCTCCTGTGCCATGTCCGCCGCAGTCTGTGCCCATCTCCTGTGCCATGTCCGCCGCAGTCTGTGCCCATCTCCTGTGCCATGTCCGCCGCAGTCTGTGCCCATCTCCTGTGCCATGTCCGCCGCAGTCTGTGCCCATCTCCTGTGCCATGTCCGCCGCAGTCTGTGCCCATCTCCTGTGCCATGTCCGCCGCAGTCTGTGCCCATCTCCTGTGCCATGTCCGCCGCAGTCTGTGCCCATCTCCTGTGCCATGTCCGCCGCAGTCTGTGCCCATCTCCTGTGCCATGTCCGCCGCAGTCTGTGCCCATCTCCTGTGCCATGTCCGCCGCAGTCTGTGACCATCTCCTGTGCCATGTCTGCCGCAGTCTGTGACCATCTCCTGTGCCATGTCCGCCGCACTCTGTGACCATCTCCTGTGCCATGTCCGCCGCAGTCTGTGACCATCTCCTGTAGCATGTCTGCAGTCTCTGACCATCTCCTGTAGCATGTCTGCAGTCTCTGACCATCTCCTGTAGCATGTCTGCAGTCTCTGACCATCTCCTGTAGCATGTCTGCAGTCTCTGACCATCTCCTGTAGCATGTCCGCAGTCTCTGACCATCTCCTGTAGCATGTCCGCAGTCTCTGACCATCTCCTGTAGCATTGTCCGCAGTCTCTGACCATCTCCTGTAGCATGTCCGCAGTCTGTGACCATCTCCTGTAGCATGTCTGCAGTCTGTGACCATCTCCTGTAGCATGTCTGCAGTCTCTGACCATCTCCTGTAGCATGTCTGCAGTCTCTGACCATCTCCTGTAGCATGTCTGCAGTCTCTGATCATCTCCTGTAGCATGTCTGCAGTCTCTGATCATCTCCTGTAGCATGTCTGCAGTCTCTGATCATCTCCTGTAGCATATCTGCAGTCTCTGATCATCTCCTGTAGCATGTCCGCAGGCTCTGACCATCTCCTTTAGTATTTTGGAAGAGAGCCTGGAGCTCCTCTGCTGTCTCTTTTTTTCTTAAGAACAGATAGAATAAAAAAAATGGAGTCCTCCTGACTACTTGAATTTTTTTTGATGAAAACCATGAGAACTTGCGGACTTGCGCTGTAATCGTGATGCATCGTGATGCATCGCGGAATCGAATCGAATCGAATCGTTGACTTGATAATCGTAATCGAATCGAATCGTGAGGCCAGTGAAGATGCGCACCCCTACTGCACATCCATGATGCAAATATCCCGTATTGGTCTTCTGCTACTGTAGGCTTCTGCTTCAAGGTTTGAGGTGTTGTGCGTTCAGAGATGGTATTCTGCATACCTCGGTTGTAACGAGTGGTTATTTGAGTTACTGTTGCCTTTCTGAACCAGTCTGCCCATTCTCCTCTGACATCAACAAGGCATTTTCCTCCACACAACTGACGCTCATGGGATATTTTCTCTTTTTTTGGACCATTCTCTGTAAACCCTAGAGATGGTTGTGCACGAAAATCCCAGTAGATCAACAGTTTTTGAAATACTCAGACTAGCCCGTCTGGCACCAACAACCATGCCACGTTCAAAGTCACTTAAGTCCCCTTTACTCCCCATTCTGATGCTCAGTTTGAACTTCAGCAAGTCGTCTTCACCATGTCTAGATGCCTAAATGCATTGAGTTGCTGTCATGTGATTGGCTGATTAGCAATTTGTGTTACCAAGCAATTGAACAGGTGTACCTAATAAAGTGACCTAATAATGTAGCCAGTGAGTGTATATTCTCTCTCTCTCTCTCTCTCTCTCTCTCTCTCTCTCTCTATATATATATATATATATATATATATATATATATATATATATATATATATATATATATATATATATATATATATATATATATTTTATATATATATATATATATATATATACACACACACACACACAGTATCTCACAAAAGTGAGTACACCCCTCACATTTTTGTAAATATTTTATTCTATCTTTTCATGTGACAACACTGAAGAAATGACACTTTGCTACAATGTAAAGTAGTGAGTGTACAGCTTGTATAACAGTGTAAATTTGCTGTCCCCTCAAAATAACTCAACATACAGCCATTAATGTCTAAACTGCTGGCAACAAAAGTGAGTACACCCCTAAGTGAAAATGTCCAAATTGGGCCGAATTAGCCATTTTCCCTCTCCGTTGTCACGTGACTAGTTAGTATTACAAAGTCTCAAGTGTGAATGGGGAGCAGTTATGTTAAATTTGCTGTTATCGCTCTCACTCTCTCATACTGGTCACTGGAAGTACAACATGGCACCTCATGGCAAATGGCTTTCTGAGGATGTGAAAAAAAGAATTGTTGCTCTACATTAAGGTGGCCTATGCTATAAGAAGATTGACAAGACCCTGAAACAGAGCTCCAGCACGGTGACCAAGACCATGCAATGGTTTAACAGGACAGGTTCCACTCAGAACAGGCCTTACCATGGTCCACCAAAGAAGTTGAGTGCATGTGCTCAGCGTCATATCCAGAGTTTATCTTTGGGAAATAGACATATAAGTGCTGCCAGAATTGCTGCAGAGGTTGAAGGGGTGGGGGGGTCAGCCTGTCAGTGCTCAGACCATACGCCGCACACTGAATCAAATTGATCTGCATGGCTGTCATCCCAGAAGGAAGCCTCTTCTAAAGATGATGCACAAGAAAGTGCACAAACCGTTTGCTGTAGACAAGCAGGCTAAGGACATGGATTACTAGAACCATGTCCTGTGGTCTGATGATACCAAGATAAACTTATTTGGTTCAGATGGTGTGAAGCGTGTGTGGCGGCAATCAGGTGAGGAGTACAAAGACAAGTTTGTCTTCCCTACAGTCAAGCATGGTGGTGGAAGTGTCATGGTCTGGGGCTGCATGGCTGCTACCGGCACTGGGGAGCTACAGTTCATTGAGGGAACCATAAATGCCAACATGTACTGTGACATAATGAAGCAGAGCATGATCCCCTCCCTTCGGAGACTGGGAAGCAGGGCAGTATTCCAACATGATAACGAACCCAAACACACCTCCAAGATGACCACTGTCTTGCTAAAGAAGCTGAGGATAAAAGTGATGGACTGGCCAAGCATGTCTCCAGACCTAAAACCTATTGAGCATCTGTGGGGCATCCTCAAACGGAGGGTGAAGGTGCGCAAATTCACTAACATCCACCAGCTCTGTGATGTCATCATGAAGGAGTGGAAGAGGACACCAGTGGCAACCCATGAAGCTCTGGTAAACTCCATGCCCAAGAGGGTTAAGGCAGTGCTGGAAAATAATGGTGGCCACACAAAATATTGACACTTTGGGCCCAATTTGGACATTTTCACTTAGGCGTGTACTCACTTTTGTTGCCAGCGGTTTGGAAATTAATGGCTGTGTGTTGAGTTATTTTGAGGAGTCAGCAAATTTACACTGTTATACAAGCTGTACACTCACTACTTTACATTGTAGCAAAGTGTCATTTATTCAGTGATGTCACATGAAAAGATATAATAAAATAGTTACAAAAATGTAAGGGGTGTACTCACTTTTGTGAGATACTGTATATATATATATATATATATATATATATATATATACACATATATACATACAGTATATCTATGTTTAATCTGTTTATTAAGGTTTCAGAACAGTATGGAAGTACAGCACATATCCAATGATTCCAAATTGCACATTAGAATCATGAGAAGGAGAAGGATATTCAAGATCATACATATAATGCCGCGTACACATGGGCGGACTGGTCCGACGGTCTTTCCGACGGACTTTTGACGGACTTCCGACGGACTTTTGAACGAACAGACTTGCCTACACACAAAACGTTTTATACACCAATTAGCCATAACTTGAGGCATGGACTCCACTAGATCTCTAAAGCCTCAATCAATGTTTTTAGCTTTTATTGTTCTCTTTGTGCACTACAGAACCTCTTCCCTCTATTCTTTTAAAACAAGGAGAGGGGGAGTTGTTTTGTAGTAACATCCTAAGGTGAAAACACTGCTTCCCAAAAGATACAGCATGGTGAGTGAGTACTCTCACCCCTAGACAGGAAGCGTGTTACAGGTAGGATCACCAGGTGACCATAAAGGGGTAAAAATATATGAAAAAACAAGAAAACAACTGCAGACACTGCTTTTAACTGCTTCAGCCCCGGAAGAATTTACCCCCTTCCTGACCAGAGCGTTTTTTGCGATTCGGTACTGCGTCGCTTTAACTGACAATTGTGCGGTCGTGCAAAATGGCTCCCAAACAAAATTGATGTACTTTTTTTCCCCACAAATAGAGCTTTCTTTTGGTGGTATTTAATCACCTCTGCGATTTTTATTTTTTGCGCTATAAACAAAATAAGACCGACAATTTTGAAAAAAAACGCATTATTTTTTACATTTTGCTATAATAAATATCCCCCAAAAATATATATAAAAAATTTTTTTTCCTCATTTTAGGCCAATACGTATTCTTCTACATATTTTTGGTAAAAAAAAAATCGCAATAAGCAATTATTGATTAGTTTGTGCAAAAGTTATAGCGTTTACTAAATAAGGGATAGTTTTATGGCATTTTTATTAATAATTTTTTTTTTTACTAGTAATGGCGGCGATCAGCGATTTTTTATTGTGACTGCGACGTTATGGCGGACATGTGGGACATTTTTGACATATTTTTGGGACCATTGTCATTTATACAGCGATCAGTGCGATTAAAATTTAAAATTTACTGTGTAAATGACACTGGCAGTGAAGGGGTTAACCACTAGGGGGCGGGGAGGGGTTAATCAGTACTAGGGTAGTGATTACTAACTGTAGGGGGGAGGGGCTGTATGTGTCACTAGACTGATCACTGCTCCCGATGACGGGGACCAGTGATCAGTGACACTTGTCACTAGGCAGAACGGGGAGATGCTGTTTACATCAGCATCTCCCCGTTCGTCCTCTCCGTGAAGCGATCGCGGGTATCCCCACGGGACCTGCGACCCGACTCACGGAGCTCCCGGCCGGAGCACGCGCGCGCCGGCGGCGCGCATGCAATGGCACGGCGGGGAATTCAAATGGACGTACAGGTACGCCCATTTGCCCAGCCTTGCCATTCTGCCGACGTACATCGTCGTGCGCCGGTCGGGAACCGGTTAAGGACTGTAAGCTGCAATATATTAAGACCCATTCAGACCCTGACACCCTGGTTAGTTGTGTTAATGCATTCTTTTTTGCACGTTAACATGCAATGCATTTAGGACAGCTCATACAAATGTATGGGTAACCCACCAAAGCATTAAAAAAAAAAAAAACTGATATGCACCATTTTTGGCAATGTAGTGCACCACATTGCATTGTAGTGTGATGCTCTGCATTGTAGTGCCTTGTGTGTTAGAGCATCATCATCTTAGTGTGTTGGGGGGCCATTTAAAATGAATGGCACCACAACGCGTGTTAACGCCCAATGCCTTAATGCACCAAAGTGAAAGTGTGTTTTGATCCTTTTTAAGCAAAGATTGAGATAAGATTACTGTTACATTTTAGGGTTCAAGTTGGGCAAAGGGTTAGGAATTGGGGTTATCCTAGGGGTCAGGTTAAGTTCAGGGGTCATGGAGTGTAGGGGGACATTTTTTGAAACATTTGTTTATAGTGCAAAACTCCAACCATTTCGGAACCGGGGTGCTAAACTGCCTGACTCTAAAAAAATTTCTTTGTTTTTTGTGTTGGCTTCACCCACATTAGCATAATAAAGTATATATTTTTCTATTACTATTTTTCTTCATAGGGGTCATCCAGGACCATATTACAATATGCCCCATACACACGGTCGCATTTTCCGACGGAAAATGTTCAATGGGAGCTTGTTGTTGGAAATTCCGAGTGTAGGCTCCATCGGACATTTTCCATCGGAATTTCCATCACACAAAATTTGAGATCTGGATCTCAAATTTTCCGACAACAAAATCAGTTGTCGTAAATTCAGATCGTGTGTACACAATGCCAACACACAAAGTCCCACGCATGCTCGGAATCAAGCAGAAGAGCTGCACTGGCTATTGAACTTCATTTTTCTCGGCTCATCATACGTCTTGTACGTCACCTTGTTCTTGACGTTCGGAATTTCCGACAAGATTTGTGTGACCGCGTGTATACAAGACAAGTTTGAACCAACATCTGTCGTAAAAAATCCATGGATTTTGTTGTCGGAATGTCCGATCGTGTGTACGCGGCATAAGTCTTGTTTTGACTGATGCCATTCAGTAAGAACCATCAGGCTGACATGACATACAAGGTGGAGCATTCCCACTCTACTTAAAAAGCTACACATGTGTAGTCTCACTTCTCTTCCTGCAGCCATGCTGGGCCCTCCTGAGCCCCTGGACAGTTGCACCCTGTAGTTACCCCATGATACATCAAGTGGTAGAGTCGATCCTTTACTTCCTTTGTTGGCAGCGTTATGGCAGAGGGCAGACTATTGAAGTAATCAATTGCCTTTATTTAGTTGGAAATTACACATTATCTGCCCCCTGACAGATTAATTATTATCCTGATCTACATCCTACCTCTCCATCCTATCTAAGTCAAATAAACTCCCGAACCTCCGACCTCTGAGCTCCATTCCAATACATGTGTAGGTCTGATGTGTAAAGAACACAGAACTATGTACAAAGGTAGATGAGACATTGTGACAGGAAAAGGAAAAATTATATATATATATATATATATATATATACACACACACCAGTATATATATATATATATATATATATCTATATATAGATATATAGATATATATATCTATCTATCTATATAGATATAGATATATATAGATATATATATACAGGGCTTTTTTTCTCAGAGAGTAGGTGCAGGAACCCCCCCCGTCTTAGTCACCCCTTGTCTCTGCCCCCTACCGACCTCTGACCACCGTCCCTTGATTCCACCCCCTACCCACCTACCAGTAACGCCCCTTTTAGAGAATACAGAACCAAGTATCTTTTTGTGGTGCTAAATGATTTGTATAAAACATGTTAATGAAAAAAAGAATTCCCAGCAGCCAGCATCAATAGACCCTCAAGCAGCCAGTAAAAATAGACCTCTCCTTCAACAGTAGATCCCTTCCAGCAACATAAGACCCCCCAGCAACAATAGATTCCCCAGCAGCCAATATCAATAGGCCCTCCAGCACACCCCACACCCCATGCTATTACATACATTCATGCTGGAGGTGCCGGAACTGCGTTCTCCCGCGTTCTCACTGAAAAAAAGGCCTGTATGTATATATATATATATATATATATATACCACGTAAGATAGATTGTGCCCAGTTCTGAACAGCCACAAAAGCATGGGTGGCCAACCTGGTATTGAATTGGCTAATCAATGAAGTACCATATACCATTTGAGTAATACTTTGTAGTTGGTCTCTACAGTCAATGCATTATGCGATAATGGTTAAGTAGTATTTCAGATTTTTAGCCAATCATCTTATTTCAATTCGATCTCCATAAAGGAATTTTTTGTTTGCTTTAGTTTTGGATGGAATGCGGAAGGATAAGAAGCCCTGTCAGGTTTTTATTAATGTTTTTGTTCTCGCTGGGGAAATTCAGCTCATTTGTCCTAGTGGTGTCACTGAGATAGAACAATGGAAAAGACAAAAATCTTGAGTTTTCACTACAGCAGGAATAGAGAGGAAATCATCCAATGGGGACAACTGTTTCCTAATCTATACAAGGATCTCCTGCTTCATTTTGAGTATATACACAAAATGAAACAAAGTACAAAATTTCCAACCAGGCCACGCCCCACCGCATTTCACTCTGACAGTGTCACTGGTTACTAGTAGGCTGTACAAACAATGCTGGTTTTTCTGCCGTGTGATTTAAACGTGTTTCTGTAGATACAGCTTTACCTTCAGTGTGTTACAGCACAAGCTTTTCTGACTCTCTGGTAGTACATTTTGCTCCGTGTTCAGTTTATTTTGTTCATTGTCGTCTTTCTCTGTTGCCATCTTGTCTGACTCGCCTGCAAGTGACAAATTATAAAAATTTGTGAAAAACATCCCAGACAAATTAAACAGTTACTGGAAATTTACAGCCAAATATTCTGTGTTAAAAAAACAAAATGGAAGAAAAGATTGTTCGAGTTCTGACCACAGATAAATCTTTCACCTTCTCAAGTAGATTAGTGAAACGATAAAGACAATTATTATTGTTACTATTTTTATTATCGTCATCATTAACTCTAAATCATTGGTCTACAGCAGTTTAACATCTACAGTAGAATGAAATGGGTCATTTGATATAGAATCAACAGCTTCTTAGTCATAATAATGGCAGCACTTGTTTTTGCCAGCTGAAGGCTGAGCGTTGTCAACAAAGTTGCAAGAGGTTTGCACCTCCGGTTTGGTTTGCACCAGAACATGCGAACAGGCAAAAAGTGTGAGCGAACATGCAAACCCTATTAAAGTCTATGGGACACGAACATGAAAAATCAAAAGTGCTCATTTTAAAGGCTTATATGCAAGTTATTGCCAGTGAATGGGGACCTGGGTACTGCCCTGGGGGACATGTATCAATGTAAAAAAAAGTTTTAAAAATAACTGTTTTTTCAGGAGCAGTGATTTTTTTAATGTTTAAAGTGAAATAAGAAAAATGAAATATTCCTTTAAATATTGTGCCTGTGGGGTCCCCTTATTCTGCCTGAGAAGTGGTGCATCTGTGTGATGTGTAGAACAGTGCCGCAGCAAAATGACATTTCTAAAGAAAAATTTGCAAACTTGCTCGCGGCTGTAATGGTTTGTCGGTTCCTGGCAATATAGATGAAAAATCAAGGAAATGATAACGTGGGTTCCTCTCAGTCCATAGCAGGCCCTTTGGGTCTGGTATGAATTTTAAGGGGAACTCCATGGTAAATTTTTTTTAAAAAATTAGCATGGGTTCCCCCCCAAAATCCATACCAGACCCTTATCCGAGCATGCAGCCTGGAGGACAGGATGGGGGGGGAGCGAGCGAGCGCCCCCCCGAACCATACCAGGCCACATGTCCTCAACATGGGGGGGTGCTTTGGGTTTAGGGTTGCCACCTGTCCTGGATTCACCCAGACAGTTTGGGTTTGGAATCATGCGTCCGGGTTTCAGACTGCCTGAAACCCTGACACATTATATAAATCCTGTATAATAATAATAATTATTTAGACTGGACTATGGCTTCCCAGCAGGGTTGCTGGCTGCAGTTGTCTAAATTAAGACAGTCTGTTACACTCTTTCACACTGCTCAAAGCCAGCACTAACACCCCCCCCCTCAAACACACACACAGACGGGAGAGGAGAGAGGGCTCGATCTGCACCTCTTTCCCCAGCCCCACCCCTCTGTGTCTGCCCACACTCCAATCCCCGGCACTGTGCCTCATAAAAGGAAAGTTGGAGACGGAAGTTTGAAGTCCAGCAGCCTCGGATACATCTGGATGAGAGGTGCTGACTGCCAAGGGGTGAGTGAGCTCACCACCCATCCCTGTCTGTGACTGAAGTCTCCCCCATTCTCTCTCCTGCCTCTGAGAGAGTACACTAAGGCAAATCCGGGCTCTCAGAGCACCCCTTACATCAGAGTTCTCCTTTACACCAGAGGCCACGGTGTTTCCCCTTACATCAGAGTCTTCTCCGTACATCAGAGTTCTCAGTGTTCCCCCTTAAATCAGGGTTCCCAGAGGATCCCTTATGTTAGAGGCCCCAGAGTTCTCCCTTACATCAGAGTCTGCAGAGTCCCCCCTTACAGTGAAAGGGAACTCTGCAAGTTCAGATGTAAAGGGGAACTCTGTGGACTCTGATGTAAAGGGGGAACTCTGTGGACTCTGATATAAAGGGGGACGCTTGTTATTAACTTCATATGATTAGAAATTTCAATAGCAAAATATATGTATAGTATATACTATAAAAAAAATTGCTATGCACCGCTCGAGTGTCCGGGTTTGACTTGAAGAAAAGGTGGTAACCCTATTTGGGGTCCCCCCAAAGCACCTTGTCCCCATGTTGATGGGGACAAGGTCTTCTTTCCGACAACCCTGGCCATTGGTTGTCGGGGTCTGCGGGTGGGAGGCTTATCGGAATCTGGAAGCCCCCTTTAACAAGGGGGCCCCCAGATCCCACCCTGTCCATATGTGAATGGGTATCGGATACATTGTACCCTTACCCATTCACCAAGAAAAGTGTTAAAAAGTAAAAACCACAATAGACAGTTTTTGACAATTCCTTTATTAAAAAAGAAAAAAAAAAAAACTGTCCCGCGATGTACATCCACTGTTAATCACGCTGCCCAATGGACCTGAAAAATAGAAAAAAAAACGAAAAAAACTCTGCCTCCGTGGAAGGCCTCCCGGCGACTGCTGTCTTTTGGCTTTGTCAGCAAGGGCGGGGCCACCCGCTGACGTAACTGAGTGACCCCGCCTCCCTCTGACGTCACACAACCTCACATGACGTCAGGAGAGGGCGGGTCACTCGGTTACATCACCAGGTGGCGTGATTGAAGATGGATGGACATCGCTGGACACTTGGACACTTTTTTTTTCTCTTTTAACCACTCACGGACCGCCTGTCGACGTTATACGTTGGTACTTTGAAGAGGAATACCGTTGTTATGGCAGCAGCTAGCTACCATAACCCGGTATCCTCTTCTTCAGCGGGCTGTCCGCTTTCAGATAAAAGTGATCTCTGGCGCGAGATCACTTTTATTGGCGGCAGGAGAGGGGACCCTCCCGCCGCGCTTTGGTGCCCTCCGCCGCTTACCGGAGCCGTCAGTTGCAGCGGAGGTGATCGGGTCCTCTCCCTGGCTTGGTATGGAGATGAGTGAGGGAAAGATGGCCCCCCACCGATCTCCTCACCATTGCAGGGAGGAAGCAACGTCAAAATGCCACTTCCGCCGATAGCTCTTAAAGAGACATTTTTTTGTTTTATTTTTTTCAAATGATATTTAATTATATATATTTTTTTTATTGCATTTTAGTGTAAATTTGAGATCTGAGGTCTTTTTGACCCCAGATCTCATATTTAAGAGGTCCTGTCATGCTTTTTTTTTCTATTACAAGGGATGTTTACATTCCTTGTAATAGGAATACAAGTGGCACTATTTTTTTTTTAAAGAACAGTGTAAAAATAAAAGATAAAAGAAATAAGAAAAAAAAATTTAATTTTTAAACGCGCCCAGTCCCGCTGAGCTCGTGTGCAGAAGCAAACGCATACCTGAGCAGTGCCGGCATATAAAAACGTTGTTCAAACCACACATGTGGGGTATCACCGCGATTGGTAGAGCGAGAGCAAAAATTCTAGCCCTAGACCTCCTCTGTTACTCAAAACATGCAACCTGTAGAATTTTTTAAACGTCGCCTATGGAGATTTTTAAAGGTAAAAGTTTGTCGCCATTCCACGAGCGGGCGCAATTTTGAAGTGTGACATGTTGGGTATCAATTTACTCGGCGTAACATTATCTTTCACAATATAAAAAAAATTGGGCTAACTTTACTGTTGTCTTATTTTTTAATTCAAAAAAGTGTATTTTTTCTAAAGAAAGTGCGCTTGTAAGACCGCTGCACAAATACGATAGTATTGTAATGACCGCCATTTTATTATCTAGGGTGTTAGAAAAAAATATAGAATGTTTGGGGGTTCTAAGTAATTTTCTGGCAAAAAAAACAGTTTTTAACTTGTAAACACCAAATCTCAGAAAGAGGCTCAGTCCTTAAGTGGTTAATAAAGGAATTGTCAAAAACTGTCTACTGTGGTTTTCACATTTTGACACTTTTTTTGGTAAATGGGTAGGGGTACAATGTACCCGATACCCATTCACATAGGGAGGAGCTTCCAGATTCCGATAAGCCCCCCACCCGCAGACCCCGGCAACCAATGGCCAGGGTTGTTGGGAAGAGGTCCCTTGTCCCTATCAACATGGGGATAAGGTGCTTTGAGGGTGGACCCCAAAGCACCCTCCCCATGTTGAGGGCAAGCAGCCATGTTGAGGGCAAGCACCCCCCTTTCCTGGCCTGCCAGGCTGCTTGCTCGGATATGGGTCTAGTATGTATTTACGCGGGAAGACCCCACATTTTTTTTTTTTTGGCGTGGAGTTCCCCTTAAAAATCTATACCAGACCCAAAGGGACTGGTATGGATTTTGTGTGGGGGGGGGCCATGCCGTTTTTTTTTTCTTAATTCTGTCATAGGGTTCCGCTTAACCACTTCAATGCACTGTATTATATACTCTGCACTGCAAATATATATATTATATATATATATATATATATATATATATATATATATATATATATATATACACACACAGTCTCTCACAAAAGCGAGTACACCCCTCACATTTTTGTAAATAATTTATTCTATCTTTTCATTTGACAACACTGAAGAAATTACACTTTGCTACATAGTAAAGTAGTGAGTGTACAGCTTGAATAACAGTGTAACTGACCCATCAAAATAACGCAGCACACAGCCATTAATGTCTAAACCGCTGGCAACAAATGTGAGTACACCCCTAAGTGAAAATGTCCAAATTAGGCCCAATTAGCCATTTTCCCTCCCTGGTGTCATGTGACTCGTTAGTGTTACAAGGTCTCAGGTGTGAATGGGTAGCAGGTGCGTTAATGGCAAAGAACTCTCTGAGGATCTGAAAAAAAGAATTGTTGCTCTACATAAAGATGGCATTGGCTATAAGAGGATTTCCAAGATCCTGAAACTGAGCTGCAGCATGGTGGCCAAGACCATACAGAGGTTTAACAGGACAGGTTCCACTCAGAACAGGCCTCGCCATGGTCGACCAAAGAAGTTGAGTGCTCGTGCTTAGTGTCATATCCAGAGGTTGTCTTTAGGAAATAGATGTACGAGTGCTGCCAGCATTGCTGCAGAGGTTGAAAGGGTGGGGGGATAGCCTGTCAGTGCTCAGACCATACGCCGCACACTGAATCAAATAGGTCTGCATGGCTGTCATCCCAGAAGGAAGCCTCTTCTAAAGATGATGCACAAGAAAGCCTGCAAACAGTTTGCTGAAGACAAGCAGACTAAGGACATGGAATACTGGAACCATGTCCCATGGTCTGATAAAACCAAGATAAACTTATTTAGTTCAGATGGTGTCAAGCGTGTGTGGCGGCAACCAGGTGAGGAGTACAAAGACAAGTGTGTCTTGCCTACAGTCAAGCATGGTGGTGGGAGTGTCATGGTCTGGGGCTGCATGAGTGCTGCCGGCACTGGGGAGCTACAGTTCACTGAGGGAACTATGAATGCCAACATGTACTGTCACATACTGAAGCAGAGCAGGGCAGTATTCGAACATGATAACAACCCCAAACACACCTCCAAGACCACCACTGCCTTGCTAAAGAAGCTGAGGGAAAAGGCGATGGACTGGCCAAGCATGTCTCCAGACCTAAACCCTATTGAGCATCTGTGGGGCATCCTCAAACAGAAGGTGGAAGAGCGCAAGGTCTCCAACATCCAACAGCTCTGTGATGTCGTCATGGAGTGGAAAAGGACTCCAGTGGCAACCTGTGAAGCTCTGGTGAACTCCATGCCCAAGAGGGTTAAGGCAGTGCTGGAAAATAATGGTGGCCACACAAAATATTGACACTTTGGGCCCAATTTGGACATTTTCACTTAGGGGTGTACTCACTTTTGTTGCCAGTGGTTTAGACATTAATGGCTGTGTGTTGAGTTATTTTGAGGGGACAGCAAATTTACACTGTTATACAAGTATATATATATATATATATATATATATATATATATATATATATATATATATATACACTAAAGTGCCTGCATGCCACTAACTAACCTGCCTAATATAGCTCAAGTTCTTTCAATCTCCTCCACGTATCACACTACATCCGCCTTTGGCCAATCATGGCTCTTACAGCAGATCGCGCTGTGATTGGCCAAAGCATGCAGGTTAGGTGACCCGCCCCCCTCTGACGTCACGGGAATGCCACAGGGAAGTCCCCGTCAAGTCCCTGTGCGTCCGAGGGGGCAGGGTCAACGGGTGGCCCCGCGTTATTTAAGAACCGTCAGAAGAGGAGAAGCGTCACACATCGGGAGCCTCCCACCATGCCATCATGGATGCGGAGCGGCCCGAGGAGAAGAAGGGAAGAAGACGCCGCGGAGGAAGATGCCAGACGAGAACACCGGAGGAAGAACCAGAAGAACCAGAAGAAGAAGAAGATGGAGGAAGAAACCGAAGGAAGATAGAAGAAAGAAGATAGAAGATAAAAGAAAGAAGAAGCATTTAAATAAAGGAATTGTCAAAAACTGTCTCTTGTAATTTTTAACATTTTTGACAGTTTTTTTGTGAAATGGTAGCCCTTACCATTTCACACAGGGGGGAGGGCCAGGATCTGGAGGTTCCCTTGTTAAAGGGGGCTTCCAGATTCCGATAAGCACCCCGCCCGCAGACCCCCACAACCACCGGGCAAGGATTGTGGGGATGAGGCCCTTGTCCCCATCAACATGGGGGCAAGGTGTTTTGGGGGGCTACCCCAAAGCACCCTCCCAATGTTGAGGGCATGTGGCCTGGTACGGTTCAGGAGGGGGGGCGCTCTCTCGTCTCCCCCTCTTTTCCTGCGGCCTGCCAGGTTGCGTGCTCGGATGAGGGTCTGGTATGGATTTTTGGGGGGACCCCACACCATTTTTTTAAAAAAATTTGGCGCGGGGTTCCCCTTAAAATCCATACCAGACCTGAAGGGTCTGGTATAGATTTTGAGGGGGCCCTCACGCCATTTTAAAAAAAAATTTTTGGCCGGGGTTCCCTTTAATATCCATACCAGACCTGAAGGGGCTGGTATGGAATTTAGGGGGACCCCCCCACGTCATTTTTTTTTTTAAATTTTGGTTCGGGGTTCCCCTGTGGGGAATTCCCATGCCGTTTTTATCAATTAACTTTTATGTGTATTGTCGGACCGCTGGCAATTCATTAATAGCCGCGAGTTGTTTTAAATGACTTTTTTTCCTTTGAAATGTCATTTTGCTGTCAGACTTTTCTAAACACGGGAAACATGCGCCCCTTTACAGGCATACTATAGACACCCCCCAGGTACGAAATTTAAAGGAATATTACACTTTTATTGTTTCACTTTAAGCATTATTAAAATCACTGCTCCCGAAAAAACTGCCATTTTTAAAACTTTTTTTTTGCATTGATCCATGTCCCCTGGGGCAGGACCCAGGTCCCCAAACATTTTTATGACAATAACTTGCATATAAGCCTTTAAAATTAGCACTTTTGATTATTCATGTTTGTGTCCCAGACTTTAACGGTGTTCGCGTGTTCGAACAAATTTTTTGCCTGTTCGCAAGTTCTGGTGCAAACTGAACAGGGGGGTGTTCGGCTCATCCCTAATGCTGAGCTGTATACTCCTGACACTATGGGTGAAAGCAAGTGGAATACAGGGAACGGAGTGGGTGGATTCTATGAGGGGTGGGGCTTATGAGACATGGGAGGGATCAAAAAGGAGGGGCAGGGTCTGGCGCCCCCCCATCCTAAAACTTCACCAGCTGCCACTCGACGCGCCTCAGTGTGAAAGGGATCTTAACCTTGTAAAAGTAGCAGTGATATCATCACTGTACTGCACATAACCTGCAGAGAGCAGAGCTGTAGCAGGGGCCCAGCAGGTCCACCCACTACAAGCTGCCTGCATGAAACCACAGGAGAGGAATTAGACAAGACCAGTCATCTACACAAGGAGATCAGCAATGACCAATCTTTATTACAGGAAGCTCCTACACAGATGCAGTTTCATACTGAATTGCTGCACAGATCTGGAAGAAATATACAAGATTCAACTGTAGCCAGGTGCTTGGCTGCAGCAATATGGAGAAAGAGACATTGCCTTTTATCCTTTTTTTTTCCCTCCTACTACCAATAGCCGGCAGAAGAACATCTCAAAGGACTGCCCCTCCTGTAATTGATGTGATTATTATGCAGGCCCCCTTTGTTCCCCTACCCCTTTTGCTACCATCCTGCTTTTCTTTTGGACAGCACATATCCAGTCAGTCTAGGATTAGCATTGCCATCATAAATATGCTCATAAGTACGCTCCGGCAGTATAGTTCCAGCACTCGGCACTTTACTACTTCCCACTGCTGCACTTGCTTTGCTACTGTTTATGCTGAGCTGGACGCCAAATGTTATCTTATGCCTAGAGCCTACTGTTATGCCTAGAGCCTACTTTCTATGCTAAATTGTGTTATTACCATTGTTAATCTATTTTATGTTTGCCTAGCTACCAACCTTATTGGGTGATAATATATTAAGTTTGCCTTTACTACCTAGTTTGGTGCATGTGCCCCTTGATATAGCACTACTATTGGATAATAAGTATTACATTCAGTGAGTTCCTGTTATATTGTATGTTTGTGCACTCAACTTTGTGTGTCAGAGGAGCTGAGGTTCTTGAGAAGGTCCAATTCTATCCAGTGGCTCCTACGGGGGTAGTGCTATACAATACACATAACTCCTCTATTTAGACAAGATTTGTTTATCCCGGAATTCAGCTTTAAACAATGAAGCTGTCTGAGTCAATAAACCAGCAAAGTGCTCTCCTCTGCATTGAAAGGAGACTAAGAAAGTCTAAAATTACACAACCTCCTAGGACAAATATAGACTCGCGAGGATGGGTGGTCACACCTGGAGTATGAAAATACTGGCCACAGTGAAATTCTTCCACTATTCCAAAACCCGACAACAGCCCTGGGACTGCCGTATAATGGGTACTAAAAGGAGACTAAAGCCTGCCATTCATGAATCATAATTTGGCTTGTTCAGCAGGGATAGGTCAAATTTCAATACATGTATGGGCAGACTGATTATACAGACGTTGATCTACCGATCAGATTATCCCCATTCAATCAGCACCGCCGGCTATACCCTCTTTAATGCCGGTTCACACATATGCAAACCAGCGCGATTCTAGTTCCCGCATCGCATTGGACTCGCAGGCAGTTCATACTGCCCTATGTGAACTGCTGCGAGTGTCAGTAGAAAGTTAATGACACCCCCGGATCACATATCGCAGTGTGAACTGTGAATTTGAACACCCATGCGACCCGATTCTGGTGCCGACAAAAAAAAGGATCCTGCACAATTTTGGTCCGAATGCAATGCAAATTCAGCCTAACAATCGGCATGTGATCTGCATAGCAGTGCGGTGCGAATCACATGGGATGTCTGACATCGCCCTGGTGTGAACCATTACTTAAAAAGAAATAGCGTCCCTTTTTTTTCTGCACTTTAATTAAACATCATATTAAAGACTTTCACGTATGCCTGTGTGGCTACACCATGGTCGAAGCAATGCTCTCTTAGCCGTCTCTTTATTTATCAGATAAGAGCCCCCTGACTAACCTCTTTGGACTTTTTGGAAAACTTCCACAAAAAAAAAATCATGTTTGTTAAACACTCAGGAATGAACATTATGTCTATTGGTCAGCCTTGCAGCAAAGGGAACACAAGTAATGGAAAAAAAGAATGTATGGACTGAAATGTGATGGTGAAATGGGAGAGATTGGGGAGCAGTGTTAATTTTGATGTGAAATTTTGATTTAGTTTTAGTCAATCTGAATTTTTTTAGTTTTGGTCGTATTTTAGTCAACTAAAATCTCCAATGCATTTTAGTCGACTAAAATCGAATGGGTGTAGTTAAATTGTACTGCATTATTTAAGCATTTCTTTAGAATTGCCAAACTCATTCTATACTCCTGGAGTAGAAATCGAATAACATGTTATTATTTCTGGTATGAAGGTTTGAACACGCACTACAGACATAGATTTAGCCATTGTGATATATAATGTCTTTATAAATTAAACCAAGTTTCATAAACAAATACAAATAATGCTTTTTGACAAACAGGAGTGCAACTTTAAAATATAGAAAAAAAAGCAAAAAACTGTAAACTCTTTTGGCTGTAATGCCATTGCACATATTACCTGAATATATTAACAACATTAAACATTAAGAAAAAAATAAGAAAAGCCTTTTTGTTCATTTTTTTTTCTTTCAGCAGCTTAGTAGATGCCCCTTACTTTTTTATGTGGTAGGGCAGTGTTAATTTTAATGTCAAATTTTCGATTTAGTTTCAGTCATAGTCTTTTGACTAAAATTCCATTTTAGTTTTAGTCATATTAATATTTTAGTAATCTGAATTGTTTTCGTTTTAGTAAAATCTTAGTTGACTAAAATAGTATTAAAGTGGATGTAAACCCAAATTTTTTTTATATCATAATGTAGAGTATAAGATTTGCTATCATTTGAGCCCAGTCTTGCCACAAAGAGTTAATCCAGCTCTGAGCAATCCTCTTTTATTGTTCAGTGAGATAAATCTTGACAAACAGAGAAACACTTTGTCAAATCCTCCCCCTTGCTGTGAGTGACAGGTGATTTACATCTCGTGCACTAGCCTAAGACATGCATTATTTTTTAATTCCCACCCCCACTCCTTTCTTCAGCAGCTCTGCAAGGATTGGCTGTTCCACACCTCAGCCATGCCATGATTTGGCATGCTGAAGTCATGTGGTTACTTTCCTGTCTTTTCACTGGATGTTAGAGATCATAGCAGAAGTTCAGTGTAAGAAATACACAGTAGAAAATGCATATTGACAAGGGGAGTGTAGAGGTGGGCGGGGAGTCTACTGACATCACGACTCCACCCACCGAGCTCCAGACAACAGACCCACCCACAGAATATGCAGTTTTTCAGGTCTCATAACAGACAGAGGGGAGACATTTGACAGGTAAAGATACATGCAGGAGGCATATATATCCTTATAGATAACCCCTATGGCAGTAGTTTAGAAAGGATGACATTGGGTTTACATCCACTTTAATTTCGTTGACGAAAATATTTTCGCCAAAAAAAATTTACACTGTTGGGGAGTTGATTAAAACTGGATGATGTTCCATGAAAGTAATAGGTGAAGGGGGGTGAGTGGGATTTGCACAGAAATGGGGCGATATACCATTCTGTTGGGAGTTTGAACTAAAATAGGGCCATACTGTATCACATGGGAGAGATGAAGGGGTTGTGGAATAAAATAGGGTGTTTCCTATGGGGGTGATGGGGGTATACACTGAAATGGGGAGATCTACAATTGGGGGAGATGAGGGCTGTATTGAAATAGGGCAAGGTCAGATGGAAAGAATGAGTAGACTTAAATAATAACCCAAATACATAGAAGAGAGATGGCAGAAAAAAAAGACCAAGCGCTCCATTGAGTTTGACCCATAAAACTTTTAACTTTTTGTCTGAGTATAGATCTATGTTTGTTTTAAACATGTGTAAAAATAAATTATAGTTGACTGGCTCACTACCCCTGCTGAAAGCCTGTTCCAAGCATCAGCTACTGTTTCTGTAAAATAATACTTTCTAAGGTTAGCCTTGAACTTTCCTCCTGCTAGTTTGAGGTCATAGAGCAATGTCCTAATGTCCTGTAGGAGTAATGGTGGAAGCAGGTTGGACTGACATAGGGCAATGCGTCTTTTTGGAGAGATGGGGGAGCAGAAATAGGGCAATGGCATTTGGAATAGATGTGGGGGGGGGGTACTAAAAATAGAGTTATGTCCCATGGGAGGAGATGGGAAGGAGTCAAATGAAATAGGGCAATGTCCAATGGGCGCACTGGTGGGGGTGGACCGAAATTATTATTATTATACAGGATTTATATAGCGCCAACAGTTTGCGCAGCGCTTTACAACATAGGGGGAAGACAGTACAATTGCAATACAAGAGGGATCAGATCGTTAGAGCTTACAACTCAGAAGGGAGGGTTAAGTGGAACAAAGGGTAGTAGCTGTGAGGGATGATCAGATGGACAAAATGAAAATACAGTTGCTAGGTGTGGGTAGGATAGGCTTCTCTGAAAAGGAGGGTTTTCAGGGATCGTCTAAAAGCTAATAAAGTAAGAGATAGACGGATTGGGGTAAGGAGTTCCATAGGCTTGGAGAGGCTCTGGAAAAGTCCTGGAGATGAGCATGGGAGGAGGTGATGAGAGAGCTAGAGAGCAGGAGGTCTTGAGAAGAACAAATAGAACGATTAGGTTGGTATTTTGAGACTAGGTCAGTGATGTAGCTGGGGGCAGAGTTGTGGATGGCTTTGTAAGTAGTTATTAGTATTTTGAATTGAATTTGTTGGCTGAGCGGAAGCCAGTGGAGGGATTGACAGAGAGAAGTAGCAGAGACAGAGCTGTTGGCAAGGTGGATGAGTCTGGCAGCAGCATTCCTGATGGATTGAAGAGGGGGATAGACTATGTAGAGGTAAGCCAATGAGGAGGGAATTGCAATAATCGAGGCGAGAGATGACAGGGAGTGAATCAAGAGCTTTGTTGTGTCATTGGTTAGAAAGGTGCGTATTTTGGAGATGTTGTCGAGGTTGAAATGGGGAGATGTGCCAATGAGGGAGGAGTGGACTGTAATAAAGCTATGTCCCATTGGAGATATGGAGGGATGCCCCATGGGGGGGGGGGGGGTCAAGGGGATAGGTATTTATTTATTTTTTGCCATTGACGCTCCCCCTGTTTTCTCAAATTCCAAAAACACTAAATAAAAGATGTTTAAACAACAGGAACATTGGTACGCAATACCTGCGGAAGTTCTTCTTTTGACTTTCCACTAAAAGGAATAACTTATGCCAGAGTGGAGTAAATTACCAGTTATATTTTCAGCCCCCCTCCCCCCAGAAAAAGTCAGACAGTCTTTATAAACTGGCAGCATCTACAGAATAGAATTGGCTTTCTATTGACTTCCATCCTGCGATCATAAAATGGCCACCAGTGCATTCTTTAGTTTTAGAAAAAAAATCTAAATGTGATTTTCCCCCGAGCCAGCATCACGAGTGCACAAAGCTAACACAAACAGCTACAGACAATTTTATTTCAGGATTTAACCACTTGCTTACTGGGCACTTAAACCCCCCTCCTGCCCAGACCAATTTTTAGCTTTCAGCGCTGTCGCACTTTGAATGACAATTGCGCAGTCATACAACTCTGTACCCAAATGAAATTTTTATCATTTTTTTTCCCACAAATAGAGCTTTCTTTTGGTGGTATTTAATCACAGCTGGGATTTTTATTTTTTGCTAAACAAACAAAAAAGATGGAAAATTTTGAAAAAAAAAAATATCATGTTTCATAGTTTGTTATAAAATTTTGCAAACAGGTAACTTTTCTCCTTCATTGATAGGCGCTGATGAGGCGGCACTGGTGGGCACTGATAGGCTGCACTGATGGGCACGGATAGGCACATTTAAGGCGGCACTGATAGGCACAGTTAAGGCGGCACTGATAGGCACAGTTAAGGCGGCACTGATAGGCACAGATAAGGCGGTACTGATGGGGACAGATAAGGCGGCACCGATGGGCACATATAAGGCAGCACTGATGTGCCCTGATGGGTGGCACTGATGGGTGGCATGGATGGGTGGCACTGATGGGCACTGATAGGTACCCCTGATAGGTGGCACTGATGGGTGGCACTAATTGGCGGCACTGATGGGCACTGATGGGTGGCACTGATGGGCACTGGTAGGTGACACTGATGGGCACTGGTAGGTGGCACTAATGTGCAGCACTGATGGGTGGCACTGGTAGGTGACACTGTGGGCACTGATGGGTGGCACTGTGGGCACTGATGGGTGGCGCTGGTGGGCACTGCTAGGTGGCACTGGCAGGAGGCACAGGTGGGCACTGGTGATCTGGCGGCAGATCTCCGTGATCGGGACTGATGTCCCTCTCACGGCCGCCGGTGATCGGCTTCTTTTTCCTCCTCACGCTGTCAGCGCGAGGAGAAAAAATAGCCGATTACCGGCTCTGTTGATGTTACATGATCAGCTGTCATTGGCTGACAGCTGATCATGTGGTAAGGGGTCGGGATCGACCCCTTACCCTGATCTGTGATCAGGCGAGTCTCATAGACTCGCTGATCACAGAGCGCGCCGCGCGCGCCCTGCAGGGGGCTCGCAGGCCGCTCGTGCACGGGTCTATGTCAATAGACGTAGTCCCGGCAAAGCAGGTCCACACTGTAGCCATCATTCGGCTATAGCGCGGATCTCTAGTGGTTAAAGAGCATTTAAAGCTCAACAATCATCTTCTCTTGTTTGGTCGATTTTGGTCTGTTAAATATACCATCGAAAGTGTTTCGTTGTATCTGTTTGTTAAGCACAAAAAAATACCAGTTGACCCTTCCAAAAATCCAGTGAGCTGATAACTGCTCCGCCTGTGCTGTATTGTTACAATTGCAATGTTCCCATCCTTGTCTGTGAACTGAAAAAACACTTGCTCCTATGTTATGGAAAAGATTATAGGGGTTACCTATTCTGTTGTCCTGCCTTAGGATGACAACATTGCCCCTTGACAGATACTGCACAGTCAATAAAAGTTGTCACCCTTTTACAGGAAGTTTGTACTGGCAAGATCACCGGATGAAAAGAAAAAAGTGTTAAAAAAGTAAAACGAATGCAGCCACCACATCTAAGTACTGGTGAGCTATAATATATGACATTTTTGCTTTTAGTGTAGATACACTTTAAGTACTTTTTAGTAAATCAAAGCACTTTCATTGCTGCCACTTTGCACCTATTTAAAGGACAGGGGATAATTTAAAGAGGTGACATAAATGCCCAAAATTCCGCCAATCACACCTTACAACAAAATTTTCAAGCTGCACAAAAAAGACAAACAAGGCCACATACATAAAATAGTATCTGCAAATCCAGAGAAATATTTAAACTGTACCTACCTGGCTGAGGAGTCTCCATCCACTGAAGTCAGAGGGGATAGGAGGGGCGTCTGAGTTGGCCAGCTGGTGGAAATGATTAACTACATCAAAGAGTTCGGCCCTGTTTACCTATAGGAGGCTCAGAGTGACCTGGAGACCTTTGGAAACACCAGAGAAGTATATACAGAATTCTAAACACAAGATTTGGAATTTGGAATTTGTTAGACCCAAATATGTGCTAAAATTGGAACTGGTGGTTTGAGGAACCAGAATACTCAGGTCCATACCAGAAAATGATTCAGAGAGATTCAGCCGTGTCCTCCACCTTTACTACCAACAAAGAAAATATACATTTATTTATTACATGAACTTTAAAACATACTGTATATGAACAATTTATAGTGATTCACATAATGTTTGTTCACGTCAGTCCCTGCCCTCAATTTGCTTACAATCAAAGGTCCCTGACTCACACATACTGTACTAGTGCAAAATTAAAAAAGCAGCCATTTTACCTACAGCATGTCTTTGGAGTGTATGCAAACTAGACATGTTCGTTTCAGTCCGAATACAAATCCAAATGAATTTTTGGTTATTCAGAGATTCGGATGTATCTGAATCTCTGAATTAAATAGTAACAAATAGTAACAAATTTAGTTGAAGTTCGTTAAAATTAGTTTGGTTTATTCAAATGGCAATATATTGAAATCAACCAGCGCAAACCATATAAATCTAACAATAAGCAGCTGTGGTACTGAGTAGGGATGAGCTTCGTGTTCGAGTCGAACCCATGTTCGACTCGAACATCGGCTGTTCGGTCGTTCGCCGAATTGCGAACGATATGGACCGTTCGCGCCAAATTCGTGTGGCGCGTCACGGCCCATAATTCACTGCGGCATCGCAGTGCATTGCTGGCTGATGATTGGCCAAGCATGCACTATGACCCGCATGCTTGGCCAATCACAGCGCCGTCTGAACAGAGAGCCGTAATTGGCCAAAGCCAAGGAGGCTTTGGCCAATTATGGCTCAGGGAATTTAGTACACGCCCCACACTATATAAGGCCGCCTGCACGGCGGCCCTGTGTAGTGTGTGTTCCGGCGTTCATTGAGAGAGAGAGAGAGAGACAGACAGTGACATTTGATTTGAGTTGGATAGATTAGGCAGAACAGTCAGTCAGTTTAGCTGCACTTACAGTATATTGTGTATATATATGCATCCCAGGTGTTGCATATATATATATATATATCTATATATATATATATATACACTGTATTCAGTTTAGCTAGATCCGTTCCTGTTATCTTCCTACTGACAGGCAGGCTTGTCTTGTTACAGTATATACAGCTACCTGAAGAAAATTGCTGGTGTTCTTTTGATCCTATTAGTACCACAGTCAGGCAGCTAGACTATTTACAGTTAGTGCAGTGCGTCCTGCTCACAGTGTTCAGCTAAAACTACAAGTTGGTGTAGTGAGACCTCTGCACAGTGTTCATCTCAAGCTACAAGTTAGTGCAGTGCGTCCTGCTCACAGTGTTCAGCTAAAACTACAAGTTAGTGCTGTGCGTCCTGCTTACAGTGTTCAGCTAAAAATACAAGTTAGTGCTGTGCGTCCTGCTCACAGTGTTCAGCTAAACCTACAAGTTGGTGTAGTGAGACCTCTGCACAGTGTTCATCTAAAGCTACAAGTTAGTGCAGTGCGTCCTGCTCACAGTGTTCAGCTAAAACTACAAGTTAGTGCTGTGCGTCCTGCTCACAGTGTTCAGCTAAAACTACAAGTTAGTGCTGTGCGTCCTGCTCACAGTGTTCAGCTAAACCTACAAGTTGGTGTTGTGAGACCTCTGCACAGTGTTCATCTAAAGCTACAAGTTAGTGCAGTGCGTCCTGCTCACAGTGTTCAGCTAAAACTACAAGTTGGTGTAGTGAGACTTCTGCACAGTGTTCATCTAAAGCTACAAGTTAGTGCAGTGCGTCCTGCTCACAGTGTTCAGCTAAAACTACAAGTTAGTGCTGTGCGTCCTGCTCACAGTGTTCAGCTAAAAATACAAGTTAGTGCTGCGTGTCCTGCTCACAGTGTTCAGCTAAACCTACAAGTTGGTGTAGTGAGACCTTTGCACAGTGTTCATCTAAAGCTACAAGTTAGTGCAGTGCGTCCTGCTCACAGTGTTCAGCTAAAACTACAAGTTAGTGCTGTGCGTCCTGCTCACAGTGTTCAGCTAAACCTACAAGTTGGTGTAGTGAGACCTCTGCACAGTGTTCATCTCAAGCTACAAGTTAGTGCAGTGCGTCCTGCTCACAGTGTTTAACTAAAACTATAAGTTAGTGCTGTGCGTCCTGCTCACAGTGTTCAGCTAAAACTACAAGTTAGTGCTGTGCGTCCTGCTCACAGTGTTCAGCTAAACCTACAAGTTGGTGTAGTGAGACCTCTGCAAAGTGTTCATCTCAAGCTACAAGTTAGTGCAGTGCGTCCTGCTCACAGTGTTTAGCTAAAACTATAAGTTAGTGCTGTGCATCCTGCTCACAGTGTTCAGCTAAAAATACAAGTTAGTGCTGTGCGTCCTGCTCACAGTGTTCAGCTAAACCTACAAGTTGGTGTAGTGAGACCTCTGCACAGTGTTCATCTAAAGCTACAAGTTAGTGCAGTGCGTCCTGCTTACAGTGTTCAGCTAAAACTACAAGTTAGTGCTGTGCGTCCTGCTCACAGTGTTCAGCTAAAAATACAAGTTAGTGCTGCGTGTCCTGCTCACAGTGTACAGCTAAACCTACAAGTTGGTGTAGTGAGACCTCTGCACAGTGTTCATCTAAAGCTACAAGTTAGTGCAGTGCGTCCTGCTCACAGTGTTCAGCTAAAACTACAAGTTAGTGCTGTGCGTCCTGCTCACAGTGTTCAGCTAAAAATACAAGTTAGTGCTGTGCGTCCTGCTCACAATGTTCAGCTAAACCTACAAGTTGGTGTAGTGAGACCTCTGCACAGTGTTCATCTAAAACTACAAGTTAGTGCTGTGCGTCCTGCTCACAGTGTTCAGCTAAAACTACAAGTTAGTGTGGTGCGTCCACCTCACAGTGTTCAGCTAAACCTACAAGTTATTTTTTTGCGAGCTCTGCACAGTGTTCACCTAAAGCTACCTGTAGAAGGTTGGTGGTGTTTTCCTGATCCTATCACTACCGCAGGCAGCTAAAAAAGCTACAAGTTAGTTTTTTGCAAGCTCTGCACAGTGTTCAACTAAAGCTACCTGTAGAAGGTTGGTGGTGTTCTCATACTACAGGCAGGCAGTTGTTTTTGCTAGCTGCAGTATCAGTACATATATATATATATATATATATATATATATATATCCCAGCTTAGTGCAGCTACAGGCCATTAGTATGTCTGGAAGGCCAAGAAGGAGAGGCAGACAGTCACAAGCCATCAAGAGAGGGCAAGCAGGCTCTGTGTCTAGTGCTGGTCGTGGAGACGGTGCATCCTCATCAGCACGTGGCCGTGGGACACGCTTGGCCTTTTTTTTGGCAGCTGGCCGTGTTGAGCCGCAACATGCGGAAGACTTGGTCGAGTGGATGACCAAGCCGTCCTCATCCTCCTCATCCTCTCTCAGCCATGCCCAGGGTACTTTGTCTGGCAAAGCAGCGGCCTCTTCCCTCGGCTCAATGTCATCAGTGACTCCTTCCCTAGCCCCACCATGTCCTCCTGAGGAGTCCCTCGAACTGTTTGACCACAGTGTTGGGTACATGCTCCAGGAGGATGCCCAGCGTTTGGAAGGCTCTGATGATGATACTGAGCTCGATGAAGGCAGTAACATGAGCACGGACAGAGGGGGTGCCCAAGAAGGACAGCAATCTGGCAGTCATGCTCCCCCTGCTGCAGCATACTGCCAGGTTTGCTCCAGTGATGAGGAGGGAGGGGATGATGAGGTCACTGACTCAACGTGGGTGCCTGATAGGAGAGAGGAGGAGGAGGAGGAGGAGGCGGCACATCACCAACGAGGCAGGATGCCCTCCAGGGGCCAGCCTAAGGGCAGCACATTGACTGAATCACACCCCAAAGCTCCACATGTGCAGGGCGCTGCAGTCTCTGCGCGTTATTCAAAAAGTTCTTTGGTGTGGGCCTTTTTTGAGACGAGTGCATCAGATCGCACCGCTGCTATTTGCAACATATGTCTCAAGCGTATCTCGCGTGGCCAAAACATCTCCCGCTTGGGTACCACATGCTTGACCAGACATATGTTGACCTGCCATGCAGTTCGTTGGCAAGCGTATCTAAAAGACTCACACCAAAGAACAAAGAGGACCTCTCCTTGCTCCTCATCAGCTGAGATTTCCAACCCCACTATACCTTCAGTCCTTTCTGAGACCTGCACTGAGAGGAATGAAGGTGTAGAATTAGGTGTGTCACAGCCAAGTACTTGTGGGCAATCTGCTTTTGGTACACCGACGTCAGATTGTACCAGGCAAATTTCCCTGCCCCAGCTGCTGCACCGCCGAAAGAAGTTTTCTCCCAGCCATCCACATGCCCAGCGGTTGAATGCTAGCTTGGCAAAATTGCTAGCACTTCAACTGCCGCCTTTTCAGTTGGTAGACTCTGCCCCCTTCCGTGAGTTTGTGGAATGTGCGGTTCCTCAGTGGCAGGTACCCAAACGCCACTTTTTCTCACGGAAGGCGATTCCGGCTCTCTACCGGCATGTGGAAGGCAATGTCCATGCCTCGCTGGACAGGGCGGTCAGCGGTAAGGTGCATATTACCGCTGACTCATGGTCCAGCAGGCATGGACAGGGACGTTACCTAAGTTTCACGGCGCATTGGGTGACTCTGCTGGCAGCTGGGAAGGATGCAGGACAAGGTGCAGTAGTGTTGGAGGTTGTTTCGCCACCACGCCTCCAAAATGCTAATGATTGTGACACAAGGCACCAGGACAGGGTCAGGGGAGCTTGGTTTTTTTTCCCCACGCCAGTGGGCCATGATCAGGGATGCATGCACTGTCCTGTCACCATTTGAGGAGGCCACAAGGATGGTGAGCAGTGACAGTGCATGCATCAGTGACACTGTCCCCCTTGTCCACCTGTTGGAGCACACGCTGCGTGGAATAATGGACAGGGCACTTGAGGCAGAACAGAGGCAGGAAGAGGAGGACTTCCTTAGCTCTCAAGGCCCCCTTTATCCAGACAGTGTTCCTGCATGCCCGCCGATCACACAGGAAGAGGAGGAGGAGGAGGAGGAGGAGGAAGATTGTGTCAGTATGGAGGTGGAGCCTGGCACTCAGCATCAGCAGCAGTCTTTAAGGGATCAGTCCCAAGAAACAAATGGACTTGTACGTGGCTGGTAGGAGGTGGCTGGGGACCATGTTGTCCTTAGTGACCCAGAGGACTCCGGACCGAATGCCTCAGCAAACCTACGCTGCATGGCCTCCCTGATCCTGCAAAGCCTGCGTGGGGATCCTCGTATGTGTGGTATCAAGGAGAAGGACCAATACTGGCTGGCAACCCTCCTTGATCCACGTTACAAGGGTAAGGTTGCGGACCTTATCTTGCCATCGCAGAGGGAGCAGAGGATGAAACATCTTCGGGAGGCCTTGCAGAAAGGTCTGTGCAACGCGTTCCCAGAGACTGGGTGGTTACAAACTCCTGTATCTGGACAACGTGTTGCTGAGGCTTCGGTCAGTCAAAGAAGGAGCGGTGGAGAAGGTGGCCGTCTGACCGATGCGTTCAGACAATTTTTGGTCCGCAGCCCCAAGGTATGATCGGTTCCAGCAACCATCGCCAGCGTCTGTTTTACATGGTGCAGGAATACCTAGGGGCAAGATCAGACTTGGACACCTTTCCCACTGAAAATCCTCTGGGTTACTGGGTCTTGAGGATGGATTACTGGCCAGAGCTTGCACAGTATGCAATTGAGCTACTGGCCTGTCCTGCATCCAGCGTTCTTTCGGAACGCACATTCAGTGCTGCTGGAGGCGTGGTAACCGATCACAGGGTGCGTCTGTCCACCGACTCGGTCGATCGACTGACCTTCATAAAAATGAATCAGTCTTAGATCACCACCAGCTACCAAGCACCTGATGCTGATGTAACCGAATAATTTTTTTTGAAATCTCAGATCCCTTCAAAGACTGCCTATGCTGATGCTGAGTGACTATCCCTGAGTAATTATCCTCTTCCTCCTCAATCATCACGCTGATAGCTTGTAAGAACATTTTTGGTTCTGGGCGCCACCATCAGTGCCTAAGGCCCAATTTTTCTGCCCCTGTTTAACAGGGGCGTGTAATTACAATTTTTTAAGCAATACTTTGCAGCAGGGCTCGTTCCTGCGTTCCAACTAGAGTGTCTGTGAGGGGTTGCAGTGTTGTGGCACCAGCACCAGTGCCTAAGGCCCAATTTTTCTGCCCCTGTTTAACAGGGGCGTGTAATTACAATTTTTGATGCAATACTTTGCAGCAGGGCTCGTTCCTGCGTTCCAACTAGGGTGTCTGTGAGGGGTTGCAGTGTTGTGGCACCAGCACCACCACCACCACCAAAGGCCCAATTTTTCTGCCCCTGTTCAACAGGGGCATGTAATTACAATTCTTGATCTAATATTTCACAGCAGGGCCCATTTCTGCACCCACCAAGAGCGAGTGAGGACTTACAGTGTTGTGGCACCAGCACCACCACCACCAAAGGCCCAGTTTTTCTGCCCCTGTTCAACAGGGGCATGTAATTACAATTCTTGATCTAATATTTCACAGCAGGGCCCTGTGAAGGCTCAAAGTGTTGTGGCCACAAAAACACCTAAGGCTCAAATTTCTGCTGAGTATATAGGGCAGGCCCCTACTTTCAAACATCTAACTTACAAACGACTCCTACTTGCAAACGGAAGGAGACAACAGGAAGTGAGATGAAATCTACCCCTAGGAAGGGAAATTCTCTCCTGTAAGAGTTAATATGGGAAAAACATTTCTCCTTTCCACTGATGCTTTCCAATCCTTGTTCCACAAAAAAACCCAAATTCTCAAAAAGCATTTGTCATTGGGACAAAAAGTGAGGTGAAATCTTCTAAATAGGAGGAAAGACAGCAAAACAAATGTCACAGGGGTGATAACCGTTCCCTATGTTTTCCAAAAAGCTTAAAAAAGATTTTTTGGCTGGAGCTAAACACGTTAAAAATGTTAAAAATGTACCCGTTCAAAATAACAAACAGATTCTACTTAACAACAAACCTACAGTCCCTGTCTTGTTTGCACCGCCTGTATACTGCTGTTCAGAGTATATAGGGCCTGGTGGCCCCACACCTTTCCTTATTTTAATTTGGGTGCGGGGTTCCCCTTAATATCCATACAAGACCCAAAGGGCCTGGTAATGGACTGGGGGGGGTACCCATGGTGTTTGTCTCACTGATTTTCATCCATATTGCCAGGACCAGACATTACATTAAACCCGCAAGCAGTTTTAAATTAAATTTTTTCCTTTAAAAATGACATTTGGTGCAGGGACTGTTCTAAACACGGGAAACACGCGCCACTTTACAGGCATACTATAGACACCCCCCAGGTACGATATTTAAAGGAAGATTTCACTTTTTTTTTTTACTTTAAGCATCATTAAAATCACTGCTCTCGAAAAAACGGACGTTTTTAAAAGTTTTTTTTGCATTGATACATGTCCCCTGGGGTAGGACCCGGGTCCCCAAACCCTTTTTAGGACAATACCATGCAAATTGGCCTTTAAAATGAGCCTTTTGATTTTGAACATTCGAGTCCCATAGACGTCAATGGGGTTCTAACGTTTGTGCGAACTTTCGGTCCGTTCGCAGGTTCTGGTGCAAACCGAACCGGGGGGTGTTCGGCTCATCCCTAGTACTAAGGGTCAAATTTAACAAATTCCTGAAAAATGTGTAATAAAAAAGCAGTACAGGGCATATAATTAAAATCTAATGTGAAACAATAAAGAACAGTCTATTTTCTATTGTTCAAGACAAAGGTTTCCAGCAAAAAATCCGGTGACACGAGTGACATCCACACAAGATGAGTAACTGTAGTGAAAAGACCTCCACCATCGGTAACACAAGCCGCTCACCTCAGCAGATGGACCCCTGAGTATATCAGTCAGGTCTAAAACAGCAGTTCCCTCAAGGGGATAATAGCAGGAACAGATGCACTGGTGACTGGTCAAACACAGATATCTTGTAAACTTGCAGTAATCACATAAGATAAAAATAAAAGAGATCTAGTGCTCTCTGTATGATACGTAAAAAATTTAATGAAAATCAATGGGAACACTTACAAACAATGCACTGTGCCCCAGTGCGAAGGATGAATCGTAAGAATGGATGATCCACAGAGATCAGCGAGCAAGATGCGGGTGACATCACGATCAATGTCAGGTGGTGGTATTACGTACGTGTTACGTCCCTAAAGGGGGCGGTACTTCTTCAGCGGCGACGGCATGACGTGAAACACCCGCTTAATATGCATATCAACTGATTGGAGCAACCAATGGGTCTCGGTGTATACCAATCACCATAACAACCCAGGAAGTAAAAAACATTTGCAGTAACCATTAAAACAGTATGTGAGAAATGCCCATACTTTCAATGGTATAACTGAGACAACTTCGCCACAAGATTAAGCAGTGGATAACTACAACTCAGTTGGCTAATGTATAAGTTTACTAATGTTAAAACATAAACAATGTTAAAAATGTGTGTAAAAATCACCCCGCGTTGGACCTCGATCTCGTGGAACATCCATAATCAGCAAGACATAACAGAAATACTGAATGAAACATAATAACTGTAAATAAAAACAAAACTCCTAACGGTCAGAAATAAAACAATTGACGTCAAATTCGACGTTCAAGCCTCCCGGTATGAGAACTTTGGTCTCGTGAATCCAATGGGATTCCCTGCGACTAAGTTGACATAGGAAGTTGCCCCCTCTCCAATGTTTATTAACTTTTTCAATACCCCAGAATTTTAGTCCCCTGGGGTTTTGACCATGTACTAGTTTAAAATGTTTGGAAACATTATGAGTTTTTAATCCTTTTTTGATGTTATTAACATGTTCTCCAAGTCGGACATGGAGGGGCCTGGAGGTCCTTCCGATATATTGAAGGCCACACTCACACTCGAGCATATAGACGACCCCAACTGTTGTACAGGTGATTAATTGATCTATCTTATATTCCTTGCCAGTGGAGGTGGCCGTGAAATTTTTTCATTTTTTATTGTTGTATTTAGAATGCCTGCAGGCTGTGCACCGCCCACAATTTATTTATTCAAATAAATTTTCAGAACTCGGATCGGTCGAAAACTGATCTATCAATTCAAATTCTGTGTAAAGAAAAGCTGGTTGTTAAGCAGCGACCCGAGAATCCGGCCACTGCAATCCTAACAACTGAGGACCCCTGAGTTGTCAGTGGGTTTCCCCACTGACAGCTGAAATGTAAACAAAACAATGCCGCTGTCTTGTAGAAAACTGTCCCCCATCCGATAGTGTCCGCCCTGTACTGCGCAGGCGCAGTACAGAGGACAAACGAGAGCCGAAAGTCTCCGAAGTTCAACAGCTGATCGTCAGCTGTACACGGCGCCTGCACTATTAGCCCTCATGCACACAGGCTGTTAAAAAAATGTTATGAAAACGCCAGTATCTTTGCAGTGATTTTTTTAAACTTTTTTCAGCTTTTTTCAGCGTTTTTGCAATAGCGGTTTTTAGCGTTTTTGAGCGTTTTTCCGCGTTAGCGTTTTTGAGCGTTTTTTTTTTTTTCAAAATTTTTTTTTTTTTTTTTTTCAATGGATCAAAAACGCTAAAAAACGTTGGTGAATGACGTTTTTGAGCGTTTTTCAGCGTTTTTCAGCGTTAGAGCGTTTTTACAGCTGAAAAACGTCTTTCAGAACCCACTGGTCCTGGTTTTTTTTTACAGCTTAAAAACGCCTATGTCACTTGCAGCTCAAAAACGCCTAGGTGGGCATGAAGCCATAGACTAACATAGACAGGCCTTTTTAAGCTGCAAAAAAAGCTCAAAAAAGCAGCTGTAAAAACGTCCGTGTGCATGAGGACTTATTCTTACCCTGTGTCCAGGTTCATTCCTTACTATCCAAGTGGACATAGAGTAAGAATAAATAGATGCCAGATGTGCACAGCAAATAAGGCCTCAGGTAAGTATTAGGGGGCTTGGGGGGGGGGGGGGTAGTGAGGGGCTAAAAATCAATGGCTAAACATTTTTTTACCTTAATGCAAGGACTGCACTAAGGTAAAACATTTTAGGCTTTAGAACCACTTTAACTGATTTTCTGCAGTAATTTGCCATAAAATGTTATCTTATCTCATCTAAAGCCGGGTACACACTATTCGTTTTTTTCATTCAACCCCCAACTGTCAGCTCCAGTTAAACCTGCTGTACTAACCACACAAATGTCGGCCATTGTTTCTTGAACCGGCTGTTGTCGTCCGACATTCGGCCCGTGTGTATCCGGCTTTAGTCACAAGAATAGACAAACACAATGTACTTAAACAGATAACACACAAACAATTCTAATTTCTTGTGTCTTTATTGAACACATCTATTAAACATTCACAGTGCTGGAGGAAAGAGTATGTGAACTTTTTTACGTTAGACTAATTACTCCAACGAAAGATAATTTGAGTCAGTAGTTTGCACACCTGGTACCCAATAATGAAATGAGTTTGAAGGTGTGGTTTACAAAGGCTTTGAGTGATAAAAGACACGCAAACATTTTTATAAGCATCAGCTGATGTGAAGCATGCGTCACAAAAAGGAGCGAACTAAAGACATAGGATCAAGGGTAGTAGATCTGCATAAGTGTTTAGGCATCCATTGCTCAACAGTTAGACAAATTATCTATAAATGGAGACAGTTTAGTACTGTGGCTACTCTTCTTAGAAGTGGGCACCCAGCCATGATAACTCCCAAGGCACAACACAGAATCTTCAATGAGGCAAAGAAGAATCCACAAGTAACAGCTAAAGTCTTGAAGACATCACTGGAACTGGAAAACATCCCTGTTCAGGAGACTACCATATGTAAGTCTTTGAACAGGTAGGGCATCCATAGCAGAACACCACAGGGGAAGTTGTTGCTCTCCAAAAAAAAAATGCTTTGCACCTGAAGTTTGCCAAAGAGCACCGTGGCAAACTGCAATGCTACTGGGAAAATGTTATGTGGAGTGACATAACAAAAGTTGAATTGTTCAGGAAAAATACTCAATACTATATACGGCACAGCTTACCAACATCAAAAAATCATCCAACGGTGAAGTATGGTGGAGGGAACATCATAATCTGGGCTTGCCCCACTGCCTCAAGGCCTGGACGACTTGCCGTCATCAAGGGGAAAGTTAATTCCTAAGTTTGCCAAAATATCCTACAGGATAATTTTAGGGTGTCTGTCCACCAGCTGAAGCTTAGTGGAAGTCGGGTGATGCAGCAGGACAATGACCCTAAGCATCAAAATAAATCCACCACAGACTGCCTTCAGAAAAAGAAAATGCACCTTTTGGAGTAGCCCAGTCGGAGCCCAGACCTTAAACCCCATAGAGATGATGTGGAATGACCAGTAGAAAGCTGTTCACACTAGATATCCTACAAATTTGTCTGAGCTGAAGCAGTTTTGTACATAGGAATGGTCAAAAATTCCTCCTGAACATTATGCAGGTCTGATCCAGGGCTACCGTAAGTGCTTGCTTGAAGTCATTGCTGCCAAACGAGGTTCGACCAGTGATTTACTCCAAGAGTTCACTTAGTTTTCCTCCAGCACTGTAAGTGTTTAATGGGTGTATTTAATAAAGAGATAAGAACGTTGAATTGTCTGGGTATTATAAACCTAAGCACATTGTGTTCTTTTTTATTGTGACTTAGATGAGGATCAGATCACATTTTATGGCAAATTACTGCAGAAAACCATTTCTTTCTAAGAGATTCACACACTTTTTCTTGCCACTGTATATAACTAGATCCACCGACATGGGAGTGTGCGGTCCATGTGCTCCAGTATGTAATATAATCCCTATGGGACACAGGCTAAAACTTTATTTTACTGACTCTGTTGAAAGAATGTTACACATTTACAGACAGATAAATTTAGGTGTATAGAAGAAGTAATACATATACAAAATTACTCTGAAATAAAATACGCCAATACTTGGAAGAGTTGGCTAGATTTTAAGCAAACTCAAGTTTATGTGAACTACATGGGTGGTAATTAGGAGTTTTGTTGATCCATGTCTCTTCCCCCTCCCTCCTCTTATTTTCCTTTCCTATTCCCCCCCCCCCTTTTTAATTTTTTTTTTTTATTATTATTATTTATTTTTATTTTATCTGAAAGAAATATTAAAAGGTTTGGGGATGATATAGTATCACTTATATATATTAGGGCTATATAGGAAGGATAATTCTGATCAGGAATAGGTAATTTGGGAATTATATTAAAATTAAGGGAAATGGTATGGGGCACATTACACTATTAAGTTTGTAAGCTTGTCACAAGGAAAGAAGAAGGGGGGGGGGAGAAGTAACCCCCCCCCTTTTTTTTCTTCACTAAGGAGTAATACAATGTTGTTAGAGAGTTGCGACTCTCTCCTCTTCAAAATAAACAATAGGTTTGGGAAAGAATATTAGGGATAAAGGATAAAAATGATTGGGAATAAGTAATAAGGGAGGCGGGTCACTAAAGTTAAGGGGAAAGGGGAAGGGACACAAATACACTATACACTTTTTTTTCTTTTCACTAAGAAGTAATAAAATGTTGATAGAGAGTTGCGACTCTCGCCTCTTCAAAATAAGGGATAAAGGTTAAAAACGATTGGGAATAAGTAACAAGGGGGGGGGTCACTAAAGTTTAGGGGAAAGGGTATAGGCACACAAATATATTATAAAGTATGGAGGTTCCTTTGTTTTTTCTCTCTCCCATAGGGGAGGGGAGAGGGGGAGACTATAGAATATCCTTAACTTTTTTTTCTGTTAGAAAGGTATTATGAAATTGATCCATGAACTATAATCTATGATGATCCATGATCCATGAATGTTGATTGTGTGATTATGTGTTGTGTTTTATATATATGTATGTTAAAGCATGTTTACTTATAAGGTTTTGTAATGAAATGATACAGAATGTTTTTATGTGAAAAATATCTTTATAAAAATAATTAAAAGAATGCTACACTAGGAAACAACTTATTTAGACTCATCCCAGGTCTTGATTACATGCTCCCTTTAATCTTCAGGCTTCTGCAGTCTATAGATTAACATTCTTACTCACTGGTCATTATGCTGAGAGAACATTCTCAATGTTCAACTACAATCCTTTATTTGGTAGCTGGTAGTGTGCATAGGAGTATGCTATCTCTTTAAAAAATTACTAACACTACTACAATCTTATAGTGGAGTAACCCTTTAAAGAAGTTTCCAAAGGGAACTTTGAATTATTATTGTTCCATTATCAAGAAAGTAACTGTTAAAGTGTTTCTGAGATTTTATTGTGTTGTGCTTGATTCTTTTACATATACTGATGTATTAGTAAACCTTCTAGTGGTTATCAATATATCAGACAGTGCAACCAGCATTTGAAGAATTTGCACAAGTTGAATCACTAAAGCCTGTCATACATGGATCGAAATTTGGCGGGTTTAGCACGGACCAGCAGAATTTTGTTCCATGTATGGGCAGGCCGGTTGTACAAAAGACGATCTACAGATTGACTTCTGTACAACCAGCCTGTCTGTTTTTTCCAATCGACCAGTGCAGCCTATTATAGCCACCATCACTGATAAGTGTATGCTGACGTCTCTCTGCCGTCAGAATACGATAGCTCAGCAGGAGTGATTCCCCCATCCACATCAAGTAATTTGATTTTTCATTCAACCTGCTGGTTGAACGAAAAAAAATATTAATGTATCTGGTGCTCAACCTGCAACCTGCAAAGACCACAGCACTTTGGTACTTGCTATGAGGTCCTTTGCATCTCCTAATGGTGGGAGTGTAACCTACAATTTGCACAAGGGGCTGTAAAGACAATGATCCCCAACAGTCTCCCTCCCTTAAGCTGGTATTAAAGGCAAAATCCAAAATGAAATATATGATGCAGTCTAGCATTAACAAAGCAGTCTTTGTTATTCATACTCATCTATAAATCCCTGTAAAAACGTCCGACATTTGGCCTGAGTGTATGTCGGTCTGTTGGACAGAAGGCTCCTGTCAGACAAGCATGCTGGAAAACCAACTCTCGGGAGGGAGGGGGGGTCTAATTGTCAGAACACAACAGCTCAGCAGGTGAGATCGCTATACTAACTTTGCATAGTTAGTACAACGGCTTAACATAGTTTTTTTTATCTGTTAATCCTGCTGTTATTTGTCAACTCCCTTTAACAGACCACTCTGTGCAGCAGAATTGGAAGTTAGAGGGATAAGACAAACTATTTATCACTGACAGGGGTGCTTACAATGATCAACTTGTATTAATTTAGATAAAACTTTTATCTCAAGAGGAAAATAAACTGTTTCTGTAACTGCTTTAAAAGTGTTAGCCTGTGGGCAATGCCCATCGGGGGTGGGGAGAAGTGCACGCTCACACTCAGAGGCAGTGGCGGAACTATAGGGGTCACTGCAGTCGCACTTGCGACTGGGCCCTGCCATTCTGCCGCTGTGGGGGGGCCCAAGACCCAGCATCTCCCCCTGCACCTTTGGCTTGCCGTTTGGAATGCAGTGGGGGGAGATGGGAGGCAGCGATCGGCAGCTCTATTGTTCCTGTGGGCGGTGGGATCTCCCTGGAGCTTGTAGTTCTTCCCAGTGTCAGTGTATTAAAGTGGATAGAAGAGGGGAGGGGCCTCTGACCCCGGCAGGTATCAGTTTCACTTTCAGTGAGTCGGCTCTGCTTGTACACTGCTGCTGATACATGCCCGGGTCAGAGGCCCCTCCCCCCTCCACTGTATACACTCAGGAGAAGAACTACAAGCCTCATGGAGATTACCCTGCCTGTGGACACCATAGAGCTGCTGATCGCCGCCTCCCACCTCCATCAGCCAGGTACATGGGGACCCCGATGTAGTGGGGGGCTCTCTGGGAACATAGATGTAAGGGGGGCTCTCTGGGGACCCTGATGTATGGGGCGGCACTCTGGGGACCTTGACGTAAGGAGGGGGCTGTCTGGGGACCCTGATGTAAGGGGAGGCTCTCTGGGGACCCTGATGTAAGGGGAGGCTCTCTGGGGACCCTGATGTAAGGAGGGGCTCTCTGGGGACCCTGACGTGAGGAGGGGGCTGTCTGGGGACCCTGATGTAAGGGGAGGCTCTCTGGGGACCCTGATGTAAGAAGGGGCTCTCTGGGGACCCTGATGTAAGAAGGGGCTCTCTGGGGACCCTCATGTAAGAAGGGGCTCTCTGGGGACCCTGACGTAAGGAGGGGGCTGTCTGGGGACCCTGATGTAAGGGGAGGCTCTCTGGGGACCCTGATGTAAGGAGGGGCTCTCTGGGGACCCTGACGTAAGGAGGGGGCTGTCTGGGGACCCTGATGTAAGGGGGGCTCTCTGGGGACCCTGATGTAAGGAGGGGCTCTCTGGGGACCCTGATGTAAGAAGGGGCTCTCTGGGGACCCTGATGTAAGGAGGAGGCTCTCTGAGGACCCTGATGTAAGAAGGGGCTCTCTGGGGACCCTGATGTATGGGGGGGGCTCTCTGGGGACCCTGATGTAAGAAGGGGCTCTCTGGGGACCCTGATGTAAGAAGGGGCTCTCTGGGGACCCTGACGTAAGGAGGGGGCTGTCTGGCGACCCTGATGTAAGGGGAGGCTCTCTGGGGACCCTGATGTAAGGGGGGCTCTCTGGGGACCCTGATGTAAGAAGGGGCTCTCTGGGGACCCTGACGTAAGGAGGGGGCTGTCTGGCGACCCTGATGTTAGGGGAGGCTCTCTGGCGACCCTGATGTAAGGGGAGGCTCTCTGGGGACCCTGATGTAAGGAGGGGCTCTCTGGGGACCCTGATGTAAGGGGAGGCTCTCTGGGGACCCTGATGTATGTGGGGGGCTCTCTGGGGACCCTGATGTAAGGGGAGGCTCTCTGGGGACACTGATGTATGGGGGGCTCTCTGGGGACCCTGATGTAAGGAGGGGGCTCTCTGGGGACCTTAATGTAAGGGGAGACTCTCTGGGGACCCTGATGTAAGGAGGGGCTCTCTGGGGACCCTGATGTAAGGAGGGGCTCTCTGGGGACCCTGTTGTATGGGGGGGCTCTCTGGGGACCCTGATGTATGGGGGGGGCTCTCTGGGGACCCTGATGTATGGGGGTCTCTCTGGGGACCCTGATGTAAGGAGGGGGCTTTCTGGGGACCCTGATGTAAGGGGAGGCTCTCTGGGGACCCTGATGTAAGGAGGGGCTCTCTGGGGACCCTGATGTAAGAGGGGCTCTCTGGGGACCCTAATGTAAGGAGGCTCTCTGGGGACCCTGATGTATGGGGGGCTCTCTGGGGACCCTGATGTAAGGAGGGGGCTCTCTGGGGACCCTGATGTAAGAGGGGCTCTCTGGGGACCCTGATGTAAGGGGGCTCTCTGGGGAACCTAATGTAGGGGGAGGCTCTCTGGGGACCCTTATGTAAGTGTAAGCTTTCTAGGGAACCTAATGTAGGGGGAGGCTCTGTGGGGACCCTGATGTAAGGAGGGGCTCTCTGGGGACCTTGAAGTTAAGGGGAGTTCTCTGGGGATCCTGATGTAATGAGGGGGGCTCTGAGGACCCTAATATAAGTAGGGAGGCTCTCTTGGGACCCTGATGTAAGGGGAGGCTCTCTAGGGACCCTAATGTAGGGGAAGGGTGTTCTCTGGGGACCCTGATGTAAGGGGGGTTCTCTGGGGACCCTTATGTAAGGGGAGGATCTCTGGGGACCATAATATAGGGGGAGGCTCTCTAAGGACCCTGATGTAAGGGGAGGCTCTCTGGGGACCTTGATGTAAGGGGGGATCCCTGGGGATCCTTATGTAAGGAGGGAGGCTCTCTGGGGACCCTAATATAGGGGGAGGCTCTCTGGGGACCCTGATGTAGGTGGTGGATCCCTGGGGACCCTGATGTAAGTGGGGGATCCGCATTCAGATATGTAAATATACAGCCCCCCATGTGTACCCCTTTCACCAAAGTCCCCCAACAAAGACTCCTAATTTTTTTTTTTTTAATAAGACTAAAAAGGATGGACACCATTCACTACACTACTGACACCGCCCACTGCCCTGCTGACACTGTTTTACTGACTGACACCATGCTCTGCCTTACTTACACCATCCACTGCTATATTGATTGACACCTTCCACTGCCCTACTGATGGACACCATCCATTTTTTGTAGGCTAAGTTTTTATTTTTACAGTGACATTGGTTTTATTATATATAAACATAGAAAAGGACTAAAGGGATTTTGACGGTGCGATTTTTTCTTTCTTAAAAACTGTTTATTGTTTCAATCAATTAAAAGGGGAATATAGTTTGTATATAGTAACAGACAAAATTCATTTTGCAACAATATAAAAAACATAAGGTGGTCAAGTAGGGAAAAAAGGTTTATACTACAAGTTCACAGATGGTGGTTGTTGCATAATTACCCGACATGTTTCGCATTGTCGCTTTTTCAAGGGATATGGTTTTATTATATTTTTCTAAGTTGTCCTTACTATTTTGGTAAGACAGGGTCTGGCTAGTTAATTTCTTTTAACCACTTGACGACCGCCTCACGCCGATGTACGTCGGCAAAGTGGCACGGACAGGCAAAATCACGTACAGGGTACGTGATTTGCCTTCCGCGGGTGGGGGGTCCGATCGGACCCCCCCCCGGTGCCCGAGGCGGTCGTCGTTTGTCCAGCGGCGATCGGTGATGAGGGGGAGACCATCCGTTCGTGGCCCCCCCCTCGCGATCGCCGCCGGCCAATGAGAATCTTCCTTTGCTGCTGTATGCTAAACAGCAGCAAAGGAAGTGATGTCATCTCCCCTCGGGTCGGTATTTTCCGTTCCAGCCCGAGGAGAGAAGACATCAATGTGAGTGCACAAACACACACACACACAGTAGAACATGCCAGGCACACAAAACACCCCGATCCCCCCCCCCGATCGCCCCCCGATCCCCCCCCAATCACCCCCCCCCCCCTGTCACAAACTGACACTAGCAGTTTTTTTTTTTTTTTTTTTTTTTCTGATTACTGCATAGTGTCAGTTTGTGACAGTAAGTGTGTTAGGGCAGTTAGTATTACCCCCCTGTAGGTCTAGGGTACCCCCCTAACCAAGTTTTAACCCCTTGATCACCCCCTGTCGCCAGTGTCACTAAGCGATCATTTTTCTGATCGCTGTATTAGTGTCGCTGGTGACGCTAGTTAGTGAGGTAAATATTTAGGTTCGCCGTCAGCGTTTTATAGCGTCAGGGACCCCCATATACTATCTAATAAATGTTTTAACCCCTTGATTGCCCCCTAGTTAACCCTTTCACCACTGATCACCGTATAACCGTTACAGTTGACGCTGGTTAGTTTGTTTATTTTTTATAGTGTCAGGGCACCCGCCGTTTATTACCGAATAAAGGTTTAGCCCCCCGATCGCCCGGCGGTGATATGCGTCGCCCCAGGCAGCGTCAGATTAGCGCCAGTACCGCTAACACCCACGCACGCAGCATACACCTCCCTTAGTGGTATAGTATCTGAACGCATCAATATCTGATCCGATCAGATCTATACTAGCGTCCCCAGCAGTTTAGGGTTCCCAAAAACGCAGTGTTAGCGGGATCAGCCCAGATACCCGCTAGCACCTGCGTTTTGCCCCTCCGCCCGGCCCGGCCCAGCCCACCCAAGTGCAGTATCGATCGATCACTGTCACTTACAAAACACTAAACGCATAACTGCAGCGTTCGCAGAGTCAGGCCTGATCCCTGCGATCGCTAACAGTTTTTTTGGTAGCATTTTGGTGAACTGGCAAGCACCAGCCCCAGGCGTCAGGTTAGCGCCAGTACCGCTAACACCCACGCACGCAGCATACGCCTCTCTTAGTGGTATAGTATCTGAACGGATCAATATCTGATCCGATCAGATCTATACTAGCGTCCCCAGCAGTTTAGGGTTCCCAAAAACGCAGTGTTAGCGGAATCAGCCCAGATACCTGCTAGCACCTGCGTTTTGCCCCTCCGCCCGGCCCAGCCCAGCCCACCCAAGTGCAGTATCGATCGATCACTGACACTTACAAAACACTAAACGCATAACTGCAGCGTTCGCAGAGTCAGGCCTGATCCCTGCGATCGCTAACAGTTTTTTTGGTAGTATTTTGGTGAACTGGCAAGCACCAGCCCCAGGCAGCGTCAGATTAGCGCCAGTACCGCTAACACCCACGCACACACCGTACACCTCCCTTAGTGGTATAGTATCTGATCGCATCAATATCTGATCCGATCATATCTATACTAGCGTCACCAGCAGTTTAGGGTTCCCAAAAACGCAGTGTTAGCGGGATCAGCCCAGATACCTGCTAGCACCTGCGTTTTGCCCCTCCGCCCGGCCCGGCCCAGCCCACCCAAGTGCAGTATCGATCGATCACTGTCACTTACAAAACACTAAACGCATAACTGCAGCGTTCGCAGAGTCAGGCCTAATCCCTGCGATCGCTAACAGTTTTTTGGTAGCGTTTTGGTGAACTGGCAAGCGCCAGCGGCCTAGTACACCCCGGTCGTAGTCAAACCAGCACTGCAGTAACACGTGGTGACGTGGCGAGTCCCATAAGTGCAGTTGAAGCTGGTGAGGTGGCAAGCACAAGTAGTGTCCCGCTGCCACCAAGAAGACAAACACAGGCCTGTCATGCCCATAGTGCCCTTCCTGCTGCATTCGCCAATCCTAATTGGGAACCCACCGCTTCTGCAGCGCTCGTAGTTCCCCCATTCACATCCCCAACCAAATGCAGTCGGCTGCATGAGAGGCATTTTTATGTCCTCCCGAGTACCCCTACCCAACGAACCCCCCCAAAAAAGATGTCGTGTCTGCAGCAAGCGCGGATATAGGCGTGACACCCGCTATTATTGTCCCTCCAGTCCTGACAATCCTGGTCTTTGCATTGGTGAATGTTTTGAACGCTACCATTCACTAGTTGAGTATTAGCGTAGGGTACAGCATTGCACAGACTAGGCGCCATTTCACAGGGTCTCCCAAGATGCCAGCGCATTTTGAGAGACCCGAACCTGGAACCGGTTACCGTTATAAAAGTTAGTTACAAAAAAAGTGTAAAAAAAAAAAAAAATATGAAATAAAAAAAAATAGTTGTTGTTTTATTGTTCTCTCTCTCTCTATTCTCTCTCTCTATTGTTCTGCTCTTTTTTACTGTATTCTATTCTGCAATGTTTTATTGTTATTGTTATTGTTATTGTTATTATGTTTTATCATGTTTGTTTTTCAGGTGTGTAATTATTTACACTTTACTGTGCTTTATTGTTAACCATTGTTAACCATTTTTTTGTCTTCAGGTACGCCATTCACGACTTTGAGTGGTTATACCAGAATGATGCCTGCAGGTTTAGGTATCATCTTGGTATCATTCTTTTCAGCCAGCGGTCGGCTTTCATGTAAAAGCAATCCTAGCGGCTAATTAGCCTCTAGACTGCTTTTACAAGCCGTGGGAGGGAATGCCCCCCCCCCACCGTCTTCCGTGTTTTTCTCTGGCTCTCCTGTCTCAACAGGGAACCTGAGAATGCAGCCGGTGATTCAGCCAGCTGACCATAGAGCTGATCAGAGACCAGAGTGGCTCCAAACATCTCTATGGCCTAAGAAACCGGAAGCTACGAGTATTTCATGACTTAGATTTCGCCGGATGTAAATAGCGCCATTGGGAAATTGGGGAAGCATTTTATCACACCGATCTTGGTGTGGTCAGATGCTTTGAGGGCAGAGGAGAGATCTAGGGTCTAATAGACCACAATTTTTTCAAAAAAGAGTACCTGTCACTACCTATTGCTATCATAGGGGATATTTACATTCCCCGAAATAACAATAAAAATGATTAAAAAAAAAAATATGAAAGGAACAGTTTAAAAGTAAGATTAAAAAAGCAAAAAAATAATAAAGAAAAAAAAACAAAAAAAAAAAAACACCCCTGTCGCCCCCTGCTCTCGCGCTAAGGCAAACGCAAGCGGCGGTCTGTCGTCAAACGTAAACAGCAATTGCACCATGCATGTGAGGTATCAGCGCGAAGGCCAGATCGAGTGCAGTAATTTTTCCAGTAGACCTCCTCTGTAAATCTAAAGTGGTAACCTGTAAAGGCTTTTGAAGGCTTTTAAACATGTATTTATTTTGTTGCCACTGCACGTTTGTGCGCAATTTTAAAGCATGTCATGTTTGGTATCCATGTACTCGGCCTAAGATCATCTTTTTTATTTCATCAAACATTTGGGCAATATAGTGTGTTTTAGTGCATTAAAATTAAAAAAAGTGTGTTTTTTCCCCAAAAAATGCGTTTGAAAAATCGCTGCGCAATTACTGTGTGAAAAAAAAAAATGAAACACCCACCATTTTAATCTGTAGGGCATTTGCTTTAAAAAAATATATAATGTTTGGGGGTTCAAAGTTATTTTTTTGCAAAAAAAAAAAACTTTTTCATGTAAACAATAAGTGTCAGAAAGGGCTTTGTCTTCAAGTGGTTAGAAGAGTGGGTGATGTGTGACATAAGCTTCTAGATGTTGTGCATAAAATGCCAGGACAGTTCAAAACCCCCCCAAATGACCCCATTTTGGAAAGTAGACACCCCAAGCTATTTGCTGAGAGGCATGTCGAGTCCATGGAATATTTTATATTGCGACACAAGTTGCGGGAAAGAGACAAATTTTTTTTTTTTTTTTTTTTTTTTTTGCACAAAGTTGTCACTAAATGATATATTGCTCAAACATGCCATGGAAATATGTGAAATTACACCCCAAAATACATTCTGTTGCTTCTCCTGAGTACGGGGATACCACATGTGTGAGACTTTTTGGGAGCCTAGCCACGTACGGGACCCCGAAAACCAAGCACCGCCTTCAGGCTTTCTAAGGGCGTGAATTTTTGATTTCACTCTTCACTGCCTATCACAGTTTCGGAGGCCATGGAATGCCCAGATGGCACAAAACCCCCCCAAATGACCCCATTTTGGAAAGTAGACACCCCAAGCTATTTGCTGAGAGGTATAGTGAGTATTTTGCAGACCTCACTTTTTGTCACAAAGTTTTGAAAATTGAAAAAAGAAAAAAAAAAAATGTTTTTTCTTGTCTTTCTTCATTTTCAAAAACAAATGAGAGCTGCAAAATACTCACCATGCCTCTCAGCAAATAGCTTGGGGTGTCTACTTTCCAAAATTGGGTCATTTGGGGGGGTTTTGTGCCACCTGGGCATTCCATGGCCTCCGAAACTGTGATAGGCAGTGAAGAGTGAAAGCAAAAATTTTTACCCTTAGAAATCCTGAAGGCAGTGATTGGTTTTCGGGGTCCAGTACGCGGCTAGGCTCCCAAAAAGTCCCACACATGTGGTATCCCCATACTCAGGAGAAGCAGCAGAATGTATTTTGGGGTGCAATTCCACATAGGCCCATGGCCTGTGTGAGCAATATATCATTTAGTGACGACTTTTTGTAAATATTTTTTTTTTTTTTTTCTTTTGTCATTTTCAATCACTTGGGACAAAAAAAATAAATATTAAATGGGTTCAACATGCCTCTCAGCAATTTCCTTGGGGTGTCTACTTTCCAAAATGGGGTCATTTGGGGGGGTTTTGTACTGCCCTGCCATTTTAGCACCTCAAGAATGACATAGGCAGTCATAAACTAAAAGCTGTGTAAATTCCAGAAAATGTACCCTAGTTTGTAGACGCTATAACTTTTGCGCAAACCAATAAATATACGCTTATTGACATTTTTTTTACCAAAGACATGTGGCCGAATACATTTTGGCCTAAATGTATGACTAAAATTTAGTTTATTGGATTTTTTTTATAACAAAAAGTAGAAAATATCATTTTTTTTCAAAATTTTCGGTCTTTTTCCGTTTATAGCGCAAAAAATAAAAACCGCAGAGGTGATCAAATACCATCAAAAGAAAGCTCTATTTGTGGGAAGAAAAGGACGCAAATTTCGTTTGGGTACAGCATTGCATGACCGCGCAATTAGCAGTTAAAGCGACGCAGTGCCAAATTGGAAAAAGACCTCTGGTCCTTAGGCAGCATAATGGTCCGGGGCTCAAGTGGTTAAAAAAAAATGGCGCTGAACCCCGGTGATCTTTGATCTCTTTCATGTAAGGTAGATCTCCACCTCTCAAAGGTTATCTACCCCTGCTGTAGTCCTTAGCAATGGCAATATAGCCTTTTCTAGTTAGCCTGACTATTAATCAGACACTGGTACCATATCTCTTCTTATATCATCTTGTCCCTTGGCGTGAACCATATACCTCGCCTCTGAAGACATCCGTTTGCGATGTAACATGTCAGGCAGGTTGACACCAGCACGCTGAACGCTGCAGCCAATTGCTTTCCTCTGATGCATGCATTAGTGATTTTTAACTGTAAGTTACTACAGTAAATCTGTTTAATTGTCATTACGGGATTCACTATTGGTCGCTTATTTTTTCTTCATTGAGCATTGCTGATTGTTTTACTGAGAGCCTGCATTTTGATGTGAGTCCCTGGAGAAGTTTATTGAGTAAGATTATTATCTGGACACTGGTGTTCCAAGCCTTAAGGGTGTATGGAGGAGGCCGATATGTTGAATGACCCGTGGATTAAATTACATGCCTAGCTTTTTTTGCCTTCTGGTAAGCAGATTATTTTACCACGTGGTGCTGAGTGCTTTCACATCTATGCACTTTAACTGGTGACTGGAACATTCCTTCCTTTACCTTGGACTCACTAAATTTAACATCATTTCTAGCGCCGCTTTCATAAACTTTGGACTTTTGTGTTTGGTTATCAACAAACTATGCTGGCTGCTCTTATTTTTATCAAATAGCGCAGATAATTACATTTTTTTATAAACCATATACAGTATCTCACAAAAGTGAGTACACCCCTCACATTTTTGTAAGTATTTTATTATATCTTTTTATGTGACAACACTGAAGAAATTACACTTTGCTACAATGTAAAGTAGTGAGTGTACAGCTTGTATAACAGTGTACATTTGCTGTCCCCTCAAAATAACTCAACACACAGCCATTATTGTCTAAACCACTGGCAACAAAAGTGAGTACACCCCTAAGTGAAAATGTCCAAATTGGGCCCAAAGTGTCAATATTTTGTGTGGCCACCATTTTTTTCCCAAACTGCCTTAACCCTCTTGGACATAGAGTTCACCAGAGCTTCACAGGTTGCCACTGGAGTCTTTTTCCACTCTTCCATGATGACATCATGGAGCTGGTGGATGTTAGAGACCTTGCGCTCCTCCACCTTTGGCTTAAGGATGCCCCACAGATGCTCAATAGGGTTTACGTCTGGAGACATGCTTGGCCAGTCCATCACCTTTACCCTCAGCTTCTTTAGCAAGGCAGTGGTCGTCTTGGAGGTGTGTTTGGGGTCATTATCATTTTGGAATACTGCCCTGCGGCCCAGTCTCCGAAGGGAGGGGATCATGCTCTGCTTCAGTATGTCACAGTACATGTTGGCATTCATGGTTCCCTCAATGAACTGTAGCTTCCCAGTGCCGGCAGCACTCATGCAGCCCCAGACCATGACACTCCCACCACCATGTTTGACTGTAGTCAAGATGCACTTGTTTTTGTACTCCTCACCTGGTTGCTGCCACACACGTTTGACACTATCTGAACCAAATAAGTTTATCCTAGTCTCATCAGACCACAGGACATGGTTACAGTAATCCATGTCCTTAGTCTGCTTGTCTTCAGCAAAATGTTTGCGGGCTTTCTTGTGCATTATCTTTAGAAGAGGCTTCCTTCTGGGACGACAGCCATGCAGACCCCTTCAACCTCTGCAGCAATGCTGGCAGCACTCAAACGTCTATTTCCCAAAGACAACCTTTGAATATGGCGCTGAGCAAGTGCACTCAACTTCTTTGGTCGACCATGGCGAGGCCTGTTCTGAGTGGAACCTGTCCTGTTAAATTGGTGTATGGTTTTTGCCACCGTGCTGCAGCTCAGTTTCAGGGTCTTGGTAATCTTCTTATAGCCAAGGTCATCTTTATGTAGAGGAACAATTCTTTTTTTCAGATCCTCAGAGCGTTCTTTGTCATGAGGTACCATGTTGAACTTCCAGTGACCAGTATGATAGAGTGAGGGCGATAACACCATATTTAACACACCTGCTCCCCATTCACATCTGAGACCTTGTAACACTAAGGAGTCACATTACACCGGGGAGGGAAAATGGCTAATTGAGCCCAATTTGGACATTTTCACTTAGAGGTGTACTCGCTTTTGTTGCCAGCAGTTTAGACATTAATGGCAGTGTGTAGAGTTATTTTGAGAGGACAGCAAATTTACACTGTTATACTAGCTGTACACCCACTACTACTACATTGTAGCAAAGTGTAATTTCTTCAGTGTTGTCACATGAAAAGATATAATAAAATATTTACACAAATGTGAGGGGTGTACTCACGTTTGTGAGATACTGTATGTGTTGCTTTTCCTTGAATGCACCCTTTTCATGTATGTACTCAAGTACTTCAGACCAGGCAAGGATATGTAACATCAAAGTTCTTTACTAAACTTGTTTAAATATAAAAAAAACATTACAGCTCGCTTGTTCGCAGACATCCATCCAAATTACAAGTGCTTTTTTAGTGCTCCTGGTGCCCACTGCTTATTGAGGTAGTTAGGCACCGTTCACATTAGGCAATTTAGAATGGCAGGCAGAATTGCGCCAGTGATTCCAAATGGCAGCAAAACATGTGACCCAAGTATGGGTGTCATTATTCTCCAAACACAGTATGATTCTGTGGCAAAAATGGGCCTTAAAAAACCATGCTAAGTTTGTTGCCAAGGAAAGGAGCAGGAACTTTCTCTGAGTGATGGGAGGCCATTGAAGTGCATGGGCTGCCCTATGAATGACATGCAGAAACATATATAAATCCTGCTTTCAGAATCACAAGTGGGAATGCTTTTTCCCACAACACGATATCTGAATGGGGCCATATACCTTTTGGATAGTAAAAAGTGCCCTTAAAAGCATCAAATTCATAAGTCCATATCCCAGGAATCCATATCCTGGAAACCCGACTGGGTTCCCACCAGAGGTAATCTATCAGCAGAGTAGCATTCACATAATAAGCACAGCTCCTACCCCCTTCCTACACATGGGACGGCCTGGGGCCGACCCAATTAGAGGTGGTTGCCTTTGCCACAGCAAAAAGCGGTACCACCAAAAAGCCTGGGAAAACCTGACCAGCAATGTTAACCCTTGACTTCCAGGAAGTACTACCTCAGCAGAGCAACATAAACCAAACAGTGTAACAGTCATTACATAATTAAAAACAGAAAACACCCAATACAACAACCTTTTTGGAAGCACCTGCTTACAAGCTGAGATTTGGCTTTCATTTGTTTAGGCACCTATGTAAAGTCCGTCTAAATGTATTAACCCATGTAACACTACCTTCCCCAAACCATACTGCTGTCCAACGGTGTCTCTGTTGCTCCTCCATGGAAAGAAAAGCCAGTCTAATGCCTTGTACACACGATCAGACTTTCCGCCAACAAAACCGTGGAATTTTGTCCGAAGGGCTCAAACTTGTCTTGCATACACACGGTCACGCAAATGTTGGCCAACAATTACGAACGTAGTTACGTACTTGACGTACTACGTGGTTTTTCAGCTCTTTTGCGCCACCCTTTGGGCTCCTTCTGCTAATTTCGTGTTAGTAGAAGTTTGGTGAGTGTTGATTCGTGCTTTTCTTTTCGCATTTTTCATTTAGCGCTTTTCGGTTCGCGCTTTTCAGTTCGTTTCTGAATGGCCGTTCGTCAAGCAGACATGTTGCGTAATCGGAGGAGATAACGTGTTATTTATTATTGGCCTTGGAGTTATTGCTTTGACATTATTTTTTTGGTTGAATAATGATTTGATTTGGTATATTTTCTATATTTTTGGATGCATAGAATGCACTTTTTGGTTAAGTTCTATTGGCAGATAGCATGTCTAATTTTTTTTTTAATTCACAATAAAAAAAATTGTGGAGAATAATACTTGGCTATGTGTTTTTACTTCAAATGACAGTTTGGGAGTAGGCAGTTACATTTAAAAAAATACAATGTAAAATTGACAAGGGACACCAACATAGTTGTATCTTTGTTCTTAAAAACTACGGGATAATGGTGTTGTGGTAACTTGCACAAATAAAAAAAAAAAAACATAATAATATTATTCTTGATATCACTAGAAAAAAAAGCCTTTGAAAATTAGTTTGCAATAACTCCATCAGTATCACCAGCAAAGCAGCTTCAATATTGTCCCATTAAAGAAGAAGAGAATGTGCACTGCATTTGGAGATTTCATAATTTGCAGCGTCACAAATGTTAATTTTCCAATACGAACGCTAGTTTACAAGACCGACCGCTTCTGCTTCCATGCATGGGTGTTTGTACTTTGGACTTTTGTCCGACGGACTTTTGTCCTACTTTGGACTCGGATTGTCCGCCAACAACCTCACTTCCAACATTTCCCGTTGGAAAGTCCGATCGTGTGTACGGGCCTTAATGCCCTGTACACACAATCAGAATTTCCGTCGGAAAATCCTTGGATGGTTTTTCCGACGGAATTCCGCTCAAGCTTGCCTTGCATACACACGGTCACACAAAAGTTCTCTGAACTTTCGACCGTCAAGAACGCGGTGACGTACAACACTACGATGAGCCGAGAAAATGAAGTTCAATGCTTCCGAGCATGCCTCGAATTGTTTCTGAGCATGCGTAGGAATTGTGCACGTCGGAATTGCATCTCCCTTACCATGTCTGCAGTCTCTGATCATCTCCTGTAGTATGTCTGCAGTTTCTGACAGTCTTTTATAGCAATTCATACATATACTGAATAATGCGAGAAGCCCTTGTAGCTTTCTGGGGCCACAGCTGCGGCTCCCTGTACTCCATACACTATAGTTTGCAGTGGCAATCTATTAACAGAACTCAGTCCATATCCTTGCATAGAAGAACAGTGAAGTGCAAACACTGTTCAGCATCAATAATAAAGAAGCAGAGCCTGTCTATGCAATGAACAAATATGTCCTCCCTACCTTGGGTACACTATAGATAGAGACAAGACTGTGATAGCATTAATATGTAGATAATGCTTACCCCCCTGATCACTCCACTATTCTCCAGTCAGCATATTTATTATCAGGCTGTGTGAACGTACTTTTCTGATGTCGCAGCAGAGCCCACACTAGTAAAAACCTCTTCACAAAAAGCAGCTTCCTCTATTTATCATGAGTGGACTGGGGGGGATACACTATGATTCAGATTGCACTGTGTGTGATGCCCAATATGTTGTCCAGAATGGTTTATCCGAACAAGAACAAAACTTGGTTTAATTATTTTGTGTTTGTATTAGTGATATTACAGTAAATAGTGATTTTACAGTCTGTTTCACAATAAATAGATGGAACCTAGGGAAAGTCTTAACTTAAATTATATTAAAGGCCAGTCTTTTTTTTTTATTTTGTGAAGGTGTAAGACCCCCTATGGGGTTTTCTTTTTGACTGTGCCCTTGTTTGGGAGATTCTCTATTTGTTCTAGTGATAATTGTCCCTAAAACATATAGGGGAGTGATAGGAAAGGAAACATTTTAGAATGATATAAACTTTATTTTCGAGTAAATATAGAGGACTTTTTTTAGGCACACAGGAAAGACACAAGAAAAAAATGATAAAAGATTTTTTACAAACTTTATTGCAAAGACCATAAAATATAAAAAATATATATATTCTTGTGTCTTTCTTTGGTGCCTAAAAAAGTCCTCTATATTTATTCTAAAAAAAAAAGTTTATTTGATTCCTCTGCACTCCAAGATGAAGCAGATCATGGATTTCGGTTAAAATTTTAGAGTTGTCACTGGAACAGTGTGATCATCTTTGAATGTGTGGACACCTGTTCTGGTGACAATTGTCTAGGATTAAATATACCCTCCTTTTGAAGAGACCTGTTCTTACATCCTGCTGTGTCTCTGGGACAGGATGCAAAGGCAAATTCCCCCAACAGGACCCAAAACAAAAGTTTGGTTGCAGTCTTAACCAGGTCCTACTTTATTCAAAACTAAAAATACCATTTTGTCTTTACATACACTTTCATTTCTGTGATGGAAGTACAGCTGAATCAGAGAGAACAGAAATAAATTCACCTTTTGTACTTTATAATGTAGAGGTTCCAGTAATAGTGGCAGCTACAGATGTCAGCAAACGGGAACAGAACATTTGGGCAGACGCGGTGTTCCTGGTCTCAGCTGGTTGTGACAAGAAAGCAAACTAATTCCTAAACAATGGGGGGCCAGTCAGGCAGTCCTTCACACTGTTTCCTTGGAGTCTAGAGAGTGCAAGGAGGAGGGATAATCTGCAAAATGAGCTGCATGGAACCCACCTTCCCATAAACACAGTGGGTCCAGAGATGGCTGCTAATTTGAACCAGAAATGTCCTTGTTATGTAATTTTGACAAAATGCCACAGAACTCTGCCTGTTCAAAACAATTCTTATCTTTGTTTTTTCCACTTGAATTAAAATGTATCAGAAGCATGGACTGGAATTACACAGCAGAATGTATCTTATAAACTAATTGGGTGAGTGCAGACAAAGAGAGAACAGTACTAGCCCAGTCCAGTAAAGTGTGACTGATGAGACTTAGCAGATCAGTATACTGGAAACTGTTTCAACACATTGCCCACTATCTGGCATAGTTTGAATACTTTCCAATTTTCCACTGAATTGTACTGATGACTAGACATAAGCCCCTAGTTTGGTCCAAACCCACGTTCGGTTCAAATGTGGATTCTTCAAACGGCCAAATGAAATGGTAGTTTGGGCAAGCTGAACCTCCAGCTGCAGTTGGAAGTGATATTTTAGCAGCAATATTACTACTACCACGGCTACATGCTTCCCGATCAGGTTTGTTGTTAGGTTGCGATGCCCTCAACACAGGGAACGCCCTGGCACAGCACCTTGTCCCCATGTTGATAAGGACAAGGGCCTCCCCCCCACAACATAAGCCCAGTGGTTGAGGGGGGCTGTGGCCAAGGGGGCTAATCGGAGTCTGAAAGCCCCCTTTAAAAATAAGAAGCCCCCAGATTTTGCCCCCCCCCCATGTAATTGAGTATCTATCCGTACTTGTTCACAAAAAAATAAGTAAACAACAAATAAACACACAGGTGCCTTTTTTGACAAGTCCTTTATTTAAAAAATATCCTTGGTGACATCATTGACCAAATATGGCCATGACTATGTTTGGTACATGATGTCACCTGGGATACTCCGTGCCTTTTTAAAAATTTTAATGGGGTTACTGGGAGTTGTCATTTACTGCAAATGAGTGATGGAATCGGACATATTCGTGAGTCAGCAGATGTTGTTCATCATAATTGACAAGGCTCTGCATAGTTTTTTTTCAATAAAGGGATGACTGTGTGTTTATTTACTGTTTACTTGTGCTTATTCATTACTATGTGCCCCTTACTAATTCACAAAGGGGGGCAGTATTTCGGGCTTCCTTATTTTAAAAGGTTTTTCCAGATTCACATAAGCCCCCCCATCCTCAGACCCCCACGACCACCAGGCCATGGCTAAGGAAAAGAGCCCCTGAGATACGAAACCCTCATCTAGGATCAGACCCAGCCCCCCATGCCATTTGTTTCACAATCCAATGCCTATTAGTCTAGAAAATGGGCACCACAGATTTTTAAGATTTGGTTCCCATTGACTTCAGTGAGATTCATATTCAGCATCTGAATTTCAGTAAAGTTTGTTAAACCTGCCCTGAACCAAACCCAGGTACGTTCTGCTCATCACTACTGATGACAATATTTATTGTCATTCTATGTATTATAAAATATCTTTGCAACTTCCTCTTTTCATTGGGGGGTTCTGCCCTTTCTGTTTCCTGTGTGCTCAGTGCATACAGCAGATTCCATATCTGAATAATCAGCCCTGAACTACTGCTTACAGCATAAGTAAATCCTAATCAATAGATGCCAGTTTCCAGATTTTGACACTAGGAGTAGAAAAGAACATGAACCATATCTCAGGTTTGACCCTTTCTACAGTTTTGCAATGAAATGCAAACAGGTTCCCTATTGCACACATTGTTTAATGCCCAAACCCCCAGTAGAAACATACTTTTCTCACCACAACAGTCTATGCTTGCACCATTTGCTGTCCCCTCATTGGTGTCCACATCACTGCACACACTCCAGCCGGCTGTGTCCTACCACATTACTTACTGTTTTCACTATCTTCTGTTGTAGCCAGGCCAAAGGGGTATGCAAAAGAGGTGACCGCCTTAGTCACTTCATCAGAAGAGGGTCAGGACCTGCAACCTATACTTCTGAGACAGTTTACAGCTCATGCAGGCCTCTTGAACCCATTGGGAAAGAGAGCCCTGACTGATGGGGGCATAACCAGGGCGGAGTATGGTGACTAGGGGTCACGGTGGATTGGTGGGGGGACAGGATGGGGTTGGGCCTGAGCTCACTAAGGTAATTGCCCCAGGGGATTCTGGGCCTTTTGGTGAAGAAGATTGGTAAGAGCTGGCTGAACCCCACCCTGTCCCTCCAACCATGGACACCGAGCTCCTTCTGGCCAGGGTCCGAGAGATGGCTCTTCAGGGTCAGGCTGGGTGGCTTTTCTCCCTCCTGACTCCTGGGGATTCTTCTCCTGGTCCCACATCTAACCCCCCTCAGGATGCCCCCCCAGGGTTAGAAGGCGGACTCGTCCGCCTTCCCGCCTCAGCCCCAGCCCCTCTAGGGCCTCCTATTGCTCCCCTCCACATCCTTCCTCTCCCTCTCCTCCTCCTTTACCCTCCTCTCCCCTGCCTGCACTGGCGGGGAAGCGCCCTTCCACTGCTAACCGCCGTCGTCTGCTGGCGCGTTGGAGGTCCCCCAAGCGGGCTAAGGCCTCTACTCGGGCCTCCTCGCGCTGTCCCCGCTCACGCAGCCCCCGCTCCAGTGCTCGCCCCCCCTCTCCCCTGCTAGTGTAGGAGGCGGCCGGGCTGGAGCTGCAGCGCTTCCCGGCCCCCCTCAGCCTCTTAGACATGACAGGGTACCTTTACCCACCCCCGCGGATGGCGGGGGGGGTCCTAAGCGGCCGATCCGTGTGTTCCTCCGCCCGGAAATTCTCAGGCAAGGGGAGGAGGAGGCAGATCGGTTCGCCGGCCACCGCTGCGTCCTCTGCTGCTGTTCTCGGCACTTGCGATGCTCGCTCCGCCGGGGACTTGGAGCCGGACCAGCTCCACCTTGTGGACACGATGCTCCCTGCGCCTGACTGGGCGGGAGATTTGAATCTCCACACACCACAGCTGGATACTAGGGATGCTGGGCAGCACAGCAGTGTGGTGTGTGGAGATGTGAATGACTGGTCACAGCAGTATCCCCCTGCGCCCGCCTGGGCGGGAATGCTGTCACAAGTGCAGGATCTATCCTGCGGAGCTCCCTCTGTGCCCGGCAGGGCAGGGGACAGGTCTCTCTCTACGTTACAGGTTGCGGGGGCTGGCGCAAGGCACATCTCCCCTGCGCCCGACAGGGCGGGCAATGTGCAGTTAACCCCTCCCCCTCTGATACCCCGTGCCCACCGGCAGCCTCCTGCGCCCCGCAGGGCGGAGGCCAGTCGGGTGCGTTGGACCTCCACCCCGTCGGTGGGGCAAACGCTCCCCTACGTGCCCGTCCGGGCTGGTGGTCCTGATGGGATGCCCGCATTGGCCGCTCCAAAGAAGGGTATCTGCTGGCTTTTCAACGAAAGCCAATGCAAGTGGTACTCCCCCTGTCGTTTCAGGCATGAGTGCTCCAGTTGTGGAGGGGCTCACCCCGCCAGTAGGTGTTTTCGAAAAGGCAAACAATCGCTTCCCAGATCCGGAGCCAAGACTGACCTTCCTAAGCCGGAGGGCGCCGGTGAACGTCATAGAGATGCTTCCCTGGCTAGACCGGTACCCCCTTCGTAGAGAGGCCCTGATTCTGCGGGACGGCTTGGACCGTCGTTTCTGGATCCCCTTTACCCCGTCAGACGCCCCGACCATGTCTCAAAATTTGAAATCGGCGGTAAAATTCGAGTCCGTCGTGGCCGAGAAGCTCCAGAAGGAATTAGAACTGGGAAGAATGGCAGGCCCCTTTGATCTCCCTCCTTTCCACAACCTAAGGGTATCTCCCCTTGGTGTGGTCCCAAAAAAGGCGGAGGGAAAGTTTTGCCTCATTCATCATCTTTCCTACCCTTCTGGCTCCTCGGTGAACGATGGCATTGACAGGGAGGAATCCAGAGTGCACTATGCGTCCTTTGACAGGGCGCTTCAGCTGGTTAGGGCAGCGGGGCAGTCTGCCCTTCTGGCAAAAGCGGACATTGAGTCCGCGTTTTGCCTCCTCCCAGTCCATCCGGACTGTTTCCACCTCCTGGGTTGCTATTTCCAGGGTAGCTATTTTTTCGACATGTGCCTTCCTATGGGTTGTGCCATCTCGTGTTATTTCTTTGAACTATTTAGTAGCTTCCTTGACTGGGTGGTCACCCAGGAGGCGGGTATTCAGTCCCTTCTGCATTATCTCGATGACTTTCTTTTTGTGGGTCCAGCGGGCAGTGGGCAGTGTCTGCGTCTGCTCACTGTTTTTCAGGATACATGCCGACTTTTCGCCGTCCCGCTGTCCGCTGACAAGATGGAGGGCCCCGTCACAGTCCTGTCATTTTTAGGTATTGAGATAGACACAGTGGCGATGGTTTTTAGGTTGCCTAGTGACAAGTTGTCCAGGCTTCTCTTGGTGGTCCGCTTGGCGAAAGGGGCGAAGAAATTACAGCTTAAACAGCTACAGTCGTTGCTGGGTCATCTGGTTTTCGCCTGTAGGGTCATCCGGATGGGGAGGGCCTTCTGTAGGCGACTGTCATGGGCCACGAAGGGCATAACTGCCCCTCACCACTACGTCAGGATCACCAAGCCTATGAGGGATGACTTGGGGATATGGCTATCATTCTTGCAGACTTGCAATGGACAGTCGTGCTGGTTGCGGGAGGAAGTGCCGAACGCACAGCTGGAGTTATATACCGATGCTGCAGGCTCCTGTGGGTTCGGCGCTTTCTTTCAAGGGGAATGGGCTGCTGAACGCTGGCCGGCCTCATGGGCCCACATGGATTTGTTGCGCAATCTCACCCTGCTGGAGCTGTTTCCAATTATTGTTGCTGTTGAGCTCTGGGGTGAAAGGTTGCGCAATCACCAGGTGGTCTTCTGGTCGGATAATATGAGTGTGGTGCAGGTGGTGAACAAACAGTCAGCCAGTTCTCCTCAGGTCGTTTCGTTGCTACGGTTTTTAGTTTTAAAATGTTTACATTTCAACATCTGCGTTAGGGCTAGGCATGTTCCGGGTGCCTCTAATGATATTGCCAATGCTCTTTCTCGTCAACAGTTCTGCCGTTTTCGAACACTGGCTCCGATGGCTTCTTTGGAGGGCCTCCCCTGTCCGGCCCACTTATGGAACCTCGTTTCCGGCGTTTGACAGAGCTCCTTCGGTCATCGTTTTCTTCGCGGACGTGCTGCCGAGTTTGGCATGAGTGGGTCCAGGCGTCGGGCGGTGAGTTCAACATTTATTCCCCGGATGATGGTCGTTTAACCTTATTTGCCTATTTAGTCTTTCTTCGGAAAAAGGCGTCTCCGGGTCGACGGTTTCATCCGCGTTGTCGGCCCTGTCATTTTGGTTTCAGCTTCTGGGGTGGGAGGATGTAACTAAAGCCTTCCCTGTTCGGCGGGTTGTCCGGGGTTGGAGGCGGGTTACGCACCTTCCGGACACCAGGCGCCCTATTTCTATTGAGATTCTTTTGGGCATCTTGTCTCTGCTTCCGAATGTGTGTTCATCGGGATATGAGACCCTCCTTTTCCGGGTAGCCTTTTCTTGGGCTTTCTTTGGTGCCTTTTGCATTGGTGAATTGGTGTCAAAATCAAAATTGTCCCCGGGGGGGCATCCTATGGGAGGACGTGTCGTTGTCGCACCGCAGTGTCACGATTTTGTTGCATTCATCCAAGACTGATTGTTTTGGCAGGGGTCGCCGGGTAGTCCTGCATTATTGCGGCAGCCCCTTTTGTCCGATGTCCCTGGCCCTCCCTTTCGTGTCTTCGCGCCTCCTGTCCCCTACATTTTTTGTACATGCTGATGCAACTTCTCTCAGCCGTTTTCAATTTTTGTGTGTTTTTCGTCATTGCTTGGAGACTTTCAGCTTTCAGCTACCACCCACAATACTTTCTCTGGTAGCTCTCCCCCCACCAGCCACATTACATTCTTTGGCAATTCTCCCCCCATACTACGTACTCTAGCAGCCTTCCCCCCACTGTTCATACTATGTTGACTGGCAGCTTTCCTCCCCCTGCTCACACTACATTTTTTGGTAGCTCTCACACCAAATGTCCACACCACATTCTCTGGCAGCTATTCCCTCAAAATCTACACTACATTCTCTGGCAGCTATTCCCTCACAAGCTACACTACATTCTCTGGCAGCTCTCCCCACACAGTAGAAAAACATGTATGTAAAAACTGAGCTAAAACAACTATCCCTACAAAAATATAATAAGCAGCAATAATATTGTGCAATACAATCACAAACAGTGTATAAGAAATAGGTAAAAATTGCGCTATAAAAATCAAGTTAAATTAATGTCTATGTGTGTACCAAACAAATGATACATATGAAAGGTAGTCCGTATTAAACGTGACAAAGTAAATAGTTCCATACCCGTGTTTATCATCAAATATCCCAGTGAATCCCCCACCAGTTATGGAACAGCTTACCAGCTCCAGTAGACCCCTTGTCACAGGGGGTCAATAAACTCCTGTGGCTTAAATCCAGCCAGGGCCTTTCTCCACACTTCAGGATCACCAGGGCCGTCTTTAATATTGATTGGACCCTGGGCAAACGTTTTCTTGCCCCCCCCCCCCCATACAATTTCGCTCTCCACATGCTCTGAGACATATAACAATTAGCAGCTAGACTTAGAATCAGTTTACTGTATCAGATCAGGCAGCAATTGCGATTGGTTGCCAGAGGTTGTAGTGTATCATTCCTGCTTACTGACTGGTTGCTAGAGGTTACAGCACACAATACGGCTCACTAATTAGTTGCTAGATGTTACAGCACATGATTTCTGCTTGTTGATTGGTTGCTAGAGATTACTGTACAGTAATACTGCTCACTGATTGGTTGGTAGAGGTTACAGCACATCATCTCTTTACTGTAGGGGGCATGATATACATATGAATGCCGTCTTTATTTACATATCTATGCCGACGGCTGCAGCTATTTACATATGGATGATGGTTATTTACATGTGAACACAGGGTCTGCAGGTGAGTCATCTCTACACAACAATAGGGCAGAGCTGGGCAGCATTAGTAGCAGCACTTCACACTGAGATATTGGGACACAGCAAGGGACTAAAACTTCAAGGGACAAGGAAATTTAAACTGGGATAGTTGGCAAGTATGAGGCAGCTGCTTTAAGCCCCACAACAATGACAGGGCCCAAGGCAGCTGCCCCTTTTGCCCTGCCTTAAAGACGGCCCTGAGGATCACTCTGAAACTCCAGATGGTGTCAATGGAAACGGATAGAGGGTTGAAGAAGAAACCAAAATGGCTCCACATAGTGTGAAATATCCTTTAGGTTTATTAGAGATCTCACTCACAGCAATACTCAATGAGCCAACATCCAAAATAGCCGGTGTCAGCTCTACTGAGTGACACCGGGCTACGGGGACACTGTTACAGACAGTACTCTCATACAGGAGTGGCGTGCTAACATCACCATCTCTCTTCTCGTGTCCCGACAATTGGGTTTGTTTAGATGTGTGCTGGCCGACACACTAAACTTAAAGAGGAGTTCCAGTCAAAAAAAAAAAATTAAAAGTCAGCAGCTACAAATACTGCAGCTGCTGACTTTTAAGTGGACACTTACCTGTCCCTGGGTCCAGCGATGCGGGAGATCGAAGCCCCGCTCGTCTCCCCCCCTGTTCAGCGGCGCCGGCATTGCAACTGTGGGCGCCGGGCTGTGGCTTCACAGCCAGGCACCCACTGCGCATGCGCAAGCGGCGCCGAGCGCCGTGATTGGCCGCTCAGTCACCTGGGGCCTGTAATGGGTCCCAGATGATTGACAGGAGGGAGGGAGCAGAGCTGAGCCCTTCCTGTGCCGAGGGGGAAGTGATGTCACCAGCCCAGGCACTGGAAGAGGCAGACTACAAGGGACCCCCTAGCAACAGGCATTTAGAGGTGAGTAAAAAAACAAAAAAAAAATGTTTTTTTGTATTTTTTTTTAGGATTTTTCATGTAGTTTTTTTTTTTTGGGTGGAACCCCACTTTAAGGCTATTTTGGATGTCGGCTCATTGTGTATTGCTGTGAGTGAGATCTCTAATAAATCTAAAAGGACATTTTACACTATGTGGAGCCGTTTTGGTTTCTTTTTCGGTGGCAACCCTCTATCCATCCGGAGTGTGGCGTGATCCTGAAGGGTGGAGAAAGGCCCTGGCTGCCTTTAAGGCACAGGCGTTCATTAACCCCCTGTGACAATGGGGTCTACTGGAGCTTGTAAGCCTTTCCATAGCTGGTGGTAGATTTACTGGTATATTTGGTTATGGACACGGATATGGAACTATTTACTCCCCACACAGTGTCCACACTGCATTCACTAGTAGCTCTCCCATCGACACCCACACTACATATTCTGGCAGCTCTTTCTTCATCTACATTACATTATCTGATAGCTGTTGCTTCACTATCCACAATACATTCTCTGGCAGCTTTCCCCTAGCACTCCGACCCCATGTCCACATTACATTCTCTGACAGCTATTACCTCACAATCTACACTACTTTTCTGGCAGATCTCCCCCACTGTCCACACTATCTTCTCTGGCAGCCCCCCCCCCCCCCCCCCCCATCTACACCACATTCTCTTTCAGGATTACTTCAACTACCATCCACATTACATTCCCTAATTACCCTCTTCCCACCGTTCACACTATGTTCTTTTTGCAGCTCCCCCCCCCCCATCATCCACAATACATTCTTGTGCAGCTTCCCCCCCACCATCAAAACTACATTCTCTTACAGCTTCCCTCTCCCACCATCCACACTACATTTTCTGGCAGCTCTCAACTACCAGCCACACTACATTTCCTTGACTTCTGTCCCCCCACCGTCCACACTACATTCTCTTGCAGCTCCCCCCCACCATCCACACTATATCCTCTTGCAGCCCCCCCCCCCCCCACCATCCACACTACATTCTCCAGCAGTTGTCAACCAGGGCTGGACTGGGACAAATATTTGGCTCTGGACTTCATCCAGACCGGCCCACTCTAATTGCGAACATGCACAAAAACAAGGAAACAAGTGAAGTGGGAAGGCTAACGTCATGCAGGAACATTGCTAAGGTCTCATTGGCTGGAATTTCAGAGACCGGCATGAGCTGCACAGCCATTGGCTGCCTTTCAGCAATGCAGCGGTGCTAAGGCTGGGTTGCACACTATGAAGTGAGGTGATGGGCAGTGCGGATGACAGGTCTCTCCCATACCGGCCAGCCGGACTAACCTGTATTTAGAGCAGCACACTCTCCAGTCTCCTGTGTTTTTTTCTTGACTCTGAGCCCTGTGTTTTCTGCTTTGTCACTGCTTTCATGTTTCAGTGTCTCTGTCAATTTCCATTCTATTTAATGCTGTTCATTCTGCAGTATGTTGTCTCTGATTTCTGTGCTCTGCAATAAATTAGGAACATTTCCAGGCATATATAAAATGTTGTGTATGAAAATAATAATAATATAATACATATATTATAATATAATATAGCACCCTCTAGTATGCTAGAAGAGTAGTACATTTTTGTTTTGTTTGGTTGGCAGCCAAGCCTGGGTGTGGTTTATGATCTGAGAAGGGAGTGACTCAGAGTAGAGCTGGGTTACTCACAGGTGGTGTCACTGGGACCTCCCACTTCTTTCCAGAATCTTCTAGTGCTTTCTGGAAAGAGAGGTGGAGAGGGGAGGTGGAGCCACCTGGGGTATTCTGAGGAGCCCTGACCAATCTCCAACCTGGATTGGCAGGGGGCAGGCCTCCTTAAATACCTAGGGTCAGCCCAACTGGGGAGGAGTTGATCGAGTGGAAGATTGAGTGATAGGCCGTCAGGGCCTTTGAGGGAGGACCCTCTTACAACCCACGGAGGTGTTCTAAACAGAAGGCACAGGAGGAGCAAGAGAGGACAGCGGGAAAACACTGCCGGGCAAGTCTCAGTCTCTAAAGCATGCCTAAAAAGACTGAGATGTAGCAGTCTGGCATGGTTGCAGAGCAGGGGGCAGTGAAAAGGGGCAGCTGCAGCCAGGAGCGCTGGCAGTGCCTGAAGAAGTGGTACTAGGATCAGTAGCCACAAGGACAGCTAGCACTGGAACTTTCTAGTTTTGCTACACCATAGGGACCCGCGGTCCCTGCCTGTTAATGGCATATGCTTTAGGCCTGGCTGAGCCAGTGTCAGGCTTACAGTGCTAGCTAGTCTGAGAAGTGCAGCAAGTTATGTGCTGGAGCAGTGAGGAGTTATAGTCTGCAAGCAAGCAAGTGCAGGAGGAGAAGAGGAGATTGTATATACCGAGGTGTATATAGTTGGTCCCAATATTGACTGTTGATTACCTGGGCATCTCATAAGTTTCCCATCACTATCCAAGTTAAATTCCCCTCAATAAAACATAAAAACACAAATGCAAGGACTGTTTTCATGTCTCTGAGCGAGGGAAAAGTGTTTGCCTGGCTGGGCAGGGTAACAGACAGACCACTACATTCAGCAGGTCCTACGGGGGTACCGTTACATTTGGGGATGTCTGTTAACAGGTAACCTGCCAGCCGTTTCCACTAGCAACCGAAGTTAAACGAGCCGGGGAACTGCACTTGGGGAAGGGGAAGAAATTATGTGATCTGCCTACATTCAATACTATAGCATCAAGTAACATTGCCCATTGCAAACCGGTGGGAGCCGCTTGCCAAGTTATTGCTCTGCTTACCCAGTTGTCCAACCACGGCTGGGACGGACACTTGTGCTAAAACTGCAATTCAGTAACTTTCTACCATGTGCTGTAAGCCGTGGCAACCACGGCGGGCGATCGCGCCATGAATTACAACTTATGCTTCAAACTCCTGCTTCAGTAAATTGTGCCTGGAAGTGTCTACTGTTGCCCGGGGTGATCAGGGTCAGCCTGCAGGTGTCTGCGGACTGTGCTAGAAGTGTTCCCTTCAGTGAGGCATGGGCTACAAACTTTATAGTTGCTACCAACAACCACCGGAAAAGCCAGCGGTCATTTGCTCTCAGTTGCTTGGGCGCAGGCGACACGCCTGGACAAGTCCAGCTAGTTTCAGCATGCCTGCGAACATCAGTTAGTCTAACAAGGGGTTACAGCAGCACGCCAGGGGAGGGGCCTGTCTATCAGTTTCACAGACGCCAGCCTGTTGAAACGAGGGGGCAATGCCACGCCCTAGAGGAGACCCAGCATTCCCTGCTAGCAGACATCACAAGGCAGAGGAGCAAGATGACGGAGGGTGGTTGTGTATTCCCAGCACTGACCTGGTAGCCTGATTTGCAGGAGCAGACACTGGTGGACACCGGTGTCCGGTTGGAGCATCGCGAGGGATTCGCCCTCGAGATGATTGATGGGATGAAGCGACTGTGCCTGCTATGTCCAGAATGCCAGATACCGACCATGGCCGTCAGTGCCTGGATCCGGTGCGGACATTGTGGTGACCTGCTCACCCAGCTTGCATCAGCCAGCAGGAGCCACGGTACTACAACGTGGCCCTGCACTCAGGACTGTGCCTCGTGCAGCCGTGGAAATCCATCGGCTGGCCATCATCGCCGAAAGGCGGGGTGGAGTCTGAGCCTCGTAACTCCCCTGCGAAAACAAGCGGAATATAGGAAGAGGAGGCTGTCGTGGCCTGTGGCCTGGTCGGGGACCTGGTAACTGTGAGTACTGCCCAGCAGGACCCAGATAATGTCCCTGAAATGCCAGCCTCTACTATGTCCCTTGCTATCCCTATCTGGAAGGAGCCAGTGCTGGAGGGGAGTGCGCCCTCAGGTGAGCCAGAGGGGGAGTGCAATGGCAGGGCCATAGATTGGGGATTCCCCAGACTGCTAGCGGAGTTTGGGTCCCTGGAGAAATTAGCAGAGTGGTAATCTCCTAGCAGCAGCTCGGGAGAGGAATGGGAGCGGTTCCAAACTAGTTTACATAGCTATATAATCAAATTTAGTGGTAGCAGCGCATGAGTTTAGATCGATATATATATATGAAATGTTAGCTCCTTCCAGAGCTAGAGAATACACAAGGCACCCTATACAAGAGCCTAGTGGTCCAGTAGATTTCCTGGGGGTCTAGTTACATCTTTATACTCCTTAAGTAAACCAGAAGAATAGCACAATTGAACCCTTCCACTTCTTGCCATAAGCAGCCTCAATGCGGCTTTTGGCTGGGTTCACACTGCTGCGGTGCGGGAACGCAGCGAATTTACTGCGGGTTCCCGCACCGCACCAACTCGCACGGCAGTTCACACTGCCATATGCGAACTGCTGGGGAGTGTCATACAATGTTAATGACACCCCCAGTTCAGCCCGCATATCGCAATGCGAACTGACAATTCGGACACTTTCGGATCGCATAGGTGTGAACACCCATGCGATCCGATTTTGGTCCGAACAAAAAAAAGGGTCCTGTGCGAGTTTGGACATACTATCTGTATGGCTGATATCGCACAGCACAGACATCGCATGTGATGTGAACAGCAGTGCGCTGCGAATCACATGCGATGTCTGCAACGGCCGCAGTGTGAACCCAGCCTAAATGACCACCTCTTCCTTGTCCAGTTGTTGTCCATGATTAGCTGCTATTCTGCCCCTATAACCCCTCCCTTTGGTCAGTTACACTCTACACTCCCTTAATGTGAGCTGACACACCTGATTTAATGATACGCATTCAGCAATATTGTTATCAGACTGGCAGGTAATACTTACCTGTTTTCTGAAAGTTGAAAAGAGGCCAAAACACCACTCAGCTTAAATGAACCATTCATGAATGGGGGAGATTTGCTAGTATATCTCAATATAGATTAATTTTAGGTCTCTGACTAAATTCTCTGCACTGGCTTCCCTTTTTCTCTTTCTTAGAAAAGCAATACAAATATTCTGACATTGTGGGGGTCATTTACTATAACTCCAGGAAGTACTGGGCACTATGGCAAATAATAGAGCCAATTTTAGCCAAATGGAAACAAAACGGCGAATTTGCGCATAAAAATCAGCGATATAAGTGGAGAACAAGCGTTTGAAAATTCCGCGTATATACAAATGCCAATTCTCATTAAGTTGTTATATAGCAGTGTACTGTAGCCATGATCCATGTATGTGAAAGAAACATTTTTATCAGAGATGTGCTCTAGTTCCCATGCATCTATTGATTTATATTGCAATTAGTATTCCTAGTTTTTTTTCCTTCTTTTGCTAAGAAATGCAGTTCTGAATGATTATTACATAGTAATGTCTGCTATTCTGTAAAGTTACATGTATTAAACATTTAGGTTACCTATTTGTTGTATGTTGTTTTTTATTTTTTAATTTAGGTGACTATAAAGCAGTAATTATTTATATTCATTCTTTAATCATACTACACTATTATGTAGGTCTCATACTTAGCACAATGGCTTAGTAGTCTGCTCAGATGTCTCCACAGCACTCATGGTACAAGTTCAAATACCAGCCAACCTACCATCCCCCAGCTGTGTTTATTTTTTCAGTGCACAAGCGAATTAAAATGAACAAACAAAAAAATGTAATCTGCCCATTAGTTAGTGTGTGGTGTTTGGAATTTCACACCATAATAGTATTGAATACTTACATATCATTGCATGCATTTGAAGAGTTAATATAATCAGCCAAATTTAAAGTGCATTGGCTAATTGGCATTCACCTATTTTCAGCATATGCTGCTTTGGCTAATTGGCTAATAGTCATTTGCTTTTTTTTCACCAATTCAATCTTTTAGTATTTCTCTGTGGGATTTGAACCCATGAGTTCTTCAAGGTAGAAGTGCTGACTGCTAGCCTATTGGGTGTAGCACAGTCATACATAGAAAATACATAGAAAATACATTCACTAGTGTTTGATGTTTCTTCTCCCCGAGCTGTCTCTCCTGCTGCCACCATCTTCCCCCGCTGATGTGTTCTTCAGCGCAGCCGGTTACCCACTAATAAAAAAAAAAGCCGCTCTTCTTGTGGCGGTCTTCTGTGGCCATCAGATAATGTCACCCGGAGAGTCCGCTCCATGGCTATGTAAGAGACGCCACACAGCGGGTGACAACACAGCAGAGGAAGACCACCATGGAAAAAGAGCAGCTTTTTTTTTATTAGCGGGTAACCAGCGGTGCGGAAGAAGACAGCAGATGGAGAACATGGCAGCGGCAGGAGAGACGGCTCTGGGAGAATACAGCTCGGGGAGAAGATGGAGGAGGGAGAGACAGCGTCTGGAGAAGATGGCCAAGGGAAGAAGACAGCTCGGAGCTATTTTACAATAAAGGACTTGTCAAAAACCGGCTATTGATTTTTTTTACATTTCACTGCTTTTTTTGGTGAATGGGTAGGGGTAAAATGTACCCTATACCTATTCACATAGGGGGCAGGATCTGGGAGCCGACTTTTTAAAGGGGGCTTCCAGATTCTGATAAACCCCCTGCCTGCAGACCGACAACCACCGACCAGGGTTGTCGGGAAGAGGCCCTTGTCCCCATCAACATGGGGAAAAGGTGCTTTGAGGCATGTGGCCTGGTAAGGTTCAGAAGGGGAGGGTGCTCACTCGTCCCCCCCTATCCTGACCTCCAGGCTGCATGCTCGGATAAGGGTCTGGTATGGATTTTGGGGGGCCCCACATCAAATTTATTTTACAATTTGGTGTGGGGTTCCCCTTAAAGTCCATACCGAAGGGCCTGGTATGTACTGGGGGGACCCTACGACATTTTTTTCCTTGAATTTTGGAATTCCATACCATAATATTATTGAATAAGTACATACCATTGCATGCATTTGAAGAGTTAAAATATGGAATAAAGCAAGCTGATGTGCTTTGGCTAGTTATGCTTTTGAGTTCAATGCACACTTCTAGGAGGTAATGCTGTCAGTGGGATTTGAATTCATGGCTTGAACTTTTGGGGGCAGCAGGGTATACCGCTATGCTACAGAGCTGAGCACTTACCTACAGAGAAAATACATTTACTAATGTTTGATTCAATACAATAATGTTTTGCATTTCAGGCATTAATATTATAGTAACAACCATGCTCATGCCGATGTGGCATTGGCTAATAGGCGTTCGCCTCTTTTCAGCATACGCTGCTGAGTACAATGCAAGCTTTCAGTAGGTGATACCATCTGTGTGATTTTCAGCCATTTGAGCACAATTATATTGAGAACATATGTTTACTAGTGTTTGATGGTGGGACTACTTTATATTCTAGGTATAAAATAGTACTCAGCACAGTGACTTAGGCACCTTTCACACTTGTGCGACCTGAAAGTTGCGAGATTTTAATGTGACTTTAAGCAATGCCTGTGTAATCTTGAGGTCTATGGACGCAGGAGTCTCAGGGAAAGACACGCAACTTTCCCACGATTTTGCATCAGCAATTTTGCCGCAATTCCAGGGAATGCCTGTGTAAACTTGAGGTCTATGGACCTCAACTCGCATCAAAGTCAGACCAAAGTAGTACAGGGACTACGTTGAAGTCAGTGTTACATGAAGTCGCACAGATATGAATGGTACACATTGAAAATCATGGGGTATGACTTGTCATACGACTCTGATGTCCAAAGTTGCACAAGTGTGACTCAGCCCGACTTTGTCAGCGATTTCAGAGACATCAGTGCACTTTCCTGCACAGATGTCTAGTGAAATCACATAGGTCCCAACTGTTCTCCTTTAAGAAGGTGTCCTATGCCTACCTACTTTTGCTAATAGGTGTCCCTTATACCCATCTCAAAAAGTTGGGAGGTAAGAAATCGCCCCCTGAAGTCGCCCAAAGTAGTGCAGGAACTACTTTTGGGAATTGTTGTGGCGTCGCACCAATTTGGACAGTTCCATTGCCATCAATAGGCGCCGATTTGGCCTTCAATTTGACATGTCAATTCCTATGTGAACATGGGTGAAGTTGCATAGATATTAGAGCTGCACGGTTCTGGCCAAAATGAGAATCACAATTTTTTTGCTTAGAATAAAAAGATCACGATTCTCGTGACATAAAATCTTTCACATTATCCCACAAGAAATTGGGCTAACTTTTCTTTTTTTTTTTTTTTAATCATTAAAGTAATTTTTTCCAAAAAAAAATGGAATTTGAAAGGCACAAATACAGTGTGACATAAAATATTGTAACAACCACCATTTTATTCTCTAAGGTCTCTACTAAAAATATATATATAATGTTGGGGGGTTTTAAGTAATTTTCTAGCAAAAAAAAAATGATTTTAACCTGAAACCAACAAATGTCAGAAAAATGTTTAGTGTTTAAGTGGTTAAACTTTCCTCACTTAGGCTGGGTTCACACTGCTGCGGTGCGGGAACGCAGCGAATTTACTGCGGGTTCCCGCACCGCACCAACTCGCACGGCAGTTCACACTGCCATATGCGAACTGCTGGGGAGTGTCATACAATGTTAATGACACCCCCAGTTCAGCCCGCATATCGCAATGCGAACTGACAATTCGGACACTTTCGGATCGCATAGGTGTGAACACCCATGCGATCCGATTTTGGTCCGAACAAAAAAAAGGGTCCTGTGCGAGTTTGGACCGAATGCGGTGCGATATCAGCCATACTATCTGTATGGCTGATATCGCACAGCACAGACATCGCATGTGATGTGAACAGCAGTGCGCTGCGAATCACATGCGATGTCTGCAACAGCAGCAGTGTGAACCCAGCCTTACACAGAATTCTATTTAATTGACAAATTGTTACAAGGTTTCTAGTCAAGTTCACTGATAAAGAATGTTCTAATTCTTGGCAGACTTCCTGGTTTTTCGGCTGTGGCTTCAGAAGAGCAGAGAGAGTTCTTTGCAATAGCAAGAATCGTGAAACGCTTTTTTCAAGATCGTAAAGGGGAAAAAAATTACGATGACGATTAATCGTGCAGCTCTAATAAATATTAATGGAAATCAAGGGGGACAACTTTTCATGTGACTCTGAGGTCCAAAGCTCCATGAAAAGTCACCCAAGTGTGAAAGTAACCTAATGCGATTAATTGATAACATCTTTGAATAAGGCCCCATTTGCACTTGTGCGACCTTAAAATTGCACAGCTTTGTCATGACTTGAAGCAATGTCTGTGTAATCTTGTGGTGTATGGACCTCAAATTGCATCAGTCAAACCAAGGTAGTGCAGGGACGAATTTGCTACCCCTTTCAGGATGCACAAGTGACAATAGGGCCAAATTCAAAGGTGTTATCCTTGAATCTCATTCACACTGCTGCGACCTGAAAGTCACACTATTTTGCTGCCACTTTGCCGCTGCAACTTGGCCCCAACTTCTGGGAATGCCTGTGTAATATTGTACCCGATATACCTCAAGTCACACCAAAGTAGTACAGGGACTACTTTGAAGTTGGTGCGACTTAAAGTAGCACAGATATGAATGGTTGTCATTGAGAATCATGGGGTACAACTTGCCATGCAACTCAGAGGTCCAAATTTGCTGGAAAATTCGCCCAGCTGTGAAACAAGTCATATATATTTTAATAAAAGGATCTCTCATTTATACTTGCATAGTCCTTACTGATTTACATCAGCAGAACAAATGCAGGAAGTGATGTGTGCACATGGGACGGAAGCAAATGTGTGGTGATGCCAAACAAATCAATGAACCCCACCCACACCAAATCTAACTATGACATCCACCCCTACATTGATTAAGTACAAGTACATATCCTACACTTACCCGGCCAATGAGCAGCGCCTCCTCTCTGCTAAAGAGACCTCGCCATGTCCACCTAGATTGAGATCCTGACCAGCACAGGAACTTCCGGGTGCATACAATGACTAATTTCCAGGTCAGAAGGTGAAACCACACTTTTGATTGCAGCTGCGAATATTTGATCTCAACCATGATTAGTATTTTTTTATTTTCAGATATGCAAATCTGTATTTCTACATATATTTGAAGGTAAACTTAAGGGAGTTTGCTAAGAAATGGTGTCCCTGGGTTAGCAGCAGGTGAATTACAAAGGCAAAAGGCCCAGTTTGAGCCCTGGTTCACACTGACAGCAGGAGGAAAGCGTTCAGCTGAACTCCCACAATTTCATTCCTGCATGTCAGTCCCGACTGTGGGGGCAACATCAGAGACATCGTTGCAGGTTTCTGCACCAATACAAATCGCACTAATTAGAACAGTGCAATTGCCACAGATTTGACATGTCAAATCACACCAATGTGAACCAGAGCTGACACATTCAAACACTGCCTATCCACCAGCTGAATTCATTACCTGCAATTCTCCACAGCTGTTAATGATAAAGGTGGAATCTTTATATATAACTTGCAGTTGTGCAGAAGCCTAGGTTTACATTGGAGCGATTGGTCATGCGATTTGAGAGATCAAATCGCGTGACTATTGGCAATGGCACTGGCACTGTTCCAATTGATGCAACTTTTTTTTTGTGGCACCGCATCAATTTGCTAAAAGTAGTTCCTGCACTATTTTTGCCGATTTCAGGTGTGACTTCAATAGACATTTGTGTATGAAGCCACCTGAAATCACGCTGACCTTGCTACTTTGAAATCATGCTACTTCAAGTGAAGTAGTACAATTTCAAAGTAGCATGTGAACCAGGGCAAAGATTAGTTTTTTGGTGCACAAATACATATTGAAATAAAATATAAAAGAGATATTGCACTTTCCCAAAACCACCACCCACAAAAACTAAAGAAAGAAAATTAGAAGGAAAAAAAAACCCCACACACCACAACAAGAGCTCAATGTACTTTTATTTTACCAGCAGAAAAAAAATACATTTACATTTACTAGCTTCAAAAAAATTTGGACAGGATATATGGTACTACATTTAGCAACGGAATTTTAAGGGCCCTGCTCATAGGAGCTTACAATCTAAAATTAGACAAAACCTTAGAGTGGACACAGCTTTAATTTCAGTGTATAACGGGCAACACATCACATTATTATCTGAAAGATTATAGAAACATACTTAACAGTCATTCTTACAAAGCATTCCAACATAATATTGCAAAAGACTTATTCAAAACACCCACCACCAGCCCACAATCCACACATACATACATTGGTGACCATGTTCTACTGGAAGCTGCATTTCGGTGTACACAATTAAACGAGATCAAAAATAGTAGGTCAGCAGATGCTTCCAAACGATGTTTGCATGATCAGACAGGAACAATACACACACAACATTGACAGCATGGCCACATAAACCCACTTTTGATTGAAAAAATGCACAAGAATTTCATCAAATCTCCCAATATCATTCCTTCTCCATCACAACAAAAAACCTGACCTTCTCAGGCCAAACGAACCCCCCTACTGCAGGCCTTTATATAAGAGAGGTTGTATTGTTAGCACACTGACACACCCAATAGAAGTACACGCCCACCAGTATCTTTCAATCTGTCTCTTCATGTATGTCTAAAGTGATTGCACCTGATGAGCAGGAACACATAATAGTATTCGCAACTGTGTTAGCCTTGGCTATGTGCATCAAATCTCCAACTACAGGACAAAGATCAAAGTCCATTTGCATCCACATAAACAAAGCAAAAGTTTTCTAAGCATATGTACCTGTGCAGTGTAAACCCTAAAATTTGAAATGTCCAAGTCCCTGGGCATGATTAGTGCTAATAAACATTAACATCAGTCCCTGGCTGCAATGAGCTTCCAATATAAAGTCCAAAATTAACTTTCTTACATTAGAACCTATTTCGACAGGAGACAAATAAGATGTCAGCATGTCTTTAGATTGTGGTGAGAAACCCACACAGGGAGAACATATAAACTTCAACACAAGCATTAGCATGTTGGTGGAAGTGAACCAACATCCCAGGTGCTGCTAGACAGAACTGCTACCCACTTAGCCACCAGGGCAGACCCACACATGTTCTCTGCATCTCTGTGGTGTGAACCAGCCCTAAGTCCATAGCCATGCTCAGTGTCACAAGCAATATACAGTATATTGGCGTAAGTATTGGGATGCCTGCCTTTAAACACACATGAACTGTAATGGCATCCCAGTATTAGTATTGGGTTCAAAACTCATTTGGCCCACCCTTTGCAGCTATAACAGCTTCAACTCTTCTTGTCCACAAGGTTTAGGAGTGTGTCTATGGGAATGTTTGACCATTCTTCCAAGTGCATTTGTGAGATCAGGCACTGAAGTTGGACAAGAAGGCCTGACCTACAGTCTCCTCTCTAATTTATCCCCAAGGTGTTCTGTTGTGTTGACGTCAGGACTCTGTGCAGGCCAGTCAAGTTCCTCCACCCCAAAATCACTCATCCATGTCTTTATGGACCTTGCTTTGTGCACTGGTCCAAATGATTTGGTGGAGGGGGATTATGGTGCGGGGTTGTTTTTCAGGGGTTGGGCTTGGCCTCTTAGTTTCAGATAAGGGAACTCTTAAGGCGTCAGCATACCAAGACAATTAGGACAATTTTTATGCTCCCAACTTTGTGGGGACAGTTTGGGGAAAGCCCCTTCCTGTTCCAACATGACTGCACACCAGTACACAAAGCAAGGTCCATAAAGACATGGATGAGCAAGTTTGGGGTGGAGAAACTTGACTGGCCTGCACAGAGTCCTGGCCTCAACCCGATAGAACACCCTTTGGCTGAATTAGAGTAGAGACTGCAAGCCAGGCCTTCTCATCCAACATCAGTGCCTGGCCTCACAAATGCACTTCTGGAAGAATGATCAAACATTCCCATAGGCAGACTAAACCTTGTGGACAGCCTTCCCAGAAGCTGTTCTAGCTGCAAAGGGTGGGCCAAATCAAATTTTAACCCTACGGACTAAGACTGGGCTGTCATTAAAGTTCATGTGTGTGTAAAGGCAGGTGTCCCAATACTTTTGGCTATATAGTGTATCTGGAAAAGACTTACAATGGTGGTGGAACCCTCCTACACATAACTACTACATTTAGACATAATTATAGGACCTGGGAAATGAGACAACTTCTCTACATGAAGTAACATGGTTGGGATTTGAACCCAGACCCTCAGAGATACTAAGCAGAAGTTCTAACCTCTAAGCCACAGAGCTGCCACATGTGAGACCCTCCTACACATAACTACACATAACTACACATACAAACACATAAATACTGCATTTCTATGGACATACAGGTGATGGAATTACATTACTCAAGAGTTATTCTTCTTGATTTATTCTGTGATATTTGGTGTTTTTTTGTGGGTGAGAGTAGAATATTACCCTCAAATTTTTGGGAATTACATTTTGATTTCTGATGTTTGTACACATATCACATTTTTGGGCTCAAATTATGAATATTTGCAAATAATACAAAGCACAAAAAATTGTGATTCATTTTAAATTTTCATCAGCAATGGTATTGTTTGTGGATTGTAAAGACACCTGTGTGAGTTTGGGGTAAAGATGGTTGTGAGATGAAGAATAACAAGTGAAAGTGACAGAGAAAAATATATTTTACCAAAACATCAAAACATTCCACATTGTAGCATTCTTAAAATCAAAATATTTTAAGAAGAAGCAACAATGTTGCAAAGGAAAATGTATTTCACAGAAAGATACATTTCATCTCAACATTAAAAGGTTTTTTTGTGAAAGTTAGAATTGTTACATTAGAATCAGTGACTGAAACTTAATTTGGACTAAATTAGAGCAGATTTTAACTCCCAAAAAATGCTCTCTAATTAGCTCTCATTTTGGTATTTACTATACCTCCAGGTAAAAAAGACACTTGAGTTAAAATGAGAGTTATTTTCAGGTCTGAGCATGCTCAGTTGTGTTGGCACCTAGTTGTCCAAAACGGGGAATTTTTCACTTTTCAGACTTTTAAAGATATTTCAGTGTAGAAATCACTTTTTCACACAGTTTAAAAGCAGATAATCTTTAAATAATATACCGCATATTTCAGTACCATTTAGGCAATTATATCATGCTCTAAAAATTATTTCCATGTGCAATTCTCTAGGTTTTAGCAGAGTAAGGGTTTGGGCTCTATTTAGTTTCAGGGAGCTATAGTAAATTCGATTTTGGGAGAATTTTCTCACCAGCGCTATAGTGAATACCGTTTTAGCGCGAATTAGCGCTGTTAGCGCTAATTCGCGCTAAATTGCCGCGAATTAGCGCTAAATTGCCGCGAATTAGCGCTAATTCGCGGCAATTTGCGCGAATTAGCGCCATAGCGCTATATGAAATGTATGTCAGCAATTATGGGATAAAAAAATTAAGACTTCACTGAACAAGCACAGGACTCCAAGGTATGCAATGGAAAAGACTCCCTGGTCTGCTAAAACTGTTTCCTGTCATTTTGAATGTGGTCTGGGGTGACCTTGTTTGGAGGGAGGTCAAGCGGGTTATTGTGCCTTTCCTCCCATTCAATGGCAATTGTAGCACTGCCCCCTTGAGGACTGCTTGAATTTACCTGATCATCTGCACCATCGTGACCCTGGGAACATTCCAACCCACCTGACACTCTGGGTTCAGACATCTTTGCACCACCTTAAAGTAATAAGTCAAACCACTCAATGAGTTCTATTAACAGTTACTGGATAACTCAAAGAAGATCTTGTTGCACAAAGGAGGTAATAGATCAACTGAACTTCAGATAACAGTCCTAGTTCAGCAGAAGAATTCCTCCACAATAATACATGTAGCACCCTGTTATTTAGGCAGGGCTGCTATTAAATTTAGATGCCAGGCGATAGTTGCCTTGGCCAATAGTTAGGAGATCAATTGATTTCCCCCCTAATTCTGGAATTGCTGCACTTCTCTCTTCCGTCACTGGGTGGCCGGATATCTGGTGACATTGGATAAGACAATGGCATAGCAAGGACAGATTATGAATAAATGGGGTGTCTCAGCCAATGGGCAGGGATTTTCTTAGGTCCCTTGGCCTGCTGGAAGAGTCTATTTATTTGGGTGAAGTCAGGTGATCGGGGGTTCTGTGCCACCTGGACGGCTGTCTGGGTGGACGTGTGTCGTATTGCCCCGGGCTGCTAAGCCAGAAACCAAAGGCCTATCTCGGGGACATCTGGCTGCAAGGCTGTCTGAGGGCCTATCCAGAAGCAGGAGAGCAGCATAGGATTGGGACTGTGGGTTTGTAGTCCAATCAGAAGTAACGTTTCCGCCGGCCGGGGAACCAGTTGTGGTCAGAGGTAGAGGGGAAGCTGTCGCCAGTAAGGGACCATCCACCTTGTTACCGGAGACCACTGAGAGTAAGCTGAGGCCAGTACCAGAGCAGGTTTCTCGCCAACCGGGGACGGTGAAGAAGTGGGAAAGCTTCAGCAAGTGCCAAGTCAGGGACCCAGCGGGACACCAGAGGTGACGCTTGTGGAACATCAGTGAGTGCCAAGCCAGGGACCTAGCGTGTCCGCAGGGGTGAAACTTGAAGAGTATCTGTGAGTGCCAAGCCAGGGGCCCAGCAGGGAAGCGGGGGTGACGCTTGAGGAAGATCCTGAGTGCAAACAGTGGAAGGGATTAGGGGATCTAGTGGCTATTGGATCTGAAGTCTAGTGAGAGAGACTGGGAGCTCATTGAGTGAAGAAACACAGTGAGTGATTGTGGAGTAATCAGTGCATTTTTATAGCACTGATCGCTGTATAAATGACAATGGTCCCAAAATAGTGTCAAAAGTGTCGATGTGTCTGCCATAATGTCACAGCCACAATAAAAATCGCAGATCGCTGCCATTACTAATAAAAAAAAGAAATAATAATAAAAATGCCATAAAACTATCCCCTATTTTGTAGACGCTATACATTTTGCGCAAACCAATCAATATTCGCTTATTGAGATTTTTTTTTTACCAAGAATATGTAGAAGAATACACATCGGCCTAAACTGAGGAAAAAAAAAATGTTTTATATATTTTTGGAGGATAGTTATTGAGGTAAAAAATATTGCTTTTTTTTTCAAAATTGTTGCTCTTTTTTTGTTTATAGCGCAAAAAATTAAAATCGCAGAGGCGATCAAATACCACCAAAAGAAAGCTCTATTTGTGGGAAAAAAAAGTACATCAATTTTGTTTGGGTACAATGTCGCACGACCGTGCAATTGTCAGTTAAAGCATGCAGTGCCGAATCGCAAAAAGTGCTCTGGTCAGGAAGGGGGCAAATTCTTCCTGGACTGAAGTGGTTAAACAAGAACAGTATGAGGGCCTTTTAAGTAGTAATAACAGTAATATCCCATTTGCAGGTCTGATTGTCTTCGCCGGCAATCAGAGCTCATTAACTATATCCAATAAGGTGTAGCAACAAGGAAAAGGGATCTCTTGGAAAGGTTGATGCAACAGGTGTATATGTACAGTGTTCAAATAGAGATGCAGTAAAGTGTTTTCCCAGGATAAAGCTGTGTGTGCACAGTGTCCCAGTGAAGCAACAAAGAAAGGTTTGCAAAGATGGGCAATTGCCCTCTCACCAATGACCAGGCTGATTCATTGCCTTCCAAACAGCGATTCCCGAAGCGGCTTCCTCGGAGCGGTTCCACTCTCGATGATCATCCGATGCAAAGCACAAAGTGTGGGTTGTCGGACTATCAGGGTGGTGCTGATGATCACCAAGCATTGATGGACCTTTCTCTGCCCGGTTGGAATGACGTACACCACGTGGTAGGCCGTGACCTCACCTTCTCGGAACAGAGAGGTCCGTCACACACCAGGCGCAGGAGGAAGAGAGTGCAGGGCGCGTCCCAGGTCTCTCTTATGCTCTTCCCAGCAGGGACAATACAGTACATAGAAATGACAGGGAATCGCCATGCTTTGCAATTGTAGTCCACATTGCTACATCCTCCCCCCACCTGAAAGTCTGTGGTCCCTGAAGACAGAACACAACCTGCGGGATCACCCTACTGTATCATAAGAAAATAAATGGTTGATTACGTGACAAACCAGAAGTTGTAATAACCAACAACTGGCCCAAAGAAGGATCTTCTAACAGTAAATTATATACATTGTCAGGCAAAGTCATATTAATCTTGCGACAGGCCAGTAACAAGTCAGTGGCCTATCCAGTAGTGTCAGGGGGTGGAACAAGGTCAATAAAGGAGGCGAGAGCTTGACTAGAGCGTTGAGCGGTAGAGATAAGTTCATCAGAAATCTCCCCAAAGGTGTCATATGTCAGTCTTTTTTGGAGGGCATATTTTCTGTCTCAACCTGGATTAAATATTTTCCGGCTCTGGTCCTCGATCTATTCCCCAGAAACTACATCCAGATTCAGTTTCAGGCTCTGAGTCAGGATCTATCTCAGACTCTGGTTCAGGCTCCGGTTCAGACTCTGGTTTAGGAACGGTCTCTCTTTCTGTTTCATTAGTAGAGGAAGCGTGAGTTCCTATCACATCAGATACTTCATCGGATTCCATTTTGACTTCCTCATCTCCCCTTAGTGGGTGAAGATCTTGTACTTCAACTTCCTCAACAGTGGGAGACGTGTGCTCTTTATAAAGGGTGTCCCCTGACTGTCTTCCTCACTGGTCCCAGGAATGATGGGATATTCCTCAAGAGGGGCAACGCACAACCAATCAAGACTTAATTCCTCTTCATCGCTCTCCTATTCAGGTGGTATGGGTAAGCAGGTTTTCCCGGCCCTAGGCCTCAATGTAGGGGACTGATAAGTCTCTGAGCAACAGGATGGGGGTACTCCGAAAGCCTCGGCTATAGGCAGCAAATGGTTTAGATGCCAAGTCTTCAAAGGGCCAGTCATCCCTTCAGGCCGAACCTGATACACAGGGAGCCCGGGTATATTCTTACAGATAATGTAGGGTTGAGAGCACCATCAATCAGCCAGCTTATGTTTCCCAGGCACCCCTAGAATGCGCAACAACACTCGGTCTCCAGGTTGTAGATCCTGAACCCTTACTCTGAGATCAAAGTTTTTGTTCCTCTGTTCCCTGATGGTAGAGGCTTCCTTGGCTTTCTCATAGGCCATTTTTAGATTCTTCCAAAGTCTGTCAACATACCCCCGGTAGGAGGGTATGAGAGGTGTGATCTAATGATGTTCCAAAGGCAAGATCCACTGGTAAACGAGCCTCTCTTCCGAACATTAATATATAGGTTGAGTATTCAGTAGAATAATTTGAGGTGCTAATATAAGCATGAACCCCTGCAGCTATATGGTCTCCCCAATGCTGTTTTTTTTCCAAGGGAAGGGTTCCCAACATGTTCAGCAGCGCCTGGTTGAAGCGCTCGGGTTGTGGGTCCTCTTGAGGGTGGTAAGGAGTATTCCTGGATTTCTTTATATTTAAGAGCTCACACATTCTGATCAGCTTGCTTTCAAAATCCCGACCTTTATCCGAATGTAGGCCCTGAGGCAGCCCGTAGTGAACTAATAACTTTTCCACTAGAATTTTTGCTACAGTACTGGCTTGCTGGTCCCTAGTGGGGGAAGCTTGAGCATAACGGGTAAAATTATCTGTCACAACCAGGACATTACTCTGTCCATTCAGGTCAGGTTCCAAGTGCAAGAAATCAATGCACACCAACTCCGATGGCCCCTGGCTTTGAAGATGGCCCATTGGGGCTGCCCTTCCTGGTAACGTTTTTTTCTGAATGCATCTGCCGCAAGAGCAACAGTAGCTCTCCACCTCAGTTCTCATGGATAGCCAATAAACCCAATCTCTGACTAACTTGCAGGTTCTATCTGGGCCTAGGTGACCATGATCATCATGAAGAGCGGTCAGTGTTTCTCAGGGAGGAACAGTTGAAGGACACCCTCTAGTTCCTCAGATAGACCTCTCCGGTATATGACTTCATCTTTCAACCACATTCGTTCCCACTCTCTATTGATGACTTTTGCTCCCTCAATGGGGCTACTCAAAAGTATCCGAGGGTTCTGGGTGGCTAACAATTTCCTCACGAGATTCCCCAATGGATCTTCGCATTGGTCCCATCTCATGTCTTCTCTTGTCAACTGAGGCAGTTCTTGGCTGCGCACCTGGATCAAATCACAGTAATATCTTAGTACTCCCGCAGGGGTGACTCCCACAGCTTCGGCCCCTATGGCCCCTCAGTGTTTATGATCTACTCCTTGACATACAGCCCGTACTCCTTCCAAGGGTAAATGGACCCAACTCTTCTGGCCAGCGTTGGTGAAGTGGCGCCTTCGGGAAAGAGCATCAGCATCTCAATTTCCCACTCCTGGTCGGTATTTCAAACTGAACTGGATTTCAGACAGTGCAGCCAACCACCGATGTCCAGTGGCATCCAGCTTGGCAGTGGACAGTAGGTAAGGCAAGGGGTTGTTATCGGTCTTCACCACAAAGGTAGCCCCGTACAGATAAGGGCGGTGAGTAGGGATGAGCCGAACACCCCCCGGTTCAGTTCGCACCAGAACCTGCGAACGGACCGAAAGTTCGTGCAAACTTTAGAACCCCATTAAAGTCTATGGGACTCAAACGTTCAAAATCAAAAGTGCTAATTTTAAAGGCTAAAATGCAAGGTATTGTCCTAAAAAGGGTTTGGGGACCCGGGTCCTGCCCCAGAGGACATGTATCAATGCAAAAAAAAGTTTTAAAAACGGACGTTTTTTCGGGAGCAGTGATTTTAATGATGCTTAAAGTGAAAAAAAAAAGTGAAATATTCCTTTAAATATCGTAACTGGGGGGTGTCTATAGTATGCCTGTAAAGTGGCACGTGTTTCCCGTGCTTAGAACAGTCCCTGGACAAAATGACATTTTTAAAGGAATAAAAGTCATTTATAACTGCTTGCAGCTTTAATGTAATGTCTGGTCCCGGCAATATGGATGAAAATCAGTGAGACAAACGGCATGGGTACCCCCCCCCCCAGTCCATTACCAGGCCCTTTGGGTCTTGTATGGATATTAAGGGGAAACCCGCACCCAAATTGAAAAAAGGAAAGGCGTGGGGCCCCCAGGCCCTTTATACTCTGAACAGCAGTATACAGGCGGTGCAAACAAGACAGGGACTGTAGATTTGTTGTTAAGTAGAATCTGTTTGTAATTTTGAACTGGTACATTTTTAAAGTGTAGCTCCAGCCAAAAAATCTATTTTTAAGCTTTTTTGAAAACATAGGGAAGGGTTATCACCCTTGAAACATTTGTTTTGCTGTCTGTGCACCTCTTCAGAAGATTTCACCTTACTTTCTGTCCCAATGACAAATGTTTTTTGAAAATTTGGGGTTTTTAATGAAACAAGGATTGGTGATAAAGCATCAGGGAAGAGGAGACAAGTTTTTCCCATATTAACATTTACAGGAGAGAATTTCCATTCCTAGGTGTAGATTTCATCTCACTTCCTATTGTCTCCTTCCGTTTGCAAGTAGGAGTCATTTGTAAGTTGGATGTTTGAAAGTAGGGGCCTGCCCTATATACTCTGCAGAAATTTGGGCCTTAGGTGGTAGTGTTGCCACAACACTGTAAGCTCTCACAGTTACTCTTGGTGGGTTGCTGTAAAATATTAGATCAAGAATTGTAATTACATGCCATTGTTGAACAGTGGTAGAAAAATTGGCCCTTTGGTGGTGGTGGTGCTGGTGCCACAACACTGTAAGCCCTCACAGTTACTCTTGGTGGGCGCAAGAATGGGCCCTGCTGTGAAATATTAGATCAAGAATTGTAATTACATGTCCCTGTTGAACAGGGGCAGAAAAATTGGGCCTTAGGCACTGGTGCCACAACATTGCAACCCCTCATGGATGCTATAGTTGGAGCGCAGGAATGAGCCCTGCTGCAAAGTATTGCATCAAAAATTGTAATTTCACACCCCTGTTAAACAGGGGCTGAAAAATTGGGCCTTAGGCACTGGTGCTAGTGCCACAACACTGCAACCCCTCACAGATACTCTAGTTGGAGCGCAGGAATGAGCCCTGCTGCAAAGTATTGCATCAAAAATTGTAATTATACACTCCTGTTAAACAGGGGCTGAAAAATTGGGCCTTGGGCACTGGTGCTGGTGCCACAACACTGCAACCCCTCACAGATACTATAGTTGGAGCGCAGGAATGAGCCCTGCTGCAAAGTATTGCATCAAAAATTGTAATTATATGCCCCTGTAAAACAGGGGCTGAAAAATTGGGCCTTGGGCACTGGTGACGGTGCCCAGAACCAAAAATGTTCCTACAAGCTATCAGCATGAAAATTGAGGAGGAAGAGGATTGTGACTCAGCATAACAGGATAGTCACTCAGCATCAGCATAGGCAGTCTTGAAGGGATCTCACATTAAAAAAAAATTAATCGGTTACATCAGCATCAGGTGCTTGGTAGCTGGTGATCCAAGACTGATTCATTTTTATGAAGGTCAGCCAATCAAACGAATCGGTGAACAGGCGCACCCTGTGATCGGTTGCAAAGCCTCCAGCAGCACTGAATGTGCGTTCCGAAAGAACGCTGGATGCAGGACAGGCCAGTAGCTCAATTGCATACTGTGCAAGCTCTGGCCAGTGATCCATCCTCAAGACCCAGTAACCCAGAAGATTTTCGGTGGGAAAGGTGTCCAAGTCTGATCTTGCTCCTAGGTAATCCTGCACCATGTGAATCAGATGCTGGAGATGGTTGCTGGAACTGATCAGACCTTGTAGCTGCGGACTAAAATATTGTCTGAACGCATCGGTCAGACGGCCACCTTCTCCACCGCTCCTTCTGTGACTGACCGAAGCCTCAGCAACACGTTGTCCAAGAGGACCAGGAAATTGTAACCTCCCAGGCTCTGGAAACGCGTTGCACAGACCTTTTTGCAAGGCCTCCCGAAGATGTTTCATCCTCGCTCCCTCTGCAACAGCAAGATAAGGTCCGCAACCTTACCCTTGTAATGTGGATCAAGGAGGGTTGGCAGCCAGTAATCATCCCTCCCCTTGATACCACGAATACAAGGATCCTTCCGCAGGCTTTGCAGGATCAGGGAGGCCATGCAGTGTAGGTTTGCTGAGGCATTCGGTCCAGAGTCCTCTGGGTCACTAAGGACGACATGACCGCAGCCACCTCCTCCCAGCCACGTACAAGTCCATGGGTTTCTTCGGATTGTAAATGATGCCTTGAAGACTGCTGCTGATGCTGAGTGCCAGGCTCCACCTCTATTCTGACACAATCCTCCTCCTCCTCCTCCTCTTCCTGTGTGATCGGCGGGCACGCAGGAACACTGTCTGGATAAAGGGGGCCTTGAGAAGTAAGGGAGTCCTCCTCTTCCTCCCTCTGTTCTGCCTCAAGTGCCCTGTCCATTATTTCACGCAGTGTGTGCTTCAACAGGTGGACAAGAGGTACAGTGTCACTGATGCATGCACTGTCACCTCCTCAAATGGTGACAGGACAGTGCACGCATCCCTGACCATAGCCCACTGGCGTGGGGAAAAAAAACAAGGTCCCCTGACCCTGTCCTGGTGCCATAGTCGCACAAGTACTCATTGATGGCCCTCTGTTGCGTGTGCAGCCGTTGCAGCATGGCCAACGTTGAGTTCCACCTGGTAGGCATGGCACAGATTAGGCGGTTCTTGGGCAGGTTAAATTCCTTTTGGAGGTCAGCCAGCCGAGCACTGGCATTATATGACCTGCAGAAATGCACACAGACTTTCCTGGCCTGCCTCAGGACATCCTGTAAGCCCGGGTACCTGCCCAAGAACCGCTGCACCACCAAGTTAGGGACGTGAGCCAAACAGGGCACATGGGTCAGTTGTCCCTGTCAGAGGGCAGAGAGGAGGTTGGTGCCATTGTCGCAAACCACCATACCTGCCTTAAGCTGGCATGGCATCAACCACCTCTGAACCTGCCCCTGCAGAGCTGACAGAATCTCTGCCCCAGTGTAGCTCCTGTCCTCCAAGCACACCAGCTCAAGCACTGCATGGCATCTTTTTGCCTGCGTGCTTGCGTAGCCCCTTGAACGCCTATGGAGTACAGCTGGTTCCGAGGACAAATCAGTACAGGAAGAGGCCATGGTGGAAGAAGAAGAGGAGGGGGTGGAGGAGAAAGGTGTGGCAGAATCACCACTAGTATAATTTTTGGAGACGTGGTGGCGGAACAACCTCCAACACTATTGCACCCTGTCCTGCATCCTTCTCAGCTGCCAGAAGAGTGACCCAGTGCGCGGTAAAAGATAGGTAACGTCCCTGTCCATGCCTGCTGGCCCATGAGTCAGCGGTAATTACCGCTGTCCGCCCTGTCCAGCGAGGCCAAGACATTGCCTTCCACATGCCGGTAGAGAGCCGGAATTGCCTTCCGTGAGAAAAAGTGGCGTTTGGGAACCTGCCACTGAGGAACTGCACATTGCAGTGCAGCAGCTGGGGCAGGGAAATTTGCCTGGTACAATCTGACGCCGGTGTACCGATAGCAGATTGCCCGCAAGTACTTGGCTGTGACACACCTAATTCTACACCTTCATTCCTCTCAGTGCAGGTTTCAGAGAGAACTAAAGGTATACTGGGGTTGGAGATCCCAGCTGATGAGGAGCAAGGAGAGGTCCGCTTTGTTCTTTGGTGTGGGTCTTTTAGGTACGCTTGCCAACGAATTGCATGGCAGGTCGACATATGTCTGGTCAAGCATGTGGTGCCCAAGCGAGTGATGTTTTGGCCATGCGAGATACGCTTGAGACATATGTTGCAAATAGCAGCAGTGGGATCTAATGCACTTGTCTCAAAAAAGGCCCACACCAAAGAACTTTTGGAATAACGTGCAGAAACAGTAGCGCCCTGCACATGCGGAGCTCTGCGGTGTGATGCAGTCGGTTTGCTGCCCTTAAGCTGGCCCCTGGAGGGCATCCTGCCTCGTTGGAGATGTGCCTCCTCCTCCTCTCTCCTATCAGGTACCCACGTGGAGTCAGTGACCTCGTCATCCCCTCCCTCCTCATCACAGGAGCAAAGCTGGCAGTATGCTGCAGCTGGGGGAACATGACTGCCAGATTGCTGTCCTTCTTGGGCACCCCCTCTATCTGGGCTCACATATGTCTGGTCAAGCATGTGGTGCCCAAGCGAGTGATGTTTTGGCCACGCGAGATACGCTTGAGACATATGTTGCAAATAGCAGCAGTGGGATCTAATGCACTTGTCTCAAAAAAGGCCCACACCAAAGAACTTTTGGAATAACGTGCAGAAACAGTAGCGCCATGCACAGTGGGAGGGCGCATCATCGGAGCCTTCAAAATGCTGGGCATCCTCCTAGTGCATGTACCCAACACTGTGGTCAAACAGTTCAGGGGACACCTCAGGAGGATATGGTGGGGCTAGGGAAGGAGTGACTGATGCCATTGAGCCGAGGGAAGAGGCCGCGTTGGCAGCTGCTTTGCCAGACAAAGTACCCTGAGCCTGGGTGAGAGAGGATGAGGAGGATGAGGAAGGCTTGGTCATCCATTCTACCAAGTCTTCCACAGTGCGGCTCAACACGGCCAGCTGCCGAAAAAAAGGACAAGCGTGTCCCACGCCCACGTGCTGATGAGGATGCACCGTCTCCACGACCAGCACTGTTGCCTCTAGACACAAAGCCTGCTTGCCCTCTTTTATTGGCTTGTGACTGTCTGCCTCTCCTTGTTGGCCTTCCAGACATTCTAATGGCCTGCAGTGAGATGTAGCTGCACAAAGCTGGGATGTATATATATACTGATACTGCAGCTAGCAGAATCAACTGCCTGCCTGTAGCATTATTAGTATGAGAACACCATCAATTTTATTCAGGTAGCTTTAGGTGCACACTGTGCAGAAGACACAGTACACTAGCTGTAAATACTGTAGATGCCTGCCTGTGGTATTAATAGGATCAGAACAACAGCAATTTTCTTCAGGTAGCTTTAGGTGCACACTGTGCAGAGGACGCGGTACACTAACTGTAAATACTGCAGCTGCCTGCCTGTGGTACTAATAGGATCAGAAGAACACCACCAATTTTCTTCAGGTAGCTTTAGGTGCACATTGTGCAGAGGACACAGTACACTAACTGTAAATACTGTAGCTGCCTGCCTGTGATACTAATAGGATCAGAAGAACACCACCAATTTTCTTCAGGTAGCTTTAGGTGCACATTGTGCAGAGGACACAGTACACTAACTGTAAATACTGTAGCTGCCTGCCTGTGATACTAATAGGATCAGAAGAACACCACCAATTTTCTTCAGGTAGCTTTAGGTGCACACTGTGCAGAGGACGCACTACACTAACTGTAAATATTGCAGCTGCCTGCGGTACTAATAGGATCAGAAGAACACCACCAATTTTCTTCACGTAGCTTTAGGTGCACACTGTGCAGAGGACGCACTACACTAACTGTAAATACTGCAGCTGCCTGCGGTACTAATAGGATCAGCAGAACACCACCAATTTTCTTCAGATAGCTTTATATGCACACTGTGTAGAGGACGCACTACACTAACTGTAAATACTGCAGCTGCCTGCGGTACTAATATGATCAGAAGAACACCATAAATTTTCTTCAGGTAGCTTTAGGTGCACACTGTGCAGAGGACGCACTACACTAACTGTAAATACTGTAGCTAATAGGACTAATAGGATTAGAAGAACACCAGCAATTTTCTTCAGGTAACTGAATACAGTGTGTATATATATATATATATATATATATATATATATATATATATATATATATATATATATATATATATATATATATATATGTGTTATCTTGCGATGGACTTCTGCGCTACTAAAGTGATATAGGAATGCTCTGTGTATTGCTGCAAAATCGAATAGTGAACACCGCTCCACTACCTACAATTCTATAAATACCACAACAATGAAATGTGTCTGTGATTCTGCGCAAAAAACTATTCACTGGTAAAAAGTGAGCAATAAGTAATACCAATAAGTGCATCTAAAAAGATAATGCTCTATAAAAAACAAACATCTAAAGTGACTTCAGTGCTGGTATATACAGTGAAGTGACTAATGCATAAATATAAAGTGACTGAACAAAGTGCACGTGCGTTGATAGGAGATCTGGTGACTTTCGTGGTGTTTGGTCCCCACTCGGGGCTCCCAGAACTCTCACCTTGATGACACAATAAAAGTGCATGTTTGAATCTCTTGGGTGTAGAACTCCTTCCACTTGAATCAGTGCTGGCGTTCTGGAGTGCCTGTGGATAGGCCATCAGCGATGTTCCCTCCAGTAAATGGGATCCACATGGGGAGTAATTAAAAGAGGGGACTTGATGACACAATAAAAGTGCCTGTTAGAATCCCTTGGGTGTAGAACTCCTTCCACTTGAATCAGTGCTGGCGTTCTGGAGTGCCTCCTCTGCTACTTCTTCCAGTAATGTCTCCTCTCTACTTCCTCCCGTCTGTTAGCTGTTAGTGCAGCTAACAGACTCGCATGCCTACTCTATCTAACTTAAACCAAATGACACTGTCTCTCTCTCCGCCGCCGCCACAACACACTACACAAGGCCGCCACGCAGGCAGCCTTGTATAGTGTGGGGTGTGTACTAAACCCCCTGAGCCATAATTGGTCAAAGCCACCCTGGCTTTGGCCAATTACGGCTCTCTTTACAGACGGCGCTGTGATTGGCCAAGCATGCGGGTCATAGTGCATGTTTGGCCAATCATCAGCCAGCAATGCACTACGATGCCGCAGTGAATTATGGGCCGTGACGCGCCACTCGAATTCGGCCCATAACGTTCAAAATTTTTTGTCCTTTTTTTTCATACAAATAGAGCTTTCTTTTGGTGGTATTTGATCACCTCTGGGTTTTTTATTTTTTGCGCTATAAATGAAAAAATCCAAAAATTTTGAAAAAAACCCACATTTTTCTTAGTTTCTGTGGTAAAATTTTGCAGATTATTAACTTTTCTTCATAAATGTTGGCCACAATTTATACTGCTACATATCTTTGGTAAAAATAACCCAAATCGGTGGATATTATTTGGTCTTTGTGAAAGTTAGAGAGTCTACAAGCTATGGTGCAAACCTTTAAAAATTGATCACACCTGATATACTGGCCGCCTATCTCATTTCTTGTGACCCTAACAGGCCAGGAAAGTATAAATATCCCCCAAATGACCCCTTTTTTGAAAGTAGACATTCCAAGGTACTTAGTAAGATGCATGGTGAGGTTTTTGATGTTGTCATTCTTTTCCCACAATTCTTTGCAAAATGAAGATTTTTTTTTCCCACAAAATTGTCATTGTAATAGGTTATTTCTCTCACATGGCATGTGTATACCACAAATGACGCCCCAAAATACATTCTGCTACTCCTCCAGAGTATTACGATGCCACATGTGTGGGACTTTTTCACAGCCTAGCCACTTAGAGAGGCCCAACATGCAGGGAGCACCATCACGTGTTCTAGGAGCATAAATGACACATCTAACTTTTTGACTACCTATTACACTTTTGAAGGCCCTGGAACACCAGGACAATGACACGTGACACTGATGTGGCACTGATGACAGATGGCACTGATACGTGGCACTGATGGCACGTGACACTAATACATGGCACTGATGACAGATGGCACTAATACTTTGCACTGATGGCACGTGAAACTGATGAAAGATGGCACTAATATGTGGCACTGATGACATGTGGCACTGATGACAGATTGCACTAATACGTGGCACTGGTGACAGATGACACTAATACGTGGCACTGATGACAGATGCACTAATACGTGGCACTGATGACCTATGGCACTAATATGTGGCACTGATGACACGTGACACTGATGTGGCACTGACGACAGATGGCACTGGGGACAGATGGCACTGACAGGTGGCACTGGGGACAGGTGGCACTGACAGGTGGCACTGGGGACAGGTGGCACTTGGGACAGATGGCACTGGGGACAGATCGCACTGACAGATGGCATTGACAGGTACTGTGGGCACTGTATTTTCTTTTCTTTCTTTTTTTTTTACTCACGCTGTAGCCGTTCGCTCTCCCTCCTCACACGCTGTCTCTGTGTGAAGAGAGAGAGCTGGCAATGAGAGATGATCTCATATGTTTACATATGAGATCATCTCTCATTGGACACTCAGATCGAGTGCTAAATGGCCGCTGTGATTGGCCATTTAGCACGATCTGTGATTGGCTATGTCCAAGGGACACAGCCAACACAGAATTTCCCTGATGCGCTCCCCCGGGCGCGCGCATCGCGGAAGTAAACAGGACGACGTCTAGGGACGCCCTCCCGGCAATTGGAGTCCGTGATGTAGCCATCTTTCGGCTATAGCGCGGACACCTAGTGGTTAAAAAAAAGTATGGGTATCGGCGAGTACTTGGAAAAAAGTATCGGTACTTGTACTCGGTCTTAAAAAAGTGGTATCGGTGCAACACTAGTGGTGATTAGAGAGGGGGAATGGATAGTTAGAGAGGTTGCATGGAGTGCAAAGGTGAGAAAAAAACAAGGTTAAGGGTATTGCCTTCGGAGTAAGTAGGAGCGTGTATCCAATACTTCAGGTCAAAGGAGGATGTAAGGCTGAGAAGTTTGGAAGTGGCAGGAGTGTTAGTATTAATAAGGATGTTGAAGTCCACGAGAATGATTGTGGGGATTTCAGAAGAAAGAAAGTAGGGTAGCCAGGCCAGAGAAGTCATCAAGAAAGGTTGATACTGGTCCAGGGGGCCTGTAGATCACAGCTATCCTTAGAGAAAATGGAGTGAAAAGACGAATGCAGTGTGCCTCAAAAGAGGAGAGTGACAGAGAGGGAGGTGGGTAAAGTACCTGAAAGGTGCTATGTGGGGCTTGAAGGATTTTGACACCTCCTCCCTTACGTCCACTGGATCTGGGGAGTGAGTCCAGAGAAGACCACTATGGGATAGGGCAGCAGAAGACGCAGTGTCAGATTCGTGGAGCCAGGTTTTGGTAATAGCGAGTAGCAGAGGCGTTGCTAGGGGGTGGCTATTGAGGCTATAGCCCCGAATCTGGGGCCCATAGCCCCGAGTCTCTAGGGCAGGGGTTGGCACCCGGCCCACCACCGCTGAATGCGGGCACCTGGCCCGTGGAAATTTTCGCTGCTGTCCCCTTCATTGGACAGTGGCGAGCGCCCAGTATCACAGGGCTGGATAGGGGGGGGGAACCACAGGAGTTGAGTTTTTCATTAAACAGCAGGTGATTGATTGCTGGACAATCCTAGCAACCAATCACCAGCCTGTTAATGTGAAAAGTTAACTTCTGTAGTTCCCGCCCGCATCCAGCTCTGTGATGCCGATCTCAGATGCTCTGCTTGCTGTACACCTGTGTAAGGTAAGAGTTCTACTTACACAGTGTGTGTGGTGAGGTGCAGGGGACAGAGGGCACTGCAGTGGGGGGGGGGGGTGCACTGCTCGGCACTGGTGAGGCTGCATTGCTGGGTACTGGAGGCTGAATAGAGAGGCACAGCTGAGCCCTGCATTGTTTATGTAGCCAACTCCTGAGCCCTAGGGCTCTCTGGGGACCCTGATGTAAGTGGGGCTCTGGTTACCCTGATGTAAGGGGGGTGGGATCTCTGGGGACCCTGATGTAAGTAGGAAGGCTCTCTAGGGACCCTGATGTAAGGGGGGTGGGCTCTCTGAGGACCCCGATGTAAGGGGGTGGGATCTCTGTGGACCCTGATGTAATGAGGGGGGCTCTGGGGACCCTGATGTAATGAGGAGGGCTCTGGAGGCCCTGGTGTAAGTAGGGGGGCTCTCTAGGGACCCTGAAGTAAAGGGGGTTCTGGGGACCCCGATGTAAGAGGGGGTGGGCTCTCTGGGGACCCTGATGCAATGAGGGGGGCTCTGGGGACCCTGATGTAATGAGGGGGGCTCTGGGGACCCTCTTGTAAGTAGGGAGGCTCTCTAGAGACCCTGATGTAAGAGGGGCTCTGGGGACACTGATGTAAGGGGGGTGGGCTCTCTGAGAACGCTGATGTAAGCGGGGGGCTCTCTGGGGACCCTGATGTAAGCGGGAATCCACACTCAGAGATATATATACTGTACACCCACACATATATTATATACATGTGTATGACTTTCTTTACTTCACTACTATGGTCTCTAGCCCCAGATCTTTTGTAGACCTAGCAACGCCCCTGGCGAGTAGGTGAAATGAGTTGGCAATAAAGAGGTCATGGAGAGAGGTGAGTTTGTTGCAGACAGAGCGGGATTTCCAAAGGGCATAAGAGAAAGGGAGTCTGGTCTTGGGAAGAATATAAATGGGAACTAAATTGTGTTGATTGTGGCTGCTACCAGAGGGTCCAGGTTGATGAGTGCATTGGGTACAGTTAAATGATGGAGGCCCGGGGTTTGGGGATATATCTCCAGAGGTTAGGAGAAGAAGGAGGTTGAGGGAGGTAATATGGAAGTGGGATTTATATGAAGGGACATGGCCCAGGGTCTTGGAGATTTTTAGTGTCATGTGTGCACCCGGCGGACATCGAGTCCGCGGGACCCGCAATCACGGTCACAGAGAATGTGGCGCGCGCGTGCCCTCAGTGCCACTTCTTAAAGGGGACGTACCTGTACGCCCTTTTGCCCACCCGTGCCATTCTGCCGACGTATATCGTCGTGCAGCGGTCAGGAAGCGGTTAAAGCAGGGTTAGGTTATAAAAAACATCCCAAGCTTTGAACATCTCATGAAGCACTGTTCAATCCATCATCCAAAAATGAAGAGTATGGCAAAACTGCAAGCCTACCAAGAGATGGCCGTCCACCTAAACTGACAGGCCTGGCAAGGAGAGCATTAATAGGAGAAGCAATCAAGAGGCCCATGGTGACTCTGGAGGAGCTGCAGAGATCCACAGCTCAGGTGGTAGAATCTGTCTACATGACAACTTTTAGTCGTCAATAGTATGCAAGCTCTTGGACGGGTTGATAAGGGACTATATACAGGATTTTAGTAATGAAAACGGTATCATTAGCAGTAATCAGCATGGATTCATGAAGAATCGTTCTTGCCAAACCAATCTATTAACCTCCTATGAGGAGGTGAGCTGCCATCTAGATAAAGGAAGGCTCGAAGACGTGGTGTATCTGGATTTTGCAAAAGCATTTGACACAGTTCTCCATAAACAGTTTCTGTACAAAGTAGGGTCCATTGGCATGGACCATAGGGTGAGTACATGGATTGTAAACTAGCAACAAGGGCGAGTTCAGAGGGTGGGGATAAACGGGGAATACTCGGAATGGTCAGGGGTGGGTAGTGGGGTTCTGTGCTGGGACTAATCCTGTTTAATTTTTTTCATAAACGACCTGGAGGATTGGGTAAACAGTTCAATCTCTATATTTGCGGATGACACTAAGCTAAGCAGGGCAGTAACTCCTCCGCAGGATGTGGAAACCTTGCAAGAAGATTTGAACAAATTAATTGGGTGGGTAACTACATGGCAAATAAGGTTTAACGTAGAAACATGTAAAATAATGCATTTGGGTGGCAAAAATTTGAATGCAATCTACTCACTAGGGGTGAACCTCTGGGGGAATCTAGGATGGAAAAGGACCTGGGGGTCCTAGTAGATGATAGGCTCAGCAATGGCATGCAATGCTAAGCTGCTGCTAACAAAACAAATAGAATGTTAGCATGCATTAAGAAGGGGATTAACTCCAGGGATAAAGTGATAATTCTCCTGCTCTACAACACTTTGGTACGGCCTCATCTGGAGTATGCTGTCCAGTTCTGGGCACCAGTCCTCAGCAAGGATGTACTGGAAATGGAGCAAGTACAAAGAAGGGCAACAAAGTTAATAAAAGGTCTGGAGGATATTAGTTATGAAGAAAGGTTGCGAGCACTGAACTTACTCTCTCTGCAGATTAGACACTTGAGAGATATGATTTCAATTTACAAATACCATACTGGTGACCCCAAGGCCGGGTACAAGGCAGGGGTGGAGGGGGCAGATGCCCTTGGCGGTACAATTTCCTTGAGGGAGGGGGGCGCAGGTGAAGTGTGGCAGTGTGCTTCACAACTGTGTGTGTGTGACTGTACACACCAGCCACCAGTGCCGCTAATAGCTATAATCATGGCTGATCCTAGGCAGGTGCCACGAGCAGAGGGGGAGGGGGTGTCCAGTTGCCGCGGACCCTCTTCCCGTCGGCAAATAATATGAGCGGCAGGAGGTGACGGTGGTAAGTGACACGTGGCATCTTACAGGAGGTGATGGTGGTAAGTGACACGTGGCATCTGGCAGGGGGTGACAGTGGTAAGTGGCACATGGCATCTGCCAGGAGGTGACTGTGGTAAGTGACACGTGGCATCTGGCAGGAGGTGACGGTGGTAAGTGACATGTGGCATCTGACAGGAGGTGATGGTGGTAAGTGACAGGTGGCATCTGACAGGAGGTGACAGTGGTAAGTGACACGTGGCATATGGCAGGAGGTAACTGTGGTAAGCGACATGTGGCATCTGGCAGGAGGTGACATGGTAAGTGACACGTGGCATCTGGCAGGGGGTGACAGTGGTAAGTGGCACATGGCATCTGGCAGGAGGTGACTGTGGTAAGTGACACGTGGTATCTGGCAGGAGGTGACGGAGGTAAGTGACATGTGGCATCTGAAAGGAGGTGATGGTGGTAAGTGACAGGTGGCATCTGACAGGAGGTGACAGTGGTAAGTGACACGTGGCATCTGGCAGGAGGTAACTGTGGTAAGTGACATGTTGCATCTGGCAGGAGGTGACGTGGTAAGTGACACGTGGCATCTGGCAGGAGGTGACGGTGGTAAGTGACATGTGGCATCTGACAGGAGGTGACGGTGGTAAGTGACACATGGCATCTGACAGGAGGTGACAGTGGTAAATGACACGTGGCATCTGACAGGAGGTGACGGTGGTAAGTGACGCGTGGCATCTGGCAGGAGGTGACTGTGGTAAGTGACACGTGGCATCTTGCAGGAGGTGACTGTGGTAAGTGACACGTGGCATCTGGCAGGAGGTGACCGTGGTAAGTGACACCTGGCATCTGGCAGGAGGTGACAGTAGTAAGTGACACGTGGCATCTGGAAGGAGGCGACAGTGGTAAGTGACATCTGGCAGGAGGTGACAGTGGTAAGCGACAACTGGCAGGGGGTGACAGTGATAAGTGACACGTGGCATCTGACAGGAGGTGACTGTGGTAAGTGACACGTGGCATCTGGCAGGAGGTGACGTGGTAAGTGACACGTGGCATCTGGCAGGAGGTAGCGGTGGTAAGTGACATGTTGCATCTGGCAGCAGGTGACAGTGGCAAATGAGACGTGGCATCTGGCAGTAGGTGACCATGGTAAGTCACATGTTGCCCTGAGCCCTGTGCTTATAATCAATGCAGGACTCTTTAGAGAGGAAATGGTCGATTATTTTCTTACACCCGGGGGGGCGCAGTTTGCCATCTTCGCCCTGGTAAGTGACACGTGGCATCTGGCAGGAGGTGACGGTGGTAAGTGACATGTGGCATCTGACAGGAGGTGATGGTGGTAAGTGACAGGTGGCATCTGACAGGAGGTGACAGTGGTAAGTGACATGTAGAGAGAGCAGCTGTGGGATCTTCTTTCCCCTTTCTCATGCTGCTGTACTCGGTAACGGGGAGCGGGGAGTGGTGCCCTCTCCTTCCTATTGGGCAAAAGAAAAAAAATGAAAAAAGGAGCACAAAGGAGGATCATGGGATATGTAGTGCAGAGGACTGGCCCATTGCAATCCTAAAAGGGAAACTTTAGCCCCCAGCATGCCGAACTGAAGGGGAGAGAGAGTCAGGCTATGGATGGCAAGTGACATGTTGCATCTAGCAGGAGGTGACAATGGTAAGTGACACGTGGCATCTGGCAGTAGGTGACAGTGGTAAGTGACACGTGGCATCTGGCAGGAGGTGACAGTGGTAAGTGACAAGTGGCATCTGGCAGGAGGTGACAGTGGTAACTGACATCTGGCAGAAGGTGACAGTGGTAAGTGACACGTGGCATCTGGCAGGAGGTGACGGTGGTAAGTGACACGTGGCATCTTACAGGAGGTGATAGTGGTAAGTGACACGTGGCATCTGGCAGGGGGTGACAGTGGTAAGTGGCACATGGCATCTGGCAGGAGGTGACTGTGGTTAGTGACACGTGGCATCTGGCAGGAGGTGACGGTGGTAAGTGACATGTGGCATCTAGCAGGAGGTGATGGTGGTGACAGGTGGCATCTGACAGGAGGTGACAGTGGTAAGTGACACGTGGCATCTGGCAGGAGGTAACTGTGGTAAGCGACATGTGGCATCTGACAGGAGGTGACATGGTAAGTGACACGTGGCATCTGGCAGGGGGTGACAGTGGTAAGTGGCACATGGCATCTGGCAGGAGGTGACTGTGGTAAGTGACACGTGGCATCTGGCAGGAGGTGACGGTGGTAAGTGACATGTGGCATCTGACAGGAGGTGATGGTGGTAAGTGACAGGTGGCATCTGACAGGAGGTGACAGTGGTAAGTGACACGTGGCATCTGGCAGGAGGTAACTGTGGTAAGTGACATGTGGCATCTGGCAGGAGGTGACGTGATAAGTGACACGTGGCATCTGACAGGAGGTGACTGTGGTAAGTGACATGTGGCATCTGGCAGGAGGTGACTGTGGTAAGTGACATGTGGCATCTGACAGGAGGTGATGGTGGTAAGTGACAGGTGGCATCTGACAGGAGGTGACAGTGGTAAGTGACACGTGGCATCTGGCAGGAGGTAACTGTGGTAAGTGACATGTGGCATCTGGCAGGAGGTGACGATGGTAAGTGGCACGTGGCATCTGACAGGAGGTGACGGTGGTAAGTGACACGTGGCATCTGACAGGAGGTGACGGTGGTAAGTGACACGTGGCATCTGACAGGAGGTGACAGTGGTAAGTGACACGTGGCATCTGGCAGGAGGTAGCAGTGTTAAGTGACATGTTGCATCTGGCAGCAGGTGACAGTGGCAAATGACACGTGGCATCTGGCAGTAGGTGACCATGGTAAGTCACATGTTGCCCTGAGCCCTGTGCTTATAATCAATGCAGGACTCTTTACAGAGGAAATGGTCGCTTATTTTCTTACACCTGGGGGGGCGCAGTTTGCCATCTTCGCCCTGGGCACCGAATGACCTTGTCCCGGCACTGGGTGACCCCACAATAGGGATAAAACTTTTTCTCAGAAGGGAGTTCAATAAGACACGTGGACACTCATTAAAATTAGAAGAAAAGAGGTTTAAACTTAAACTACGTAGAGGGTTCTTTACTGTAAGAGCGGCAAGGATGTGGAATTCCCTTCCACAGGCGGTGGTTTTAGCGGGGGGGGCATCGATAGTTTAAAAAAAATATTAGATAAGCACCTGAACGACCGCAACATACAGGGATATACAATGTAATACTGTCATATAATTACACACATAGGTTGGACTTGAGGATCATGAGAAGTGTAGTGCAGAGGACTGGCCCATTGCAATCCTAAAAGGGAAACTGCAGCCCCCAGCATGCCGAACTGAAGGGGAGAGAGAGAGAGAGAGACAGGCTATGGATGGCAAGTGACATGTTGCATCTAGCAGGAGGTGGCAATGGTAAGTGACACATTGCATCTGGCAGGAGGTGACAGTGGTAAGTGAAACGTGGCATCTAGCAGGAGGTGATGGTGGTAAGTGACACGTGGCATCTGACAGGAGGTGATGGTGGTAAATGACACGTGGCATCTGGCAGGAGGTGACAGTGGTAAGTGGCACATGGCATCTGGCAGGAGGTGACTGTGGTAAGTGACATGTGGCATCTGGCAGGAGTTGATGGTGGTAAGTGACACGTGGCATCTGACAGGAGGTGACGGTGGTAAGTGACACGTGGGATCTGGCAGCAGGTGACGGTGGTAAGTGGCATGTGGCATCTGACAGGAGGTGACGTGGTAAGTGACATGTGGCATCTGGCAGAAGGTGACGTGGTGAGTGACACGCGGCATCTGGCAGGTGGTGACAGTGGTAAGTGACATGTGGCATCTGGCAGGAGGTGACAGTGGTAAGTGACACGTGGCATCTGACAGGAGGTGACGGTGGTAAGTGACACATGGCATCTGACAGGAGGTGATGGTGGTAAGTGACACGTGGCATCTGGCAGGAGGTGACGGTGGTAAGGGGCATGTGGCATTTGACAGGAGGTGACGGTGGTAAGTGACACGTGGCATCTGACAGGAGGTGACGTGGTAAGTGACATGTGGCATCTGGCAGCAGGCGACAGTGGTAAGTGACACGTGGAATCTGGCAGCAGGTGACGGTGGTAAGTGACACGTGGCATCTGACAGGAGGTGATGGTGGTAAGTAACACGTGGCATCTGGCAGCAGGTGACGATGGTAAGTGGCATGTGGCATCTGACAGGAGGTGACGGTGGTAAGTGACACGTGGCATCTGACAGGAGGTGACGTGGTAAGTGACATGTGGCATCCGGCAGCAGGCGACAGTGGTAAGTGACACGTGGAATCTGGCCGCAGGTGACTGTGGTAAGTGACACGTGGCATCTGGCAGGAGGTGACGTGGTAAGTGACACGTGGCATCTGGCAGGAGGTGACAGTGGTAAGTGACATGTGGCATCTGGCAGGAGGTGACAGTGGTAAGTGACACGTGGCATCTGACAGGAGGTGATGGTGGTAAGTGACACATGGCATCTGACAGGAGGTGATGGTGGTAAGTGAAAGTGGCATCTGGCAGGAGGTGACAGTGGTAAGTGACACATGACATCTGGCAGGAGGTGACTGTCGTAAGTGACACGTGGCATCTGGCAGGAGGTGACAGTGGTAAGTGAGACATGGCATCTGGAAGGAGGTGACAGTGGTAAGTGACATCTGGCAGGAGGTGACAGTGGTAAGTGACATCTGGCAGGAGGTGACAGTGGTAATTGACACGTGGCATCTGACAGGAGGTGACTGTGGTAAGTGACACGTGGCATCTGGCAGGAGGTGACGTGGTAAGTGAAACGTGGCATCTGGCAGGAGGTGACAGTGGTAAGTGACACGTGGCATCTGGCAGGAGGTGACGGTGGTAAGTGACATGTTGCATCTGGCAGCAGGTGACGGTGGCAAATGACACGTGGCATCTGGCAGTAGGTGACCATGGTAAGTCACATGTTGCCCTGAGCCCTGTGCTGATAATCAATGCAGGACTCTTTACAGAGGAAATGGTCGCTTTTTTTCTTACTCCCGGGGGGGGGGGCGCAGTTTGCCATCTTCGCTCTGGGCACCCAATGACCTTGTCCCGGCTCTGGGTGACCCCACAATAGGGATAAAACTTTTTCTCAGAAGGGAGTTCAATAAGACACATGGCCACTCATTAAAATTAGAAGAAAAGAGGTTTAAACTTAAACTACGTAGAGGTTTCTTTACTGTAAAAGTGGCAAGGATGTGGATTTCCCTTCCACAGGCAGTGGTTTTAGCAGGGAGCATCGATAGTTTACAAAAATATTAGATAAGCACCTGAACGACCGCAACATACAGGGATATACAATGTAATACTAACATATAATAACGCACATAGGTTGGACTTGATGGACTTGTGTATTTTTTCAACCTCACCTACTATGTAACTATGTAACTACGGTATGTTTAGATCAAAGCATATTCATGTTTTAGAATGGCCCAGTCAAAGTCCAGACCTAAATCCAATTGAGAATCTGTGGCAGAACTTGAAAATTGCACTCTCCATCCAATCTGGCAGAGCTTGAGCTATTTTGCAAAGAAGAATGGGCAAAAATGTCACTCTAGATGTGCAAAGCTGGTAAGAGATATAGAGATATACCTAAAAAGTAGGGCTGTGGAAATTACAGATTAATTCCTCGATTAATTTTTTTGATCGCTCAAAATTCTTTTGATCGGTACTCACCTCTCCGCTGGCTTCCGGGTCTTCAGGGAGTTCCGTCGGAGATCCGGTGATGTCACGGACATCGAAGTCACCGGACTCCTCCCCCCTTCCCCAAGTGCCTCCTTCTGCTAACGAAGGGAAGAGGGGAGGAGTCCAGTGAAGTTGAAGTTCTGATTGAACGTAACGCGTAAGGAGGAGGTGCTATGCATGATGTCACCCGCTGCTGCCCTACGAAACTAACACGATTGTCGGCTTTACATGCTGTGTTTTTATCATTTTTATGTGAGTAGTTTGTGTTTGAACACAAAAATTAAATCTTATACTTAAGTGGTAAGCACTTGGCGTCCTTGCTGAGATCTAAGGAGACGTGAGAGAAGTTTATGGTCCGTGTTAACCCTTTTGATACCCACTTGCATGACCACCTGTTTGCACAGGGGTCCATGCTATAAGGTGAGAGTGATTAGTTAGACCGGAGGTGGAGGGATTGTCACGCTACTGTGGAAAAAATTACTTACGTCAGTGCTACAGTTTGAATTTAAAACGTATTTGTGTGAACTGTGAAGTTAAGTCATGGATTGTGGAAACTAAGTAGTGTCGGGTGATTGTATATAGTGTATACCACATTTACCACTGACTAATGCAGAGTTGCAATGCAAGGAGATCAGCTAAAAGTAGTTGGATCTGTATGTGCGTTATAATTAATCGAAATTAGTCGATTAATCGATTAAAAAAAAAATCGATTAAACGAACACGAAAATTTTAATCAGTAACAGCCCTACTAAAAAGACTTACAGCTGTAGTTGCAGTAAAAGGTGGTTCTACAAAGTATTGACTTAGGGGGGCTGAATACAAATGCACGCCACACTTTTCACATATTAATCTGTAAAAAAAAATTGAAAACCATTTATCATTTTCCTTCCACTTTACAATTATGTGCCACTTTGTGTTGGTCTGTCATTTACGTTTTTGGTTGTAACATGAAGGGGTATGAATACTTTTTCAAGGCACTGTAGCAGGGTCTCTTTAGGACAATAATACACAGAAGGCATAATTCACAAATCTTTACCACAAGGATAAGGATCTTTATTGCAGCCACGTCAAATCTTGTTGGACTCATGGAGCTGAGAACAACTGTCACTTTTTTTGATAATAAGAATCTTTAACCACTTCTCGCCCGCCATATAGCAGATTGATGGCCAGAAAGTGGTTTCATTATCCTGACTGGGCGTCAGATCACGTCCAGCAGGAAAAGCCTCGATCGCGCGCAGGTGGCGATCGTTGGTGTGGTATGTCAGTCTGACACTCCGCATCACCGATCTCGGTGCCCTCCTGTGCCCACCAGGGATGCCCACCCAGGACCACCAGGTATGCCCACCCAGGACCACCAGATATGCCCACCCATGACCACCAGTGTTGCAAATCAGTTCCCAGTAGAGGTACAATCAGTGCCCATCAGTAATGCCTGCCAGTGCCTCATCAGTGCTGCCTATCAGAGCCATCTATCAGGGCCCATCAGTGCCGCCTATAAGTGCCCATCAGTGCCACCTGTAAGTGCCCATTAGTTCCGCCTTATCAGTGCCCGTCAGTGCATCCTCATCAGCGCCCATCGGTGAAGGAGAAAACGTACTTATTTACAAAATTTTATAACAGAAACAAAGAAATTTTTTCTTTTTTTAAATGTCAGTCTTTTTTTATTTGTTTAGCAAAAAATAAAAACCCCAGTGGTGATCAAATACCACCAAAACAAAAGCTCTATTTGTGGGAACAAAATGATAAAAATTTGGTTCGGGTACAGCGTTGCCTGACCGCACAATTGTCACTCAAAATGGGACAGCGCTAAAAGCTGAAAATTGGCCTGGGCAGGAAGGGGGGACAGTGGCCAGTATTGAAGTGGTTAAAGTATAACCAAAGGCAAAACTTGTTTTTGTTTTCAATAGAGTGGAGATGGATTAGAACACCTGTCAGTTTTTATTACTGTTTGTGCCCCCCATTAGGGACATTCACCCTCTCTATTTGTCCTATTTACCATTATCATTGAAAGTGAAAGTAAAAGAAAATCCCAAAGTTTGGGTTGTCCCCAGAAAAGTAATAGAGGGGAAATCATCCAATGGGAACACTAGTTCTGGTGACCTGGGGGGCCCCCAAAGAATTCCCTTAATTTGCAGGGATTTCCTCTCACTTGCAGTTTGGCTATGGGACAGGAAGTGAAGGGAAATCTCCGCAATGAGACACAGATGACGAAAAAAAATCTTACAGGAGTTAAAACCTTCTCTTACTCTATCCCATGGGTGCTCAACCTGTGGCCCTCCGGATGTTTCCCCATCATGCTTCTGTCTTTAGGAGTCATGTTTGTGTAATTGCCAGCCTTGCAATGCCTCATGGGACTTGTAGTTCCTCAACAGCTGGAGGGCCACAGGTTGAACACCCATGCTCTGTGCAAAATGAAGAAAAAAGTTTTTCCTATAGTTCTACTTTAACTTGTAGTGTCAGCTCTGGGAATTGAGCCTTCTATGAAATAAAATAACATGAAATATATAAATATGAAAAGCACGGCAGAGTTGTGCTCTGAGATGATGATGTATATAGGAAAAAACGATAATGAAATAAACATGCATTCTCTGTCTGCAAACTCCTCTCTACTGAAGGAATGCAGTCAATGCACCTGATTTCATACAATTCTTTCATTAGATCCTGAAACCTGCATAAAATCTGATATCATCTTGTGAAAGTTTTTATCTAAAAAAGGCTTTTGGGTTTTTTTTTACAGCATTGGTTGTGCCAGGAACTGATTGATCAGAAAACAAGCAGAAGACAAACATTACTCCAGGGGAAGGTTGAAATATGCCAAACTGCATCAAAGTGAGCAAACAAAATAAACTGATGAAATCAGCGATCTGTTTGAAGGTTTAAAAGTGCTGGTCATTTTGCAGTCATTGTCTATGCCTACCTTTACGCGCACATGAACTTGACCATTGTATAACAGATGTCCCTTTATACTCCCGACCTTATACTCCCACTTATTTACCAGTACCTTATTAATAAAAAAAAACATACAAAATCTGGAGTAACATAGGCCGTAGCAGCCTTATTTTATTAAACAAATATATATAAATATTCCAATCAAAAAACTCAACATGAAAAACATCAGTCCCTCCTAGCGTTGGTCTTTGCAGGATCCTCCATAACCATTTTCATCAACATACTACACTGCGGTACCTCTCCAGTGTGTTATTAGGCCTCAAGCCGACAGGCTGGCTCAGAGACAACCACTTACCGCAGTGCACCCAATTACCAATTTCCAACTAACCTTCATTAACTATAATACCACCATCAGGACCCATTCCATCAACAGGTCCTGAACTCTTCCTTCCGCAATATCTTCCTTCACCCGCAAAGACCAACACCAGCCGCTGCCACGACATCCAACCTGTAATGAAAAGAGCACAAGACACACACCACATGCCTGACAAAACAAAAAAGGAACCAAATTTTTTAGGGAGGATAGGCGGGAACTTTCCTACAGCACGCTGGTGAGCAAGGGGGGAGGGGCCCGCTTCCTATATTAACTCTGCCTCCTCCCCTCTCCCCTTGGCCAATCCAGCTAGCCCTACTATCCACCTATCAGGTTTCCCCTGTTTACACTGTTATGCAAGCCCTCTGTTTACCTCTCTTTGCTCGTTTTACTCCAGGCTTTTCTTTAATGGCATCCAGTGGCGGCTGGTGCTCCCTATTTTGGGGCGAGCGGCACAACCAACACTCTCCCCCCCCCCGCGCACGCGGGAGACAGATGGCAAAAGCACATTTGTGAGGTCAGGCACTGATGTGGATGAGAAGGCCTTGCTCTCAGTCTCGACTCTAATTCATCCCAAAGGTGTTCTATCGGGTTGAGGTCAAGACTCTGTGCAGGTCAGTCAAGTTCCCCCGGGGGCCCGCAGCGTGGCGATCGTGGACCAGGTGTGTCCCTCGGACACAGCCATTCCAGACCCATGTAAAGAGCCAATAAAAAATGGCTCTTTACCATGTGAACGGCTGTGTCCAATCACAGCCAGTCACATGTACATGCAACATGCACGGCGCTCGTGCACGCCCCTAAGGCACGTGCAGAGCGGCAATCGGGGATGAGGCTTGTCACCCTGACACAGCCCAACCCTGATCGCAGTAAAGAGCCAATGAAATTGTCTAATCACAGTCGGTCACAAAATGCCAACAAACCGCGGTAACGAGATGTTATGGAGTTCTCCTCCTCACATACCGATAGTGTGTGAGAAGAAGATTGCGGCGCTCGTGCACGCCCCTAAGGCACGTGCAGAGCGGCAATCGGGGATGAGGCTTGTCACCCTGACCCAGCCCAACCCTGATCGCAGTAAAGAGCCCATGAAATTGTCTAATCACAGCCAGTCACAGAATGCCAACAAACCACGGTAACGAGATGTTATGGAGTTCTCCTCCTCACACACCGATAGTGTGTGAGAAGGAGATTGCGGTAACATCTCGTGTACACCAACCACACTGATTGCCCCCCCTAATAAAGAGGACCTGTCACCAGCTATCAAAGTACCTGTCACCAGCCATCAAAGTACCTATCATCAACCATCAAAATACCTGTCATCACCCATCAAAGTACGTCACCACCCATCAAAGTACCTGTGATCACCCATCAAAGTACCTGTCACAGTCCATCTGAGTACCTGAGTACCTGTCACAGCCCATCTGAGTACCTGAGTACCTGTCACAGCCCATCTGAGTACCCAAGTGCTTGAGTACCTGTCACAGCCCATCTGAGTACTCGAGTACCTAAGTACCTGTCACAGCCCATCTGAGTACCCGAGTACCTGTCACAGTCCATCTGAGTACCTGAGTATCTGTCACAGTTCATCTGAGTACCCGATTACCTGAGTACCTGTCACAGTCCATCTGAGTACCCAAATACCTGAGTACCTGTCACAGTTCATCTGAGTACCTGAGTACCTGTCTGTCAGGAAAAGCCTTCCTGCAAGCATTCTAGCAATAGAAAGATGAAAACAATGACTGTGCACAGAAGCACTGTCCGGCGCACGCGCATGTGCAATAGCACTAATAGCGGCACACGGGCGCGCGCCCCCTTTGACAGCACTTGGCGCCAAAGATGTGCTATAAAAAGGGGACTGTTCCATTGCTGTCTTGCTGTCCGGTCTACAGCGTTCCTGAAGACCCCTGCCGCCTTGTTACCTGTGTTCTGTACCTTGAAACCTGTTACCTGTTTGGACTGTTCTTGACTACTCTGTTTGCTGCCTGCCCCGATCTCGGCCTTGGACTTTGACTACTCTTCTGGATTGCCCTTCTGTACCTGATCTGCCCGCCTGTGTCTTGACTAGGGATGAGCTGAACACCCCCCGGTTCGGTTCGCACCAGAACCTGCGAACGGACCGAAAATGTCCATGAACGTTAGAACCCCATTGACGTCTATGGCACTTGAACGTTCGAAATCAAAAGTGCTCATTTTAAAGGCTAATTTGCATGTTATTGCCCTAAAAAGGGTTTGGGGACTCGGGTCCTGCCCCAGGGGATATGTATCAATGCAAAAAAAACTTTTAAAAACGGCCGTTTTTTCGGGAGCAGTGATTTTAATGATGCTTAAAGTAAAAAAAAAAAAAGGGAAATATTTCTTTAAATATCGTACCTGGGGGGTGTCTATAGTATGCCTGTAAAGTGGCGCATGTTTCCCGTGCATAGAACAGTCCCTGCACAAAATGTCATTTTTAAAGGAAAAAAGTCATTTAAAACTGCTTGCGGCTTTAATATAATGTTGGGTCCTGGCAATATGGATGAAAATCAGTGAGACAAACAGCATGGGTACCCCCCAGTCCATTACCAGGCCCTTTGGTTCTTGTATGGATATTGAGGGGAAACCCGCACCCAAATTAAAAAAAGGAAACAGCAGTATACAGGCTCTGTACTCTGAACAGCAGTATACAGGCGGTGCAAACAAGACAGGGACTGTAGGTTTCTTGTTAAGTAGAATCTGTTTGTAATTTTGAACTGGTACATTTTTAACGTGTTTAGCTCCAGCCAAAAAATCTATTTTAAGCTTTTTGGAAAACATAGGGAATGGTTATCACCCCTGTGACATTTGTTTTGCTGTCTGTGCTCCTCTTCAGAAGATTTCACCTCACTTTTTGTCCCAATGACAAATGTTTTTTGAAAATTTGGGGTTTTTTGCGAAACAAGGATTGGTGACAAAGCATCAGTGGAAAGGAGAAATGTTTTTCCCATATTAACTCTTACAGGAGAGAATTTCCCTTCCTAGGGGTAGATTTCATCTCACTTCCTGTTGTCTCCTTCCGTTTGCAAGTAGGAGTCGTTTGTAGGTTGGATGTTTGAAAGTAGGGGCCTGCGCTATATACTCAGCAGAAATTTGGGCCTTAGGTGTTGTTGTGGCCACAACACTGTAAGCCCTCACAGGGCCCTGCTGTGAAATATTAGATCAAGAATTGTAATTACATGCCCCTGTTGAACAGGGGCAGAAAAATTGGGCCGTTGGTGGTGGTAGTGGTGCTGGTGCCACAACACTGTAAGTCCTCACTCGCTCTTGGTGGGCGGAGAAACGGGCCCTGCTGTGAAATATTAGATCAAGAATTGTAATTACATGCCCCTGTTGAACAGGGGCTGAAAAATTGGGCCTTAGGCACTGGTGCTGGTGCCACAACACTGCAACCCCTCACAGATACTCTAGTTGGAACGCAGGAACGAGCCCTGCTGCAAAGTATTGCATCAAAAATTGTAATTACATGCCCTTGTTAAACAGGGGCTGAAAAATTGGGCCTTAGGCACTGGTGCTGGTGCCACAACACTGCAACCCCTCACAGATACTCTAGTTGGAACGCAGGAACAAGCCCTGCTGCAAAGTATTGCATCAAAAATTGTAATTACACGCCCCTGTTAAACAGGGGCTGAAAAATTGGGCCTTAGGCACTGGTGCTGGTGCCATAACACTGTAACCCCTCACCGATACTCTAGTTGGAACGCAGGAACGAGCCCTGCTGCAAAGTATTGCATCAAAAATTGTAATTACACGCCCCTGTTAAACAGGGGCTGAAAAATTGGGCATTAGGCACTGGTACTGGTGCCACAACACTGCAACCCCTCACAGATACTCTAGTTGGAACGCAGAAACGAGCACTGCTGCAAAGTATTGCATCAAAAATTGTAATTATACGCCCCTGTTAAACAGGGGCTGAAAAATTAGGCCTTAGGCACTGGTGCTGGTGCCACAACGCTGCAACCCCTCACAGATACTCTAGTTGGAACGCAGGAACGAGCCCTGCTGCAAAGTATTGCATCAAAATATGTAATTACACGCCCCTGTTGAACAGGGGCTGAAAAATTGGGCCTTAGGCACTGGTGCTGGTGCCATAACACTGCAACCCCTCACTGATACTCTAGTTGGAATGCAGAAACGAGCCCTGCTGCAAAGTATTGCATCAAAAATTTTAATTATACGCCCCTGTTAAACAGGGGCTGAAAAATTAGGCCTTAGGCACTGGTGCTGGTGCCTCAACACTGCACCCCCTCACAGATACTCTAGTTGGAATGCAGAATGAGCCCTGCTGCAAAGTATTGCATCAAAAATTGTAATTACACACCACTGTTAAACAGGGGCTGAAAAATTGGGCCTTAGGCACTGGTGGCGGCGCCCAGAACCAAAGATGTTCTTACAAGCTATCGCTGTGATCATTGAGGAGGAAGAGAATAATTACTCAGGATAGTCACTCAGCATCAGCATAGGCAGTCTTTGAAGGGATCTGAGATTTCAAAAAAAATTATTCGGTTACATTAGCATCAGGTGCTTGGTAGCTGGTGGTGATCCAAGACTGATTCATTTTTATGAAGGTCAGTCGATCGACCGAGTCGGTGGACAGACGCACCCTGTGATCGGTTACAAAGCCTCCAGCAGCACTGAATGTGCGTTCCGAAAGGACGCTGGATGCAGGACAGGCCAGTAGCTCAATTGCATACTGTGCAAGCTCTGGCCAGTGATCCATCCTCAGGAACCAGTAACCCAGAGGATTTTCTGTGGGAAAGGTGTCCAAGTCAGATCTTGCCCCTAGGTATTCCTGCACCATGTAAAACAGACGCTGGCAATGGTTGCTGGAACCGATCATACCTTGGGGCTGCAGACTAAAAAATTGTCTGAACGCATCGGTCAGACGGCCACCTTCTCAACCGCTCCTTCTTTGACTGACCGAAGCCTCAGCAACACGTTGTCCAGAAACAGGAGTTTGTAAACTCCCAGTCTCTGGGAACGCGTTTTACAGACCTTTCTGCAAGGCCTCCTGAAGATGTTTAATCCTCTGCTCCCTCTGCGATGGCAAGATAAGGTCCGCAAACTTACCCTTGTAACGTGGATCAGGGAGGGTTGCCAGCCAGTATTGGTCCTTCTCCTTGATACCACGAATACAAGGATCCTTACGCAGGCTTTGCAGGATCAGGGAGGCCATGCAGCATAGGTTTGCCACCTGGTGGCATGTCACAGATTAGGCGGTTCTTGGGCAGGTTAAACTCCAGGTTAAACTCCTTTTGGAGGTCTGCCAGCCGAGCACTGGCATTATATGACCGGCGGAAATGCACACAGACTTTCCTGGCCTGCCTCAGGACATCCTGTAAGCCCGGGTACCTGCCCAAGAACTGCTGCACCACCAAGTTGAGGACATGAGCCAAACAGGGCACATGGGTCATTTGTCCCTGTCGGAGGGCAGAGAGGAGGTTGGTGCCATTGTCGCAAACCACCATTCCTGCCTTAAGTTGGCGTGGTGTCAACCACCTCTGAACCTGCCCCTGCAGAGCTGACAGAACCTCTGCCCCAGTGTGTTTCCTGTCCCCCAAGCACGCCAGCTCAAGCACTGCATGGCATCTTTTGGCCTGCATACTTGCGCAGCCCCTTGAACGGCTACGGAGCACTGCTGGTTCCGAGGACAAAGCACAGGAAGAGGCCATGGAGGAAGAAGAAGAGGAGGGGGTGGAGGAGAGAGGTGTGTCACAATCATTAGTAGTGGCATTTTGGAGGCGTGGTGGCGGAACAACCTCCAACAATACTGCACCTTGTCCTGCATCCTTCCCAGCTGCCAGCAGAGTCACCCAATGCGCGGGGAAACTTAGGTAACGTCCCTGTCCATGCCTGCTGGACCATGAGTCAGCGGTAATATGCACCCTACCACTGACCACCCTGTCCAGCGAGGCATGGACATTGCCTTCCACATGCCGGTAGAGAGCCGGAATCGCCTTCCGTGAGAAAAAGTGGCGTTTGGGTACCTGCCACTGAGGAACCGCACATTCCACAAACTCACAGAAGGGGGCAGAGTCTACCAACTGAAAAGGCAGCAGTTGAAGTGCTAGCAATTTTGCCAAGCTAGCATTCAACCGCTGGGCATGTGGATGGCTCGGAGCCATCTTTCGGCGGTGCAGCAGCTGGGGCAGGGAAACTTGCCTGGTACAATCTGACGTCGGTGTACCGAAAGCAGATTGCCCACAAGTACTTGGCTATGACACACCTAATTCTACACCTTCATTCCTCTCAGTGCAGGTCTCAGAGAGGACTGAAGGTATAGTGGGATTGGAGATCTCAGCTGATAAGGAGCAAGGAGAGGTCCTCTTTGTTCTTTGGTGTGGGTCTTTTAGATACGCTTGCCAACGAACTGCATGGCAGGTCAACATATGTCTGGTCAAGCATGTGGTGCCCAAGCGGGAGATGTTTTGGCCACGCGAGATACGCTTGAGACATATGTTGCAAATAGCAGCGGTGCGATCTGCTGCACTCGTCTCAAAAAAGGCCCACACCAAAGGACTTTTGGAATAACGCGCAGATACAGCAGCGCCCTGCACATGCGGAGCTTTGGGGTGTGATGCAGTCAGTGTGCTGCCCTTAGGCTGGCCCCTGGAGGGCATCCTGCCTCGTTGGTAATGTGCCTCGCCCTCCTTTTCCCCTTCTCTCCTATCAGGCACCCACGTTGAGTCAGTGACCTCATCATCCCCTCCCTCCTCATCACTGGAGCAAACCTGGCAGTATGCTGCAGCAGGGGGAGCATGACTGCCAGATTGCTGTCCTTCTTGGGCACCCCCTCTGTCTGTGCTCACGTTACTGCCTTCATCTAGCTCAGTATCATCATCAGAGCCTTCTAAATGCTGGGCATCCTCCTGGAGCATGTACCCAACACTGTGGTCAAACAATTCGAGGGACTCCTCAGGAGGACATGGTGGGGCTAGGGAAGGAGTCACTGATGCCATTGAGCCGAGGGAAGAGGCCGCGTTGGCAGCTGCTTTGCCAGACAAAGTACCCTGAGCATGGGTGAGAGAGGATGAGGAGGATGAGGACGGCTTGGTCATCCACTCGACCAAGTCTTCCGCATGTTGCAGCTCAACACGGCCAGCTGCCGAAAAAAAGGCCAAGCATGTCCCACGGCCACGTGCTGATGAGGATGTACCGTCTCCACGACAAGCACTGTTGCCTCTAGACACAGAGCCTGCTTGCCCTCTTTTATTGGCTTGTGACTATCTGCCTCTCCTTGTTGGCCTTCCAGACATACTAATGGCCTGTAACTGCACTAAGTTGGGATATATATATATATATATATATATATATATATATATATATATATATATATATATATATATACTGATAGTGCAGCTAGCAGAATCAACTGCCTGCCTGTAGTATGAGAACACCACCAACTTTCTACAGGTAGCTTTAGCTGAACATTGTGCAGAGCTCGCAAAAAACTAACTTGTAGCTTATTTAGCTGCCTGCGGTAGTGATAGGATCAGGAAAACACCACCAACCTTCTACAGGTAGCTTTAGCTGAACACTGTGCAGAGCTCGCAAAAAACTAACTTGTAGCTTATTTAGCTGCCTGCGGTAGTGATAGGATCAGGAAAACACCACCAACCTTCTACAGGTAGCTTTAGCTGAACACTGTGCAGAGCTCGCACTACACTAACTTGTAGTTTTAGCTGAACACTGTGCAGAGCTCACAAAAAACTAACTTGTAGCTTATTTAGCTGCCTGCGGTAGTGATAGGATCAGGAAAATACCACCAACCTTCTACAGGTAGCTTTAGGTGAACACTGTGCAGAGCTCGCAAAAAAAAATAACTTGTAGCTTATTTAGCTGCCTGCGGTAGTGATAGGATCAGGAAAACACCACCAACCTTCTACAGGTAGCTTTAGGTGAACATTGTGCAGAGCTCGCAAAAAAATAACTTGTAGCTTATTTAGCTGCCTGCAGTAGTGATAGGATCAGGAAAACACCACCAACCTTCTACAGGTAGCTTTAGGTGAACATTGTGCAGAGCTCGCAAAAAATAACTTGTAGTTTATTTAGCTGCCTGCGGTAGTGATAGGATCAGGAAAACACCACCAACCTTCTACAGGTAGCTTTAGCTGAACACTATGCAGAGCTCACACTACACTAACTTGTAGTTTTAGCTGAACACTGTGAGGAGGACGCACTACACTAACTTGTAGCTTTAGCTGAACACTGTTCAGAGGATGCACTACACTAACTTGTAGCTTTAGCTGAAAACTGTGCAGAGGTCGCACTACACTAACTTGTAGTTTTAGCTGAACACTGTTCAGAGGACGCACTACACTAAGTTGTAGCTTTAGCTGAACACTGTGCAGAGGTCGCACTACACTAACTTGTAGTTTTAGCTGAACACTGTTCAGAGGACGCACTACACTAACTTGTAGCTTTAGCTGAACACTGTGAAGAGGTCGCACTACACTAACTTGTAGTTTTAGCTGAACACTGTTCAGAGGACGCACTACACTAACTTGTAGCTTTAGCTGAACACTGTTCAGAGGATGCACTACACTAACTTGTAGCTTTAGCTGAACACTGTGCAGAGGTCGCACTACACTAACTTGTAGTTTTAGCTGAACACTGTTCAGAGGACGCACTACACTAAGTTGTAGCTTTAGCTGAACACTGTGCAGAGGTCGCACTACACTAACTTGTAGTTTTAGCTGAACACTGTTCAGAGGACGCACTACACTAACTTGTAGCTTTAGCTGAACACTGTGAAGAGGTCGCACTACACTAACTTGTAGTTTTAGCTGAACACTGTTCAGAGGACGCACTACACTAACTTGTAGCTTTAGCTGAACACTGTGCAGAGGTCGCACTACACTAATTTGTAGTTTTAGCTGAACATTGTGAGGAGGGCGCACTACACTAACTTGTAGCTTTAGCTGAACACTGTGAGGAGGACGCACTACCCTAACTTGTAGCTTTAGCTGAACACTGTGCACTACACTAACTTGTAGTTTTAGCTGAACACTGTGAGGAGGACGCACTACACTAACTTGTAGCTTTAGCTGAACACTGTGAGGAGGATGCACTACCCTAACTTGTAGCTTTAGCTGAACACTGTGCAGAGGTCACACTAAACTAACTTGTAGCTTTAGCTGAACACTGTGAGGAGGACACACTACACTAACTTGTAGTTTTAGCTGAACACTGTGCAGAAGTCACACTAAACTAACTTGTAGCTTTAACTGAACACTGTGAGGAGGACGACTACACTAACTGTAAATAGTCTAGCTGCCTGACTGTGGTACTAATAGGATCAAAAGAGGGGTCAGAGGAGAGGCAGGGGTTTTCCACCCCACAGATCCAGACCCCCCAGTCAACATTACCCTCCGATGACATCCACATACAAAGAAAACCAGCGGAAGGACCAGTATCATTGGGAAAGACATCAACCCCAACATCAAAACTCAAGGAAAAACGAGCCCGGGGCTGCAGAACAGGATTTAGGGTCCAAAAAAATAAGGAGGGAAATAGACTAGGAGGAATCTTTAATCTTAGTAACACAACACTGACACATAAGGAAACCAACATCTTACATCAGGGATTGAAGTGTGATCTGAAAAGACCTCTCACCAAGTTCGATGCTTATATAGATGTACATAAGTTTATACGCAAACTTAGCATTAAAAAACACTTCTTAAATAAAAACTCAAACCCAACCAGTATGAGCGGGGTCTCATCACTGGCGACAGACAGTGGTTTAAAAAACAAGTCCTTATTCAAACGTCCCAATAATGGTTCCCACCATCTGGAGGTCTTTAAAAGTCTTGTTTTAAGAGATCTGGATCAGCTAAAACCAAAAAAGCAAGTGAACCCGAGATATATTAAGAAAGGGATCGAGTCACTTGAAGCAAGAAAAGATATAATTATTAGACCTGCGGACAAGGGAGGGGGAGTGGTCATCATGTCTAAAGATTATTACACTACCCAACAGACAGAATTACTGTCAGATAAGAATACGTATGAGCTGCTAGAGAAAGACCCAACCCCCAGTATAGAGCTGAATTAAAGGCTCTGATAGATTTTGGATACCGGTCTTATGTCCTGACAGACAAAGAAAAAAGATACCTTTTCCCTAGCAGCAGTCGCACACCTACCATCTATACCCTTCCGAAAATCCACAAGGATCCTGCTAATCCCCCACCCAGACCCATAGTCAATGGGATAGACTCAGTTACTTCAAGATTAGGTCAATATTTAGATATATTCCTACAAAAGAGTGTGACCACAACGAAAGCTTATTTGAAAGATACTAAGAGTCTATTACAAGAATTAAAAGAAATCAACCTCACAGGGAAGAATGAAGTGTTTCTGGTTACATCGGATGTGACCAGTTTATACACTATCATTCAGCACAAAGATGCCCTGTTAGCCCTTAATTGGGCACTGAGCCAAAGGGAAGATCTCCCTTTAAGACAAAAAATCTTTGTGAGATATGCGTTAGACTTTTGTCTCTCGCATAACTATTTCTGGTTTGACAATAACTTCTTCACCCAAAAGAGGGGGGTTGCAATGGGCACGAAATTTGCGCCCAGTATAGCCAACCTCTTTATGGGTGAATGGGAGGACAAAGAGGTATTGCGGGATAGAAGACCAGAACTCCTATATTACAAACGCTATATTGACGACCTATTATTAATATGGGTGGGGTCAGAAGTGACACTCAAAAATTATATGGATCGTCTAAATGATAATACTCATAACATCAGACTCACCAGCCAGTGGAGTACTGAACAAATACACTTCCTAGATGTCAACATCTTCAGAGTAGGTGACACAATGCAAACTAAAGTGTTCTTCAAACCCACTGATAGAAATAGCTTTCTTCCAGTGCATAATGGCCATCATCCACTTTGGCTGAAAAATGTGCCTAAGGGCCAAATTTTGAGGATCAGGAGAAATTGCTCCATACTTGAGGATTTTGACCAACAAGTTATGGTATTAAAAAACAGGTTTGTAGAAAAAGGTTACAAATCCCAGTATTTAGACCCTATCATTGAGGAAATCAGATCTCTCCCTAGGGAACATTGCTTAAGAGGTGCACCGAATATAGAAAGAAACCTGGATCATGAATGGAGCTTTATATCTCCCTTCCATTCACAATTCAGGGAGGTGGAGACAGTGGCGTAGCGTGGGGGGTGCGAGGGGGGCGGAGGCCCCGGGCGCAACATTTGGGGGGGCGCAATCCCATGTCAGTGTGTGTCACTCTGGCTCCCTAATCCTAATTTCTATGTACTGTGTCCCCTGCGATCCGGCCGCCATGTTTATTGTCAGCTGGGCGGCCGGCGCCCTGTGATTGGGTGAATGGGGTCATGTGAGGCGTGGAGCTGACCTGTCCTTAATGCTCCTGGAGTCCCGCCTCTGCCATCTTCTTTTCCTCCTCCTCTCCTCCTGACCGCAGCATCTGGGACTTGAATCACTCCCTGTTGGTTGTGGCAGACAGAGGTCAGATTGATGGTGAGCAAAAAGATAGCAGGTGAGACGAGGGAGCAGCCGTTACTGCAGCTAATCATCCTCTCCAAGGTAAAGCCAGCACTGTGAGTTCTGCCTCTCTCCTCACAAGAAGTGCATGCCTACTTTCCTGGCTTCCTTTTGGCTGTGAGACTCGGGACACTGAGTTGCTTCCAGTCCAATGAGTCCACGCAGCATACTGCTCAGAGGTCCTCTGCTGTTCCATGAAAATGTGTGCTGCTGTACCCAAAATGTAATAACATGGATGTTTCTGGGTCACTCACTGTGGTATGTGACACTCAGCATGTATAACACAGTCACATAGGACAAACTACATTTACAGTCTACACTACACACATACACAGAGCATCGCCCTCTTCCCCACTTATTCCAATGTCCCTCTTCTCCTCCCACTTATCCCCAATGTCCCTCCTCTCCCCCCCCCCCTTATCCCCAATGTCCCTCCTCTCCTCCCACTTATCCCCAATGTCCCTCCTCTCCCCCCACTTATCCCAAATGTCCCTCCTCTCCTCCCACTTATCCCCAATGTCCCTCCTCTCCTCCCACTTATCCCCAATGTCCCTCCTCTCCCCCCACTTATCCCCAATGTCCCTTCTCTCCTCCCACTTATCCCCAATGTCCCTCCTCTCCTCCCACTTATCCCCAATGTCCCTCCTCTCCTCCCACTTATGCCCAATGTCCCTCTTCTCCTCCCACTTATCCCAAATGTCCCTCCTCTCCTCCCACTTATCCCCAACGTCCCTCCTCTCCTCCCACTTATCCCCAACGTCCCTCCTCTCCCCCCACTTATCCCCAATGTCCCTCCTCTCCTCCCACTTATCCCCAATGTCCCTCCTCTCCTCCCAATTATCCCCAATGTCCCTCCTCTCCTCCCACTTATCCCAAATGTCCCCCCTCTCCCCCCACTTATCCCCAATGTCCCTCTTCTCCTCCCACTTATCCCAAATGTCCCTCCTCTCCCCCCACTTATCCCAAATGTCCCTCCTCTCCTCCCACTTATCCCCAATGTCCCCTCCTCTCCCCCCCACTTATCCCCAACGTCCCTCCTCTCCTCCCACTTATCCCAAATGTCCCTCCTCTCCCCCCACTTATCCCCAATGTCCCTCTTCTCCTCCCACTTATCCCCAATGTCCCTCCTCTCCCCCCCACTTATCCCAAATGTCCCTCCTCTCCTCCCACTTATCCCCAATGTCCCCTCCTCTCCCACCACTTATCCCCAACGTCCCTCCTCTCCTCCCACTTATCCCAAATGTCCCTCCTCTCCTCCCACTTATCCCCAATGTCCCTCCTCTCCCCCCACTTATCCGCAATGTCCCTCCTCTCCTCCCACTTATCCCCAATATCCCTCCTCTCCCCCCACTTATCCCCAATGTCCCTCCTCTCCTCCCACTTATCCCCAATGTCCCTCCTCTCCTCCCACTTATCCCCAATGTCCCTCCTCTCCTCCCACTTATGCCCAATGTCCCTCTTCTCCTCCCACTTATCCCAAATGTCCCTCCTCTCCTCCCACTTATCCCCAATGTCCCTCCTCTCCTCCCACTTATCCCCAATGTCCCTCCTCTCCTCCCACTTATCCCCAATGTCCCTCCTCTCCCCCCACTTATCCCCATTGTCCCTCCTCTCCTCCCACTTATTCCAAATGTCCCTCCTCTCCTCCCACTTATCCCCAATGTCCCTCCTCTCCTCCCAATTATCCCCAATGTCCCTCCTCTCCTCCCACTTATGCCCAATGTCCCTCTTCTCCTCCCACTTATCCCAAATGTCCCTCCTCTCCTCCCACTTATCCCCAATGTCCCTCCTCTCCTCCTACTTATCCCCAATGTCCCTCCTCTCCCCCCACTTATCCCCAATGTCCCTCCTCTCCTCCCACTTATCCCCAATGTCCCTCCTCTCCTCCCAATTATCCCCAATGTCCCTCCTCTCCTCCCAATTATCCCCAATGTCCCTCCTCTCCTCCCACTTATCCCAAATGTCCCCCCTCTCCCCCCACTTATCCCCAATGTCCCTCTTCTCCTCTCACTTATCCCAAATGTCCCTCCTCTCCTCCCACTTATCCCCAATGTCCCTCCTCTCCTCCCACTTATCCCCAATGTCCCTCCTTTCCCCCCACTTATCCCAAATGTCCCTCCTCTCCCCCCACTTATCCCCAATGTCCCTCCTCTCTTCCCACTTAACCCCAATGTCCCTCCTCTCCTCCCACTTATCCCCAATGTCCCTCCTTTCCCCCCACTTATCCCAAATGTCCCTCCTCTCCCCCCACTTATCCCAAATGTCCCTCCTCTCCCCCCACTTATCCCAAATGTCCCTCCTCTCCCCCCACTTATCCCAAAAGTCCCTCCTCTCCCCCCCACTTATCCCAAATGTCCCTCCTTTCCCCCCACTTATCCCAAATGTCCCTACTCTCCTCCCATATATCCCCAATGTCCCTCCTCTCCCTCCACTTATCCCCAATGTCCCTCCTCTCCCTCCACTTATCCCAAATGTCCCTCCGTTCCTCCCATATATCCCCCACTTATCCCCAGTGTCCCCCTTCCTCATCTACGCATCCCCAATGTTCCGCTTCTCCCGCTTATTCCAAATGTCCCTCATTTCCCCCCACTTAGCACCAATGCCCCCCTCCACCCCACTTAGCAACAATGTTCACACTCTCCCCCAAGTTAGAAATTAGCACATTGCCCCCCACCCCCATTTAGCACCAATGCCCCATTAATTTAGCACCAATGTCATCCCCTATCCCCTCTCTTTGCACTAATGACCCCTCTCTCCACTTAACATTGCACTCCTATACTGTAAGTTGTAGTTGTTTTTGGTGGGGAAGAGATGATTTGGGAGTGGAAGGAGAGCTCTGTACTGGAAGGGGGGTTGTAAACTGTGAGGTATGCATTCCTGATCCCTGCAATCTGTACATAGCACAATCATGAATTCTGCACTTTGCATGTAGTACGATCTTGATATTTGCATTTTGTATATAGCACACTCCTGATCTTTGCATTCTGTACGTAGCAAACTCCTGAACTCTTCACTCTGTGCAGAATGCATAAGTGGTATTTAACAATGCCCCATTAAGACTCTCCCACTGTTAGGTGGTGGTTGCGGCATGGTTAAGTTCCTGTACCTATTATCTGAGGAAAATAGCCCTGCATATAGTATGTCTGCAGTCTTTCACTGTATCTCCTGTAGTATGTCTGCAGTCTCTGATCATCTCCTGTATCATGTCTGCAGTCTCTGATCATCTCTTGTACTATGTCTGCAGTCTCTGATCATCTCCTGTACTATGTCTGCAGTCTCTGATCATCTCCTGTATCATGTCTGCAGTCTCTGATCATCTCTTGTACTATGTCTGCAGTCTCTGATCATCTCCTGTATCATGTCTGCAGTCTCTGACCATCTCCTGTACTATGTCTGCAGTCTCTGATCATCTCCTGTACTATGTCTGCAGTCTCTGACCATCTCCTGTACTATGTCTGCAGTCTCTGACCATCTCCTGTACTATGTTTGCAGTCTCTGACCATCTCCTGTAGTATGTCTGCAGTCTCTGACCATATCCTGTATCATGTCTGCAGTCTCTGACCATCTCCTGTATCATGTCTAGCACTAAATATTATGCACAACCCTTAAATCTGGGTTAATATTAGGCAGCCAATCAGAGGCTCAGGCTGTGAGTGGGGAAACCCTTTGTGTTTCGACAGCCACAGCACGTAAGCAGCAGCAGAGCTGTCCCTGAGCCCCCCTTCTTAGGTGCTAAAAGTCCACAGGTTAGGGGGCGCAAATTACTTGCCTTGCCCCGGGTGCTGACAACCCACGCTGCGCCACTGGGTGGAGAACATATTCCACAAACATTGGCATGTCCTTTGTCTGGATAGAACGCTGTCAAGAGTTCTACCAGACAAACCCAAGTTCATTTATCATAAGGCTCCAAGTTTTGGAGACGTCATAGTCAAAAAGATCATTGATCCCCCCAGTAGAAATCCAACTTTCTGGGATCAAAATGTTTTTTTTGCATGCCGGAAATGTAAATCTTGCAGAAAGGTGTCTAGGCCTATGAGGAAAATAGAAAAGTTCATGTCAACTTCTAACAACAGGGAATTCGCAATTAAGCACTTTATCACGTGTAATACATCCCATGTGGTATACGCTTTACGTTGTCCTTGTGGATTAATGTACATAGGACGAACTAAGCGACTCTTAAGAATTAGAATCGCAGAACACGTACATAATATCTCTATCGGTTATAAAGACCACAATGTATCCCTGCATTTTAAACAACATCATGAACAAGACCCTTCTGGTCTATTATTTTGGGGGATCGATCACATTAAACAATCATGGAGGGGTGGAAATATTGTAAGGGATCTTTCAAAAAAAGAAACCCAATGGATTTTTTTAACTGACACTCTTAGCCCGAAAGGGTTAAATATAGAACTTGATATAAACTGCTTTATAAGCGATTTTTAGGGTGATTAGAGAGGATGATTTTTTAACAGCTTAGATTGAATTTGATCCAGATCAATTGTTTCTACTAAAGATTTGAGTTCTTTTGTGTATTTTACCTGTATTTCTGACATGTCTGAGATACATAAAATTACTGTAGAATTCATCATCAACGTCCTTGACCTTATCTTGCGATTTTCTATATATATAATTAAATTACCGTATATACTCAAGTATAAGTCGAGTTTTTCAGCACATTTTTTTGTGCTGAAAGTGCCCCCCTCGACTTATACTGGAGTCAAGCACTTTTCTGCAGCAAAACATTTCATTTTCCGAACCGACTTTGGGGCCCTGTATCTCAGGGCCACTTGGAACCCCAAATTTGGTATGCAAACCCAGTGGAACTGCTACCACAACATATCCAAAGCTGGAGTTCCTAGCACTAAGTGGCCCCGAGATACGGGGCCCCAAAATCGGTTCAGAAAATGTCATTCTCTGCTGCAGAAAAGTGCTTTACATTTTCTGAACCGATTTTTGGGGCCCTGTATCTCTGAATGTGCTGAAAAATTCGACTTATACTCGAGTATATACGGTACATTAGCTGTGCATTTCTCACCCTCGTCTTATACTCGGGTCAATACGTTTTTCCCATTTTTTTGTGGTAAATTAGGGCCTCGACTTATACTCGAGTATATACGGTAGTTGCTATATGTCCGACTGTTTTCTAGATTGAACTATAATCTCAATCATACTGGCATTGCCACTATCATTACGATTGTATGAAAATTTTTTATGTGATAATAATTATCTTATGTGATAATGTTTTTTTATATGATAATAAGGCCTTATTAGGCATTGGTCTTAAGAGTTGGTGTTTTATCTCATATTGGTTCTTTTTATATATAATGGCAAATGTCGTTGCGGAGCTAAGCAATCCTTTCTCCTATTAAGTTGCACCTGAAATATATGGAAGTGAGGAGATTATCTCTGTACACGATATGAGAATTATGTTCTAGCCGTTTTTTAATTACATGAGAGACTGTCATAGTAGTTCTATTGTAGCGTGCTGTCACATTTACATCGTGATAATTTTTAGATGTATGGTCTGTAGTTTGAAGTTGGTTGGAATTTAGACACGATCCCATTGATAACAGGGACGCACCCGCCAATCAGACCCACACCTTCTAAAATATGCATATATTGGGGCGGAGTAACAAGTATTCCCCAACCCCGACTTTTAAGATAAATACTGCTTATCGCGCCGTGAAGTCACGCTCTTCGAAAAAGTTGTGATGACGAAACTAGTCAGAGCGTGACCCCAAGGCAACCTGAACTACGTCACGACGCAGTGCGCTCCAAGCCGGAAGCTTTTGTTACCAGGGGGAGGAAGTACCTGTCAGCTGGGACCAACTTCTATCATCCGTCCAGCTTGTACCCCGCTCCTGTGTTCTCCGAAAGGTTTACCAGTGGTATCCTGTATTTTCCAACCAATCGATAGCTAGAGGGATATCTTTGGAACTGCTCTGCGCCCATAGATTCGTTGTTCTTATTTTATTTTGTTTGTTTGACTTTTTAATAAATTATCAAACGGTACTGGACTATGTGGAGTCTTTTTCCTACATGCGGATATCGCTGTTTCTTTCTGACTACCCATCTGGAAGGACCTCGAGAGTGATCGGTATGAGGATATGATCCAAGGCCCATTAACCTCTTCATTTTGGTGAGTGAGAACCTCTTGCGGGGGTGTGTGCAGCACGTGGTGATATAATATATGGTGAAAGGTGCACGTATTGGATCTGCTACACATACCCGTTACATCCAGCTGGAGACTTCATATCAAGTTTATTTCATGCGATTTTGCTGAAATTTTTCTGCTTACGTTTTAAACAGAGACATTTTTGCAGTCATAGCTTATGACTGAGTATAGTGCCGCTTTTGATGCATTTATGGTTCACATTCAGAGTGATTATTGACACATCTGTTTATACAAGGATCAAAAGAACACCAGCAATTTTCTTCAGGTAGCTGTAAATACTGTAACAAGACAAGCCTGCCTGTCAGTAGGAAGATAACAGGAACGGATCTAGCTAAACTGAATACAGTGTATATATATATATATATATATATACAACACCTGGGATGCATATATATACACAATACACTGTAAGTGCAGCTAACTCACTGACTGTCAGGCCCAATCTATCTAACTTAAATCAAATGACACTGTCTCTCTGTCTATCTCTTTCAACGTCGGAACACACACTATACGGGGCCGCCGTGCAGGCGGCCTTATATAGTGTGGGGCGTGTACTAAATCCCCTGAGCCATAATTGGCCAAAGCCTCCTTGGCTTTGGCCAGTTAGGGATCTCTGTTCAGACAGCGCTGTGATTGGCCAAGCATGCGGGTCATAGTGCATACTTGGCCAATCATCAGCCAGCAATGCACTGCGATGCCGCAGTGAATTATGGGCCGTGACGCGCCACAAGAATTTGCAATTCGGCGAACGGGCGAACAGACGATGTTCGAGTTGAACATGGGTTTGACTCGAACACGAAGCTCATCCCTAGTCTTGACCCGGTCTGCCTGTACCCTGCTGTCTGTATCCTGCTGTTAGACTACAAGACACCTCCCTGCTGTCTACATCCTGCTGCCAGTCTACAAGACACCTTCCTGCTGTCTGCATTCTGCTGCTGGACTACAAGACACCTCTCTGCTGTCTGCATCCTGCTGCTGGACTACAAGACACCTCCCTGCTGTCTGCATCCTGCTGCTGGACTACAAGCCACCTCCCTGCTGTCTGCATCCTGCTGCTGGTATACAAGACACCTCCCTGCTGTCCGCATCCAGCTGCTGGACTACAAGACACCTCCCTGCTGCCTGCATCCTGCTGCCAGTCTACAAGACTCCTCCCTGCTGTCTGCATCCAGCTGCTGAGTTACAGAGCACCTTCCTGCTGTCTGCATCCTGCTGCCGGAATACAGGTCACCTCCCAGCCGACTACAGGACCCAGCCCTCTGCTCCAGCTTTCCAGTCAGGCACTTGTGCCCCTTTGTACTCTCGAGCCCCTGTCATCACTACCAGGGGTTCCCGAGTCGGAGGTATACGAGAGGCCGTTCCCTGCATTCTGGGCTCTAACTACCAGGTACGTGACACTGTCACACTCCATCTGAGTACCCGAATACCTGTCACAGTCCATCTGAGTACCCGAGCACCTGAGTACCTGTCACAGGCCATCTGAGTACCCGAGTACCTGTCACAGCCCATCTGAGTACCCGAGTACCTGAGTACCTGTCACAGTTCATCTGAGTACCCAAGTACCCGAGTACCTGAGTACCTACCACAGCCCATCTGAGTACCTGTCACAGTCCATCTGAGTACCTGAGTACCTGTCACAGTCCATCTGAGTACCTGAGTACCTGTCACAGTTCATCTGAGTGCCCGAGTACCTGAGTACCTGTACACAGTTAATCAGAGTACCTGAGTACCTGTCACAGTTCATCTGAGTACATGAGTACCTGAGCACCTGTCACAGCCCATTTGAGTATCTGCACAGTTCATCTGAGTACCTGTCACAGTCCATCTGATTACCTGTCACAGCCCATCTTAGTACCTGAGTACCTGTCACAGCCCATCTGAGTACCTGAGTGCCTGTCACAGCCCATCTGAGTACCTGTCACCACCCATCAGAGTACCCGAGTACCAGTCACCACCCCATCAGAGTACCCAAGTACCTATCTGTAGCCCATCAGAGTACTCGAGTACCTGTCACCAGCCCATCAGAGTACCCGAGTACCCATCACCAGGCCATCAGAGTACCCGAGTACCGGTCACCAGGCCATCAGAGTACCCGATTACCTATGCCGATTACCTAGTAATTTATGCTCCTAGAACGCCTGGCGGTGCTCCCTGCATGTTGGGCCTCTGTATGTGGCCATGCTGTGTAAAAGTCTCACACATGTGGTATCGCCATACTCAGGAGGAGTAGCAGAATGTGTTTTTGGGGTGTCATTTTTGCTATATACATGCTTTGAATTAGAAATATCTTATAAACTGACCACTTTGTGTAAAAAAAAAAAAAAAAACAGTAATTTTCTTTCCACGTTTTCCGAAGACTTGTGGAAAAACATGAACTGTTCAAAAGACTCATTATGCCTCATAGAATAGACATTGGGGTGTTTGTTTTCCAAAATGGGGTCATTTTGTGGATAATTCCACTGCCCTGGTGCTCCAAGGCCTTCACAAATGTAATAGGTCGTTCGGAAATTAGAGGTGTAATTTATGCTCCTAGAACCCCTGATGGTGCTCCCTGCATGTTGGAACTCTTTGTGTGGCCAGGCTGTGTAAAAGTCCCACACATGTGGTATCACCATACTCGGGAGGAGTAGCAGAATGTATTTTGGGGTGTAATTGGAAGTATGCTGTGTGTGAGAAATAACTTGTTATTATGACAATTTTGTGAAAAAAAATATATTCTTCATTTTCCCAAGAATTGTGGGAAAAAATTACAACTTTAAAACACTCACCATGTCTCTTACTAAATACCTTTGACTGTCTACTTTCCAAAAAGGGGTCATTTGGGTGTAATTGTACTTTCCTGACATTTCAGAGCCTCAAGAAATGAGATCGAAACTGAAGCCGTCAGTGCATCAGGTGTGATCAGATGATTTGCACCATAGCTTGTAGACTTTCACAGAGACTAAATAATATCCACTAATTTGGGTTATTTTTACCAAAGAGATGTAGCAGTATCAATGTTGGCCCAAATTTATAAACAAAAATGATTTATTTGCAAAATTTTATCATAGAAACTAAAAAAAAAGTGTTTTTTTTCAAACTTTTCGCTCTTTTTTCACGTATGTCGCAAAAATAAAAAACCCAGTGGTGATTAAATACCACCAAAATAAAGCTCTATTTGTATGAAAAAAATTATAAAAATTTTGTTTGGGTACAGTGCTGCATGACTAATTGGCATTCAAAGTGTGAGAGCTCTAAAAGCTTAAAATTGGTCTGGGAAGGAAGGGTGTATAAATGCCCTGTTTTTATGTGGTTAAAGTGTATGTGCGTGTAAAAGCAGGTGTCCCGATACTTTTGACAATATAGTGTATGTGATTGTTTTCAGGTATAGGGGGCAGCCATGGGGATCACTTGTGTCCCATTGAATGCCAACCTGTACCCGGAAGGAAGCATTTTTTTGATTTTGTCTATTTAACTTTGTCACATGTGATCGTGAAACAAGTAGATTGGCGACATTTATAAAACAGCTCATTCACTACACATGTACAAAATAAATCTATTTTTATGGTGGGATTTTTCAGGTTTATTTTATAGAAAATAACCTCTGAAACATCAGTCATTTTTAGCTCCATGGAGTGGCCTAATATGGGCCATGTTCTGTATGTTTCCATATCTTTCTGATTTTGTACCACAATAATGAATATTTCTTCATCAATCAGATAGTATCATCTTGTGGAAGTTTTTATATAAAAAAGGCTTTTGTTTTTTTTACAGCATTGGTTGTGCCAGGAACTTATTGATAAGAAAACAAGAAGACAAACATTACTCCAGGGGAAAGTTGAAATATGTCAATCTGCATCAAAGTGAGCAAACAAAACAAACTGATGAAATCAGCGATCTGTTTGAAAGTTAAAAAGTGCTGGTCATTTATTGTTGTTGTGGGGGGATGGGATCGCAGGCATTTTGCAGAGTCATTGTCTATTTCTTCACTTTCAAGTATAGGGGGCGGCCACAGGGACCACTTGTGTCCCATTGTATGCCAACCTGTACCTGGAAGGAAGCATTTTGGGAGTTTGTCTATTTAACTTTGTCAGATTTGGACTTGGCACAAGTACATAGGCAAAATTTTAATATTTTGGACAGGTACAGTAGAATTTTGAAATGTAGGCAAATTTTGCCCCCTCTTCACATCCATTCCTCCCACCCATTTACAATCTTTAAATAAGAAAAGAAAATCTTCCAAAGCCTATCTATGTGACTCTGTCCAGAACAGGGATAAATGCTTGGGGCAGACACCTGGATCATCTCTAATCTTAGCCAAGATGGGACTGATTGGCATGCATTAAAATTACTGCACTAGCATGCATTACAATAACTGTTTTAAAAGACATTGGTATCATCTGTGGTACATTGACAGTACCAATAAAAGGTCCACTCTAATGCCATGTACATTTACATTTGCAGTGGGAGTAAAGACTAAGGATCCATTCACACCTAGGTATTTGGAATCCTTGGTGGAATTGACTTGATTTTGCCTGCGATTCCAGAATCACGGCAAAACACGGGATTGATGGCATCCCAATTGCAGTGCGGTTTTACTGTGTTTGGTGGGCAATAAATGGTGCTGCAATCGTGGCAAAATAGCAACTCACTATGCTGTACATAGGCAGAACTTTGATCTTTTGGACAGGTACAGTAGAAATGTTAAAGGTATGAAGTTTTTGCCCCCTCTTCACATCCATCCCTCCCACCCATTTACAATCTTTACATAAAAAAAGTAAATCTTCCAAAGTCTATCTATGTGACTCTGTCCAGAAAAGGAATAAATGCTTGGGGCAGACGCCCAATACCAGAGCATTTCAGATCTTTGCCAAGATAGGAATGTTTGGCACGCATTAAAATGACTGCATTAGCATGCACTACAATGACTGTTTTAAACGTTGGGGGGAAGGAAATGCAGGCATTTTGCAGAGTCATTGTCTATTTTATTACTTTCAGGTATAGGGGGTGGCCACAGGGACCACTTGTGTCCCATTGTATGCCAGCCTGTACCTGGAAGGAAGCATTTTGCGATTTTGTCTATTTACCTTTATTACATGTGGTCCTGGCACAAGTACATAGACTAAATTTTGATCTTTTGAATATGTACAGTAGAATCGTTAAAGGTAGGCAATTTTTGCCCCCTCTTCACACCCATCCCTCCCACCCGTTTACAAACTTTAAATAAAAAAAATTAATTCTTCCAAAGCCTATCTATGTGACTTTGCCCAGAACAGGAATAAATGCTTGAGGAAGATGCCCAATACCTGGAGCATCTCAAATCTTAGCCAAGATGGAACTGATCGCCATGCATTAAAATGACTGCATTAGCATGCACTACAATGACTGTTTTAAAAGTTGGGGGATGGGAACACAGGCATGTTCCAGAGTCATTGTCTATTTCATTACTTTCAGGTATAGGGGCAGCCACGGGGACCATTTGTGTCCCATTGTATGCTAACCTGTACCTGGAAGGAAGCATTTTGGGAGTTCGTCTATTAAACTTTGTCAGATTTGGACCTGGCACATGTACATAGGCAAAATTTTGAAATTTTGGACAGGTACAGTAGAATTTTTAAATGTAGGCAAATTTTGCCCCCTCTTTACATCCATTCCTCCTACCCATTTACAATCTTTAAATAAGAAAAGAAAATCTTCCAAAGCCTATCTATGTGACTCTGTCCAGAACAGGGATAAATGCTTGGGGCAGAAACCCAATACCTGGAGCATCTCAAATCTTAGCCAAGATGGAACTGATTGGCATGCATTAAAATGACTGCATTAGCATGCACTACAATGGCTGTTTTAAAAGTTGGGGGATGGGAACGCAGGCGGCCACGGGGACCACTTGTGTCCCATTGTATGCCAACCAAGTACATAGGCAAAATTTTGATATTTTGGACAGGTACAGTAGAATTTTTAAATGTAGGCAAATTTGCCCCCTCTTCACATCCATTCCTCCCACCTGTTTGTAATCTTTAAATGAAAAAAAATCTTCCAAAGATTTGGAATAAAGGGGAACATTTTGTTGGGGACACCTATTCTGGTGGTGTCCCAGGGACAACATGCTGGTTATGCCCTCTGTAACTTGACATGTGATCTGCTATATCTTTTGTGTGTGTGTGTGTGTATATACAACACATTATGCAGAAGTGCCACCGTTAACTTTCTGTGCCTCTGCATTTTACCACTGATGAACTATAAAAAGTAAGATAGTGTAAAAGAAATAAACCAAACAATTTAACTACTAGATTACTATGTTCAGGAGCCCTAAGGGTCGCACAATAAGTGGAAAAGGGCCTCAGGTTGTGCACCAGGTTAGCCCCGCTATCAGGTGTTTATTGCTGTTTGTGTTAAAACGATAGGGGATTCGACCCTTCCCAACCTCACCCAAAATTCAAAATTTAAAAAAAGCTTGGCTTTCCATACAGTTTAACCACTTATTGTTAGCACAGTGTTTCATATTCTTTTCATGGTCAGGGTGCTATCTGCATAAAAGCTGCTAATGCATTCCACAGATCTTTAGATAAATTCACATTGTTGATTATCTCTGCCATAGTAGGCTACCATTGCAGGGTAATGTGTTATGTGAATCCCAACAGTAAACTTCTAATATCTGATCTTTAAATATCAGCCACTGTTAGCTATCATTGTGGGTTAAGGTGTATGCAGGGGCGTATCTAGCACGAGGCAAACAAGGTGTTTGCCTTGGACAGCATTTTTCGGGGGGGGTGCGTGGCCTCCCAGGCAGAAGGGACACTATGACCTTCCTACCTCACTGAGCGCACATTGGCGAAGGGGGATTCCCTGTCCTCACCACAACACACTGACATCTTGCATTAGCTACAATCTGAGCTACCCCCTCAGCATTTAGGGAGCTCCATCCATTATTAATGTCTCCGAAGCTATATAAAGCCAGCTGCTGCATCCATCCGTCAAGCGATCCCACACATTATTAATGAGCGTAGAGGGGCACTGTGGGGTTACCCCAGGTCGGAATCACCGGGCTTTTCCAGGCTGCCCATGCAGAGGGCAGTGCACATGTGAGGCGCCGCAGTGCATGGCAAGAGCAGCTCTGGAGGGAGGCAGCCGCTACTAACCATCTGTAGACAGGAGGGAGCAATGGAGCGTCTCTGATTATAATGTACCCTGGTGTGGAATTATTTATCTGCAAGCTTTCACTATCCTAGCATCCTCCATACACTGTGCATACCACAGAAGGGGAATTCCCATATGATTGCCTAGTTCTTGTCTTCCTATGCATTAAAGTGGAGTTCCACCCAAAAATGGAACTTCCACTTTTTGGATTCCTTCCCTCCTCCGGTGTCACATTTGGCACCTTTCAGAGGGGAGGTACAGGTATTTGCTTCACTTCCTGGCATAGATCACCGCGGCACTTGCGGTGACCTATGCCACTTCCGGCGCCTACCCCGTCCTCCCCCGCTGTATTCTGGGAGACACACAGGTCCCAGAACACAGCATGGACCTGAGAGGATGCGCAGCGCGACTCGCGCATGCACAGTAGGGAACCAGGAAGTGAAGCCGCACGGCTTCACTTCCTTATTCCCTTACCGAGGATGGCGGCGCCAGCAGCCGAGAGCCGAAGGACGGATAGGCTTCGGCTGCCGACATCGCGGGCTCCCTGGACAGGTAAGTGTCCATATATTAAAAGTCAGCAGCTGCAGTATTTGGAGCTGCTGGCTTTTTTTTTTTTTTTTATAATCAAAATTTTTTTATTTTCTGTTATACTTTTCACAATTCACGATTAAACATCCTTAATTTCATATTTTACAATAATTACGCAGGATTAACATATTAAACATTAATAAGAGACCAATTGGTAACATCGTTCTCTTACAACTGACCCTATCCCCTCCCCAAAAAAAAAAAAAAAAAGGGGAATGAGAAAACCGCTGCCTGTCTCAACCCCCTCCCTCCCCCAACATATGTTCGACAACCAAATATATCCTGTGATTGATGAGATTCCCAATATTTGTGCGTATCGGTCTGTGTATCCAATTCCACATTGACACCCCCACCCCCTACAACCAACATATTAAAACAAGCCTAAAACATACCAACAAAAAAAAAAAAAAAAAAAGGGAAAACCCCCAGCCCCGTCCATACATTCCCCGTGTTTATTATTGTTATTCCGTAATTGTTCCTCACTTCTAAGAAAAAAGAAAACCCACCACACCTGTACATACCCTGTGGTTATTGTTAATTATCCCATAATTATATTTATTGGCCAATCATGGCCTAGTTCCTCACTTCTATTAAGTAATTTATTTAAAGTGATCCAATTAATCCTAAAATACCTTCATGTGTTACCCCCTATTGTGTAAGAGGCCACTAACGGCCATATTAAATATAACATCTATAAAAATAAATAAAAAAATAAAAAAATAAAAAAAATAAATAAATAAATTAAAAAAAAAAAAAAGGAAAGAAAAAAAAAACAAAAAAAACAAAGACCCTAGGTGATTAGCATAATTCCCATTGATTGTGTGTTTCACTCTTCATATCCCCTTCCTTAGTGACGTTCCCTACACCATGCGCTTACAAACCAGCACATTAAACAACAATAAAAAAAAAAAAAAAAACACAAGAAAATTCACCTTGCCACCTCCCTCCCCCTTTTCACCAAATCAGGCATCTCATTATACGGGTAAAAGGGACAGGGAGGGGGGGAGAGACAGCAGTCTAAACAAAAAAAAATTAAAAAAAAATAAAAAAAACCCCAATTCCTTCCTTTTCCTCCCTGGCTAAACCCCTATGCAACTAATCCAAGGTATTTATATGTCCCTGGCTCCCTGCACCTTCTCGTTTCATATTTCGCTCTTAATCTATCCCCTGTACACACTGTATCCAGCCTGCCCATCTGTCCTCAAATTCCCCTTTTTTGTCTTTAACTACATGAATCCATCTTTCCGCTTCCATTGTCCGGTTGACCTCCCTTTTCCAATCCTCTAATGTTGGGCAGGTAATCTGCTTCCAGAATCTTGGAAATAATACTTTGGCTGCATTTAATAAATGTGGTGTAATGCTCCTCCTATAGGCCTTGATTGTGCCAGTTGTTCCATAAAATAAGAAGTCCAAAGGTGTACACTCTATAGATCTAGGGGCTAACCTCTTGATCCATGGTGCAACTGCATCCCAGAATTCCTTAATCCTGGGGCATTCCCACCACAGATGAAGAAATGTACCCCTTTGCTCGCACCCTCTCCAGCATCGGGCATCTGCTGTTGGATATATCCTATTTAATCTTGCTGGTGTCCTATACCACCTTGTCAAAAATTTATAGGCCATTTCCTGAGAATACGAGCTTATGGATGTTGAATAAGTTGATTGGATCATTTTTTTAATTTGTTCGTCTGATAGTACTTTATTTAGTTCTCTTTCCCATTCCCTGACAAAGTATGGGATTGTTTTCTTTTGGGTACTAAGTATCAGGCTGTACATCTGGGACAACATATGTCTGCCTTCCCCCAGGTGTACACACCGGCTCTCAAACCTAGTTATTGTATTTAATGGTCTCAGAAGGGGTTTAATTTTTTTGAAAAAACTTTTCATTTGATTGTATCTCCATCCTGTTATAGATATATTCCCTAGTGCTGTAACCAGCTCTGAATAAGTTGCTAAGGTCCCCCGTGGGGCAAACTTGCCACAGGTGACATCTCCATCCCTCCCCCATGCCCCCAGGAATCCTCCTCCCTCCCCCGGTGGGAACCATGGGAAACCCTCCAGTGGAGCTAAGGGGGACACCCATGGGGAGTACTCTCCTGTTTTATTTAGATTATCCCATGTTATCAGTGCGTTCCAGGTCAGGGGGGATGTCCATTTCGAGAGTCCTCTTTCCGTATTCGGAATCCAGGGAGCTCCTGCCAGGTTCCTCCCCGCTATAGCTTTCTCTAATGGGACCCACATTTTACTAGGGGAATCATGACACCAATTCAAAATACGGACCAGCGACATTGCCTTATAGTATGTTGATATATCAGGAAGGCCCAATCCTCCTTCAGCCTTACTTCTACACAGGATGTCATATGTCAGCCTTGGTCTTTTATTATTCCACACAAATGCTGTAAAAGCCTTCCGTATCTGTTTAAAAAAGATTCCTGGTAACTTAATCGGAACTGTGTATAACATATAAATAATTCTAGGTAGTATACACATCTTAATGGCACTCACTCTTCCAAACCATGTTAAATATTGTCCTGTCCATTTCTTTAAGTCCTCCCTTAACCCGGCTATTAGGGGAGTATAATTAAGATCATACAACATTTTTTGATCTGAGGTGACATGAATCCCTAAGTAAAACAGTGAATCTTTCTTCCACACAAAGGGGTATTCCCTCTTCAATATCTCTGCCATCTCTTGAGGGACATGACTGGGAAGAAGTATTGATTTTTCATAATTGATTTTAAAATTAGATAGCCTACCATATTTACCTACTTCCTGCATGAGTGACACTAGGGAAGTCTGAGGTGCTGAGAGGTAAAACAGCAGATCATCAGCATATGCTGATACCTTATGCTCTACGCCCCCCACACCTATTCCCCTTATCTCCCCATTACCTCTAATCTTACAGAGAAATGATTCTAACATTATGGCAAATATTAGCGGGGAAAGTGGGCACCCCTGCCTTGTTCCGTTTTGTATGTTGAGATAGTCCGAGATTGTACCATTCACTTTAACTCTTGCTCTTGGATCTGCGTAAAGAGCCATTATCCATCCCATCATACGGTCACCTAGACCCACTCCCTTCAGAACTTCTTTCAATTATAGGCCTATTTCTCTGCTCAACTCAGACACTAAATTGCTTGCCAAAATTTTAGCTATGAGATTGCAAGAACATATAGGGGATTTGGTGCACCCCGACCAGACAGGTTTTGTAAAAGGACGTGAGGCAAGGGATAATACCATCCGGGCACTTCATCTGCTCCACTGGCTACAATACGGTCCAGAGAAAGCCCCAAGGATCGTACTATCGATGGACGCAGAAAAAGCCTTCGATAGGGTGAATTGGGGCTTTATGAATGTAGCTGCTGGCTTTTAATATCTTTTTTCAGCGGACCTCCGCTTTAAGGGGAATACTAGATGATGAATTAGCAGTGCACTGGAGCAGCTGTATATATGAGGTTGGGTGAGGAGCAGGCTTTTTTTTTGCAGAGCTCTACAGTATATAATTTTGCAGAGGCATTTACAAGTCAATTGTTAATCTGAGCTGTCTGAGTGGCGCACACTATTAATACCAGAGACTGCATGTTACTACCCCAAAGTCCACTAGAGACCTCACATAGCCACCAGGGACGTTGCATAGCCACCAGAGACCCCACATAACCACCAGAGACCCAGCATAGCAACCAGAGACTCCTCAGAGCCACCAGAGACCCGGAAAAGCCACTTGAGAAGGAAGGGGTGGCACAAATATAGATGGAGGGTGCCTGATTTTAGTCTTGCCTAGGGCAGCACAAAACCAAAATACACCACAGGGTGTATGTGTATCCTAAAGGTAAACTCCTCCTCAGCTGGCCATAGATAATACCATTTTCTTTCTTTTGTTCAATTCCCCTATCAACAAAATCAGTGTTGATGGTGGAAATCATCCTGCGGAGCTATTGTGTTCTCCCGGTGGGGGGGCTAAGGGGAACTGTCCCTGCAGGGAGAACACAGTGCTTATTGCTAGTCGCTATAGCCATCTATGGGCCGATTTATGTTCTTTCTTTTTGGCCTATTGAAAGGATCTTGTTACATCTTTTCATTAATTACCTATTTATCCAGCCAGAGATCTTGTGAGCTGATAATTTCACCTCCTGTTCTGACTGTTATAAATTATGTGGTTCTCAATTCTCCTCTGTTGGCTACAGAACAACCCATCCAGACTATATCATAGATCAGTGATGGCGAACCTTGGCACCCAAGATTTTTTGGAACCACATTTCACATGATGCTCATGCACCCTGCAGTGTAATTATGCATCATAGGAAATGTAGTTCCAAAACATCTGGGGTGCCAAGGTTCGCCATCACTATCATAGATGCACACTGTCCGCAATTTTCCTATGTCCCACCAATCAATGCTGTGTCCTGGGCCATGTCCCGGGACACTGCATGTAGAGGTTGGGTCTGGACAGGATCAATCCATAAAATGGGGTGTGATGGACAGTTCCTATATATTTTTAAGTAGAGTCTGAGTGGGAGCAATAATGGAGATAAAGAGGGGGTGATGTTTTGTAGTCCTCTCTAATGATGACCTGAACACCCCCCCCCCCACTGGTTCGGTTCGCAGGAGAACATGCGAACAGGCAAAAAATTCGTGCGAACACCGTTAAAGTCTATGGGACTTGAACGTGAAAAAATAAAAGTAATCATTTTAAAGGCTAATATGCAAGTTATTGTCATAAAAAGTGTTTGGGGACCCGGGTCCTGCCCCAGGGAACATGTATCAATGCAAAAAAAAGTTTTAAAAACGGACGTTTTTTCGGGAGCAGTGATTTTAATAATGCTTAAAGTGAGACAATTAAAGTGAAATATTCCTTTGAATATCATGCCTGGGGGGGGGTGACTATAGTATGCCTGTAAAGTGGCGCATTTTTTCTGTGTTTAGAACAGTCCCTGCACAAAATGACATTTCGAAAGGAATAAAAGTCATTTAAAACTGCTTGCGGCTGTAATGTAATGTTGCCCCCCCAGCCCATTACCAGGTCCTTTTGGGTCTGGTATGGATATAAGGGGAACCCCGCACCCAAATAAAAAAAAAGCGTGGGGCCCCCAGGCCCTATATACTCTGAACAGCAGCAGTATACAGGCGGTCACCTGTTTACTAACAAGATAGGGACTGTAGGTTTGTTCTTAAGTTGAATTTGTAAGTGTAGCTCCAGCCAAAAAATGTATTTTTAAGCTTTTTGGATAACATAGGGAAGGGTTATCATCACCCCTGTAACATTTGTTTTGCTGTCTGTGCCCCTGTTCAGAAGATTTCACCTCACTTTCTGTCCCAATAATAATTGGATTTAGAAAATTTTGGATTATTAGGGAAACAAGGATTGGTGATAAAGCATCAGTGGAGACACCTTTTTCCCATAGTAACTCTTACAGGAGAGAATTTCCGTTCCTAGGGGTAGATTTCCTCTCACTTCCTGTTGTCTCCCTCTGTTTCTAAGTAGGAGTCGTTTGTAAATCGGATGTTTGAAAATAGGGGACCGCCTGTATATACTATATGGCCTGCCCTATACACTCTGCAGAAAATTGGGCCTTAGGTGTTGGTGGTACCAGAACACTGTAAGCCCACACAGTTACTCTTGGTGGGCGCTGGAACGGGCCCTGCTGTGAAATATTGTATCAAGAATTGTAATTACATGCCCCTGTTAAACAGGGGCATAAAAATTGGGCCTTAGGCGGTGGTGGCGGCACAACACTGTAAAGCCTCACAGATACTTTTGTTGAGCGCAGGAACAGGCCCTGCTATGAAATATTAGATCAAAAATTGTAATTACGCACCCCTGTTAAACAGGGACATAAAAATTGGGCCTTAGGTGGTGGTGGTGGTGGTGGTGGTGGCACAACACTGTAAAGCCTCACAGATACTTTTGTTGAGCGCAGGAACAGGCTGTGAAATATTGTATCAAAAATTGTAATTACGCGCCCCTGTTAAACAGGGGCATAAAAATTGGGCCTTAAGCGGTAGTGGTGGCACAACACTGTAAAGCCTCACAGATACTTTTGTTGAGCGCAGGAACAGGACTTGCTGTGAAATATTAGATCAAAAATTGTAATTGCACGCTCCTGTTAAACAGGGGCAGAAAAATTGGGCCTTAGGCAGTGGTGGTGCCCTGAACCGAAAGTACTCGTAGAAGCTATCATGAAGATTGAGGAGGAATAGAATAGTCACTCAGCATATGCAGTCTTCAAGGGATCTCACATCCATAGAAAAATCAATCGGGATAAAACAGCTGACCGCACACGGGAGACACTCTCTGGGGGATGTTTGGCCACAGGGGGAGCTTCCCTCTGCTTCAACCATCTCTAGACTTACGGAACCACCGTTAGATAACCTTAGCACTCTGCAACTCAGACATTTTCTGCTGACCCTACAGAAAACTCCATACATCCCGCGAGACCTCACCCCTCTTGAGTCACTTTGTAAATCTGGGGAACCAACGCGACATACGCTTTTGTTCTTATACAGCCTTCTAACATACCGGAAGGAAGAACCGACTCTGGCATTTATACATAAATGGGAAAGGGACTTGGGAATTCAGTTCTCTCCACAACAAACGGAAAAAATCCTACTCCTAGCACATAAATCCTCGATAGTGAACCATTATCAGGAATCGAGTTATAAAATTATGACCCGATGGTATAGAGTCCCGTATTTGCTTCACAAGATGAACCCTACGTTATCTGATAAATGTTGGAGGTGCAACTTAGAGGTTGGAAACATGGTGCACATCTTCTGGGCATGCCCAGTTTTGCAACCTTTTTGGGAGGAGGTGACATCGACCATTCGTAGTTTGACCTCAGTAGAACTAAGAGACAACCCGGCTGCATGCGTTTTACACCTGACCGTGAGACCCACCCGAAAGTACAAAAAGACCCTGACAATGCAACTCCTCAATGCAGCGAGGGCATGTATCCCCGCATTGTGGCAACAACCCCTTCCACCAACTAAGGTCCTGTGGTATTCTAAAGTCAACTGTATTCTCCGTATGGAGGAATTAACTGCAACTTTACACAATAAGGAGGAACAATTCAGTGACAAGTGGAGGCCCTGGAGATATTTTATGAGTACCAACGCATACCTACAAGAGATAGCCCATGCACAAGCCCAAGATACATAAGGTAACAATTTGGTACCTATCACCTTGTTCCACGCACTTGTACATCGTATAGGTGCGGGAATAACAGCCTCTCTGAAGGGGGCGATGTTGCGGCCACAACTTGACCCTTGCTTCTTGCCCTCTTATTTCTGCATCTTTTCCGTTTACCTTGTTTATCCTCTGTACAATTTTGCTCGCTACAATAGCCGTAGTGACGGCGGTAATTCAATTACAGTGATTATACATTACATGGCGAGCTGGAAATGCATGTCAACAATTCATTCCGCATTCTATTTGTTCAAATTCGTATAATAGTTTGATGCATATCCCTTTTGTTTTATGACCAGATTGATAACTACGCAGGAAGGCCCCTTTCCGGTCCACCTTGGTTTTCATTTATGTAAATGATACAACATTGGCAAGAACATATCCACAATGTCCAAAAAGTCTATGTTCGCCTGGTCTTATTTTTCTGTTTCTGTCTCATTGAATATGATAGTCAATATGTAATTGTCAGAAAGTATACGTTGTGACTTGTTCTGTTATTTGTAGCTTTGCCATAAAATAACAAAATAAAGGAATTAAAAAAATAAATAAATAAAAATCAATTGGTTACATCAGCATCAAGTGCTCGGTAGCTGGTGATCCAAGACTGATTCATTTTTATGAATGTGAGCCGATCAACAGAGTCTGTGGACAGGCGCACTCTGATCGGTTACAAAGCCTCCAGCAGCACTGAATGCTCGTTCCAAAAGAACGCTGGATGCAAGACAGGCCAGCAGCTCAATTGCATATTAAACAAGCACTGGCCAGTGGTCCATCCGCAAGACCCAGTAACCCAATCGATGTTCTGGTGGAAATGTCTCCATATCTGATCTTGCCCCTAGATATTCCTACACCATGTAATTCAGACGCTGGTGATGGTTGCTGGAACCGATCAGACCTGGGCGCTAAGGACTGAAGAATTGTCTGAAGGCATCAGTCAGCCGGCCACCTTCTCCACCACTCTTTCTGTGACTGAATGGAACCTCAGCAACACGTTGTCCAGCACCAGGAAATTGTAACCTCCCAGGCTCTGGAAACGCATTGCACAAACCTTTCTGTTTCATCCTCTGCTTCCTCTGCGAAAGCTGGATAAGTTCTGCAACCTTACGCTTGTAACGTGGATCAAGAAGTGTTGCCAGCCAGTAATGATCCCTCTCCTTGATACCACGAATCCTAGGGTCCTTTTGCAGGCTTTGGAGGATCAGGGAGGCCATGCAGCGTAAGTTTGCAGAAGTATACGATCCTGAGTCCTCTGGGTCACCAAGGATCACATGATCCTCAACCACCTCCTCCCAGCCACGTACAACTCCATGGGTTTCTGGGGACTGCAAACGATCCCTTGAAGACTGCTGCTGATGCTGAGTGTTATTCTCCACCTCCAAGCTGACACAATCCTCCTCCTCCTCTTCCTGTGTGATTGGCGGGCCTACAGGAATGCTAGTATCTGGATAAAGGGGGCCTTGAGAGGTAAGGAAGTCTTCCTCTTCCTCCCGCTGTTCTGCCTCAAGCGCCCTGTCCATTATTCAACTAAGCATGTGCTCCAACAGGAAGACAAGAGGGACAGTATCACTGATGCATGCACTGTCACTGCTCACCATCCTCGTGGCCTCCTCAAATGGTGACAGGACAGTGCATGCATCCTTGATCAGTAGCCACTGGCATGACGAAAAAAAGCCAAGCTCCCCTGACCCTGCTCTGGTGCCATACTCACAAAGGTACTCATTGATGGCCCTCTGCTGCGTGTGTAGCCGCTGCAGCATGGCTAACGTTGAGTTCCACCTGGTGGGCATGTCACAAATGAGGCGGTTCTTAGGCAGGTTGCATTCTCTTTGAATGTCCGAGCACTGAGCACTGGCATTATATGACTGGCGGAAATTACCACAAACTTTCCTGGCCTGCCTCAGGAGATCCTGTAAGCCAGGGTACCTGCTCAAGAACCGCTGCACCACCAAATTCAGGATGTGAGCCAAACAGGGAACATGGGTCAAGTGTCCCTGTCGGAGAGGAGGTTGGTGCCATTGTCGCATACAACCATTCCTGGCTGAATCTGGCGTGGGGTCAACCACCTCTGAGCCTGCCCCTGCACAGAATCTCTGCCCCAGTGTAGCTCCTGTCCCCTAAGCAGACCAAATCAAGCACCGCATGGCATCTTTTTGCCTGAGTGCTTGCGTAGCCCCTTGAATGCCTACGGAGCACTGCTGGTTCAGAGGGGAAATATGCAGAGGAAGAGGCCATAGAGGAAGAAGAAGAGTAGGGGGTGGAGGAGAGAACTGTGGCAGAATCACCACTAGCTTTTTGGAGGTGTGGTGGTGGAACAAGCTCCAACATTACTGAACCCTGTCCTGCAACCTTCCCAGCTGCCAGCAGAGTTACCCAGTGCGCCGTGAATAAAAGGTAACGTCCCTTTCCATGCCTGCTGGACCATGAGTCAGCATTAATATGAACCTTACTGCTGACCACTCTGTCCAACGAGGCCAAGGCATTGCCTTCCACATGCTGGTAGAGAGTCGGAATGGCCTTCCGTGAAAAGAAATGGTGTTTGGGAACCTGCCACTGAGGTACTGCACATTCCACAAATTCACGAAAGGGGGCAGAGTCTACCAGCTGAAAAGGCAGCAGCTGCAGTGCTAGCAATTTGGCCAAGCTAGCATTCAAACGCTGAGCAAGTGGATGGCTGGGACCAAATTTCTTTCCACCTTGTTCTTTGATGTGGGTCTTTTAAGTGCTGTTGCCAACGGACTGCATGGGAGGTCGTCATATGTCTAGTCAAGCATGTGGTGCCCAAGCGGCTGCTGTTTTGGCCACGCTTGATACGCTTCAGACATATGTTGCAAACAGCAACAGTGCGATCTGCTGCATACATGTCAAAAAAGGCCCACACCAAAGAACTTTTCAAAATATGCGGGGAGTCAGCAGGGCCCTGCACCTGCTTAGCTCTGCGGTGTGTTGCAATAGGGTGGCTGCCCTTAAGCTGCCCACTGGAGGGCATCCTGTCTCATTGGAGATGTGCCTCCTCCTCCTCTCTTCTGTCAGGCACCCAAGTAGAGTCAGTGACCTCATCATCCCCTCCCTCCTCGTCATTGGAGCAAACTTGGCAGTATGCTGCAGCTCGGGGAACATGACTGACAGTTTCTTGACCTTCTTGGGCACCCCCTCTCTCTAGGCTCACGTTACTCCCTTCCTCAACCTGGGTACCATCATCGGAGCCTTCAAATCACTGTACATTCTCCTGCAGCATGTACCCGACACTGTGGTCGAATAGTTCAGGGGACTCAATGACTCCCAACTCAAGCATCTCCTTAATCTCATGACACATCCCCTCTCTCACTGCATCAGGTATCCGGTAAGCCGCCTGTCTTAGTGGCAGTTGTTCCGGGGTCTCCACATGGTGCACTGCCATAGTAGTGTACCCAGGGACTGTGGAGAACATTTCCCTTCTGTGACTAAGGACCTGTCTAGCTTGTTCTCTCTGCATCGGCCCTAGCTGGTCGTCAAGCTTTATCATCTCTATCCCTGCAGTAATTCTATTTAGCTCCAGGAGCACCAGCAGGGGAAGATTCTCAGAATCTTCCACAGCTGGAGCACATATAGCGGCTACCTCTCCTGATCTTTCCCAGTATGCTTTCAACATGGACACATGAAAGGTCCGTCGGACTCTTTCATCCGAACATTTAGCCACTAGGTAGGTTGTGTCACAGAGCTTTGCCACAACCCGGTAAGGTCCCTGCCAAGTGGCCTGTAACTTGTCCTGCTTGGTTGGCCTGAGGGCAAGAACCTTCTGCCCAAACTCCAGAGTGCGGTTCCGAGCAGTACAATCGTACCATCATTTCTGCCGCCTTTGGGCAGCCCGAAGGTTCTCCTGGACAGTGTCCGTGAGCTCCTTCAGTCTGTCCCTAAACTCAAGAACGTATGCAATGATAGAGGACCCTTGGGGGATCAATTCCCCCTTCCCAGTGGGCTCTGACTAGATCTAGGGGCCCCCTCACCCGCCTCCCATACAGTAACTCAAATGGGGAGAACCCGGTCGATTCCTGCGGCACCTCCCGATAAGCAAAGAGAAGGTATGGCAGATATCTCTCCCAATCCCTGGGAGATGTTGCAAATGTCCTAAGCAGCTGTTTCAGTGTTCCATTGAACCTCTCACACAGTCCGTTGGTCTGGGGGTGATAGGGAGAGCTCTGTAGGGGCTTTATCCCACAGAGCCTCCATAACTGCTGAGTGAGCTCAGCAGTGAACTGGGTCCCCTGGTCAGAGATGATTTCCAGAGGGAAACCCACCCTGGCAAAGATCCGGAGCAAAGCATCAGCCACAGTTTCTGCATGGATATTTGCCAGGGTAATGGCCTCCAGGTACCGGGTGGCATAATCCACCACAGTAAGGATATATCTCTTCCAAGAAGGACTAGGTCGGGGCAATGGTCCAACCAGGTCTACGGCAACGCGGCTAAAGGGTTCATCAATGATCGGTAAAGGGTGTAGGGGAGCTTTCAGCGGGCCCCCATGCTTACCCACCCGCTGGCATGTGTCACAGTTCCGGCAATACTGTCGGACATCCCCTGTAATCCCTGGCCAAAAAAACGACTGAGTCAGACGGTGGAGGGTCCGGGACATCCCCAGGTGTCCGGCTAAGAGTATGTCATGCCCAATGCGCAGCAGGTCATGCCGATATTTCTGCGGCACAACCAGCTGCCGCTTGGGTGGATGGGAGGCTGTCTTTCCCTCAGTAACCCGATAGAGTAATCCCTGGACCCACTCTATTCGCTCCCTCTCCAACCTCCCAGGGTCCAATCCTGCTCTTTCCCTATAGCTAGCTAAGGAAGGGTCGCTAAGGGTTGCCTGAGCAACCCAAGTCCAACCCAAGCCCGAGAAGCCCAAGTCGGGGTAGGGATAGCTGGGATAGTACAGTCTAGATCAGGGGTGACAGGTCTTACCTGGGTCCCGTCCTCGAGGAAGCGCACCTCCATCCGGGCGAGGTGGTAACAGGATAGGCTTCCGGGGATACATCCAGGGAGAAGGCTGAATTTAAACACCCCAAATCGTTGCCCAACAAAACCTCTGCAGGTAAGTTCTGCATTATTCCCACTTCCACTTTTTTGGCCCCCGAACCCCAATCAAGGTGAACCCTGGCAGTGGGGACCCACATAACATTTCCCCCGGCCACCTGCACAGCCACAGACCGTCCCGTCTGCTCTGCCGGGTTTATCATTCGGGACTGTATCAGGGTAATAGTAGCTCCCGTGTCCCGCAGTCCCTGGGAAGCCCGACCATTAATCCACATGGCTTGTCGATGGTGCAAACGATTATCTGTAGTGGCAGCTTGCACAGGGTCTGCCTCATGTAGAATTCCAATATTCTCCTCGCTTGGGTAAGTCACATCATCTCTCTCCAGACAGTGTGCAGCAGCCCGGGCAGGTCCAAGGGGCCTGTTGTTCCGCGCGTCCTGGGAAACATTCTGCGGACAATACCTCCTAACATGCCCTGCTTGGCTGCATCTGTAGCAGAGGTCCCCTTTTCCTCGTGAAGATGGTAGCTGAGTGGGGCCGGGGATCCTTTACCCAGTCTCTAACTTCATGTGGGGTATAATCGTAGAATTGTTCCAGGAGGATTAGCTGAAGCGCATCTGCCATGGTAACAGCTTGGCACCCGGTCATCCAACTCTCCGCTGCTCGGGTCATTTGATGAGCCCATTTTGTGTAAGGCTCTCTCTCCTTTCGGCGGAGGTTGCGAAACCTCAAACGATGTGCCTCTGGAGTAATGCTGAAGCGAGCCAATAGTCTTTCTTTTACCCGGTCATAGTCCTGGTTGATCTCATCAGGGATATTATTGTACGCCTCTGCAGCCCTTCCTGTGAGCCGGCTGACCAGGAACGTGACCCTATCTGCTTTATTGACACCTTGGAGACTGCATTGCCGCTCAAACATTTGCAGGTAAACATCCATCTCATCTTCACCATCTTGAAACATGCGAAAGGCAGCATAGGGTAGCTTTTTGCGGGCCACTGGAGCTTCCCGGTTGAACATAACTGACGCTCCTTGGTCCCGCTGGAGTTCAGCCATTCGCAGCTGGGACACCTCTCGTAACACTTGACTGATAACCTCCTGCGGGGGGTGAGTACCATACAAGGCCAGTCACCACTGGATGTCACGCTGGAACTCTGTCAGCTCTGAGGTATCTGCTGGTGGGTTGCTGGCCTGGTCAATCTCCATTAGTTCGATGATGAGAGTCGCTTTGGATTTGTTGCTGGAGACTTTTCCAACGGCTTCCAAGAGATCCTTCAAGGTGCTGCGCTTGAGTCTGGCGTAGTGATGTTCCATCTGCTGTTAGGAGCAGGGGGTCCCAGTGGTGATTTGGGTGTGCCTAGGCAAGAGGAAGCATACCACAGCTTGCCACCAATTGTGATGGATCCTATCCCACACTCCACTGACTGCTTCCGTCAGTAATACCGCTTCCTCCAGTCTGACCATCAGAGAGATATATTATTATAGCTGCATTGAATACAAGTCTAGCCGAAAATAGCTTGTAGAATCTTGAATGCTTTATTGGACAGAATACAGCCTTTTTTTACACATTTAACAGGGGTTAGATAACGAGGTAGGGCTGACTCATGGATCCCCCCCCCCCCTCCCCTCTAGCAAAAACTTAAAAGGCAATAATATATTTAACATGTTAATTAACACAACACTTAAGGCAGCCCTGGTGACCAGACAGTTTGTCTCCGCAGGTCAATGTGATCAGCTCTTTCAAGAATCATGTATTGTTCAGAATTAACAACCAAGCATAGTCTTTGGGCAAGTCCAAAAAAATAATCTCTCAAAAATGTAACAAAAAAAGATTATTATAGCAATACCAAATAACAGGGTGAATGTGGACAGAAAAAGGTCCTTGCAGATAGTGTCCGCGACAGAGCTGATGGAATAGGCCGCTTTGGCAGCTGCATTGGCAGGCAAACTACTCTGAGCCTGGGTGACAGAGGATGAGGAGGGCTTTGTTATGCATTCCACCAACTCTTCTACATGTTGTGGCTCAATATCACGGCCAGCTGCAGAAAAAAAGGACAAGCGTGCCCCACGGCCACGTGCTGAGGATGCACCGTGTCCACGACCAGCACTGTCGACTGTAGACACAGAGCCTGCTTGCCCTCTTTTAGTGGCCTGTGAGCGTCTGCCTCTCTTTGGTGAACTCCCGGACATGCTGTAAAGTTTGTTTAGCAAAACCACACTACACTGTATTGTGTACTGTGTACACCACCAGAAAAGTAGTAGCAAGTGCATTAGGGGTGCATGGTACTGTGTACACCAACAGAAGTGTAATAACAACTATGGGTGTACTGTATGTAATGTGTACTGTGTACACCACCAGAAAAGTAGTAGCAACTGCACTAGAGGTGCAGGGTACTGTGTACAGTGCACCAACAGAAGTGTAATAACAACTATGAGTGTACTGTATGTATTGTGTACTGTGTACACCACCAGAAAAGTAGTAGCAACTGCACTAGGGGTGCACGGTACTGTGTACCGTGCACCATCAGAAGTGTAATAACTATGGGTGCACTGTATGTATTGTGTACTGTGTACACCACCAGAAAAGTAGTATGGTAGCAAGTGCACTAGGGGTGCACGGTACTGTGTACACCATCAGAAGTGTAATAACAACTATGGGTGCACTGTATGTATTGTGTACACACCAGGAAAGTAGTAGCAACTGCACTAGGGGTGCATGGTACTGTGTACACCAACAGAAGTTTAATACCAACTACGGGTGCACTGTATGTACTGTGTACACCACCAGAAAAGTAGTAGCACTAGCAACTGCACTATGGGTGCACGGTACTGTGTGCACCAACAGAAGTGTAATAACAACTATGGGTGTACTGTATGTATTGTGTACACCACCAGAAAAGTAGTAGCAACTGCACTAGGGGTGCACGGTACTGTGTGCACCAACAGAAGTGTAATAACAACTATGGGTGCACTGTATGTATTGTGTACACCACCAGGAAAGTAGTAGCAACTGCACTAGGGGTGCATGGTACTGTGTACACCAACTGAAGTTTAATAACAACTATGGGTGCACTGTATGTATTGTGTACTGTGTACACCACCAGAAAAGTAGTAGCACTAGCAACTGCACTATGAGTGCACGGTACTGTGTACACCAACAGAAGTGTAATAATAACTATGGGTGTACTGTATGTATAGTGTACTGTGTACACCACCAGAAAAGTAGTAGCAACTGCACTAGAGGTGCAGGGTACTGTGTACAGTGCACCAACAGAAGTGTAATAACAACTATGAGTGTACTGTATGTATTGTGTACTGTGTACACCACTAGAAAAGTAGTAGCAAGTGCACTAGGGGTGCACGGTACTGTGTACACCAACAGAAGTGTAATAACAACTATGGGTGCACTGTATGTATTGTGTACTGTGTACACCACCAGAAAAGTAGTAGCAACTGCACTAGAGGTGCAGGGTACTGTGTACCGTGCACCAACAGAAGTGTAATAACTATGGGTGCACTGTATGTATTGTGTACTGTGTACACCACCAGAAAAGTAGTAGCAACTGCACTAGGGGTGCACGGTACAGTGTACACTAACAGAAGTGTAATAACAACTATGGGTGTACTGTATTGTGTACACTACCATACAGGAACGCCCTGCAGTCAGATATAGCTAAACTGAATACAGTGGATATATATATATATATATTACACACACAAGACTGTCTGTATATATATATATATATATATTAAATACACTGCAGCTAACTGAATAACCTGCCTGCCTGCTCAATCTAAATGACATTCGCTCTCCGTCCTTGCCAAAAACACACTACATGGGGCCGACGTGCAGGCAGCCTTATATAGTGTGGGGCATGGATTTAGTCCCCCTGAGCCATGATTGGCAAAAGGCACCCTGCCTTTGGCCAATTATGGCTCTCTTAGCTGATGGTGCTGGGATTGGCCAAAGCATGCAGGTCATGGTGCATGCTTTGGCCAATCATCATACAGCAAGGCACTGCGCTCCCGTAGTGCATTATGGGCCGTTACACGCCACTCGAATTTGGAGCGAACGGCCCATAATGTTCTTTTTCGACGAACGGGCAAACAGCCAATGTTCGAGCCGAACTCATGTTCGACCCGAACAGAAAGCTCGTCTCTATTGCTGAGTGAGTTCTTTTACAGACTGCTGGTAAAACTTGTAGTTCCATGGAGGTGAATCTACTTCTTCACAAGCATCATACAGCTGAATTTTGGGGCCTTTTCTTTTTCCCTGCGCTGTAAGGTCAGTACTGTACTACACTCACATACAAGGAGGAAACTACAAGTGCTATATTTCTTCAGTTTAAGCAGTTATCAACATACCATTTATTCTACAGTCATTTCTTCTTCTTTGCTTTGTGGATTACAAATACTGCACTTTAAACATCAGGCTAGCTGAAGATATCCGCAATTAAAAGGACTTTTATCATCTTCCTCTTTTGTCAAGTATTGTTGCTGTACTTATAGGTTGAACTCTGAATTACAGCCTAGGGGGAGCCATTGAGTACATGTTAGACATTACACTGTATTCTTGATTGTAAGGAATATTATATTGCAATTTGTGTGTGTGTTGAGGCCTCAGTGGGAAGGTGTTTATTATATGTTTCAAAGATTTTGAATACTTATCTCACTGTACACCTGTTTACATATACTCTCAGAAGTGACTATAAGGTTAACAGTTTCTTACATTTGAATTAAGTGATACTAACTGTCAATTATCGATTTGTGTTTATTCATACTGTTTATTGTGTTCCATTATTCACTCTAGTAAACCTTCTTAATGGTTCATTGACATTGTGTGAGTTTCTCATTACTAACATCCTATTGCAGAATGGAACCCAAGGTGTCAGAGGTAAGAGAGGATCTGCACAGTCGGGGTAGCCAGTGGGGTATAGAGTCAATCAGCAGCCCTCACGGGGGTACTGCTACACATGTGCCATTAATACACGTAGGCAAAGGCAGGGAGATTGTGCCCACTAACTGGGATATCCAAACTGGAAGTTTGAAAAAGTTGTAATATGTCTGGGGAAAAGGGAGGGAAGTCAAGTCACAGTGGAAATGCATCACATGCATTCCACCTCAAATGCTGCACATTCGTCTTTAGTGGCATCTTCTGTGTGTTCCTTCTTCTTGGTGCTGCCATTTTCCTGCTGTGCCCCATTTTCTGGTGATTTTTTGGAAGTTCTCTTCTTAACCATAAATATATACCAAATCAATAAGATGAGGGATGGGGCTCTGATCCCAGCTCTGAGACCATGAAAGGTATTTCTGTGGAGGGGAATAAACAGGGTTAAATAGGATCTCCAAACAAGTAAAAACATAATTACAAAACATAAGTATGGGAAATATTTGCTTGCTAGTATAGATTGAACATATATGTGCAGTAGCCAGGCATCATCTGTCAGTGGGCTTCCCCACTGACAGATGAATATAAATAAAAGAATGCCGGCAATTGAAAAATATTTAAGAGAAAAAAAAAAAGGTGTGGGGTTTCCCCAGTCCATACCAGGCCCTGCAGCCCGGCAGGTCAGGAAGGGGGGGGGGGCGAGTGAGCGTCCCCCAGGCCACATGCCCTTAACATGGGGGGTGGGGTGTCCCAAAGCACCTTGTACCCATGTTGATGGGGACAAGGGCGTCATCCCCACAACTGTGGACGGTGGTTGTGGGGGTCTGCGGGCGGGGCCTTATCAGAATCTGGAAGCCCCTTTAACAAAGAAACAAAGACAACCAGGTGAAAAAAGGGGGAGAAACAATTAAGTAAAAAAATTAGAAAACAATAGTGAAAAGTGAAATTAAAGTAAACACAGAACATGACAATCACCCCACCCCAGGGGCAAGTAGCCCTGAGGGGAGGGGTGGTGAATGAAAGGTGTCTGACATGGATGACAATATGTAATGGCAGGGTATTTAGTTAACTAATATGTGATCACAGCCCAGGTAGGCACTTTGCGCGCGGGGGGCGGCAAAAAAGCACGAAAAAAAACCCCCTCCCGATTCCCGGCTCCCGCACAAATAAAGCCCCCGGTGGCCGGCCTGCTGTGTTGTGACACTTGCTAGTACTACAGGCCGTCTTTGGGCGTACTTGGCCAGGGAGGGGAGCGATTGGAGCCCCCATAATACGGCCGATGACTAGACAGACCGGGTACACATGAGCTAACTGGCGGAGCCACCCTCCTCTGCACCTACTCCCCAGCTCGGAGCGTGGTTTGTGACGTGAGGAGGAGAGAGAGAGAGGATTAATGGATTCCCCAGACAGCAGCCAGGATAACAGGTACATCATGTGTGTGTGCCAAGCATCCAAGTATAGAAGCGGCAGTGCTCAATAATATGGATTAAAAGAATATGCAGCAGATCTTATTGTAATAAAGTGATTTGTGCAATAAGCTCATTAACCACTTGCCTACCAGGCAGTGCCATCTTAAGAGCATTATAGGCTCCCCGACAATACAGTACACTGCGGCCCTTTCTACACAATCACGCATGAGAATAAAAATGCAAATTATCAATAATATATTTATTGGTACTTCCAATCAAGGATCCTTGAAAAAGTCACGTGACTGTGATGTAACGCGTGGGAGGAGCCAAGGACGCTCTGTGCAGATCAGCAGTTTCACACAGTGTACTGCACTGAATCTGCTCCTGTCTAAGGCGGCTGACTGCTATAGTAAAACCTGCATATGCCTTATCATTATAAGGCACACGTGAGTGGATTGAAGTTTGCCTGTGTACCTTGGTATCCTAACTATTGCACAATGATTGTTTTTTTCTCTTATCTGCCTGTTTATGATTCTCACATTGGTTGTGAATAGAAGCAAAAAACACATTGGTACTATCAATGAGCACCTTAATTAAGCAAGTGTTTTTAAACAGCTTTGCTAGTGATCAAAAGCTCTATACCAATCAGGATTCTACACCTGTATAATTGAACCTTCTGAATACATCCCTATATATTTATTTTTATGTGGATTTTTTATGTGAATTTTTTACACATTTGGTGTCACTAATTTTTTATAATTTTACACTATTTTGATTGCTGGATTTTTTAGGAATTTTTACTCACCGCTGGATTTATTTGACTATTTATATTTATTCTTATATATTCATTTTCATGCACATTGTGAAGCGCTTCAAATATCATTATTTATTCTTTTTAAGTGACTCTGAAAACACTCTCTTTTGATAGCAGCCTCACTTGGTTTTATGTGTAATTATCAGCTATTTAGCATCACAGCGCTTTGTGTTTTATATATATATTGCACTATTGTAATCAGGGAACTGATGATCAGTGCCCCGATTACATTCTTGGCTGTCCCCTGTGAGGAGATGCTGCTGATCGGCTCTCCTCTCCTCACACTCTGTCAGTGTGAGGCGAGGAGCGCAGATCACCGGCACTTCCTTGTTTACATGTGACCGGCTGTGATTGGACACAGCCGATCACATGGTTAAAGAGCCGCGGACGCGGCTCTTTACAGAGATCTGGGTCGCGCCGTGTCCTTGCAAACTTTGCAGTACATGAAATTTCACTGAATGTGGACTGTTTAATGAGCAGGGGCGGAGTGACCCATCGGGCACTCGGTCACTGTCCGAGGGCCATTAGGGGGCCCCATTAGAGGCTCTGCAAGACTGCAACACGGTTTAGCACGGGCAGCGGCTGTAATAAGACCTCTCACGGCACGCTGCTCCCGCCAACCCCTTCTTCCCTCCCATCCAGCCCAGGTGCTTGTACATGACATCGTGATGGACGAGGAGGGAGCAGTGCGCCATGTGAGGTCTTATTATTACAGGCATCAGGGGAGGCTGTGTACTTTTTATTTTTTACAGGACTCTGGAGACACCAGGGCCACCACCATCTGGGGGGGAGGGGCAGCCAGTACAGATGTAAGGGGCCTGGGCCCTAACAGGATCGCAGGAGGCCACATGATACTCTCCTGGTTCCCCTCCCCCACAGTGTCCCCCTGTGTCCTCATCCCCACACTGTGTCCCCCCCCCAGCGTCCCTGTGTCCCCTGTCCGCACTGCATCCCTCCCTGTCCTCATCACACTGTGTCCCTCGCTGTCTGTCCCCAGCATCCCTCATCACACTGCGTCCCTCTGTCTGACCCAGTGTCCCTCCTGCATCGCTCTCTGTCCTCATCGCCTGCGTCCCACTCTGTTCCCGGCATCCCTCTCTGTCCTCATCGCACTGTGTCCCTCTGTCTGTCCCCAATGTCACTCTCTGTCCCTACTGCGTCCCTCTCTGTTCCTAGTCTCCCTCTCTGTCCTCATCGCACTGCGTCCATCTCTGTCTGTCCCCAGCGTCCCTCTCTTTCCTCATCGCACTGCGTCTCTCTCTGTCCTCATCGCACTGCGTCCCTCTCTGTCTGTCCCCAGCGCCACTCTCTGTCCCTACTGCGTCCCACTCTGTCCCCAGCGTCCCTCTCTGTCCTCATCGCACTGCGTCGCTCTGTCTGTCCCTAGTGTCCCTCTCTGTCCCTACTGCTTCTCTCTCTGATCCTAGTGTCCCTCTCTGTCTGTCCCTAGCGTCCCTCTCTGTCCTCATCGCACTGCGTCCCTCTCTGTCTGTCCCTAGCGTCCCTCTCTGTCCTCATCGCACTGCGTCCCTCTGTCTGTCCCCAGTGTCCCTCTCTGTCTGTCCCCAGCGTCCCTCTCTGTCCCTACTGCCTCCCTCTCTGTCCCTACTGCATCCCATTCTGTCCCCGGCGTCCCTCTCTGTCCTCATCGCACTGCGTCCCTCTGTCTGTCCCCAGTGTCCCTCTCTGTCCCTACTGCATCCCTCTCTGCTCCTAGTGTCCCTCTCTGTCCTCATCACACTGCGTCCCGCTCCGTCTGTCCCCAGCGTCCCTCTCTGTCCTCATCGCACTGCGTCCCTCTGTCTGTCCCCAGTGTCCCTCTCTCTCTCTCCTCATCGCACTGCGTCCCTCTCTGTCTGTCCCAGGAGTCCCTCTCTGTCCTCATCGCACTGCGTCCCTCTCTGTCTGTCCCCAGCATCCCTCTCTGTCCCTACTGCATCCCACTTTGTCCCCGGCGTCCCTCTCTGTCCTCATCGCACTGTGTCCCTCTCTGTCCCCAGCATCCAGGGCAGGTCTTAAACAGGAAGCGGTGTGGCCTTAACAGGAATGGGTGGATCAAATTTAAATTAGGGGGTGCATGAGTTTAGTCAGACCTAGAGCAGCACATAACCTAAATACACCACTGGATCACAGTGAAATGAGCAAGGCTGCTTAAATGTGTCAACTATATGCAAAATGTACGGGTCAACATTAAAATAAATGTGGACAAGGAAAGAAGGATGGGAAAACAGCAGATCAAACAGCACCAAAAAAGGAAAAAGAAAGGAGTGGATAGAGGTAGCCTAGCAGGGTGGAACATGTGCTCTGGCATGTGCTGTGGCACAAAGTAATGCTGCTTCACTAATCATCGTGGAGCCACTGAAAGAAAGTGCACCGTTGAAACTTCCTAAAAAGTACCCACCTGAAGCCTCCGTGGGTCCCTGCCAACGTCAGGTGGGTGCTGCTGGAGAGGGAGAGAGGGGGGCGTCCCCATCACTTCCGTCACCACATAGGGAGGACAGCGCGAAACGCATATCCTACCCCGCACAGTGCGGATAGCCGCGTGGATCGGTGCAATTAAGTCACGGTGAAGGACGCCTCTAATGCCGAGTCCCCACATGACGCTGATGCTCTTGCAAGCCTCTCCCGCCCTGGGGGGAGGGAGGGGATCGCGAAGGATGAAGCAGCATCGCAGCTCCCGGGACAGAAATACTAGACATAATCTATATACTTAGGCTATTCTCAGTAATATTAAAATACACTCCTATATCTTGTACAGCACTACATTTGCTGTATTTAGTTGGACACCACCCTTATATTGTAGTAGTTAGTATTACATTTTGATATGTCTTCTATAGTCATTACCGTGGATGCCATGTTGGTTCGACCTTGCGCTTTCCCTGTTTGTCTTACCTGGTCTTTTTGGATCTTACACTCCGCTAAAGTGTTCGTGTTTGACTGGAAGAAAAGGTGGCAACCCTATGCACAGCCCCCTCCTGCACATAGTGCGCCCATATCTGTACACACTGCACCGCCCCCTCCTGTGCACAGTGTGCCCCTCTCTGTACACACCGCCCCCCTCCTGCGCACAGTACACCCCTATCTGTACACTTCGCCCCCTCCTGCGCACAGTGTGCCCCTCTCTGTACACACCGCCCACCTCCTGCGCACAGTTCGCCCCTATCTGTACACTTCGCCCCCTCCTGCGCACAGAGCACCCCTCTCTGTACACACGGCCCCTTTTGCGCACAGTACACCCTTCTTTGTACACACCGCCCCCACCTGTGCACAGTACACCCCTCTCTGTACACACCGCCCCCTCCTGCGCACAGTATGCTCCTCTCTGTACACACCGCCCCAACCTGCGCACAGTACGTCCCTCTCTGTACACACTGCCACCTCCTGCGCACAGTATGCCCCTCTCTGTACAAACCGCACCCTCCTGCGCACACACTGCACCCCTCTCTGTACAAACCGCACCCTCCTGCGCACAGTGCGCCCTTATCTGTACACACCTCACCCCCCCTCCTACGCACAGTGCGCCCCTCTCTGTACACACCGCCCCCTCCTGAGCATAGTACGACCTTCTCTGTACACACCGCCCCCTCCTGCACACAGTACGCCCCTATCTGTACACAACGCCCCCTTCTGCGCACATTATGTGCCTATCTGTACACACCGCCCTCTCCTGCGCACAATACGCCCCTCTCTGTACACACCGCCCCTCCTGCGCACAGTACACCCCTCTCTGTACACACTGCACCCTCCTGCACACGGTACGCCCCTCTCTGTACACACTGACTCCTCCTGCGCACAGTACAACCTTCTCTGTACACACCTCCCCCTCATGCACACAGTACGCCCCTATCGGTACACACAACTCCCCTTCTGCACACATTATGCGCCTATCTATACACACTGCCCCCTCCTGCGCACAATACGCCCCTCTCTGTACACACTGCCCCCTCCTGCGCACATTACATCCTTCTCTGTACACATCGCCCCCTCCTGCACACAGTACGCCCCTCTCTGTACACACTGCCCCCTCCTGCGCACAGTACACTCTTCTCTGAACACACCGCCCCATCCTGCACACAGTACGCCCCTCTCTGTACACACTGCCCCCTCCTGCGCACAGTACACACTTCTCTGCACACTGCCCCCTCCTGCACACAGTACGCCCCTATCTGTACACACCGCCCCCTTCTGCGCACATTATGTGCCTATCTGTACACACCGCCCCCTCCTGCGCACAATACGCCCCTCTCTGTACACAACCCCCCCTCCTGCGCACAGTACACCCCTCTCTGTACACACTGCACCCTCCTGCACACGGTACGCCCCTCTCTGTACACACCGCTCCCTCCTGCGCACAGTGCACCCCTCTCTGTACATACCGCACCCTCCTGCGCACAGTACGCCCCTCTCTGTGCATACCGCACCCTCCTGCGCACAGTGCACCCCATCTGTACACACTGCACCGCCCCCTCCTGCGCACAGTGTGCCCCTATCTGTACACACTGCACTGCCCCCTCCTGCGCACAGTGTGCCCCTCTCTGTACACACCGCCCCCCTCCTGCGCACAGTGTGCCCCTATCTGTACACATCACCCCCTTCTGCACACAGTACGCCCCTCTCTGTAAACACCGCCCCCTCCTGCGTACAGTATGCCCCTCTCTGTACACACCGCCCCCTCCTGCGCACAGTACACCCCTCTCTGTACACACCGCCCCCTCCTGCGCACACTATGCCCCTCTCTGTACAAACTGCACCCTCCTGCGCACAGTGCGCCCCTATCTGTACACACCTCACCGCCCCCCTCCTGCGCACAGCTCGCCCCTCTCTGTACACACCGCCCCCTCCTGCGCACAGTACGCCCCTCTCTGTACACACCACCCCCTCCTGCGCACAATGCACCCCTATCTGTACAAACTGCACTGCCCCCTCCTGCGCACAGCGCGTCCCTATATGCACACACTGCACCACCCCTCTCTGTACACACCGCCCCCTCCTGCGCACAGTGCGCCCCATCTGTACACCTTGCACCGCCCCCTCCTGCGCACAGTATGCCCCTCTCTGTACACACTGCCCCCTCCTGCGCACAGTACACCCTTCTCTGTACACACCACCCCCTCCTGCGCACAGTGCACCCCTATCTGTACACACTGCACTGCCCCCTCCTGCGCACAGTACACCCTTCTCTGTACACACCGCCCCCTCCTGTACACAGTACGCCCCTATTTGTACACACCGCCCCCTCCTGCGCATAGTATGTTCCTATCAGTACACACCACCCCCTCCTGCGCACAGTGCACCCCTATCTGTACACACCGCCCCCTACAGCCAACAGTATACCCCTCTCTGTACATCCCGCCCCCTTCTGCGCACAGTACGCCCCTCTCTGTACACACCACACCCTCCTGCGCACAGTACGCCCCTCTCTGTACACACTGCCCCCTCCTGCGCACAGTATGCCCCTCTCTGTACAAACTGTCCTCTCCTGCACACAGTGCACCCCTATCTGTACACACCGCACTGCCCCCTACTGCGCACAGTGTGCCCCTCTCTGTACACACCACCGACTCCTGCGCACAGTACGCCCCTCTCTGTACACACCACCCCCTCCTGCGCACAATGCACCCCTATTTGTACACACTGCACTGCCACCTCCTGCGCACAGTGCGTCCCTCTCTGTACACCTTGCACCGACCCTCCTGCGCACAGTACGCCCCTCTGTGTACACACTGCCCCCTCCTGCACACAGTACGCCCCTCTCTGTACACACCGCCCCCTCCTGTGCACAGTACACCCTTCTCTGTACACATTGCCCCTTCCTGCACACAGTACACAGTACGCCCCTATTTGTACACACCGCCCCCTCCTGCGCATAGTATGTTCCTATCAGTACACACCACCCCCTCCTGCGCACAGTGCACCCCTATCTGTACACACCGCCCCCTACAGCCAACAGTATACCCCTCTCTGTACACCCCGCCCCCTTCTGCGCACAGTACGCCCCTCTCTGTACACACTGCCCCCTCCTGCGCACAGTATGCCCCTCTCTGTACAAACTGTCCTCTCCTGCACACAGTGCACCCCTATCTGTACACACCGCACTGCCCCCTACTGCGCACAGTGTGCCCCTCTCTGTACACACCACCGACTCCTGCGCACAGTACGCCCCTCTCTGTACACACCACCCCCTCCTGCGCACAATGCACCCCTATTTGTACACACTGCACTGCCACCTCCTGCGCACAGTGCGTCCCTCTCTGTACACCTTGCACCGACCCTCCTGCGCACAGTACGCCCCTCTGTGTACACAATGCCCCCTCCTGCGCACAGTACGCCCCTCTCTGTACACACCGCCCCCTCCTGCGCACAGTACACCCTTCTCTGTACACATTGCCCCTTCCTGCACACAGTACGCCCCTCTCTGTACACACCGCCCCCTTCTGCGCCCCTTTCTGTACACACTGCCCCTCCTGCGCACAGTATGCCCATCTCTGTTCACACCACCCCCTCCTGCACACAGTACGTTCCTCTCTGTACACACCGTAACCTCCTGTACACAGTATGCCCCTATCTGTACACACCTCCACCTTTTGCACACATGACCCCATTCCCTGTACACACCGCCCCCTCCAACCCACATTACGCCTGTCCCTTTGAACATTGTGCCATTCTGCACACATTACCTCCTTTGTACACAATGCACCCTCCTGCACAAATTACCCTCTGTACACATTGGCCCCCATCCCCCTCCACATTACACCTCTTTTGCACACAATGCCCCCAATCCCGCTCCATAATACTCTTCTTTCTTTTGCACACTGTCCCTGGAGAGCTCTGCTGACCTGTCCAGCTGCAGCTTGCCGGAGTACACACCAGGGGCATCAAGTCCAGCAAGAAGATCTGTTTGGCTGCAGCACACTAGCCCTGATTGGAGGCTTCCTAAGAGTGATCTTTTGCATACCTGGGGCAGTTCACAGTTAAAGAGGGAGCGATCTGGATTCTGGAGCGGCTGTGCCAGTCCAGTATAGAGTCACTGCAGTCCCAGCTATCCCCTGTGGACAAATGCTCTCCTGGAACCACAGGAGCTCTTTTGTTCTTAGTGTCTTCCATCTCTTGTACTTCCTGTCCAGTAAACATGGCATTCCTGGTCCTCCAGGGCCTCCAAAAATGTTACAGGTAGTCAGGAAATTAGATGTGTACTTTATGCACCTGGAACGCCTAAAAGTGCTTGTTGGATTTTGGCCACTCTATGCATCCAAGCTGTGAAAAAGGTCTCACTGATGAGGGATCTCCATACTTGGGAGGCATAGCAGAATGTGTTTTGGGGTGTAATTCTAAGTATTAGACATGTGTAATTTATTCCGGTCCGAATACAAATTCAGACAAATTTTTGGTTATTCGGAGATTTGGATGTATCCGAATCTCCGAATGAAATAGTAACGAATAGTAATGAATTTAGTTGAAATCCATTAAAATTCAATTCCAACTTTTAAGAACAATTAGAATTTGGATTGGTCGAAAAACGATCGACCAATTCAAATTCTGTGTGAGGAAATGGCTGTTTGTTATAGATATGTGCATTTCGTTTCATTCCGAATCGAAATTCGGACAAATTTTTCATTATTCGGAAATTCGTATACATCCGAATTTCAAAATTACAAAAGTAACGAATTTAAACGAATCCGAAATAACAATTCAAATCGAAAAAAAGCGAACGAAATTCGAATCAAATCGAATTTGAAAACAAATTCGAAAAAATAGAAATTGATTTTCTAAAAAATACAATAATATAGAATATAAAACAAAAAAGCAATAGAATAAAAATAAAAGAATAGTAAAGAATAGAATAGAATTTAATAGAATGTAATAAAATAGAACATGACCATCTTCCGAAATTCGAATTCCAAATAGTATAAATTCCGATTCGAGAATAGATTGGAATATAATTCAAAACAATGGAAACTAAAATAGAAAAGAATAGAAAAACAATAGAACAGAATAGAATATATGTTTTTCTAGTTTATTCTTTTCTAATATTTTCTATTCTATTCTAATCTTTTCTATTTGAATTTGAATTCATTCTATACGAAATTCGAATTTTGGAAAATACCCCCATAATACACAAGCTTAATGTATTCTAGTAACGTTAGTCTGTAAACTAAGGTCTGTTTTGTTAGTTTATAGCAGTAGTTTGTTATTTTATAAACGTACAGCAGGCCGTGGCCATCTTAAGTGTGGGCATCTGAAGCCAGACTGTATCTCTTCCTGGATCTCATCCTTGCAGATCTCGCACATGCTCAGTGCAGCACAAGCAGTGTAATACGTTTCAGGTCAGGTTTCCATAGCAACGGCAGTGTCAGAGGAAGTTGCCGCCCCTTCCCAGAAGGCATTGCAAACAGGAAATGATGCGATGGGCCGCGGCCAGGGAGGAGGAAGTGAAAAATGAATACAGCAGATATACAGTATGTGCTGAGAAAAAAAATAAAAAAATATCCAATTCGTTTACAGTGCACAGTTTAGTGAGGGATGCTGAAGAGTTGTAAAAGTGGGTGGAACTCCACTTTAAGTGATGGAAATCCTTTATATTGCGCCAGAACATTTACCACACTTAGCAACTGTTGAATAGAATTGCATGTCTTCAGCAAAGTTTCCATCAAGAAGGATGGAGATCATAAAACATTTTTTGGTTTAAAGAAGAGCATGCAGGTTCCATGAAAGAGCTCACCGGAAGGATTCGGTATCATACATCCGACAGGCCCCTTTTCCTCCACAGAACTTTGTCCCCCATTTTAGGCAGGTTTTGTCTAATAGGGCTCCAAAATAAATAGGAGCAGGAATTCCAGCTGTGATAGGGAGACAAAACAATACAGATTACCAAAGCTGACTTCTGAGCCTGATCTAGAAAACAACCAATCATCTCTTCAAGGAATCAACCATGGCATTCATACCCACCCAGTGTTCTCACCAGTAACATATAGACTCCTATCCCCAGTGACTTAAGCTCTGGACTCACTGACCTGTAGCAAAGAAATTGAGATAGGTCAGTGCATTGTATACGCTGTACATTAGAAGGAACATGTGGGCACAGTTTACAGATGAGCTCTGAACAGAATAGTCCTGTATGACCTGGTGTAGATTTTTCTTCTTCCAAAGATTGAGTTTCTCTGTTAAAATATTAAATTCTAAAGTGCCAATAGGCAGCCACCTAGGGGGCATATGGACTTACCAGAGGATGATGACATAGGATGCAGATCCACCGATTGAATATATAAAGGTGGCAAAGATCTGTATGATGATGTAAATTACAAACATACTGGCGCAGTTGTCAGTGGGTGGACACACCCCCAGCCTGACGGATGAATTGGCTGATGGGAAACCCATAGATTCGATACACGAGCAGTTATGGTAAACCTACATGGACACAAAGCAGATAAAATTATAATAGAACCCTCTTCAGCTCCAGAGCAGAGGATTATGGGAATGAAACTTACAACAGCCTTCCCTGCCCCCGAGGATGATTTGCAACCAGCCAAACATGCTGACATGTATGCTATTTTATTCTCCCCACACACTGGATCCCACCGGCTGGACGAACAGTGACACTCCGAGTTACAGGAAGAGAAAAGGCTACTCTCACCAAATGGATCCACTTTACTCCTGGAATGAATTGAGAAAACAATGTATTAAAACTCCAAGCCCTATACACACTTTTGCACTAAATAAGTCTGTGGCATTAAAGAGAACCTGTCACTGGGAGAAGGGGGGAACTGCTGCAGGCATTAAGTGCAGTAACCTAGAGGGCACATATTTGCAGCACCTCCTAAACCTTCCCATCATAGGTGGATTCCAGACTGTTCTAACACACAAAACTAGCTTTCTTGATCATACATCATGGGACACAGAGTATTCATTACATAGTGGGTTAGATAGGCACCATCGGTGATTGGACACTGGTTAACCCCAATTAGGGAGAATTCCTCCCCTATATAACCCCTCTCATATGGGGAGGACCTCAGTTTTTTCACCAGTGTCTAAGGTGGTTGGTCACGTAAAACATGTGCTGCGAAGAAAGCTCCAGTTTGGTCACTGCGGGGGCTTAAAGGGTTATGCTGACCGGATCCATATCTCGGGCCAATATTTTGACTCCCAAGATGGTATGGACCCCGGGCCTCGTCATCCGAAGAAGCGAGGTTTTGCCTGTAAGTCTCTCTTTGGAGGACTGGGCTCTGAGAAAACCAGGCTTGGTATACTATTAAAACAGTGCCGACTTCCGGTTCCGGCGCCACATGAGGAGGAGGTAGATAGCTCCAGCTCCCGCAACGCTCCTCACAAATCTGCTATCTAAGCCGGCTATTGCTCTGAGGAGACTCCCCCTCGCATTGCTGACACACAGCGGGCTCCCATGGATCGCTTTGTGGAGCGATCGTACGCCCGGGCGGTGTCATCCATGATATCCCCCGGAGGAGAGACAGCGGCAGACACAGCCAAGATGGCGGCCGCCCCAGGCATGACGGAGCAGGCACACACGCAGCCACAGCCCCCCTCGGCTCCAGACATGACAGGTATGGATCCTGCCTCCCCGGCTGGAATTGCACAAGCAGTAGTTACACTGCTGGGCCCTACTCTTACAGCTACTGTGGACGCTGCAGTTCATAGAGGGCTAGAGCAGCTTCACATTGATGTACAAGCACAGGCACAGAGAATCACTCAGGTGGAGGATAGGATATCCTCCCTGGAAGATGAACTCACAGCTTCATCTGCAGCGGTGGCACGCATCACAGCTACTAACAGGGACATCTGGGACAAAAATTTACGCATCATTGGTTTGCCAGAATCAGTGTCCACAGCACAGCTAACAAATATATGCGCAAAAATCATCCCAGAACAACTGGGCCTTCGCATACCCTGCACTATTGAACGCGCGCACCGCATAGGTTAATTCTCAGAAACCCATGCCAAACCCCGCCACGTTATTGTAAAGTACCTCAACTACGCGGACAAGAATGCTATAATGCAAAAATTTTGCCGTTCTTTAATGGTCGATGGTGCAAAACTCCTACTTTTCGCAGATTATTCCATGGAGGTGATGAAACAACGTAAAGCGTTTTCACCGATCTGCTCAACCCTACATCACAACCAAATCCGGTTCTCCTTAGCCTCCCCAGCTATTCTCCACATCCAAACGCATGAAGTAGAACACCTCACATTCAACACACCTGAGGAGGCGGAACATTATCTCGCCACTCGAGGCACCGAGATGGAACACAGCAACACTGAAGAGAATTCACCATTGTCATCGCCATCGGCAGCAAAGGCACCACCCTAAACATCAACGCAGCCCCACCAAACCTCCATACAAACGCAGCCGCTTCACCAACCAGGAGGACCGCTCTGAAAATCGCTGAAGGACCCCAGGAACTTTATCTAGCCAATCGTGCTTCCACGGATGGGTAATATTACCCCCCATTATCTCTAACCTGTTATCTTTTTATTTTATTTGCTATTCTGATTATTTGTAATGTCACACACTGTTGTTGCTACTTGCTAGCTCAAGGTTCTGTTCTGTTGCTCCCCAGCCTGGGTTACAACCCCCCAGTGTCCACATTATGCTTGCCCAAGGGGTCACCCTAGGGACTCATGTAATCTCCACAGCTATCGACCCTTCACTGGGCAGACCCTTTGACTGAGTCCTCTCTCATCTGAGCCTACCTTATGGCACAGATGCAAGTAGCCCTTTCCCTGACCCTCCTTCCTTTGCCTACCCCTCTATACCAACCCCTACCTATACCCCTCCCTCCCCCCCCCTCCCCTCTTCCCCATCCTTTCCTACCTCCCTCCACTCCTCTGAGCTAACATCTTGCCCATATGGGAGGAGCTAGCGGACCGCTGAGAGCTATTATGGTTAGTTGAACTCCATGTGGAAAAAAGTGAAGTACACTGTTTGTCGTTTGTTTCGCTTTAACCGAAACTTTGTCTTGTTACAGTTCAATTCTTATTGCTTAAAAGTTATGCAATTAATGTTTGCCTTATTAGTACCTTTCCTTTTATGTGACCTACAACACTCGGGTGATTCCTGTATGGTTGACGCTGTACATATCAGGAGGCTTCTTGACAAGCCTCTCACTCAATACAATTATTATCTCCAGTCATGTCTTTCTCAACCGATGGGAGTCACCTGAAATTTATTTCGTGGAATGTTAAGGGGCTCCGATCCCCGAATAAATGTATGTCCATTCTTAGACACTTGCGACGTCTCCGGGCAGATGTGGCTCTACTACAGGAGACACACCTCTCCGCAGACGATTTAGCACGCCTTCAAAAAATGTGGGTAGGCTCTGTATATGGGTCTCCTGCGGTAGGCCGTAAAGCAGGTGTAGCTATTTTAGTACACAAAAACCTACGACACTCCATCAGAGAGGTGAGGGCTGACTCCCTAGGCCGCAAACTGACTTTACATATGACCATAGGCGCCAAAGCAGTGGCTGTCACTAATATATATGCTCCCAACTCTCCAGACACTTCCTTTTTCCAGGACATGGTTCAGTAGGTTCTCGCTGCCCCCGAGGTGTTGCATTTAGTGGTCGGGGACTTCAATTCGGTCATGTCTACACTGGCAGATCGCACATATCGCCCTACTCAAAGGTCACGTACCGTTACCTTTCATACACCAGACTCTACCCCCTTAGCGCGTTCCATTGACTCTATGCATTTTGTCGACATTTGGCGCCTAATGCATCCAACAGATCGAGAGTATACCTTTTTTTCGCCCCCACATAATACCTTTTCTCGTATAGACTACTTCTTTGCCTCCCCAGCCTTAGTCTCTGTAATCAATACCCCAGACATTAATGATGCCAGAATTTCAGATCACAGCCCTATCGCAGTCCACATGACTCAGACCACATCTTCAACTCCTTCCCCTACCTGGCGTTTCCCTTCATACTTGGCGGATAGTGAAGACTTCCGACACATATTGCATCAAACATGGGAAGAATATATCTCCACAAATGGAGCACATATTTCTGACCCAAACCTCTTCTGGGAAGCAGGTAAAGCCTTCCTACGGGGTAAAATCATTTCCTACACCGTCCAATTTAAAAAGCACACCCAAAAACAATATATGCAAGCAAGTGAAGCCTTACGCTTGGCCCATGAGAAGCTAACAATAAACCACACCTTAGCTAACTTACAGGAATGGAGGTAAGCCAAGTGCGCCTTTGATCTTTGGGCAGAACATCACGAAGCTGCTAAAACTTCGTACTCTACTCTTCACTTTCACAAGTTTGGCAACAAGGCAGGCAGATTGCTGGCCAGATTATGTTCAGGACCAAGACGTCCTACACATATCTCTACCTTGAGAAATGCTTCCGGCTCGCTAGTTGCCTCACCTGCTGAAGTTAGCAAACTACTTGCAGAATATTATACTGAATTATACCGAGCAGACCCAGCAGATCAACTTGCCGCGGAAGCTCTGCTAGACAAGATACGTCTGCACAAGCTTCAAACGGCACAACTGGAAGCACTTAATACGCCTATCACGTTAGAAGACATACGACGTACGATAAAATCTATGGCTTCTGCTAAAGCTCCAGGCCCCGACGGGTACACTGCGGAATTCTTCAAATTAACGACTGATTTTATTCCCGACACCCTGATACATGTGTATGCAGCCATGTGGGACGGGGGTCCATACCTCCCCACAGGGACGCAGGCCCATATCAAATTGATTTCCAAGAAAGGGAAAGATCCCCTACTTCCAGGCTCCTATCGTCCAATTTCGTTAATTAATGTTGATGTAAAAATCCTGTCTAAAATAGTAGCATCACACTTGCCCTCTTGCTTCAGTCCCTCCTACACCCAGCCCAATCTGGTTTTGTCTCAGGACGATCAGCTACACTAAACATTCGTAAGGTCTTAATGGCTCTAGAATATGCTAAAACCCACCCTGATCAAGACGTCGCTATCATGTCCCTAGACGCGGAAAAAGCCTTTGATAACATTGGTTTCTCATGGCTTTTCACAGTAATGGAAAAATTTGGCTTTTCGGGTCAAATCACAAGATTCCTCTCACAAATGTATGCCTCACCGACGGCACGCCTTGTCACCCCGGATTTTATTTCAGACACTATCCCCTTAGCAAAGGGAACGCGACAGGGCTGCCCCCTATCTCCCTTGTTGTTCAACATTGCGCTTGAACCTCTATCTAGAATCCTCAACTCCATTCTGCACTATTTGCGGACGATATTTTATTGTTTTCTACCGACCCCATATCAGACTTTGACAGACTTAAACAACTCCTTGCGGCCTTTCGACTCTGCTCTGGCTTTCACATAAACTTTGATAAGAGTGAAATCTTAGCACTACACCCACGCCTATCTACTAAATGGAAACATTTATCCCCGCTGACCATTGCATCTCAACATATTACATACTTAGGTATTCATATAGGACGGGATCCATCCTCTTTATACCTACTTAATTACCCCCCCTTGATTGCCAAAATTGTTAGGGAATTGGAGGCTTGGTGTGCCCTTCCCCTCTCGCTTTTTGGGAGATGCCACCTTTTTAAAATGGTTTAATTTGCACGCCTGCTCTACCCCATGCAGACCATACGTCTTTTACTGAGGCACTCAGATGTACAAAAAATCCAGAGGGCATTAACAGCTTTCCTATGGTCTAGCAAAAAACCACGCATTGTGCTTCAAAAATTATGTCTCCCGAAGGGCGAGGGCGGGGCAGGACTCCCCAACATTCGTTTTTATAACCTAGCATGTTTACTTAGACAGGGCCTATATTGGTTAACAGGAGGATCCAAATGTTCCAACTATGCATTAGAAGTTTCCATGGCTTCCCCATACGATCTATCAGGCATCCTCCACTCTAATCCTAACAACCTGCCACACCACCTCAAAACTAGTGTACTTTTCAGAGATACTGTCATCACCTGGAGGGAGGTCAGAAAACTACTTGGACTGCCTTCTAGCATTTCTAGACATCTAAGAATTCAAGGCAACCCTATGTTCATACCTTCCACTCTACATAAAGCCTTCACTCAATGGAAATCCAGGGGCCTCACAAAGATAACTTCGATATATCAAGACAAGCCAGGTTAATTCAAACCCTATCACACCTTGATGCGGGAATTCTCCCTGCCACTAACTCACAGTTTCTTCTATCACCAACTCACGGATTATTTGAGATCCTGCTGTGGTCCTGAATATGATCCTTTTAAACCGTCCTTCATTGTTAACATACTTCAGAGCAAAGACTACTCTATCTCCAACATCTATTCTCACCTCATTCAACACCAATCGCGGAAGTACCGCCTTTCACCTTTCCAAAAATGGTCCCACCTACTGGGGGACGAAGAGTTACCAGACAAAATACTTGAGGGATATAGGCTTATCCGAAAACTCACAACATCTGAAACATGGCGTGAGACTCAATTTAAGATTATCCACAGAGCATACTTCCCATTTCGTGTTAACAAAGCAGACCCGTCTCAAGCGTTATGTCCATGGTGCTCACTGACCCGTCCCACACTGCTCCACAGGCTTTGGGAGTGCTCTGCTATTACCAATTACTGGAATGCTGTGATAACCTATATTAACAAAATCAGCCATATCCGTTTACATAGTGACTGCCTACTATGCCTGTTCAGCATACCACCTTCAGCCTCCTCCTCGTCTGAAATGGACTTACAAACCATACCACACTGGGCTCATATATAGTTCACACTGGGCTCATATCTGTCTTCTTGTAGCCCGCAGGACTATCATGTCCCACTGGATTACGGCAACACCGCCTAGTCTACCCGCGGTTATAAAAGCTATGACGTCATTATTTTATTTGGAAAGATTGGACCTCATCACATCAAATCTCCGCTTTACCCCACGTTTTTTCAAGCGATGGAGAAGGTTTTTGGAAGCCACATTCTCTCAACAGACCATCCAAGACATAATGCATCCATTTCGTTACACAGCATGGTACCTGAAGAGTGATATTACTAACACACTTGGCAAACTTAAAATACCTTCAGCATCTGACCCTTCTTCATTAAAGCCACCATAAGCTGTCTACAATCTCCTAAGGCTCCTTGACATCCACTAACTTCATTTATCTCACCCTGGGATTATTTTCACCCAAATAAATTGTTTTAACCAGAACATAATGTAGGTTATCTAGTTAGACATGTTCATAAGTCGCCTCCATTCCCTAAAGGTACAAAGCTATAAGTTAAACCCTTTCAGGCAATTTCTTGCCAAATGTTCGTGACAAGATGGTAAATGTGAATTGCTTACCCCCCTCTCCCTTCCCCCCACCCTACCTCTCCCCTGTGTTCCCTCTACCTGTGTATAGGTATAACACAAATTCTGTACCAAGAATAGTTGTATATCCATGCCTTACAATCGTTTTGTACAATGTTTTCTATGACTATATTTTGGAAAAAATCAATAAATATTTAAAAAAAAAAAAACAAAAAAAACAGTGGCACGAAAGTTTCTGGCCGAGTCTTTTACAGGTCCAGGTAAGAGGTTTCTCTAAGTAGGAACCCAAAAAATCCTGAAGGTTGGCACAACGCTACCCGCTGTGATGGGTGAAGGCTGGAAACTGTCTCTTCTCAGCAGTTCCTGCGGCGGGGACAGGTAAGAGAAGTTAATCCTATATATATATATATTTATATTACAAATGGATTTTCTTCAATGAGTAGTTGCATGTCTTACCTGATTTCCACCACTAGAGGGAGTAAGGAGCAAACTTAAGTGCCTTTCAGATACACACTCAGTGAAGCTGGTGTCCAATCTGCTCACTTCCTCCACTGCAGGTGTGCAGACGCCAGGTGGCTAATTTAAAAGCCCAGAGCGTTCAGAGCTCTGTAAACAGATGGACACAGAGTGTGGGCAGTGAGCATCCTAAAGTGGTCGGATCCAGGCTAAATCTAAGACACCTGCTTGGCATCAGATTGTGCAGTATTAAGCATATATGTATATTGTGAGACTTTTAGCACAACAGTGATTGCATATGTACTAGTATCTCTGCTTTGTAGCTTGGGACTATGTCTCCTCGTAAGAGGGTCTCGGGGGGGGGGGGTAACAAAGGCACAAGAAAGTCACCGCCTGTGTCTAAGGGTCCTAAAGATGCCTGCAGATTACCATCCCCCCCTGCAAGACTGCAGCCAGCCTCACAGGATGAGTCAGTGCCCCTGTCAGGTTTTGCAGCCTCTCCTAATGTTACATCCTCAACGTATGTCACAGAGGATTCCCTTAGGTGTACATTGGAGGGTTTTGAGGGAAGAATTATGAATTTTATTTCAGCTTCCTTAAAAGATAGCAGAAAAAGGGGTAGATCCCCTCCCTCTGCTGCACTTTCACTTTCAGATGATTCTTCTGACAATGAGGAGAGATCCCTATCCAGAGATAGGGATCAAGAGCAGTCTGAGGATTCAGAGGAAGAGGAGAGAGTTTCTTCCTCTCAGGCACCCAAGAAGCAGGTCCAGTATTATACTGAACTAGTGCGTTCCACATTTAAAATGCCCTCTGCTGAGGCCGCTACATCCTCTGTTTCTTCTCTGGGGGTCAGAAGGATCCCACAGACTGCCTTTTTCTTTCCAATTCATCCTTTAAAGGATAAATGGTTGTATGAGGACTGGGGACTAGGGATGAGCTTCGAGTTCCAGTCGAACTCATGTTCGACTCGAACATCGGCTGTTCGCAAGTTCGCCGAACAGCGAACAATTTGGGGTGTTCGCGGCAAATTCGAATGCCGTGGAACACCCTTTAAAAGTCTATGGGAGAAATCAAAAGTGCTAATTTTAGAGGCTTATATGCAAGTTATTGTCATAAAAAGTGTTTGGGGACCTGGGTCCTGCCCCAGGGGACATGGATCAATGCAAAAAAAAGTTTTAAAAATGACCGTTGTTTCAGGAGCAGTGATTTTAATAGTGCTTACAGTCAAACAATAAAAGTGTAATATCCCTTTAAATTTCGTAGCTGGGGGGTGTCTATAGTATGCCTGTAAAGAGGCGCCTGTTTCCCGTGTTTAGAACAGTCTGGCAGCAAAATGACATTTCAAAGGAAAAAAAGGCATTTAAAACTACTCGCGGCTATTAATGAATTGCCGGTCCGACAATACACATAAAAGTTCATTGATAAAAACAGCATGGTAATTCCCCACAGGGGAACCCCGAACCAAAATAAAAAAAAAAAAATGACTTGGGGGTCCCCCTAAATTCCATACCAGGCCCTTCAGGTCTAGTATGGATATTAAGGGGAACCACGGCCAAAATTTTAAAAAAAAATGCCGTGGGGGTCCCCCTAAATTCCATACCAGACCCTTCAGGTCTGGTATGGATTTTAAGGGGAACCCCGCACCAAAATTAAAAAAAAAAAATTCATACCAGACCCTTATCCGAGCACGCAACCTGGCAGGCCGCAGGAAAAGAGGGGGGGACGAGAGAGCGCCCCCCCTCCCTCCTGAACCGTACCAGGCCACATGCCCTCAACGTTGGGAGGGTGCTTTGGGGTAGCCCCCCAAAACACCTTGTCCCCATGTTGATGAGGACAAGGACCTCATCCCCACAACCCTGGCCGGTGGTTGTGGGGGTCTGCGGGCGGGGGGCTTATCGGAATCTGGAAGCCCCCTTTAACAAGGGGACCCCCAGATCCCGTCCCCCCCGTGTGAAATGGTAAGGGGGTACTTTTTGTTTTTGACAATTCTTTTATTTAAATGCTTCTTCTTTCTTCTATGTTCCTTCATCTTCTTCTTCTGGCTCTTCTGGTTCTTCCTCTGGTGTTCTCGTCCAGCATCTCCTCCGCGGCGTCTTCTATCTTCTTCTCCTCGGGCCGCTCCACACCCATGGCATGGGGGGAGGCTCCCGCTCTTCTCTTCATCTTCTTCTCTTCTTCATCTTCTTCTTCCTCTTCTTCTCTATCTTCTTCTCTCCGGGCCGCTCCGCACCCATGCTGGCATGGTGGGAGACTCCCGCTGTGTGACGCGACTCCTCTTCTGACGGTTCTTAAATAGGGAAGTCCCGTCAAGTCAGGTGGCCCTGCCCCCCGTTATTTAAGAACCGTCAGAAGAGGAGACGCGTCACACAGTGGGAGCCTCCCACCATACCAGCATGGTGCGGAGCGGCCCGAGGAGAAGAAGATAGAAGACGCCGTGGAGGAGATGCTGGACGAGAACACCGGACGAAGAACCAGAAGAGCCAGAAGAAGAAGAAGATGAAGGAATATAGAAGAAAGAAGAAAGAAGAAGCATTTAAATAAAGGAATTGTGAAAAACTGTCTCTTGTCATTTTTAAAATTTTTGACAGTTTTTTAGTGAAATGGTAGGGGTACAATTCCCCCTTACCATTTCACACAGGGGGGGGCCGGGATCTGGGGGTCCCCTTGTTGAAGGGGGCTTCCAGATTCTGATAAGCCCCCCGCCCGCAGACCCCCACAACCACCGGCCAGGGTTGTGGGGATGAGGCCCTTGTCCTCATCAACATGGGGACAAGGTGTTTTGGGGGGATACCCCAAAGCACCCTCCCAATGTTGAGGGCATGTGGCCAGGTACAGCTCAGGAGGGGGGGGGGGCACTCTCTCGTCTCCCCTCTTTTCCTGCGGCCTGTCAGGTTGCGTGCTCGGATAAGGGTCTGGTATGGATTTTTGGGGGGACCCCACGCTGTTTTTTTAAAAATTTTGGCCGGGGTTCCCCTTAATATCCATACCAGACCTGAAGGGCCTGGTATGGAATTTAGGCGGACCCCCACGTCATTTTTTTTTTTTTTAATTTTGGTTCGGGGGTTCCCCTGTGGGGAATTCCCATGCCGTTTTTATTAATGAACTTCTATGTGTATTGTCGGACCGGCAATGCAATAGCCGCGAGTAGTTTTAAATGACTTTTTTCCTTTGAAATGTCCTTTGAATTTTTCCTTCTAAACACGGGAAACATACGCCCCTTTACAGGCATACTATAGACACCCCCCAGCTACGAAATTTAAAGGGATATTACACTTTTATTGTTTCACTTTAAGCATTACTAAAATCACTGCTCCCGAAAAAACGGCCGTTTTTAAAACTTTTTTTGCATTGATCCATGTCCCCTTTTTATGACAATAACTTGCATATAAGCCTTTAAAATTAGCACTTTTGATTATTCATGTTCGTGTCCCATAGACTTTTATGGTGTTCGCGTGTTCGAACAAACTTTTTTCCTGTTCGCATGTTCTGGTGCGAACCGAACAGGGGGGTGTTCGGCTCATCCCTACTGGGGACATCCCGATAAACTGTTTACTCCTCCTAAAAGGTTTTCTATGCTTTATCCTCTGGAGGAAAGCTTCACCAAGAAGTGGGAGGTCCCATCCGTGGATGCGGTTAACTCTTGTGTGAAAAAAAAACCTAACCTGTCCCTTGGACAATGTTTAAAGATCCAACTGATAAAAAGCTGGAAACTTTATTAAAAGCCTCCTTCTCCATGGCTGGCGCTGTAGTCCAACCTACCTCCAATTCCTCAAGGAACAGGTTAAGCAGATGCTTGGCCTCCTTCACAGTGAGGAAGTGGAGAACTATGCAGACCTTCCACAGGTGCTGTGTTTTATGATTGATGCCATTCTGGATTCTGCCCAGCAAGCATCTCGTTTGTCTCTCCTGTTGGTACACATGCGCAGGTCCCTTTGGCTTTAAAGTTGGGCAGCAGAGCTTTCATGCAAAAGATATTTAGCTGGCTTCCCATTCAAAGGGGAATGCCTATTTGGGGATGACCTAGATAATTTTATCCAAAAAATTACAGGTGGTAAATCTACACTCCTACCAGGTAAGAGGAGTAAACATCCACCATTCAAACGGTTTCTTTCCCCTTCCCCTGGAACATCAGGCTCTAAGCAGTGGGGACGGCCTTCCCAATCTACTTTCAGAGGAAGGGCCCAGGGTCACACCCAAGGGCAGAAAAAGGCTTGGGGACGAAAGCCTGCCAAGCAGAGCCCCAAAATATCCCTGTGAAGGGGCGCCCCCACTCGGCCGAGTGGGGGGAAGGCTCCTACAGTTTTCAGGAGCCTGGCGGGAAAAGGTTCAAGACAAGTGGGTGGTCTCTTCAGTATCTCTAGGTTACAAAATAGAGTTCCTAGAGCTTCCACCAGCTCGTTTCCTAAGGTCAAGAGTTCCCAAAGATCCAGTAAAGTGAGAACTGCTACTACTGGCCTTAGATCGCTTACTATCCCAGGGAGTGATAGTAGAAATGAACCCAAAAGATCAGGGTTCAGGGTTCTACTCGAATCTCTTCACCGTTCCAAAGCCAAATGGAAATGTCAGACCCATCCTAGATCTAAAGGATCTGAAGCAGTTTCTACACATTCGATCCTTCCGAATGCAGTCAATTCGTTCGGTGGTCTCCATCCTGCAGGGGGGAAAATTTATGGCATCAATAGATATCAAGGATGCATATCTTCATGTGCCGATTTTACCCGCTCACCAAAGATATCTAAGGTTCGCGGTAGACCAACGCCATTTCCAGTTTGTGGCCCTTCCTTTCGGTCTCGCTACAAAAATTCTAGACCCTCTCTTAGCAAATCTAAGAGCTCAGGGCATAATTGTGGTAGCTTATCTAGACGATTTGCTACTCAGAGAGCAATCGGTGGCACACCTGAACCGCGCTGTCTTCAAGACTGTAAGACATTTGGAAAGACTAGGCTGGATAATCAACCTAGAAAAGTATTCTTTGCAACCTTCAACAAGGTTGGAGTATCTAGGCATGATCACAGACACCGCTCAAGGCAGGGTGTTTCTACCAGAGCCAAAGGTCAAGGCCGTAAGAGCTCTAGTTCGCTTAGTATTAAGCAAAGAGAGTCCATCCATTCGGCCATGTATGAGACTGTTAGGAAAGATGGTTGCCACTTTCGAGGCTGTTCCATTTGCCCAGTTTCACTCAAGGCCCCTGCAGAGAAGCATTCTCACAGCTTGGAACAAAAAGACTCATGCCTTGGATCTTCCGATGTGCCTATCCCCAAGGATACGCAAAAGCCTCAATTGGTGGTTACGAACCAAAAATCTTTTGAAAGGCAAAGCCTTTCTTCCACTACAATGGAAGTTCGTAACCACAGATGCCAGTCTGACAGGCTGGGGAGCAGTTCTGGAAGAAACATGCACGCAGGGAAGATGGTCTGCAACCGAGAGACGCTTGCCCATCAATATTCTAGAAATTCGGGCAATTTACTTGGCCCTCATGGACTGCTCTTACAGGCTACAGGGTCATCCTATTCGGATACAATCCGACAAAGCAACGGCTGTGGCTTACATAAATCACCAAGGAGGCACCAGAAGTCTGGATGCCCAAAGGGAGGTGAATCGCATTCCTGCATGGGCAGAAAGCCATGTTCCCTGCCTGTCTGCGGTATTCATCCCAGGAGTGGAAAGTTGGCAAGCGGATTTCTTAAGCCATTGGCAATTATGCCCAGGAGAATGGTCCCTACACCCCAACATATTCCAAACCATATGTCAAAGGTGGGGAACACCAGATGTGGATCTATTCGCATCCAGATTCAACAGGAAGCTGGACAAATTTGTGTCCAGAGCAAGGGATGTACTTGCTCAGGGGTCAGATGCTCTGACAATCCCATGGGATCAGTACAATCTAATGTATGCCTTCCCTCCGAACCCACTTCTTCCGCGGTTCCTAGGAAGGGTCGAAAGGGAAGCAAAGTCGGTCCTTTTAGTAGCCCCGACTTGGCCCAGACGACCTTGGTATGCAGAGATTGTAAAGATGGCAGTGGGCAGGCCTTGGGTCCTTCCCTTCCGGCCAGATCTGCTCACACAGGGTCCGATTTGCCACCCTGCTTTACGAAGTCTAAATTTGACGGCTTGGCCGCTGAAACCCACATTTTAACAGACCGTGGGCTCTCGGAGTCAGTCCTTTCCACTCTGGTCAAAGCCAGAACTGGCCTCCAGGCTTATTTACTACAAAATCTGGAAGGCATATGTTTCCTGGTGTGAACCCAGGGGATGGTATCCTAGAAGGTATATGATTAGCAGAATCTTGACCTTTCTTCAGTCAGGCCCAGAAATGAGATTGGCTTTGAGCACTCTCAAAGTCCAAATTTGGGCTTTGTCTGTATTTTTTCAGAAGTCAATTGCTTCACATTCCCTGGTCCGGGCCTTTATTCAGGGGGCACTGCGGTTGAATCCGCCAGTCAAACCTCCAGTATGCCCATGGGATTTGAATTTGGTGTTGCCGGCTTTACAGAGACAACACCTTGAGCCACTGTACCTGGCTCCTTTAGCGCTTTTGACTAAAAAATTAGTCTTCTTAATAGCCACATCCTCTGCTAGGAGAGTATCAGAATTGGCAGCTTTTTCTTGGAAAGAGCCATATTTAATTATTCACAAGGACAGGATTGTTATGCGTCCTAATCGTTCCTTCTTACCTAAGGTGGTTTCAGGATTCCATTTGAATCAAGATGTAATCCTACCATCCTTTTTTCCAGATCCGCAGTCCACGGATGAAGAATCTTTGCACACTCTTGATGTGGTTAGAGCAGTCAGTGTCTATCTGCAGGCAACCGCTCAGATACGGAAAACTGATTGTTTGTTTATTCTGCCAGATGGCCATAAGAAAGGCCAAGCGGCGTCGAAATCCACTCTTTCTAGATGGATTAGACAGGTTATTTTTCAGGCTTATGATATAAAGAGGAAGACTCCTCCTTTTCATGTGAAAGCGCACTCAACTAGGGCGGTTAGTGCTTCTTGGGCAGTGCATCACCAGGCCTCCATGGCTCAGATCTGTAAGGCTGCGACTTGGTCTTCAGTCCATACATTCACCAGATTCTATCAGATGGATGTAAGAGGGCAAGAGGATACCACCTTCGGGCGCAGTGTACTGCAGGCTGCAGTTTAGTTCCTCTGGTCCGTTTGCGGTCTATATTTTCTGATCTGTGTCTCCCTTCCCTCAAATGAGCATTGCTTTGGGACATCCCACTATGTAATGAATACTCTATGTCCCGTGATGTACGAGCACGAAAATAGGATTTTTAAATACAGCTTACCTGTAAAATCCTTTTCTTGAGAGTACATCACGGGACACAGAGCTCCCGCCCTTCTATGGGTTTTACGTTACCTATTGCTTTGCTACAAAACTGAGGTCCTCCCCGTATGGGAGGGGTTATATAGGGGAGGAATTCTCCTTAATTGGGGTTAACCAGTGTCCAATCACCGATGGTGCCTATCTAACCCACTATGTAATGAATAATCTGTGTCCCGTGATGTACTCTCAAGAAAAGGATTTTACAGGTAAGCTGTATTTAAAAATCCTATTTTTTGTGTGTGAGGTTTGCACACTTTTCTTAAAAAACTTCATCAGGTGTGCTGCACTTCATACCTGAAGCAGTTTACCTCCCCACTCCCAGTAACAGGGTCTCTTTAAATAGGTTTTCCTCTGTATTTTTGCATGTGGATTAACATGCCCTTTTCAGGGGAACCTAGTGTATTTATTGCTTATGCAATAAGATACATGCAAGGCTGTACAGTACTGTTTACCTAATGGAGTAAGGTAAATAAAGCTAAACTGCACAAAGTAGCAGTTTTAATTATGGCGAGACTGATCCTAGAGCTAAACCAAAGCGGGGATAGAAGAGGCTGGGATGCTGCTGGCATGGCTACAGTTAGAGAGGGAGCCTTTCCTACCTCTGCACTAGGTATGAGCTTCGTGTTCGAGTCGAACCCATGTTCGACTCGAACATCGTGTGTTCGGTCGTTCGCCGAATTACGAACGATATGGGCCGTTCGCGCCAAGTTCGAGTGGCTGATGATTGGCCAAGCATGCACTATGACCCGCATGCTGCCGTCTGAACAGAGAGCCGTAATTGGCCAAAGCAAACGAGGCTTTGGCCAATTATGGCTCAGGGGTTTAGTACACGCCCCACACTATATAAGGCCGCCTGCACGGCGGCCCTGTGTAGTGTGTTCCGGCGTTCAGATAGAGATAGAGAGAGAGAGACAGACAGTGTCATTTGATTTAAGTTAGAGTATGCAGGTTGAGTCAGTTAGCTGCAGTTACAGTGTATTGTGTATATATGCATCCCAGGTGTTGTGTATATATATATATATATATATATATATATATATATATATATATATATATATATATATATTTATATATATACACATACACTGTATTCAGTTTAGCTAGATCCTGTTCTTCTCTTCCTAATATACTGAGAGGCAGGCAGGTGTTTTTACAGTATTTCCAACTATTGTACTGTGTACGCTGCACAGTCTCACCTACAGTATAGCAACCTGCAGCCAGGTGCTTGTGTAGGTTCATTGAAGTATTTACAGCTACTGTACTGTGTACCCTGCACAATCTCACCTACAGTATAGCAACCTGCAGCCAGGTGCTTGTATAGGCTCATAGAAGTATTTCCAGCTACTGTATGGTGTATCCTGCACAGTCTCACCTACCGTTAAAGCTACCTGCAGCCAGGTGCTTATGTAGGCTCATTGCATTATATATATATATATATATATATATATATATATATATATATCCCAGTTTTGTGCAGCTCACTGCAGGCCAATAGTATGTCTGGAAGGCCAACAAGGAGAGGCAGACAGTCACAAGCCAATTAAAGGGGGCAATGAGGCTCTGTGTCTAGAGGCAACAGTGCTGGTCATGGACACGGTGCATCCTCATCAGCACGTGGGCATGGGACACGCTTGGCCTTTTTTTCGGCAGCTGGCTGTGTTGAGCCGCAACATGCGGAAGACTTGGTCGAGTGGATGACCAAGCCGTCCTCATCCTCCTCATCCTCTCTCACCCAGGCTTAGGGTACTTTGTCTGGCAAAGCAGCTGCCAATGCGGCCTCTTCCCTCCGCTCAATGGCATCAGTGACTCCTTCCCTAGCCCCACCATGTCTTCCTGAGGAGTCCCTCGAACTGTTTGACCACAGTGTTGGGTACATGCTCCAGGAGGATGCCCAGCATTTTGAAGGCTCTGATGATGATACTGAGCTAGATGAAGGCAGTAACGTGAACACGGACAGAGGGAGTGCCCAAGAAGGACAGCAATCTGGCAGTTATGTTCCCCCTGCTGCAGCATACTGCCAGGTTTGCTCCAGTGATGAGGAGGGAGGGGATGATGAGGTCACTGACTCAACGTGGGTGCCTGATAGGAGAGAGGAGGAGGAGGAGGCACATCACCAACGAGGCAGGATGCCCTCCAGGGGCCAGCCTAAGGGCAGCACACTGACTGCATCACACCGCAGAGCTCCGCATGTGCAGGGTGCTGCTGTCTCTGCGCGTTCCTCCAAAAGTTCTTTGGTGTGGGCCTTTTTTGAGATGAGTGCATCAGATTGCACCACTGCTATTTGCAACATATGTCTCAAGCGTATCTCGCGTGGCCAAAACATCTCCCGCTTGGGCACCACATGCTTGACCAGACATATGTCGACCTGCCATGCAGTTCGCTGGCAAGCGTACCTAAAAGACCCACACCAAAGAACAAAGAGGACCTCTCCTTGCTCCTCATTAGCTGGGATCTCCAACCCCACTCTACCTTCAGTCTTCTCTGAGACCTGCACTGAGAGGAATGAAGGTGTAGAATTAGGTGTGTCACAGCCAAGTACTTGCGGGCAATCTACTATCGGTACACCAACGTCAGATTGTACCAGGCAAATTTCCCTGCCGCAGCTGCTGCACCGCAGAAAGAAGTTCGCTCCCAGCCATCCACATGCCCAGCGGTTGAATGCTAGCTGGCAAAATTGCTAGCACTTCAACTGCTACCTTTTCAGTTGGTAGACACTGCCCCTTTCCGTGAGTTTGTGGAATGTGCTGTTCCTCAGTGGCAGGTTCCCAAACGCTACTTTTTCTCACGGAAAGCGATTCCGGCTCTCTACCGGCATGTGGAAGGCAATGTCTTGGCCTCGCTGGACAGGGCGGTCAGCGGTAAGGTGCATATTACCGCTGACTCGTGGTCCAGCAGGCATAGACAGGGACATTACCTAAGTTTCACGGCGCATTGGGTGACTCTGCTGGCAGCTGGGAAGGATGCAGGACAAGGTGCAGTAGTGTTGGAGGTTGTTCCGCCACGACGCCTCCAAAATGCCACTACTGGTGATTCTGACACACCTCTCTCCTCCACCCCCTCCTCTTCTTCTTCCTCCATGGCCTCTTCCTGTGCTTTGTCCTCGGAAACAGCGGTGCTCCATAGGCGTTCAAGGGGCTATGCAAGAACGCAGGCCAAAAGATGCCATGCGGTGCTTGAGCTGGTGTGCTTGGGGGACAGGAGCCACACTGGGGCAGAGGTTCTGTCAGCTCTGCAGGGGCAGGTTCGGAGGTGGTTGACGCCACACCAACATAAGGCAGGAATGGTGGTTTGCGACAATGGCACCAACCTCCTCTCTGCCCTCCGACAGGGACAAATGACCCATGTTCCCTGTTTGGCTCACGTCCTTAACTTGGTGGTGCAGCGGTTCTTGGGCAGGTACCCGGGCTCACAGGATGTCCTGAGGCAGGCCAGGAAAGTCTGTGTGCATTTCCGCCGGTCATATAATGCCAGTGCTCGGCTGGCAGACCAAAAGGAATTTTTTTTTATATAATCTTTATTTTAAGCAAATTTTCATTTAACAACATACAGATAGAAAAGGAATAAAGTAAGTTACATAGATTGCCTTTTGGGGTACATTTTCACAGAAAGAAAACATAACTCAGGGATACACACATTGAGGGATCATTTCAGAGGGATGTATGATCGTCATCTCACTATAGCATCATATGAATTCACACATCTATGAATCTCCCCTGCAGTCCCCTCCGGGACATCCCTGAGGAAGATTAGAACCTTCAATCAGGAGCAAGGATCACAGAGCGATCCGGAGTACCAAGGCCCAGCACAGAAATCAGAAACATAAATCAGAATGAAAATGAACACAAAATAAACTGTAAACAAAAATGAAAAACAAAAGAAGGGGGTGTTACACCTATTTAGCATGGTAAACCAACTTAAGCTGTATTAGGTTTGTCAAGACTCTTCTGCACTTTTACTCTTCAATCAGTACCGCACCGGAATCCCCACACCCCGACCCCATCAATCAGGTGGGGCCGTCGTATGCGAGAGTCCCGGGACGGATGACACTGCCGGACTGGTATATTGTATCCAGTTAGCCCAGATTGAATAAAACTTCTCGTATCTGTCCTTACACTTCGCCATCCATTCCTCTGCAGCCATGATATTATTGACTAAAATTATCCATTCAGTGCGGCTAGGCACCTTGGGCTTCTTCCAATATATTGGGATTAGCCTTGGGGCCGCATTAAGCAAATGTGGTAATATCGACTTACGGTATTGGCCGAGAGGAATGGTGGGGAAATGCAAAAGAGACTCCATAGGGGAGTCCGGGAGATCTAGGTCTAAGATGATTTTGATCTGAGCGTGAATATCCAGCCAATAAGGTCTTAATTTGGGACACTACCACCAGATGTGGAGAAATGAGCCTCTAAGGCCGCATTCTCTCCAGCATGTGTCTGAAAGAGATGGGTATATCTTAGCAAGTTTGGAAGGGACCCTATACCATCTGGTTAGGACCTTGTAGCTATTCTCTTGCATTTTTGTGTCTACTGTGCTGGAGTGTGTGGGGATATACAGATGGTCCAGCTGAGGCTTAGTAAAAACGTGCTGAAGGTCCCTCTCCCAATCCCTAATGAATCCTGCCTTTCCCTCATTATGCATGGATTGCAGTAAGTCATATGATATCGATATTGAGTGAGGGATAGCGGAGGTTGACATACATAGGCGCTCGAAGTGTGATGCCTGAGTGGGAGAACGAACTCCATGGGGTAGACTCCTAACGAAATGCTGGAGCTGTCTATAAAGCCACTCGTCCATTGGGAAGGTGCCATATTGTTCCACATCTGGACTCTCTATCAGCCGCCCACGCCCAAAAGAAGGACAGATGATCCCCTGGATTAAACCAGGGGAAGCCACCCAATGGTGCCAGAGGGGAAGTCGGCGGAGCAAGCCTTCCCCTCTTATTCAAGGCATCCAAAATTGTCAGGGCATGGAAGGCCATGGGAGAAACCAGCGTTGAAAAACCCCTGCACTCCCGTGGAACCCAGGGGGCATGCGACAGGTTCCAGCCCGCCAAAAATTTATCGAGTGGCACCCAAAATTTCAAGGTGACACCGTGATACGCGCTGCAAAGCTATGGCTTCATAATATCTGCGGACCACAGGGACCCCCAAACCCCCTCCTACCTTAGGGCGTTGTATCGTGCGAAGGGCCAGCCTAGGGCATTTCCCACTCCAAATATATTGTATAAACAGGCTGTTGAGGGTTGAGAAGAAAGTCCTAGGCAGGGTGATAGGCACCATCTGCAGGAAAAACAGGACACAGGGCAGCACATTCATTTTGAGGACACTGACTCGGCCCATCCAAGAAAAAGCAGAACGGTCCCATCTTTTAAGGTCTGCTCTGATTGTGGAGAACAATGGCCCGTAATTACACCCGTAAAGCTGGGAGCAGCTGGCAGGCAAGTATATCCCCAGATACTTCAAGGAGGTCTGACACCATGTAAAGGAGAAGGCAGCCTGCAGCTGTGTACGTAGACCCAAGGAAATATTCAGGGATAGAATCTCTGACTTGTTATAATTTATCTTGAAATTGGACAAAAGGTTGAATTCTCTTAGTTCTGCCAAGATGTTAGGCAGCGATATCAAAGGCTCAGAGACATAAAATAGTACATCATCCGCATAAGCGGACAGCTTATGTTCGGTCGGCCCTACAGTAAAGCTTTTGATAACTTTATTAAGGCAGATCTTATTAAGCAGTGGCTCAAGGGTCAATGCAAAAATAAGGGGGGACAAAGGTCATCCCTGGCGTGTCCCATTGCCAATCAGGAATGTATCTGACAGTAGTCCATTTACTTTTACCCTAGCGGTTGGGGAACTATAAAGGGAGGATATCCAGGCTAACATATTAGGGCCCAGGCCAAGCCTGACCAACACCGCCCTCATGTATGTCTAGTCAACCCTGTCAAATGCCTTTTCGGCATCGGTGGAGAGCAAAAGACAGGGGTGAGTCGTAGCCTGAGACTCCACCCAATGGATCAATTGGAGTGCTCTGTTTGAGTTGTTCCTTGCCTCCCTTCCCATTATGAAGCCCGTTTGGTCAGGGTGTACAACTGTTGGGAGGAGTGGCTTAAGTCTATTGGCCAAGATTTTCGCCAAAATCTTCATATCGGTGTTCAAAAGTGATATAGGCCTATAGTTCCCGGGTATAGTGTGATCTTTCCCGTCCTTCTGGAGGACTGTAATATGTGCCATCAGCGCCTCACTAGGCATTGCCGAACCGGAGGCCAGCGATGTAAAGTAAGCACACATGGGCTTAGACAGCACCTCAGAGTATTTTTTGTAATAGGCATTTGTGTAGCCATCAGGGTCCGGACTCTTCCCATTAGGAAGGTCTTTGATCACCGCTTCAATTTCCGATATAGAGATAGGTGCCTCCAGCTGTTCGCCAACAGATGCCGCAAGCTGTTCGGAATGGGCCTCTGCGAGGTATTGTAGGATGCGGTCGGTCCCTTGGGGCTCCGCAGATCCCGGTAAAATACCTGGGAGTTGATACAGTTGGGCGTAATAATCCCTAAAAGTGTTAGCAATTTTCGAGGAGTGAATGACAGATGTTCCCGTCGGTGAGGTGACTTTATGAACATGTCCCGAATCGCATTGGTGTTTGAGGGCTCCAGCCAGTAACCCCCCACATTTGTTATCAAATTCATAGAATTTGTGTGCCACATGGCGCATTCGAGCTCCTGATTTTAGCATCCAGCAGTACAGCCAGATCCTGTCTGAGGGATTGTAGTTCTTACGCCATTGCGGGAGTAACGTGCCGTTTGTGGACTAGTTCAGCCGCGCGTATTTTGGCTAGTAAGGTCAGCAGTTCCCCCTCCCGAGCCTTTTTCAATCGCGCACCTTGGGATATCAACTCCCCGTGGACTACCGCTTTATGTCCCTCCCACACCGAATCCATGCCTACCTCGCCTGGTTTATTCTCTGCAAAATACAGGGAAATGGTATCCGATACCTGTTTTTGAGCCACTGCATCATCCAGGATGCCTTCATTCAAGCGCCAGCTCCATGTCTGTGCCTCCGTGAACAGAGGATGCAGGGAAATGGAGACCGACGCATGATCTGAAATTGTGATGGAAGCGCCAGCCAGGAAATCAAGAGAGTATTGATCCATCAGCATGAAGTCTATCCGAGTATAGACATTGTGTGTGGCAGAGAAATAGCTATAGTCTCTATCTGTTGGGTGTAATAGTCTCCAACAATCTACCAAATGGTGCACCTGCAAAGATTTCCTGAAAATGTTTCAGAAAGGCAAACGAATGGGTGGAGCGGCCAGAGGATGTGTCTAGTATTGGGTCTGGGCTGATATTGAAATCACCTCCCAGAATGAGCTGACCCTCCCTGAAGGATGACAAAGACTCCAGGACAGAATCAAGGAAAGTAAGTTGTGTACAATTTGGGGTGTACACAGCTGCAAACGTGAACCTACGGTTGTAAATGGTGCCTTTAACAAACACAAAACGGCCATCAGGGTCAATTAATTGGTCTGTTAGGACAAAGGGAAAATGCTTGTGGACCGCTATGGCCACCCCCCCGATTTAGGGCGAGGGGAGTTGCTAAAGTACAAGGAGTTGAATAAATGTGTGGGAAGGAGGGGGACCGAGTCAGTGCCAAAATGCGTTTCCTGCACAAAAATGACATGTGCCCGCATGCGTTTCATCTCAAGCCACAACTTACTGCGTTTTGATGGAGATCCCAGACCACGCACATTGTAGGATACGACTTTTAAAGCTGCCATATTGGAGGGTCACATGGTGGAACCACCGGGTTGTCAGCAAGGGGGATGAGGGACCCACAGCACGTCCCGACCAGCAGAAGGAAGCAGACAAAGTATGTCACACATGAGCAAGGGCCTAAAAAACAAATCACAGTTATTGCAGATGCAAACACCCTAAAACAGAGGAAAAAAAAGGTTAAACTGTAGAACAGAAATACAACAAGAGCCCAAAGGGCATAACAAGGCACAACCTTGCCACTGTTCGGGAGTTCCCCCCCCCCCAAATCGGGGAGACGGTGAGGACCAGCGAGCAGCGCCATGTCCCAAAAGGGGAACAAAACTCCAAAGAGTTGACCTATTGGGTGTAAAATGATACAGCACAGGGAGTAGATCCACATGGGGACCCGCTATCAGTGTAAGGGGCATACTCTGCACCCTAGTCTTAGGTAGAAAAGTGTAACGGCAACTGGGGGGGAATCAAATAACGTCCAGGAACTTCTCAGGTGCTAATTTTAGATACCACCCCCATTCAATCTTCCCCCTGTGGGGAGCGAGGGCGCGATGCTTGGTTAGATGGGCCTCTCCGAGATCCACGTCTGCGTCTGCGACGGCTTGCCTGCCACGGTTCAGGGCAAGCTGGGAGAGGTATCTCTGGTGAAGCCCTCCAATCCGGAATGTCCAGCTGAGGCAGTCCAAGAGATTCCAGAAAACGAGGCAGATCAGCCTTGTTCCGCAGGGTAAACTGCTTGCCATCCTTAGTAGCAGATAAGCTAAATGGAAAGCTCCATCTGAAAGGCAATTGCGCATCCTGTAGAGCCGCCAACAATGGCTTGAGGGCGCAGCGCTGCATAAGCGTGCGTCTCAATAGGTCCGGAAAGAAGGATAATTGGGCTCCATCGAAATCCACATGTCAGACACCAGGAACTTGGGTCATAATGCGCTCCTTAAGAGAATATTTGTGCAATTTACAAATAATGTCCCTGGGTTTGTCAGGATCTTCAGAAGGAGGTCGCAGAGCTCTGTGAGCCCTGTCTATCCCAATGTGCTCAGGCGCATGGCGACCTAGTATTTGTTTAAAGACCCCCTGCAAGGTGGGTTTAATGTCTCTCGGGCCCGTGGCCTCAGGCAGACCCCTGATGCGTATGTTGACCCTGCGGCTCCTATTTTCAAAATCGTCCATCTGATCCAACAGGGCCTCAAGCCAGCGGTCATGCATTTTGCTATGGTCAGAAAGTGCCTGCAGGGTGGGGGTTATCTCTTCCCACTGGTTTTCCAAGGACTCCACTCTCCCCCCTAGGTGCGCTGTATCACCTTGCAAGGCCTCAATATCCTGCCCCATGGCCTTCTCCACCCTGTGGACAAACCCCTCCAGATCAGCCTTAGTGGGGAGGGAAAGGACGTGTGCACAGATGTCTCTATCTCCCCAGGAATTGCCTCCGATAGTGGGTCTTTCTGAGCTGTCCGATCTGGGAGAGGAAGGGGGAGGCAGGGACGGCAGAGGTATGTGTGGGGAACTGATAGGAGAGGCAGCTCCAGCAGTGTGTCCGCCGGGCACCATCTTAGTTGTACCTGACGTTCCTCTGCGGGTCCCGGAAAAGAAGTTGTCCAAGGATTCCGACCGGCTCCGAGCGGTCGTCTTGCGCTTCGGGGGCATCGTTTATATACCTGTCCCCCCCATAATGCTGCCGTTCAGGCTGTATAGAGAGCGGGTCTCACGGAGATCCAGAGAAGCACGTCTTCACTCGTGCATGCCGTAGCCACACCCCCCCCTCCAAAATGAATTTAACCTGCCCAAGAACCGCCTAATCTGTGACATGCCCACCAGGTGGAACTCAACGTTGGTCATGCTGCATCGGCTGCACACGCAGCAGAGGGCCATCAATGAGTACCTGTGCGACTATGGCACCAGGACAGGTTCAGGGGAGCTTGTTTTTTTTCCCCACGCCAGTGGGCCATGATCAGGGATGCATGCACTGTCCTGTCACCATTTGAGGAGGCCACGAGGATGGTAAGCAGTGACAGTGCATGCTTCAGTGACACTGTCCCCCTTGTCCACCTGTTGGAGCACGCGCTGCGTGGAACAATGGACAGGGCACATGAGGCAGAACAGAGGCAGGAAGAGGAGGACTTCCTTAGCTCTCAAGGCCCCCTTTATCCAGACAATGTTCCTGCGTGCCCGCCGATCACACAGGAAGAGGATGAGGAGGAGGATTGTGTCAGCATGGAAGTGGAGCCTGGCACTCAGCATCAGCAGCAGTTTTTAAGGGATCATTTACAGTCCCAAGAAACCCATGGACTTGTACGTGGCTGGGAGGAGGTAGCTGTGGATCATGTCGTCCTTAGTGACCCAGAGGACACCAGACCGAATGCCTCAGCAAACCTACGCTGCATGGCCTCCCTGATCCTGCACAGCCTGCGGAAGGATCCTTGTATTCGTGGTATCAAGGAGAGGGATCAATACTGGCTGGCAACCCTCCTTGATCCATGTCACAATGGTAAGGTTGTGGACCTTATCTTGCCATCAGAGGGAGCAGAGGAAGAAACATCTTCGGGAGGCCTTGCAGAAAGGTCTGTGCAACGCGTTCCCAGAGACTGGGAGGTTACAAACTCCTGTTCCTGGACAATGTGTTGCTGAGGCTTTGGTCAGTCAAAGAAGGAGCGGTGGAGAAGGTGGCCGTCTGACCGATGTGTTCAGACAATTTTTTAGTCCGCAGCCCCAAGGTATGATCGGTTCCAGCAACCATCGCCAGCGTCTGTTTTACATGGTGCAGGAATACCTAGGGGCAAGATCTGACTTGGACACCTTTCCCACCGAAAATCATCTGGGTTACTGGGTCTTCAGGATGGATCACTGACCAGAGCTTGCACAGTATGCAATTGAGCTACTGGCCTGTCCTGCATCCAGCGTTCTTTCGGAACGCACATTCAGTGCTGCTGGAGGCTTTGTAACCAATCACAGGGTGTGTCTGTCCACCGACTAGGTCGATCGACTGACCTTCATAAAAATGAATCAGTCTTGGATCACCACCAGCTACCAAGCACCTAATGCTGATGTAACCGAATAATTTTTTTTGAAATGTCAGATCCCTTCAAAGACTACCTATGCTGATGCTGAGTGACTATCCTGTTATGCTGAGTAATTATCCTCTTCCTCCTCAATGATCATGCTGATAGCTTGTAAGAACATTTTTGGTTCTGGGCGCCGCCACCAGTGCCTAATGTCCAATTTTTCAGCCGCGTGTAATTACAATTTTTGATGCAAATATTTGCAGCAGGGCTAGTTCCTGCACTCCAACTAGAGTGTCTGTGGGGGGTTGCAGTGTTGTGGCACCAGCACCAGTGGGTAAGGCCCAATTTTTCAGCCCCTGTTTAACAGGGGAGTGTAATTACAATTTTTGATGCAATTCTTTGCAGCAGGGCTCGTTCCTGCGCTCCAACTAGAGTATCTGTGAAGGGTTGCAGTGTTGTGGCACCAGCACCAGTGCCTAAGGCCCAATTTTTCTGCCCCTGTTCAACAGGGACATGTAATTAGAATTCTTGATCTAATATTTCACAGCAGGGCCCGTTTCTGCACCCACCAAGAGTAACTGTGAGGACTTACAGTGTTGTGGCACCACCACCACCAAATGCCCAGTTTTTCTGCCCCTGTTCAACAGGGGCATGTAATTATAATTCTTGATATTATATTTCACAGCAGGGCCCGTTCCAGCGCCCACCAAGAGTAACTGTGAGGAATTACAGTGTTGTGGCACCAGCACCACCACCACCATCACCAAAGGCCCAATTTTTCTGCCCCTGTTCAACAGGGGCATGTAATTACAATTCTTGATCTACTATTTCACAGCAGGGCCCTGTGATGGCTTACAGTGTTGTGGCAACACCAACACCTAAGGCCCAAATTTCTGCTGAGTATATAGGGCAGGCCCCTACTTTCAAACATCCAACTTACAAACGACTCCTACTTGCAAACGGAAGGAGACAACAGGAAGTGAGATGAAATCTACCCCTAGGAAGGGAAATTCTCTCCTGTAAGAGTCAATATGGGAAAAACGTTTCTTCTTTCCACTGATGCTTAACACCAATCCTTGTTTCACCAAAAACCCCAAATTTTCAAAAAACATTTGTCACTGGGACAAAAAGTGAGGTGAAATCTTCTAAAGAGGAGCACAGACAGCAAAACAAATGTCACAGGGGTGATAACCCTTTCCTATGTTTTCCAAAAAGCTTAAAATAGATTTTTTTGCTGGAGCTAAACACGTTAAAAATGTACCAGTTCAAAATTACAAACAGATTCTACTTAACAAACCTACAGTCCCTGTCTTGTTTGCACTGCCTGTATACTGCTGTTCAGAGTATATAGGGCCTGGTGGCCCCACACCTTTCCTTTTTTTAATTTGGGTGCGGGGTTCCCCTTTAATATCCATACAAGACCCAAAGGGCCTGATAATGGACTGGGGGGTACCCATGCCGTTCTGTCTCACAGATTTTCATTGATATTGCCAGGACCCGACATTACATTAAAGCCGCAAGCAGTTTAAATTACTTTTATTCCTTTAAAAATGTCATTTTGTGCAGGGACTGTTCTAAGCACAGGAAACACGCGCCACTTTACAGGCATACTATAGACACCCCCCAGGTACGATATTTAACCACTTCAATACCAGGCACTTAGACACCTTCCCGCCCAGCCCAATTTTCAGCTTTAAGCGCTGTCGCAATTTGAATGACAATTGCGCGGTCATGCTACACTGTATTCAAACAATTTTTTGATCATTTTGTTCCCACAAATAGAGCTTTCTTTTGGTGGTATTTGATCACCTCTGCGGTTTTTATTTTTTGTGCAACAAATAAAAAAAGACCAAAAATTTTGAAAAAAATAAAGTTTTTCTTTGTTTCTGTTAAAATTTTTTGTAAATAAGTACGTTTTCTTCTTCAATGACAGGCACTGATATGGCTGCACTGATGGGCACTGATGGGCACCGATGAGGTGGCACCAATGAGGTGGCACTGATGAGGTGGCACTGATGGGCACTGATAGGCGGCACTGATAGGTGGCACTAATGGGCACTGATAGGTGACACTGGTATGCAGCACTGATGGGCATTCGTAGGTGGCATTGATGGGTACTTATGGGTGGCACTGATGGGTGGCATGGATGGGCACTGATAGGTGGGCACTGATGGGCACTGACAGGTGGCACCGATGGACACTGATGGGTGGCACTGATGGCACTGATTAATGGCACTGATGCCCCTAAGGGTGGCATTGCTGGGCATCACTGCTATATAATGGTGCCAATCAGTGCCCATTTGTGGGCACTGATTGGCACAGATTGGGCACTGACTGGGCACATGTGGATGGCCATGGTGTACATACCTGGCCATCCACATGTTGCCCCCTTCCCTGGTGGTCCTAGTGGCGATCCCTGGTGGTCCAGTGTGGTGATCTAAGGGGGGGCTGCGCTGATAAACAATCAGACCCCCCCTGTCAGGAGAGCCGCCGATCGGCTCTCCTCTACTCGCGTCTGTCAGACGAGAGTGAGAAAAAGACGATCAACAGCTCTTCCTATTGACATCGTGATCAGCCGTGATTGGACACGGCCGATCACGTGGTAAAGAGCCTCCGCCGGAGGCTCTTTACCAAGATCAGGGGAGCGGTGTGTCAGACTGACACACCGCTCCACCGATCGCAGCGATGCGTGCCCCCGCGGGCGCGCAACGGTATGTTATCCTGCTGGACGTCATATGACGCCCAGTCAGGATCAATGAACCACCGCCCGGACGGGAAGTGGTTAAAGGAATATTTCACTTTTTTTTTTTACTTTAAGCATCATTAAAATCACTGCTCCTGAAAAAACGGCCGTTTTTAAAACATTTTTTTTGCATTGATATATGTCCCCTGGAGCAGGACCCGGGTCCCCAAACCCTTTTTAGGACAATACCATGCAAATTAGCCTTTAAAATTAGCACTTTTGATTTCGAACGTTCGAGTCCCATAGACGTCAATAGGGTTCTAACGTTCGTGCAAATTTTCGGTCCGTTGGCAGGTTCTGGTGCGAACCGAACCGGGGGGTGTTCGGCTCATCCCTACTCTGCACCAGCCCACTGTCTCTAGCACTCTACAGGACCTGGCTGTCACACTGACAGCACAGACTTGCAGAGTGGTTCCACTGATGAAATCAGCAGGGCCCCTCTGTCAATGTTACATGTGCCCCGCTTGTATCAACAATGCTGGCAACAGCTCCAAATATACAGAGGACAGCGGACCGGTGAACACAGTGAAAGCATTCTGTTCTTCATTTAATTTATGAATGTGGTTCATAAATTCAAGGGTTGTCATCAGTAGGTGTGGGGCAGAGGTCGTGGACCCTCTTTACCTTTTCAGGTATGCTGCTGGGGAGAGGGGCTGACTGCCCTGACTCCCTGGAGCCGTGGAGACACGGTTGGTGCTAAGCCGAGGCCAGCGGCACTCTATCCTGTTGCCAGTGCTTTAGCTGGGGACCCCACCTCCGCCACTCTGGCTGACTGTTGGGGAGTGAGGATGGCTTCCTCCGCTCCCAGACTGTGGATCTGCCGCTGGGGAGGGAGGACGACCACCTCTTCCCCCAGACTGTGGATCTGCCACTGGGGAGTGAGAATGGCTTCCTCCTCTCCCAGGTCCTTGAACTGCTGCTGTGGAGATGAGATGGCTGCTCCATTTTCCGTATGCTCATCCAGCTGCTGGGAAGACATTTCTCTGGTACTGTCTTCTAGGTGCACAGATTCTTGCAGAGAAGGGAAGATTGTTTCCTCCGCTCTGGCTGACTGTTGGGGAGGGAGGATGGCTCCCTCTGCTCTAAGACTGTGGATCTACCGCTGGGTAGGGAGGACAACCACCTCCTCTCCCTGACTGTCAGGAAAGGCTTGCTGGGAGCAGTAGTTCTACACAAGCTGGTGCGCGATTGCGGGTGCCTATGTGCAGGCAGCAGACGGGCTATTTAAACTCACCTGTTACACTGAAGCTCTGCTGTCTGATCTACAGCGTTCCCTGTGAGTTACTTGCTTATCTGATCTGTTCCTGTGATTACCCGGCTTGCCCTGTGGCTACCTCTGCTATCCGCTTGCAGCTGACCCCGGCCTATCCACAACCTTGCACCTGCCTTATCCTCTGGTCCATCCGTGCCTGCCTGTTACCGACCCAACTTGTCCAGTGACTCTGCTCCTGTCTCTTGCATCTGTTCCAGTACTGTCTGTCTGTGTATGACTCAGCCTGCTCAACCTTCCTGTGTTCCAGTCCCTGGAACCTCCTCTCTGTATCCTGTGAGTGTCTTCCTGATACAAGCCTGTTCCAGTCTTCAGCCAAGTCTGCTGTCTCCAGTCTGCTGACCCCCAGCTACAGCATCATCCGGAACTCCAGATCTATGTACTGTGGGGAACCTGGGCACTATGTGAGATCCTGTCCGGCCAAGATCCGTAAGTGCCTCTCAATTTCTGCTGACCACACTCTTGCTGTAACCAACACTTCTTCTCACTTTGCTCTCCCCGTTCTGTTGCAGCTCCCCAGAAGGAACATCCAGATTCGGGAGCATGTAGCTGCTTCATGGACTCTACCTTTGCAGCTAAACATTTGATCCCTTTATTACCCAAGGCTCAAGGACTTTTAGTACATCTAGCTGATGGGTCTGCCATCAAGTCGGGTCCTGTCACACAGGGGACTACCCCTCTACCAGCCACCATTGCCAATCTCCACCAAGAACTGTTATGCCTGGATATCATCATATCACCACTGTTCCCAGTCATTCTTAGCATGCCCTGAGTACAGGCCCACAACCCTCACATCAATTAAGCCACCAGAGAATTCACCTTCCTTTCTCCTTACTGCCATCAACAATGCCTTCAAGAAGTTGCCAATAACTCTTCCTCTTTGATGTGTCTGGACTCTGAAGTTCGCCAATCAGTCCCAGTGGCGTACCATGACTTCTTGGACGTCTTCAGTAAAAAGGGTTCAGAGACTCTTCCTCCCCACCGAGTCTATGACTGTCCTATTGAACTCCTTCCAGAGGCCGAGGTGCCTTTTGGAAGAATTTTCCCTCTAACAGAACTAGAGCTGGGTACACTCAAACAGTACATTGATGACAATATGAAGAAGGGGTTCATCTGCCCGTCCACATCTCCGGCAGGAGCTGGCATCTTCTTTGTGGAAAAGAAGGATCACACTCTACGGCCTTGTATTGATTATCGCAAACTTAATAAAATCACCATTAGGAATTGCTATTCTCTCCCTTTAGTACCTGAATTATTCCAGAGACTTGGGGCTGCAGTCAGCTTCACCAAACTTGACCTTCGGGGGGGCCTATAACTTGGTCCGCATCAGGGAAGGTGACGAATGGAAGACAGCTTTTCGCACCCGATTCGGACATTTCGAATACCTGGTGATGCCATTCGGACTATGCAATGCTCCTGCTACCTTCCAACACTTTATCAATGATATTTTTCGAGACTACCTAGACCTGTTTGTCATTGTCTACATGGATGACATTCTGATCCTCTCTTCCTCCATTGACAGTCATCGCAAACATGTCAACTATGCGTTGGGTCGGCTCTGGCAGCACAGCCTATACGCCAAACCCGAAAAATGTGAATTTGAACAGCAAAGTATACAATTTCTTAGACTGATTATCTCAATCGAGGGCATTAAGATGGATCCCCAAAAGATTTCCGCTATCTTAGAATGGCCAGTCCCTGCAGACAAGAAGGGGATTCAACGGTTCGTGGGATTTGCAAACTTTTTACCGGAAGTTCATTAAAGGCTTCTCAGCCATCATCTCCCCCATTACGCAGTTGACCAAGCAGGGAGCCTGATTCCACTGGACTCCTGAGGCTCAAGTTGCCTTTGATGCCCTCAAAAACTGTTCTCTGCTTCCGTGTTAAAACACCCTGACTCTACCTTACCATTTGGTTCTGGAAGTTGATGCTTCTGAAGTTGCTGTCGGTGCTGTGCTCTCGCAACGACAGGGATCCAAGGCTCTTCTGTTCCCCATTGCCTTCTTCTCCCGTAAGCTATCTGCAGCAGAAAGGAACTATAACGTGGGGGACCGAGAACTGTTGGCGATAAAAGCCGCATTGGAGAAGTGGCGATATCTGTTGGAAGGGGCAGCTCACCCGATTCTGATTTATACTGACCATAAAAATCTGGAATATCTGAGAACTGCAAAAAGATTAAGGCTACGTCAAGCCAGGTGGGCATTATTCTTTTCCAGATTCTCCTTCCATGTCACCTACCCTGCTCGAAGAACACAAAACCATACGCCTTGTCTCGCTTGTTCAATGACTCTAAAACAACTGTATCCTCAGATACCATTCTGCCCACGGAAAATTTTCTTTTAATACAGGAAGATTTACTATCCTGGGACAAACAGGCTTCCATTGAAGTTCCCCTCCCCCTGAAGCAAAGTTGCTAGCAAAAGATAGCCTGTTTTGGAACGATGACAAAATCTTCATACCTTATGCCCTGTACACACGATCGGACATTGATCGGACATTCCGACAACAAAATCCATCGGATTCTTTTCGACGGATTTTCAAACTTGTCTTGCATACACACAGTCGCACGAAGTTGTCAGAAAATCTGATCGTTCTGAACGCGGTGACGTAAAACATGTACGACGGGACTATAAACGGGGCAGTAGCCAATAGCTTTCGTCTCTTAATTTATTCTGAGCATGCGTGGCACGGATGCGTCGGATTTGTGTACACACGATCGGAATTTAAACGATCGCATTTTGTTGTCGGAAAATTTTATATCCTGCTCTCAAACTTTGTGTGTTGGAAATTCCGACAGAAAAAGTCTGATGGAGCCCACACACGATCAGAATTTCCGACAACACAATCCGATCGCACTTTTTCCATCGGAAAATCCGACCGTGTGTACAAGAGTCTCCAGGTCACTATACTTGAACTCTGTTATGACTATGTGTTAGCCGGACACTTTGGCACACCTAAGACATCTGATCTGGTACAACGTACATTCTGGTGGCCTCAAGTAGCAAAAGACTGTAGGAAATATATGGAATCTTGCACCACTTGTATCCGAAGCAAGAGCTTGCTTAAACCATTACCTGTTCCAGATAGGCCTTGGAAACTGATTTCCATGGACTTCATTGTAGAACTTCCTCCCGCAGAGGGCCATACCGCCATCTTCGTGGTGGTGGACCGGCTGTTCAAAATGGCACACTTATTCTAATGAAAGGAACACCTGCAGCCCCCGAAACAGCGCAAGTCTTAATCAGGGAAATTGTTAAACTTCACAGAGTGCCAGCTATCATCATCTCAGACAGGGGAGTGCAGTTCACCTCCAGGTTCTGGAAAGCATTATGTGAGTCCATTAGCATCGAATTATAATTTTCCTCAGCCTACCACCCACAGACAAATGGGCAGATGGAGAGGACCAACCAGACCCTCGAACAGTACCTATGTTGCTTTTCTTCTTTTTCTCAAGGCGACTGGATCTCCCTGCTGCCGTTAGCTGAGTTTGCTTACAACAACTCTACCCACTCCACCATAAAACAAACCCCTTTCTTTGCCAACTATGGGTACCATCCATCATTCCTGCCTAATTCCATTCTGGAATGTTCTATGCCAGCTGTTCTCAAGACTGTAAACTTCTTCAGCACCAATAACAAGTTACTACAAGAAACAATGACTAAAGCACATGAACACAACAAAGAGACCTTTGACAAGAAAAGACGGGGAGAATTGATTCTGGAACCCGGAGACCAGGTATGGCTGTCCATGGTAAACCTAAGGCTGGCATGCCCTTCAAGAAATTTGGGTCCTAGGTTTGTGGGTCCTTTTCCAGTAAAAAAAAGGATCAATGAGGTGGCCTACGAGCTGAAACTGCCTGATCCATTTCGGATACACCCCGTTTTTCATGTCTCTTTATTAAAACCTGCTCTTTCCAACTCTTTCCCAGGATGAGATATGGGTCCTCCTGAACCCGTAGTGATCAGTGGGGAAGAAGAATTCGAAGTGGAAGCAATCATGGATTGTAGAAGGAGAAACAACAAAGGGGTATGGGACTGAAGAGAATTTGTGGGAGCCTGAAGGTAATATCCACGCCAAGAGACTGATCCAATCCTTCAAGAAGTCCTACCCTGAGAAATTGGCCCGGTTGGGCATCCAGAGACTGCCCCTTGGGGGGGGATGTCAGGAAAGGCTTGCAGGGAGCAGTAGTTCTACACAAGCTGGTGCGTGATTGCGGGTGCCTATGCTCATGCACGCGATCCCCGGCTCCAGGCAGGCTATTTAAACTCAGCTGTTACACTGAAGCTCTGCTGTCTGATCTACAGCGTTCCCTGTGAGTTACTTGCTTATCTGATCTGTTCCTGCGATTACCCAGCTTGCCCTGTGACTACCTCTGCTATCTTCCTTCATCTGACCCCGGCATGTTCATTAACTTGCACCTGCCTTATCCTCTGGTCCATCCGTGTCTGCCTGTTACCGACCTGGCTTGTCCAGTGACTCTGCTCCTGTCTCCTGCATCTGTTCCAGTACTGTCTGTGTTTGACCCGGCCTGCCTGACCTTCCTGTGTTCCAGTCCCTGGAATCTCCTCTATGTATCCTGTGAGTGTCTTCCTGATACAAGCCTGCCTGTTTGTCAGGGCTGGGCTCAACCCTCTCTTCTCAAAGCTGGTCGTCCAGCCCAGATGATCTCTGCCTTTGCCTTGGTCACATCTCTAGAGACGCTCTCCTGTGTTCCTGTTAAAGACTTGCTTGACTGACATTCCTTCTGGCTCCAGATTCTGCTTGCTGTTCTACTACGCTCATTGCTGGATCTCTAACATTTTGGCTTGTCTGACTATCCATTCCAGTTCTTGAACTCTGGCTATGTTTTGACTACGTTTACTCTGTTTACCTTTTTATTATTATTATTATTAAACAAGTGTGATTTAAATGTACTTCTGTCTCAGTCTGATTCATGGTTTCTGACAGTAGGCGACGGCCATGAATTCAGAAGATGCAGTCAATCCACTTGTTGGTAATATTTTTTCCAGATTGGATGAGCAGGATCACCGCATGGATCAGTTTGCCATGGCGTTAAAAACGCTCCTGAGTCGCACGGCTCACCTGGAATCTCTCACTGTGACAGCTCCGGTACAACCTGTGTTGCAGGCCGTCCCTGCTGCTGCTCCAGTCTCTGTGCAGGCACCTGCCTCGAGTATTACCTCTATAAGAGGTATGTCTGGTTCCGCTCTGTTTCTCCAGCAATTTGGGGGCGATCCAGTCCAATGCAGAGGGTTTCTCAACCAGGTTGAGCTATACTTTGAGATGCTGTCGTCCGCTGTCCAATGGCACACATAGACTACATGCCAGCGGAGGGCTCTGTAGCTCTCAATTAGCCGCATCTCTGCAGGAACCAGCCTGCTTAACTTAGCTGTCCACTCCTTGTGCAGTTCCACCAATAACAGCACGCACACTTCGTACTTCGACCAATACCTTTCCTGGATGGGGGGATAATTTTTCCCTGGTGGCGCTGCTCGCAGTCTAGCACTTCCTTCCAGAGTTGCCGGTAGACAGAATTGATACCATCCCAGCAAGACCTATGGCACTGGTCCCCTATGCTGCATCTCTCGCAGCCACTTTCCGAATTCCTCGTCCATGATGGCTGGTATCTGTACCGCTCCTCTTCTACTAACCAGACTTCAGATCCTGGTGGTGGTTTAGATGTCCCAGATTGTAGGAAGCATCCTGCTGCTGCCAACTGTGAAAAACTGCTTTGGCACCATGCTTGGGTGCTTCCTTCCGCCAAACAGTGCCTCCTGCCCCCAAACCATTCCAAGCAGACCGAGAGCTAATACCAGCCCTTTTTACCCCAAGCATTGTACACAGACAAGATTTTGGGATAAAACCAAAGGAATGACTGTTTATTGAAACTCACACACATACTTTATACCCCACAGGAGGACATTCCCATCTTGAGGATATTAGCCTGACAATGCAAACATTAAACACCAATCGGTCTGTCACATTTCTTCGCTATCAAAAGTAGACTAACAAGGTCCCAGACCTCCACCTGGTCTGGACCTGCGTTAGCCGGGCAGAGTGAACCCACATAGGTGGTCAACCTGATTTCCATTCTTGGCCATAGGGAAGGGTTGTCGTTAGTAGGTGTGGGACAGAGGTCATGAACCCTTGGAGAGGAGCCGACTGAGGATAGGAGCTCCCTGAAGTCGTGGAGGCACTGTGATGCTCTGTCCTGTTGCCAGCGCTTCACTACATCAGCTTGTCGCTGGGGCGAAGGACAACCTGCTCCGGCTCCCTGGAACTTTGGAGTTGTTGCCAGTGCTGGGCAGAGGTAGGTAGAACACTGGGGACCCTGCATCATATTCTCCGGCTAACTGCTTCCTCCACTTCCAGACCGTGGATCTGGCGCTGGGGAGTGAGGACAGTCACCTCCTCTTTCGGACTGTGGGTTTACCGTTTGAGATGCAGGATGGCCACCTTCTCTTCCTGGTCCCCCGAAACTGCTGCTGGCCGGTGCGGGACAGTGGGCTTTAGCACTTTGTCCTGATACCAGCGGATTTGCAGACAAGGGTACACAGAGCTGGGCAGCACTCAGAGGAGTTTACTGTAAATCCACAGATGCTGCTTGCATGAAATCCCATGTCCCTGTCAGTTGTCTTCCTTCTTCTCTCAGGAAGGCTGAGGCTGCTGTTGGTGCTGGGCAGAGATCAGTGATATTTGGCCCCGATGCCAGCTCTTCTGCTGGAGGCTTACCAATCCAATTAACAGTTAACAACTAACAGTGATCCTAATTAACCAGTAATCTACTTTGTTAATCAACAAACACAGAACATCCCACAATTAGTTGGTTACAAGGTGAAGTGGACACAATACTAGCAGACAGACAGAAACAATAGGTGACCCAATTAACAATGGGAAGGCACACAATTGGAGAGACACATGACACTTTAATAAACAGACTATAGCAGGAGACCCCCAGCACCAGATTGCTTGAGCTGATTATATTAACATCTGCTCTGAGTCTTACAGTCTGAAGCAGTCAATGCTGGTGTGGGCCTAGAGACACCAAATATGTATATGGGTCCTCAAGTTCCCAGAGTCTGTTTTGGGAAACATAGACTTGAATCGGAAGCAAGACCACTCCAAGGGTCCCCCATGCACACCCCCTCCCAAAGAGAAGTGTTCCCTTAAAATCCAGGTCCCATAGTCAGTGGGTAGAAGGCTTGCCCCTAGTCCCCTCCAAAAGCCCCTCTTCTGGTTGGGTCTGTCACACCAACCAAATGTGACAGACTGCCTGGATGCCTCCGCCAAGATATAGCTTCCTCAAATGACAGGGCCCATAGTCAGTAGAAGTGGCGTCGCTAGGGTGTGGCTAATGAGGCTAGAGCCCCCCGAATCTGGGGCCCATAACCCCAAATACACCCCAGTCTGTCTTCTGTATACCCTAGCCTCTCTGTATAACCCAGCCTGTCTTCTGTATACCCTAGCCTCTCTGTACACCCCAGCCCATCTTCTTTTTACCCTAGCCTCTCTGTATATCCCAGCCTGTCTTTTGTATACACTAGCCTGTCTCCTGTATACCCTAGCATCTCTGTATACCCTAGCCTGTCTTCTGTATACCCTAGCCTGTCTTCTGTATACACTAGCCTCGCTGTATACCCCAGCATGTCTTCTGTATACACTAGCCTCTCTGTACACTAGCCTGTCTTCTGTATACCCTAACCACTTTATATACCCTAGCCTGTCTATATACCATAGCCTGTCTTCTGTATACCCCAGCCTGTCTTCTGTATACCCTAGCCTGTCTTCTGTACACCCCAGCCTCTCTGTACACCCCAGCCTCTCTGTACACCCCAGCCTATCTGTATACCCCAGCCTGTCTTCTATATACACTAGCCTATCTGTATACCCCAGCCTGCCTTCTGTATACCCTAGCCTCTCTGCACACCCTAGCCTGTCTTTTGTATACCCTAGCCTGTCTTCTGCATACCCTAACCTCTCTATATATCCTAGCCTGTCTATATACATCTATATACAATCTGCGTTTATATTCCAATGTCGTGCGAACTGAAAATTGACTGACCAATTACATACATTTTTGGTAATCTGCGTTTATATTCCCATGTCCTGCAAACTGAAAATTGACTGACCGCTTACATACATTTTTGGTAATCTGTTTGTCACTGCTGTTTCAACTACATCTGTAGCCATGCTCACATTATTTCAATGTTTATTTAGCCATTAAGTCTTACCTAAATTATGGGTTTCCTTATCTTTACAATTTTGGCCTTTTAGTCCCCTTGCAGTTTGATTGTGGTGTGAAAGTTATGCCCTGCTTGCTGTGTTCCTAATATGCCCTCCTAATTGATTAATTGCCAGATTCCATCCACACCCAACACAGTATATAACAAGGCTTTCTTTACGGGGGAGCACATACAGGGGGCTGCACATACAGGGGTTCTTCCAAAGAAGTGGCGTTCTTAAAAAAAGTGGCACTTCTGCTCTTGCACTTCAGCGATTTGCACAGAGCAAACCATAGCAGATTGCAGGTGATCTCATTTTCATATTATCTCTCCTTCTCTGAAACATGCACTCTTTACCTCTCCTCCTCTTCACAATTGCAGCCTCTCTCCTCAAGCTCCCTTTTCTACATCCCTCTGCTCCACCACACAATCTGTACATATCACCCTCACTTCTCCCCTCCCCCTATTACTGCACTCATCACCTCTTTCTAACTCTAAGCCCACTTGCTAACATACCCCCCAGGATACTGAAGCATGTCCCCTAATACAAATCATATTCTCATATTACCTCCCTTACTCTTCTGCTTCTCCTAATCGCTGGAGATATCTCCCCAAACCCTGGGCCTCCCTTAATTAACTGTACCCAACACACCCATCACCATCACCCTACATCCTCTGGCAGTAGTCGCAATCTACACAATTTAGTCTCCATTCCTCTTCTTCCCAACACCAGCCTCCCTCTCTCCTGCGCCCTCTGGAACGCCCGCTCTGTCTGCAACAAACTCACTGCTGTTCATGACCTCTTTATCACTAATTCCTTCAATCTACTTGCTCTCACCGAAACCTGGCTCCACGAATATGACACCCCTTCTCTTGCTTCCCTCTCCCAGGGTGGCCTTCACTGGACTCACTCCCCTAGGCCTAATGGAAGCAAGGGAGGTGGAGTGGGATTCCTCCGATCCCCCCAGAGCACCTTCCAGGTTATTCACCCTCCTCCCTCTTTTTCCCTCTCATCATTCGAAGCCCACTGTACGTCTATTCTCTCCTACTTCCCTAAGAATTGCTGTGATCTACCGGCCCCCTGGACCATTATCATCTTTCCTTGATGAGTTTTCTGCCTGGCTACCCTACTTTCTCTCTTCGGAAATTCCCACAATCCTTCTCGGTGATTTCAACATCCCTGCTAATACAAACACTCCTGCTACCCCTAAACTTCTTAGTCTAACCTCTTCATTTGACCTGAATCAATGGGTACAGGCTTCTACTCACTCTGATGGCAATACCCTTGACCTTGTATTCTCCTACCTATGCACTCCATGCAACTTCTCAAACAATCTTTTTCCTCTCTCCGACCACCATCTTATTAGTTTCTCTCTCCCCCTGTCTTCCACCACCTTTCCCTCCAATCGCCTAACCATCACCCGTAGAAACTTTCGCAACTTCAACTCCTCTCTCCTCTACTCTGCTACTGACCACCTCTATGACAAAATCTCTCCCCTGTCCTGCCCCAACCAAGCCACATCCATCTACAATAAATCTCTGTCCACCACCCTGGACAAGCTCGCTCCCCTCACTACACGCAGAATCAGGCCTCGGCCCCTACAACCCTGGCAAACAGATGACACCAAAAGTCTCAAAAAACGTAGTCGTGCTCTTGAGTGTCTGTGGCACAAGACTAAGTCTCTCAAAGACTTCAATCAATACAAATCTGCCCTCCAAAAATACTATTCTTTCCTCCACACTGCCAAGCAAACCTATTTTACAACTCTTATTAACACCTTCTCATCCAATCCCCGTAAACTCTTCTCTACCTTCAACTCTCTACTTTGTCCTCCACCGCCTCCACCCACTGACTCACTCACTGCCCAGGAGATTGCTAATCACTTCAAAAACAAGATTGATACAATCCGTGATGAAATCTCCATTCTACAGGTATCACCCCCAGCTAAGACCCCATGTCAACAGGTACAACTGACACTCCCCCTATTCAAATCTGCTACTACAGATGAAGTTGCTAAACTCCTCTCTATCGCCCACCTAACCACCTGTCCCCTGGACCCTATTCCCTCTCAAATGCTACGGTCACCCTCTGACCCCATCCTACAATCTCTAACCCACATCTTCAATCTCTCCCTCACCTCTGGCATCTTCCCCGACGCTCTAAAACATGCACTGGTCACCCCCATACTCAAAAAGCCGTCCTTGGACCCTACAAATCTTAACAACCTACGCCCTATCTCCTTGCTCCCCTTTTCCTCTAAACATTAAAAACAACCTTCTTGATCCCCTTCAATCTGGATTCCGCCCTCAACACTCCACAGAAACTGCTCTTTTAAAACTCACAAATGACCTACTAACTGCAAAAACCAACGGACACTATTCTGTACTCCTACTTCTGGATCTTTCAGCTGCCTTTGACACAGTTGACCACCCCCTCCTCCTCAAAAAACTTTACTCCCTCGGTCTCCGTGACTGTGCTCTTCAGTGGCTCTCATCCTACCTATCCCAACGCACCTTCAGTGTCACTTACAATTCTACTTCCTCCACTCCTCTTCCCTTCTCTGTCGGGGTCCCCCAAGGTTCTGTTCTTGGACCTCTTTTATTTTCAATCTACACCTCTTCCCTGGGTCAGCTGATAGCCTCTCATGGCTTTCAATATCATTTCTATGCTGATGACATGCAAATCTATCTCTCCACCCCTCAACTCACTCCATCAGTCTCCTCACGCATCACTAACTTACTAACCAAGAAAATAATGAAACTGACACTTTGCTTTGATTACATATAGCTGTAAACAGAAGGGGAATCACCCACATAAAGACTGCTTACAGATGCTAGTGACTGCTGTCATCCAAATAATAATACGTGGATGTGTTCCTCTGAATTAAGGAAGCATAACAAAAAACAAGAGATACAAAGAATTCTTCAGTGAGGAACAAGCATGGTTAGCAAAAATATAAATGTTTAATTTGGAAAATGGTTATATAAGATAATACCACATGTACACCAGATAAAGTCATGGATAGACAATGAATATACCAAGACCAACTAATACCAATTAAAATTGACAACGTTGTCGGGAACAAAAAGCACAACATGCAGATGGCCACCACAGCACATACATACACATGAAATTGGCCAGCTGGACTTTTAAAGTCTCTAATGAGTTGAGGCTGAGTAATAAGTGGCAGGCCAGTGAATCACAGTGTATGGCCTAGAAGGGAGGAAGTCCGCAGTGTACACTGCCGATGGCAAGCCCAGAAGTGACTACAGATGGATATACACACTTTGTTGATGGTAGCACTGACAAATTGAGGTCAACTGTGGCAAAAAACATGCATAAACAGCTATGTCAGTGCTAGGCAGGGGTGCAGGGGATGATGGTGCACCTGTATGGCTATGAAAGTATAACAGCAGCGTGTAAAAAGAAACGATCTCACCAAGCCATGGGAATCCAGATACTGCAGGTAAGTGGGGCATCCCAGTCGTCCATGGACTTGGTCATCATCTGGTCAGAGTAGAGTGGCCGGTAAGTCCAGACAAGTAAACGCCAGCCAGGTAAATGGAAGTGAAAGGATAGAGTGGCGTGCCACGTGTTAGCGGAGTAAAGCCGTGATGATATCCTGGTTACTTGCTGGTTCCGTGCTGCGGGGCAATGGCCGGACGTTCGACCGGGCTTGAGTGACTTCAGCAGTGGCGAATCCGATCCCCAGGGCTAGTAGGTGGGTCTGCACGTGTGCTAAAACAGACGTGATGGCGTCATGCTGACGCGTTTCATCCGTAAAGGATTTCTTCAGAGCATGCGCAGTAATTGCGATAGGCGGCTTAAGTAGAGATGCCAATTAGAGACGTAAGTACGTCAAATAGCCGCTAATTAGGCGCCTGCGCAACAAATAGACAGCCATTCAAGTGATACAAACACACACAAGGGTTAAATAATGAATGCAATTTATCAGTATTCCTGACAACCTAACTGTTGGAGAAAAAATCTCCATGTCCCCCCGCTATAGTGTTCACTATTACTTTTGAGTGATAATGTAATTTATCAGTATTTCTCACAACCTAATCTTTGGAGAAAAAAATCCCCATGTCTCTCTGCTAGGGTGTTCATTATTACTTGTAAGTTTAGATTACCATATTTCCTCCTTCCTTTCCCCCTCTTCCCTCTTTTAATATACTTTTCCTTCCTTTTTCTCTTCTCCTCTCCCTTTTTCATATTGTGTCCTTGGTGGTGGTACTGCACCCATGGACTGACCCACTCCATTATTATTATTACTATCATCATGTGCTGTTGTGTGTGTTTGTATCACTTGAATGGCTGTCTATTTGTTGCGCAGGCGCCTAATTAGCGGCTATTTGACGTACTTACGTCTCTAATTGGCATCTCTACTTAAGCCGCCTATCGCAATTACTGCGCATGCTCTGAAGAAATCCTTTACGGATGAAACGCGTCAGCATGACGCCATCACGTCTGTTTTAGCACACGTGCAGACCCGCCTACTAGCCCTGGGGATCGGATTCGCCACTGCTGAAGTCACTCAAGCCCGGTCGAACGTCCGGCCATTGCCCCGCAGCACGGAACCAGCAAGTAACCAGGATATCATCACGGCTTTACTCCGCTAACACGTGGCACGCCACTCTATCCTTTCACTTCCATTTACCTGGCTGGCGTTTACTTGTCTGGACTTACCGGCCACTCTACTCTGACCAGATGATGACCAAGTCCATGGACGACTGGGATGCCCCACTTACCTGCAGTATCTGGATTCCCATGGCTTGGTGAGATCGTTTCTTTTTACACGCTGCTGTTATACTTTCATAGCCATACAGGTGCACCATCATCCCCTGCACCCCTGCCTAGCACTGACATAGCTGTTTATGCATGTTTTTTGCCACAGTTGACCTCAATTTGTCAGTGCTACCATCAACAAAGTGTGTATATCCATCTGTAGTCACTTCTGGGCTTGCCATCGGCAGTGTACACTGCGGACTTCCTCCCTTCTAGGCCATACACTGTGATTCACTGGCCTGCCACTTATTACTCAGCCTCAACTCATTAGAGACTTTAAAAGTCCAGCTGGCCAATTTCATGTGTATGTATGTGCTGTGGTGGCCATCTGCATGTTGTGCTTTTTGTTCCCGACAACGTTGTCAATTTTAATTGGTATTAGTTGGTCTTGGTATATTCATTGTCTATCCATGACTTTATCTGGTGTACATGTGGTATTATCTTATATAACCATTTTCCAAATTAAACATTTATATTTTTGCTAACCATGCTTGTTCCTCACTGAAGAATTCTTTGTATCTCTTGTTTTTTGTTATGCTTCCTTAATTCAGAGGAACACATCCACGTATTATTATTTGGATGACAGCAGTCACTAGCATCTGTAAGCAGTCTTTATGTGGGTGATTCCCCTTCTGTTTACAGCTATATGTAATCAAAGCAAAGTGTCAGTTTCATTATTTTCTTTGTTGTTTCACATTTTTGCCTGGTGGGATTATACTTCCCTTCTTTATGAACTTCACTTTGCTACCACACACTCCAGATATTACCATTACCACATACTTTTTTAACAGCGGGTCTACTCCAGGGTGCACCCCAAACCCTACCTCTCTTCTTTCCCCCCCCCCCCTTTCCTGTCTTTTCCCTTCTCCCCCTTTCTTTTCCTGTTTTCTCTTTTTTCTTTTTGTTTCCATCCCAATCTGTTCCTCTCTATCTTTTCTTCCTTGAGATATGGCTTATCTTCTTGACGAGCACATCGATCGAGAAATTCAGTCGGCCTTTTCCTCCCAACAATCAACTCCAAATACATGTGAGGACTCCCTCCAGTCCCTGTTCAGGAATCATAAAAAACTAACAATTAAATTCCTGAATAGGAAGTGGGATATTTCATCACTAAAATCTCACATTGAAAATGGAATTATCCCCAGAGGTCTAAGAGAAAGAGTGACCCCAGCTGGACATCTCCACACACCACGTTTTATACAGGCATGGAAGGCCAGCTGTCTGAAGCGTGGTCTGGAAATTATGCAGTTGATTGTCGATGAGGAACAGGCCCAACTTGCGGAAATTCAAACGGAGATTAATAATAGTGCCAGTCTACTGGAACCCTTTAAAACAGACTCCTCATTTGAAAAATACAATGAACTCCTTAAAAAGGAAGTAGAGAAAACTCAAAGAAATTTAAAAACTCATAAACAAGAAAAATTTAAACAAAATTTACTTGACCTTGAAAGTGGTGACTTGTTTGATCCCACAATTCGTAAAGGAAGGAGTCGTTCGCGAAAAAATAGAGGGAGGAGCAATAGCTCAGTTAATACTAAGCCTACCCGTAAACAATACTCCTCCACGGACAGCGACAGTGAACGTAGGGACCTCTCGGTGACTTTTTTAGAGAGGGACCAATCGCCAACCGACCATCCTCCAACTACTATAGGGAAGAACCAAACAATAGGAAAAGGGAAAATACCCCTAGACTCACCCCCAGGTCATCAGGGAAGAACAAAGGAAACTCGCAAAAGCCAGAGACAGGTGAGGAAGAAAACACACAGGACATAGGTATCCAAAATCCAACAGAGGACCCACTTACAGATATGAAGGTAGTTAACCTGACCAATTTCCCCCTGAACCAGCATCACCTTTCCCTACTTAACAAGGGTCTCTCATTCTCCCCTAAATCAGGGATGAATGAATTTGAAGTGTACAAGGACATTTCCCTTTACTTAAGAAAAGTCCTCTTTAGATATTGGCATCTATCTAAACATAATAAGACTAAACAGGACCCTCAAAACAAAGAAGAAAGGGAAGCCCTGGATGCACTTGTTTCCCTTCTAATAGAAAATGAGGACTCCGGCTCGGATTCTGAGACGCCCCCACTGCAGGTTGCCCATGCCCGCACCGCCAATCTACCCATCAAATCGAACAAAATGCCACCCCTATCCAAACATAAAGCCATTGAATTCTTCCTGGCACAGGTTAAAAGAGACCTATCTATGGTCAATTGGAAATATAAGGGCTTAGACAACCTTACTAGGGATGAGAGAAAGGCCCTAAGAGAACTAGAGGAGACCCCTGGTATTGTAATTAAGGGCAGTGACAAAGGGGGCAATCTAGTCCTCCTTACTGAGGACCAATATGAAACTGAAGTACTTAGACTTTTGGATGATAAACTTACCTATCACAAACTGGATATAAACCCCTTCCCCGGAATCATCAAAGAGCTTAATTACCAGCTGAGTCTGGCTATGGAAGAAAAACTAATTACTAAAAAGGAGTTCAATTTTCTCAGGGTGTCTGAGTTTAATACACCTACTTTTTACATTATACCGAAGCTCCATAAATCCCTAACAAATCCCCCCGGTAGGCCCATCGTATCGGCAGTGAATGGTCCCCTTGAGAAAACGGGTAAATTCATTGATGCACTAATCAAGGAATTGGTATCTGACCTGCCCTCATATGTGCAGGACACTGGGCATGTACTATCCCATCTAGAGAACGTGGTCCTACCGGAGGGATCAATGCTAGTTGGGATTGATGTTGAATCCTTATACACATCAATTCCCCACTCCTGGGGACTGAAAGCAACTCACTTCTTCCTTGATAAGAAATTTCCTGACCTGGGGCATCAAAATGAATTTATCTGTGATCTACTTAGATTTCTATTGGAGCATAACTGTTTTCAGTTTATGGGGTCCTACTATCGACAAATTAGAGGTACTTCAATGGGTGCACCGTGGGCCCCATCTTATGCATGCCTTCATTTGGGCATGTGGGAGGAGGAATGCGTCTACCACTCCTCGATGTACCTCAGCCATAGCCGCATCTGGCTGAGGTACATCGATGATGTATTCATGGTGTGGGCGGGTACAGAACAGGAACTGGCGCTATTTATGGACGAACTCAACTTCAATGATAGAAACATTAGGCTTACCTACACAGCCCACCAGCATACCCTTTCCTTCCTGGACCTTGCCCTTACCGCTAGTAATGGGAGGATTAGTACCAAAACGTACAGAAAACCAACAGCAGCTAATACGCTCCTCCAGGCCACAAGTGATCATCCTAGATCGCTGATCAGAGGGATACCTGTGGGCCAGTTCCTGCGTATTCGCAGAAACTGCTCCACACAACAAGACTTTGACACTGAAGCCAGGGACCTATATGATAGATTTCGAGACAGGGGATATTCCCATGGAGTCATTAGAACAGCAAAGAAAAGAGCTGCCCAGACCGATCGACAACAACTTCTCATAAAAAGAAGAAGAAAAAAATCTAAGGCATCTGATGATGACTATGGGCCCCCTAGGATTATTACCAAGTATGGTTCTCAATGGAAACAGATTCGGACCATACTTGATAACCACTGGCATATTCTTTCGGGTTCCCCTATACTGGGTGAAATAGTAGGTGAACGCCCTCTCCTCACTGCTCGACGTTCTCGGAACCTCAGGGATCATTTGATCCACTCCGAATACTTGAGGTCACACAGCCAAAATTGGTTGACCCAACTTCCACCTCTTAAAGGCATGTTTAGATGCGGCAGATGCAGCATCTGCAAGTATGTGGAGCGCACTGACGTCTTCACTGATTCTGGTGGTCAGAAACAGTTTAGAATTCATAATTTTATCAACTGCAATACCACACGAGTGGTCTACATGATTACCTGCCCCTGTGGCAAAAAATATGTGGGAAAAACAAAAAGAAAACTTAAGACCAGGATCAGTGAACACGTACAGAGCATCCTCAGTAAAGACGACGAGCGCCCCATTCCCTTACATTTTCTTGACCATCATGGTGGGGACCCCACGGGACTTACTGTCAAGGGTATCTATAAATTAAATCTCCCCCATAGGAGGGGTGACTTCGACAGAATACTCTGTCAGAAAGAAAAAATGTGGATATATACCCTTGACAGTATGTCCCCACATGGGTTAAATAATGAATGCAATTTATCAGTATTCCTGACAACCTAACTGTTGGAGAAAAAATCTCCATGTCCCCCCGCTATAGTGTTCACTATTACTTTTGAGTGATAATGTAATTTATCAGTATTTCTCACAACCTAATCTTTGGAGAAAAAAAATCCCCATGTCTCTCTGCTAGGGTGTTCATTATTACTTGTAAGTTTAGATTACCATATTTCCTCCTTCCTTTCCCCCTCTTCCCTCTTTTAATATACTTTTCCTTCCTTTTTCTCTTCTCCTCTCCCTTTTTCATATTGTGTCCTTGGTGGTGGTACTGCACCCATGGACTGACCCACTCCATTATTATTATTACTATCATCATGTGTTGTTGTGTGTGTTTGTATCACTTGAATGGCTGTCTATTTGTTGCGCAGGCGCCTAATTAGCGGCTATTTGACGTACTTACGTCTCTAATTGGCATCTCTACTTAAGCCGCCTATCGCAATTACTGCGCATGCTCTGAAGAAATCCTTTACGGATGAAACGCGTCAGCATGACGCCATCACGTCTGTTTTAGCACACGTGCAGACCCACCTACTAGCCCTGGGGATCGGATTCGCCACTGCTGAAGTCACTCAAGCCCGGTCGAACGTCCGGCCATTGCCCCGCAGCACGGAACCAGCAAGTAACCAGGATATCATCACGGCTTTACTCCGCTAACACGTGGCACGCCACTCTATCCTTTCACTTCCATTTACCTGGCTGGCGTTTACTTGTCTGGACTTACCGGCCACTCTACTCTGACCAGATGATGACCAAGTCCATGGACGACTGGGATGCCCCACTTACCTGCAGTATCTGGATTCCCATGGCTTGGTGAGATCGTTTCTTTTTACACGCTGCTGTTATACTTTCATAGCCATACAGGTGCACCATCATCCCCTGCACCCCTGCCTAGCACTGACATAGCTGTTTATGCATGTTTTTTGCCACAGTTGACCTCAATTTGTCAGTGCTACCATCAACAAAGTGTGTATATCCATCTGTAGTCACTTCTGGGCTTGCCATCGGCAGTGTACACTGCGGACTTCCTCCCTTCTAGGCCATACACTGTGATTCACTGGCCTGCCACTTATTACTCAGCCTCAACTCATTAGAGACTTTAAAAGTCCAGCTGGCCAATTTCATGTGTATGTATGTGCTGTGGTGGCCATCTGCATGTTGTGCTTTTTGTTCCCGACAACGTTGTCAATTTTAATTGGTATTAGTTGGTCTTGGTATATTCATTGTCTATCCATGACTTTATCTGGTGTACATGTGGTATTATCTTATATAACCATTTTCCAAATTAAACATTTATATTTTTGCTAACCATGCTTGTTCCTCACTGAAGAATTCTTTGTATCTCTTGTTTTTTGTTACTAACTTACTAACCGACATATCTGTATGGATGTCACACCACTTCCTCAAACTCAACTTGTCCAAAACTGAGCTTATAATATTTCCTCCCCCATGTGCCTCTTCCCTTGACTTCTCTGTCAAGAGCAATGGCACAACCATCCACCCGTCCCCACACGTCAGGGTGCTAGGTGTTATCCTGGACTCTGAACTCTCCTTTCAGCCCCACATCCAATCACTTTCCAAAGCTTGCCGCCTCAACCTCCGCAACATCTCTAAACTACGTCCCTTTCTAACCAATGAAACCACAAAGCTCCTGATTCACTCCCTGGTTATCTCTCGCCTTGACTACTGCAACTCACTCCTCATTGGCTTACCTTTAAACAGACTATCCCCCCTGCAGTCCATCATGAATGCTGCTGCCAGACTTATCAACCTTACAAACCGCTCAGTGTCTGCTACCCCTCTCTGCCAATCCCTCCATTGGCTGCCACTCGCCCAACGAATTAAATTCAAAATACTAACAATAAGTTACAAAGCCATCCACAACTCTTGCCCCCAGCTACATCACTAACCTAGTCTCAAAATACCAACCTAATCGCCATCTCCGTTCCTCCCAAGACCTCCTGCTCTCTAGCTCCCTCATCACCTCCTCCCATATCCGCCTCCAGGACTTCTCCCGAGCCTCGCCCATCCTCTGGAATCCCCTACCCCAATCTGTCAGACTGTCTCCAAATTTATCCACTTTTAGGCGATCCCTGAAAACCTTCCTCTTCAGAGAAGCCTATCCTGCCTCCATCTAATAACTGCACTATTTTCTCCATTAGCTCATCCCCCACAGCTATTACCCTTTTGTATAACTTGACCCTCCCTCCTAGATTGTAAGCTCTAACGAGCAGGGCCCTCTGATTCCTCCTGTATTGAATTGTATTGTACTTGTATTGTCTGCCCTAATGTTGTAAAGCGCTGCGTAAACTGTCGGCGCTATATAAATCCTGTATAATAATAATAATAATAATAATATACATAGCCTATCTTCTGTATACACCAGCCTGTCCTCTGTATACCCTAGTCTGTCTCCTGTATACTCCAGCCTCTCTGTATACCCCAATCCTCTGTACACCCCAGCATGTCTTCTGTATACACTAGTCTCTCTGTATACACTAGCCTGTCTTCTGTATACCCTAACCTCTCTATATACCCTGGCCTGTCTATATACCCTAGCCTGTATTCTGTATACCCCAGCCTCTCTGTACACCCCTGCCTATCTGTATACCCCAGCCTGTCTTCTATATACACTAGCCTATCTGTATACCCCAGCCTGCCTTCTGTATACCCTAGCCTCTCTGCACACCCTAGCCTGTCTTCTGTATACCCTAGCCTGTCTTCTGCATACCCTAACCTCTCTATATATCCTAGCCTGTCTATATACATAGCCTATCTTCTGTATACACCAGTCTGTCCTCTGTATACCCTAGCCTGTCTCCTGTATACTCCAGCCTCTCTGTATACCCCAATCCTCTGTATATCTCAGCATGTCTTCTGTATACACTAGGCTCTCTGTATACACTAGCCTGTCTTCTGTATACCCTAACCTCTCTATATACCCTGGCCTGTCTATATACCCTAGCCTGTATTCTGTATACCCCAGCCTCTCTGTACACCCCTGCCTATCTGTATACCCCAGCCTGTCTTCTATATACACTAGCCTATCTGTATACCCCAGCCTGCCTTCTATATACCCTAGCCTCTCTGCACACCCTAGCCTGTCTTCTGTATACCCTAGCCTGTCTTCTGCATACCCTAACCTCTCTATATATCCTAGCCTGTCTATATACATAGCCTATCTTCTGTATACACCAGCCTGTCCTCTGTATACCCTAGCCTGTCTCCTGTATACTCCAGCCTCTCTGTATACCCCAATCCTCTGTATACCCCAGCATGTCTTCTGTATACACTAGGCTCTCTGTATACACTAGCCTGTCTTCTGTATACCCTAACCTCTCTATATACCCTGGCCTGTCTATATACTCTAGCCTGTATTCTGTATACCCCAGCCTCTCTGTACACCCCTGCCTATCTGTATACCCCAGCCTGTCTTCTATATACACTAGCCTATCTGTATACCCCAGCCTGCCTTCTGTATACCCTAGCCTTTCTGCACACCCTAGCCTGTCTTCTGTATACCCTAGCCTGTCTTCTGTATACCCTAACCTCTATATATATCCTAGCCTGTCTATATACATAGCCTATCCTCTGTATACCCCAGCCTGTCTTCTGTATACCCTAGCCTGTCTTCTGTATACCCCAGCCTCTCTGTATACCCCAGCCTGTCTTCTATATACACTAGCCTCTCTGTATACCCCAGCCTGCCTTCTGTATACCCTAGCCTCTCTGCACACCCTAGCCTGTCTTCTGTATACTCTAGCCTGTCTTCTGTATACCCTAGCCACTCTAAATACCCTAGCCTGTCTTCTGTATACATTAGCCTGTCTTCTGTATACCTAATCCTCTCTGTATACCCCAGCATTTCTTCTGTATACACTAGCCTGTCTTCTGTATACGCTAACCTGTCTGTATACCCCAGCCTCTCTGTATACCCCAGCCTGTCTTCTATATACACTAGTCTCTCTGTATACCCCAGCCTGTCTTCTGTATACCCTAGCCTCTCTGAATAACCCAGCCTGTCTTCTGTATACATTAGCCTGTCTTCTGTATCCCTTATCCTCTCTGTATACACTAGCCTCTCTGTATACACTAGCCTCTCTGTATACCCCAGCATGTCTTCTGTATACACTAGCCTCTCTGTACACTAGCCAGTCTTCTGTATACCCTAACCTCTCTATATACCCTAGCCTGTCTATATACCATAGCCTGTCTTCTGTATACCCCAGCCTGTCTTCTGTATACCCTAGCCTGTCTTCTGTATACCCCAGCCTCTCTGTACACCCTAGCCTATCTGTATACCCCAGCCTGTCTTCTATATACACTAGCCTATCTGTATACCCCAGCCTGTCTTCTGTATACCCTAGCCTGTCTTCTGTATACCCTAGCCTGTCTTCTGTATACCCTAGCCTGTCTTCTGTATACCCTAGCCTCTCTATATATCCTAGCCTGTCTATATACATAGCCTGTCTTCTGTATACCCCAGCCTGTCTTCTGTATACCCCAGCCTGTCTTCTGTATACCCCAGCCTGTCTTCTGTATACCCCAGCCTCTCTGTACACCCCAGCCTATCTGTATACCCCAGCCTGTCTTCTATATACACTAGCCTATCTGTATACCCCAGCCTGTCTTCTGTATACCCTAGCCTGTCTTCTGTATACCCTAGCCTGTCTTCTGTATACCCCAGCCTGTCTTCTATATACACTAGCCTCTCTGTATACCCCAGCCTGCCTTCTGTATACCCTAGACTCTATGCACACCCTAGCCTGTCTTCTGTATACATTAGCCTGTCTTCTGTATCCCCAATCCTCTCTGTATACAGCAGCATGTCTTCTGTATACACTAGGCTCTCCGTATACACTAGCCTGTCTTCTGTATACCCTAACCTCTCTATATACCCTAGCCTGTCTTCTGTATACCCCAGCCTGTCTTCTGTATACCCTAGCCTGTCTTCTGTATACCCCAGCCTCTCTGTATACCCCAGCCTGTCTTCTATATACACTAGCCTCTCTGTATACCCCAGCCTGCCTTCTGTATACCCTGTTCTCTCTGCACACCCTAGCCTGTCTTCTGTATACCCTAGCCTGTCTTCTGTATACCTTAGCCTGTCTTCTGTATCCCCAATCCTCTCTGTATACCCCAGCATGTCTTCTGTATACACTAGGCTCTCTGTATACACTAGCCTGTCTTCTGTATACCCCAACCACTCTATATACCCTAGCCTGTCTATATACCCTAGCCTGTCTTCTGTATACCCCAGCCTCTCTGTATACCCCAGCCTATCTGTATACCCCAGCCTGTCTTCTACATACACTAGCCTATCTGTATACCCCAGCCTGCCTTCTGTATACCCTAGCCTCTCTGCACACCCTAGCCTGTCTTCTGTATACCCTAGCCTATCTTCTGTATACCCTAACCTCTCTATATATCCTTGCCTGTCTATATACATAGCCTATCTTCTGTATACCCCAGCCTGTCTTCTGTATACCCTAGCCTGTCTTCTGTATACCCCAGCCTCTCTGTATACCCCAGCCGGTCTTCTATATACACTAGCCTCTCTGCATACCCCAGCCTGCCTTCTGTATACCCTAGCCTCTCTTCTGTATAATCTAGCCTGTCTTCTGTATACCCTAGCCTCTCTAAATACCCTAGCCTGTCTTCTGTATACATTAGCCTGTCTTCTGTATCCCTAATCCTCTCTGTATACCCCAGCATGTCTTCTGTATACACTAGGCTCTCTGTATACACTAGCCTGTCTTCTGTATACCCTAACCTCTCTATATACCCTAGCCTGTCTATATACCATAGCCTGTCTTCTGTATACCCCAGCCTGTCTTCTGTATACCCTAGCCTGTCTTCTGTATACCCTATCCTGTCTGTATACCCCAGCCTCTCTGTATACCCCAGCCTGTCTTCTATATACACTAGCCTCTCTGTATACCCCAGCCTGTCTTCTGTATACCCTAGCTTCTCTGAATAACCCAGCCTGTCTTCTGTATACATTAGCCTGTCTTCTGTATCCCTTATCCTCTCTGTATACACTAGCCTCTCTGTATACACTAGCCTCTCTGTATACCCCAGCATGTCTTCTGTATACTCTAGCCTCTCTGTACACTAGCCAGTCTTCTGTATACCCTAACCTCTCTATATACCCTAGCCTGTCTATATACCATAGCCTGTCTTCTGTATACCCCAGCCTGTCTTCTGTATACCCTAGCCTGTCTTCTGTATACCCCAGCCTCTCTGTACACCCCAGCCTATCTGTATACCCCAGCCTGTCTTCTATATACACTAGCCTATCTGTATACCCCAGCCTGCCTTCTGTATACCCTAGCCTCTCAGCACACCCTAGCCTGTCTTCTGTATACCCTAACCTCTCTATATATCCTAGCCTGTCTATATACATAGCCTGTCTTCTGTATACCCTAGCCTGTCTTCTGTATACCCCAGCCTGTCTTCTATATACACTAGCCTCTCTGTATACCCAAGCCTGCCTTCTGTATACCCTAGCCTCTCTGCACACCCTAGCCTGTCTTCTGTATACCATAGCCTGTCTTCTGTATACCCTAGCCTCTCTAAATACCCTAGCCTGTCTTCTGTATCCCCAATCCTCTCTGTATACCCCAGCATGTCTTCTGTATACACTAGGCTCTCTGTATACACTAGCCTGTCTTCTGTATACCCCAACCTCTCTATATACCCTAACCTCTCTATATACCGTAGCCTGTCTATATACCATAGCCTGTCTTCTGTATACCTCAGCCTGTCTTCTGTATACCCTATCCTGTCTGTATACCCCAGCCTGTCTTCTATATACACTAGCCTCTCTGTATACCCCAGCCTGTCTTCTGTATACCCTAGCCTCTCTGATTAACCCAGCCTGTTCTCTGTATACATTAGCCTGTCTTCTGTATCCCTTATCCTCTCTGTATACACTATTCTATCTGTAAACCCCAGCATGTCTTCTGTATACACTAGCCTCTCTGTACACTAGCCTGTCTTCTGTATACCTTAATCTCTCTATATACCATAGCCTGTCTTCTGTATACCCCAGCCTGTCTTCTGTATACCCTAGCCTGTCTTCTGTATACCTCAGCTTCTCTGTACACCCCAGCCTATCTGTATACCCCAGCCTGTCTTCTATATACACTAGCCCCTATGTATACTCCAGCCTGCCTTCTGTATACCCTAGCCTGTCTTCTGTATACCCCAGCCTCTCTGTATACCCCAGCCTGTCTTCTATATACACTAGCCTCTCTGTATACTCCAGCCTGCCTTCTGTATACCCTAGCCTCTCTGCACACCCTAGCCTGTCTTCTGTATACCCTAGCCTCTCTAAATACCCTAGCTTGTCTTCTGTATACATTAGCCTGTCTTCTGTATTCCCAATCCTCTCTGTATACCCCAGCCTGTCTTCTGTATACCCTAGCCTCTCTGAATAACCCAGCCTGTCTTCTGTATACATTAGCCTGTCTTCTGTATCCCGTATCCTCTCTGTATACACTAGCCTCTCTGTATACCCTAGCATGTCTTCTGTTTACACTAGCCTCTCTGTACACTAGCCTGTCTTCTGTATACCCTAACCTCTCTATATACCCTAGCCTGTCTATATACCATAGCCTGTCTTCTGTATACCCTAGCCTGTCTTCTGTATACCCTAGCCTTTCTTCTGTATACCCTAGCCTGTCTTCTGTATACCCCAGCCTCTCTGTACACCCCAGCCTATCTGTATATCCCAGCCTGTCTTCTATATACACTAGCCTATCTGTATACTCCAGCCTGCCTTATGTATAGCCTAGCCTCTCTGCACACCCTAGCCTGTCTTCTGTATACCCCAGCCTCTCTGTATACCCCAGCCTGTCTTCTATATACACTAGCCTCTCTGTATACTACAGCCTGCCTTCTGTATACCCTAGCTTCTCTGCACACCCTAGCCTGTCTTCTGTATACCCTAGCCTGTCTTCTGTATACCCTAGCCTGTCTTCTATATACATTAGCCTGTCTTCTGTATCCCCAATCCTCTCTGTATACCCAGCCTGTCTTCTGTATACATTAGCCTGTCTTCTGTATCCTGTATCCTCTCTGTATACACTAGCCTCTCTGTATACCCCATTATGTCTTCTGTATACACTAGCCTCTCTGTACACTAGCCTGTCTTCTGTATACCCTAGCCTCTCTATATACCCTAGCCTCTCTATATACCCTAGCCTGTCTATATACCATAGCCTGTCTTCTGTATACCCCAGCCTCTCTGTATTCCCCAGCCTGTCTTCTGTATACCCTAGCCTCTATGAATACCCCAGCCTGCCTTCAGTATACCCTAGCCTCTCTGCATACCCTAGCCTGTCCTCTGTATATCCTAGCCTCTCTGCATACCCTAGCCTGTCTTCTGTATACCCTAGCCTCTCTGAATACACCGTTACAGTTAGGTGCAAATATATTTGGACAGAGGCACAATTTTCGTTTTTCTAGGGTATTTACCAAAACATATTCAAACTATAGCTATATAATGGATATGGGCTGAAAGATCACACTCTCAGGTTTAATTTGAGGGTATGTACATCCGAATCGGAGGAAGGGTTTAGGAATAACAGCTCTTAAGAATAGCCATTCCGCCTTTTTCAAGGGTTCAAAAGTAATTGGATAATTGAATTAAAAGCTGTTTCATGTCCAGGTGTGGGCTTCTCCTTTGTTATTTCTTCATCAATTAAGTGGGTAAAAGGTCTGGAGTTGATTCTAAGTGTGGTTTTTGCATTTGGTATCTATTGCTGTGAACCTACATCATGCATTCAAGGGAGCTGTCCATGCAAGTGAAACAGGCCATTGTAAGGTTTAAAAAATGAAACAAATCTATCAGGGAGATAGCAGCAACATTAGGAGTGACCAAATCAACAGTTTGGTACTGTCTGAGGAAAGAAGAATGCACTGGTGAGCTCAGCAACATAAAAAGGCCTGGACATCCACGGAGGACAACAGTGGTGAATGATCGCAGGATCCTCTCTATGGTAAAGTAAAACACATTCACAACATCCAGACAAGTGAAGGACACTCTCCAGGAGGTGGGCGTATCATTGTCAAAGTCTACAACCAAGAGAAGACTTCACAAGAGCCACAAGAGCAAATACAGAGGGTTCACCATAAGATGCAAACTATTCATAAGCCTGAAGAATAGAAAAGCCAGATGAGACTTTGCCAAAAAACATCTAAAAAAGCCAGACCAGTTCTGGAAAAGCATTCTTTGGATGGATGAAACTAAGATTAACCTGTACCAGAATGACGGGGAAAAAAAGCGTGGAGAAGGCTTGGAACAGTTCATGATCGAAAGCACACAATGTCATCTGTAAAACATGGTGGAGGCAGTGTGATGGCATGGGCATGCATGGCTTCCAGTGGCACTGGGTCATTGGTGTTTATTGATGATGTGACAGAAGACAGAAGCAGCTGGATAAAATCTGTAGTGTTTGGAGATATACTGTCAGCCCAGCTTCAGCCAAATGCAGCAAAATTGATTGGACGGCGCTTCACAGTACAGATGGACAATGATCCAAAACACACTGCAAAAGCAACCCAGGAGCTTTTGAAGGAAAAGAAGTGGAATATTCTGCAATGGCAGAGTCAATCACCTGATCTCAACCCAATTGAGCATGCATTTCACTTGCTGAATGAAAAACTAAAGGCAGAAAGACCCACAAAGAACAACTGAAGACCGCTTCACTTAGAGCCTGGCAAAGCATCAGAAAGGAGGAAACCCAGTCTTTGGTAATGTCCACTTTAGGCAGTCATTGCCAGTAAAGGATTCTCAACAAAATATTAAAAATGAACATTTCATTTATGATTTTATTCATTTGTCCCATTTGTACAATTACATTTGAGTCCTTGAAAATGGGTTGACTGTGTATAAAAATGGTTGCAGTTCCTAAAATGTGTACTTGATATTTATGTTCAACCCCTTGAATTAAAGCTGAAAGTCTGCACTTTAAATTCATTTGGATGGTTTCTTTTTAATTTTTTTTTGGTGGCATACAGAGCCAAAAGTATGAAAATTGTACCTGTGTCCAAATATATATGGACCTAACTGTACACACACATATATATATTATATACATGTGTATCTCCGCCCAAGCGTATGACTTTCTTTACTTCGCTGCTATGGGCTCTAGCCCCACATCTTTTGTAGACCCAGCAACGCCCCTTGCCAGTAGGCAAGAGGTTACCCTGCAGTCCCCTCCAAAAGCCCCTGTCCCAGTTGGGTCTGTCACACCCCATAAAATAACAAATTTTGTTCTATTGGTAATAAAGTCCTGGCTATGTCCACCCATGCTAATTAAAACTAAAGTTTAAAGGTTTAACCATATTTTATTACCACTGGTTCCCATCCTAGTCAGTTTTCTATTGACCAGTTAGTGGTAACCCCATGTCATTTCTAAATACTGTGTCAGCCCAGCCACTGTACATGCAGAAATGTAAAGAGCATCCCTACAACATCTGTGAAAGCACAGGAAAGTGTGCAGGGCATAGTTTGTATTTTTATGCAAGGACCATCCTCGCAACTCATGAGGAAGGAGATACATTTTGGTACATTTGCCTTGGGTGCGGGAGAACCTTGTTCAAGCACTGGTGAACCCTCAGAGCAATGCTATGCTTTTCCCTGTGTAGAGATAGCTTGGAATTTAGCCTGCCTAGACCCACAAACACGAATGAACCCATCCAAGGTCTGGAATCCCAAAGATTGGGAAAATATGTTTTTGCAGGAAAAAGTCACAAAGAGCTTTGAAGCCTGGAAAAATTATATTCTTGAGGATTATATGGAGATTGAAACATGATGCATTTTAAACCAAAATAACCACGCATTATCTTCCAAAAGAAATTAATCGACTTGCCCATTATAAGTCACAGTGATCCCAGCAACATCATGGTTCTCACAGCCAATGATAAAAATAGAGAGAGACGTGATAAAGGCGACAAATGATGTGATAAGCGTCATTTTAGATGCTGACAGTAAACCGAATTTGTACTTCTTCATGATCAGCCCTCCGAAGAAAATGCCAGTAGCAGCTGCTGGTAAAACAGATACTCCTGGAAGTGAGAAAGTCCAGTTGTTAGAAGCTCATCAATTCAGACGGAAGAAATTATCAGCACCTAAGTGCAGGCAAAATAGTCTTCTACTAGTAATTATCTTTTATTACCTACCAATTCATCATCCATCCATCCATCTCCCTGGTGTGCCATCAGGTGAGCTGCCGGCAGTACTGTAATTTGCCTATGTATACAGTGTACCTCTCTCTGCTGACTCCTGTCCCTGCAGCCATGTAAACAGTGAGAGGGAAAAGCTGTGCTCCTCCCCTCTCAGCTGTGACAGGAAATCTAGCACAGTGCTAGGACTCCTGTTTTGGAGGTGACAGGGTCAATAAAGAGAACCTGTCACCTCCAATTGCTATCACACAGGGAATTGTCTTCTCCTGTGTGATAGCAATAAAGTTAAGTGAAAAAAAATATTGATAAAAAATAAAAATAAAAAAATAATAGAAATACAGTAATAATTCAATTAATACAATAAAAAAGTAATTAAAAAAGTAAAGAATAAGAAAAATAATATTAAAAATAAGAGAATTATACAAAAATTAAAAAAAGACTGGATTTGCACCTAAAAAAAGGTACTGTTCCGACTTACAAACAAATTCGATTTAAGAACAAACCTACAGTCCCTATCTTGTTCGTAACCCGGGGACCCCCTGTATCGGTCTGGCTTGCACTCAGGTCTCCTCAGACTCCTGGCCATCCAACTCAGCAGCACTGTCCTGGTCCAGATAGAAAGTCTCCTCAGACTCCCGGCCCTTCCGTTTTCAGTGGGAAGTAGGTGGAGCACTATAGCACTTTTTTGGCACAAAGAAAAGGACTATTTGCACTATAGCACCATATGCACTTTAAATAAGTTGCACTATTGTCAGTTTATTATTTATACATTTTTAACATTTGTTTATCAATTTATACACTAATATATGATGTAATATTGTCACCTTATTATCCAATTTAATCTATTGGTACACAACTATTTGGTTGGTATAAGGATCCACTTCTTTAATATTTAGTATCAAGACTTACCCTTATTTCCCAGATTATTAATTATTAGAACATTAACAACTAGGAGGGGCAAGCGCTGTTTAATTTACTTTCAACTATTGATTGCTTTATGCTGTTCTGCAATTCATAGGCTGCAGGCAGTGGCGGCTGGTGAAGTTTTCGGATGGGGGGGCGCCAGACCCCGCCCTTCCTTTCTGGCCCCTCCCACATCTCATAAGCCCCTCCCCTTATAGAATGCACCCACTCCGTCCGCTGTATTCCACTCATAGTGTCAGGAGTATACAGCTCAGCATCACAGGACAGGGTATACAGCCCCAGAATCACAGGACAGAGTTTACAGCTCAGCATCACAGGACAGGAGTATACAGCCCTAGCATCACAGGACAGGAGTATACAATTCAGCCTCACAGATCAGGATATATAGCTCAGCATTACAGATCAGGGTATAAAGCTCAGCATTACAGATCAGGGTATATAGCTCAGCCTAAAAAACTCTCTCCTGCGCTCGGGTATCTAGAACCTCAATGAGTGGTAAGGCCAGAATGCTTCAGTGGTGTCTGCCATCTTGCAGCCCTCTTCAGAATAATGGGTATTCATGGGCTACAAAAAAAGAAATGAAAGAAGGCGCACCGACCTAGTGCATTACCACTGATAGCGTTTATTAAAAAAGTAAAACAGCAAATGGATACTCATAAACGAGCATGAATGACAAGCATGGACAATAGCTGCAGGTGCGCAGTGACAGACATCAGAAAGAAACCGGGACCGGACATCAAGTGGATGAGGCAATGGCTGACGCGTTTCGGGGGAGAACCCCTTTCTTCAGAGCCTAAGCGGGTAATGACTGCTCGCAAGTGAGAGCTCCTCTATATATGTATATGCGTGTAACTATGCATCCCAATCACCACCAGCACCAGCCCACAAAGGCCACTCCCACCTACCCAGTGGTAGTAGAGGAGCTCTCACTTGCGAGCAGTCATTGCCCGCTTAGGCTCTGAAGAAAGGGGTTCTCCCTCAAAACGCATCATTGCCTCATCCACTTGATGTCCGGTCCCGGTTTCTTTCTGATGTCTGTCACTGCGCACCTGCAGCTATTGTCCATGCTTGTCATTCATGCTCGTTTGTGAGTATCCATTTGCTGTTTTACTTTTTTAATAAACGCTATCAGTGGTAATGCATTAGTTCGTTGTGCCTTTTTTCCTTTCTTTTTTTATATAGCTCAGCCTCACAGATCAGCCATCATAAAAAAACAAAAAACAAAAATCTATAAAAATGTGATAAAAATAAATTAAAAAAAGGGGAGGGGGAGGTAACTGAATGCTGTACATTATATACTAAGCTATAAAACAAAAAATTAAAACATCTGATTTCATATCCACAAATAGGAAAAGCGATGTAGCGATGGGAGTTTAGCCTCATCCTAAGAAGAGGAGATGATCTCTTTTGGAAGTGGAAGAAAGCAGATCACAATTTAGTGTCATTGGTGACAAATGTCATTCAACACATTCAGATCACCTGTGCTCGCCTATAGCTGTGTCCTTGCCTCCACTGAGAATAATACTTCATATTCCCATCGCACACATTCCTGGATGAGCTCACGAGTATGGGTGCTACAGAAACAACCAGCTGGATACTGGTTCAAGTCACAATGAAGATATTTGCCAGCACACCATGGAACCAAGTAGATAGCGTCCAAACTTGTAATTTATTGCATGATCACAACACAAGGAGAGTACAACGTTTCGGAGTCACACAGGACCCCTTTGTCAGGCATGTCATCACATGCCTGACGAAGGGGTCCTGCGTGACTCCGAAACGTTGCACTCTCCTTGTGTTGTGATCATACAATAAATTACACGTTTTGACGCTATCTACAACGTTCCATGGTGTGCTGGCAAATATCATCTTGCCTCCACTGAGGACACCTCCCCATAGAAGATCAGTCTGCAAAGTCCACTCCAGCCATTCATGAACACACAAAGCACTTCCAATAGGAAACACAAGACACTTCAGCTGGGCACTACATGATAAACTTTCTGGCTGCTTCTCACATGCGAGTGCATGGCTTTGTGACAGTGACGGCCCGTCCATTCCTTCCTGGTTTTCTCTGGTTTTCTCCGTGTGCTCAGTGGAGAGGGGAGGGGCCTCCCCTCTCCACTGAACACACGGGGATTAGCCCTCACGGCGGCCATCTTTTTGTAGCCCGCCAGAAGTGACTTTGTTTTCACACGGAGAACTAAGCACCCAGCCGGGCGGATGCTGGTCGGCACGATCGATTGCGCCGCAAAGCATCTCCAAACCCCACCAATGAAGCGCGTGTCTGCAATCTCATGATTGCTTTGACGTGGCGCTTCCCATAGTGCACTGTGTCCGGCGCCCGAACACAGTGTACTTAGTTAAAGGACATTTTTTTAAATTTTTTTTTCTTAAAGTGGCAGTTTCAAAAAAAAAATTTAATTTTTTTTTTCTTTTGTGACTACAGCAGGGCGGGCGGCGCCCGGGTGCCCCCTATGGACGCCACTGGCTGCAGGTTTGATTATTTCGCCCTGCATTCTAAATGTTTCTAGAACATAGTGGGCTGGAAAGTCAAATGAGCAGCCTGAATATTTTTTGTGCTTCAGCCAATACCTGAGGAGGTGTGCAGAGCAGGTGGCTGGAGAGGCATATAAATAGTCTGAGTTTTACAACAGTAGGGTCTTCCCATTGAAGGGATTCCACCTGTCTGGGTGGGGGTGGCAATCCCCCTTCCTTCAGCAGTTCTACTTATTCAAGCTGATGTTCACTGAGGACCCAGCCTATCTCTAAATCCCTCTGGAGTTAAGGATGTGGTCTGGAAAAGTCACTGAAGAGTGGCCGGGGGAAGCTGAAGGGTGCATGGCTGTCCTGTGGCATTACCTGTTCCTCACTGAAGAATGTCTGACTCATCCTGTGCTTCCCACTCCCACTGCCACTGTAACCACAGTAGTCTTCTGTGCTTTGCAATGACAGCTGGTATGAAGTGGATGTATAGAGGGAGATGTATGCAGAGGTCCATGGGTGGAAATGAGATGTTGCACTCTGTATATAGTGCACCCCTGATCCCTGCACTCTGTATACAACACATGCCTGAACCTTGCACTCTGTATAAAATGCACCCCTGAACTCTGTATGCAGCACACCCCTAAACTCCGCACCCTTGTATGCGGCGCACCCCTGAACTCTGCACTGTGTATACAGTATACTCTTGAACTCTTCACTATGTACGTAGCGTACTCCTTAAAGAGGAAGTAAAGGATAACATCTAATAGTAAAGGCTGACATCTCTTACCTGAGATGGAAGCCTCCGAAGCGACCCTCGTTCTTCTCCTTCATCGCCGCCATCTATCCCGGAGTGACTTCCGGGTATCGCGGCTCTGGCGCTGTGACTAGCCGGAGCCGCGATGACGTCCCTCCCGCGCATGCGCGAGGGAGCCGCCATTAACGGCATGATCGCCGTTAGCAGCGGCATGCTCAGTACGCCTGTGCGCCACTGTCTATGGCGCATGCGCCGCAGAGATCGGTGCCAGTCTTTTGCAAATATCTCCTAAACCGTGTAGGTTTAGGAGATATTTGTTGCACCTACAGGTACGCCTTAATCTAGGCTTACCTGTAGGTAAAAGGGGTCCCAGAGGGTTTACAACTACTTTAACTCTGTATGTTACATAATCCTGAACTCTTCATTCTGTACACAACGCACCTCTAAACCCTGCACTCTGTACATAGTGCACTCCTAGCACACAACCAGCCCTTTGACATGCATGGCATGCCATCCATAGAGAGAGCCATGAGTCCATAGAGAGAGTCATTATGCATACGCATAATAAATGAGTGGACTACTTCTAATAAAGGAGATGACTACTTCCAATAAATGAGAGGACTACTTCTAATGCAGGGGACTACATCTGATAAACAAGGGAACAACATCTAATAAAGGAGAAGATTCATTCTGATAAAGAAGAGGATCACTTCTACTAAGAAGATTTCATCTAATAAAGGAGAGGACTAATTCTAATAAAGGAAATGACCACTTCTAATAAATGAGAGAACTACTTCTAATAAAGGTGGGAACTGCTTCTGATAAAAGAATGGATTTTCAGCAAGTTCCTTTAATTCCCAGCCCACAGACCATGTCCAATTCCACAATACCCAGGATTCCTTGACAAACCTAAGGGCCATACACAGGGGCGAATATTGGGCGGCATCGACCAGTTCAATAGAAACTGGCTGACATTTGGGCCGTGTGTATGGCACACCGTTCGGCCGGCTTCTGTCAAAGAGGTATGACCGGAAAAGGTCTGGCATCCAATCAGCACTCTCAGTCAATGGCTGAGACCACTGACTGATGGGGGGGGGCCTGTCAGAGCACAATAGCTAAGCAGGGGAGAATACTGTACTAGCATTGGATCATTAGTACAGCGGGTCCTCCTGAGCTCTTCAGGTTTATTTTCAGTCAGCCCACTGTGTTGAACCAAAAAAAAACGACTACTGTGTACCAGACTTTAGGTGATATAAATTACACTGTTTTCCACACTCAGCTCCTGCACACACTGGTAAATGAATGATCTGTGAAAGAAAGTTAGGTAAAAAACAATTGACCAGGCATGTCCTGGCCATCGGTGCTACTGGGAATTTTCCCGGTGGGCCGATTGCTCAGTGGGCCAGTCAGGCGCAGTCCTGGAGCTGCACCTCACTGACAGTGAGTGATCGTGATTTCACTCCTGTCACCAAGGAGCAGCTGCCGACAATTTCTGGAAAGAGGATTAGGCTTTTTGCTCCCTCCAGCCTGCAGGGGGAGATAGACAGCGCTGTCAATCACAATATTGGCGGAAGACGGGACATCAGCAATCGGTGTTCTCATATACAATAGCTGACACAGTGGGAGATCCCTGCTGTGTCATACAAGTCATTTCTGATAATAATCCCCGCTCTACACTGGTGGGAGAGACATGGTGGTCCCATCATGGACATGGTGGTCCCTGACATGATCGTCCTATGGTGGAAATGGTGGTCCCCGACATGGTGGTCCCATGGTGAACATGGTGGTCCCTGACATGGTGATCCCTGACATGCGGCACTGGTGGTCCCTGACATGATGGTCCTATGGTGGACATGGTGGTCCCTGACATGGTGGTCCCCGATATGCAGCACTGGTGGTCTCTGACATAGAGGTCTCTGAGATACGGCACTGGTGGTCCCTGACATGGTCGTCCCTGACATGTGGCACTGGTGGTCCCTGACGTGGTGGTCCCTGACCGGTGGTCCCTGACATTCGGCACTGGTGGTCCCTGACATGCTGCACTGGTGGTCCCTGACATGGTGGTCCCTGACATTTGACACTGGTGGTCCCTGACAAGGGGGTCCCTGACATGTGGCACTGGTGGTCCCTGACGTGGTGATCCCTGACCGGTGGTCCCTGACATTCGGCACTGGTGGACCCTGACATGCTGCACTGGTGGTCTCTGACATGTGGCACTGGTGGTCCCTGACATGGTGGTCCCTGACATGTGGCACTGGTGGTCTCTGACATTGTGGTCCCTGACATTCGGCACTGGTGGTCTCTGACATTCGGCACTGGTGGTCCCTGACGTGCAGCAATTAGTGGTCCCTGACGTGCGGCACTGGTGGTCCCTGACATGCGGCACTGGTGGTCCCTGACATGCGGCATTGGTGGTCCCTGACTGGTGGTTCCTGACATGGTGGTCCCTGACATTCGGCACTGGTGGTCCCTGACATTCGGCACTGGTGATCCCTGACATGCTGCACTGGTGGTCCCTGACATCCAGGACTGGTGGTCCCTGACATCCAGGACTGTTGGTCCCTGACATGCAGCACTGGTGGTCCCTGACATGCAACACTGGTGGTCCCTGACATGCGGCACTGGTGGCCCCTGACTGGTGGTCCCTGACATGGTGGTCCCTGACATGCGGCACTGGTGGTCCCTGGCATGCTGCACTGGTGGTCCCTGACATGGTGGTCCCTGACATTCAACACTGGTGGTCCCTGACATGTGGCACTGGTGGTCCCTGACTTGGTGATCCCTGACATTTGGCACTGGTGGTCCCTGACATGCTGCACTGGTGGTCCCTGACATGTGGCACTGGTGGTCCCTGACATGATGGTCCCTGACATTTAGCACTGATGGTCTCTGACATGGTGGTCCCTGACATTCGGCACTGGTGGTCCCTGACGAGCAGCACTGGTGGTCCCTGACATGCAGCACTGGTGGTCCCTGACATGCGGCACTGGTGGTCCCTGACATGCGGCACTGGTGGTCCCTGACTGGTGGTTCCTGATTTGGTGGTTCCTGACATTCGGCACTGGTGGTTCCTGATATTCGGCACTGGTGGTCCCTGACATTCGGCACTGGTGGTCTCTGACATTCGGCACTGGTGGTCCCTGGCGTGCAGCAATGGTGGTCCCTGACGTGCGGCACTGGTGGTCCCTGACATGCGGCACTGGTGGTCCCTGACATGTGGCACTGGTGGTCCCTGACTGGTGGTTCCTGACATGGTGGTCCCTGACATGCAGCACTGGTGGTCCCTGACATGCGGCACTGGTGGTCCCTGACTGGTGGTTCCTGATTTGGTGGTTCCTGACATTCGGCACTGGTGGTCCCTGACATGCTGCACTGGTGGTCCCTGACATTTGGCACTGGTGGTCCCTGACATTCGGCACTGGTGGTCTCTGACATTCGGCACTGGTGGTCCCTGACGTGCAGCAATGGTGGTCCCTGATGTGCGGCACTGGTGGTCCCTGACGTGCGGCACTGGTGGTCCCTGACGTGCGGCACTGGTGGTCCCTGACATGCGGCACTGGTGGTCCCTGACTGGTGGTGGTGGTCGCTGACATTTGGCACTGGTGGTCCCTGACATTCGGCACTGGTGGTCCCTGACATCCGGGACTGGTGGTCCCTGACATTCGGGACTGTTGGTCCCTGACATGCGGCACTGGTGGTCCCTGACATGCGGCACTGGTGGTCCCTGACATGCGGCACTGGTGGTCCCTGACTGGTGGTCCCTGACATGGTGGTCCCTGACATGCGGCACTGGTGGTCCCTGGCATGGTGGTCCCTGACATTCAACACTGGTGGTCCCTGACATGCGGCACTGGTGGTCCCTGACTTGGTGATCCCTGACATTTGGCACTGGTGGTCCCTGACATGCTGCACTGGTGGTCCCTGACATGTGGCACTGATGGTCTCTGACATGGTGGTCCCTGACATTCGGCACTGGTGGTTCCTGACACTCAGCACTGGTGGTCCCTGACGAGCGGCACTTGTGGTTCCTGACATGCAGCACTGGTGGTCCCTGACATGCGGCACTGGTGGTCCCTGACTGGTGGTTCCTGATTTGGTGGTTCCTGACATTCGGCACTGGTGGTCCCTGACATGCTGCACTGGTGGTCCCTGACATTTGGCACTGGTGGTCCCTCACATTTGGCACTGGTGGTCCCTGACATGCGGCACTGGTGGTCCCTGACTGGTGGTCCCTGACATGGTGGTCCCTGACATGCGGCATGGGTGGACCCTGACTGGTGGTCCCTGACATGGTAGTCCCTAACATGCTGCACTGGTGGTCCCTGACATCGTGGTCCCTGACATGTGGCACTGATGGTCTCTGACATGGTGGTCCCTGACATTCGGCACTGGTGGTCCCTGACATTCGGCACCGGTGGTCCCTGACGAACAGCACTGCTGGTCCCTGACATGCGGCACTGGTGGTCCCTGACTGGTGGTTCCTGATTTGGTGGTTCCTGACATTCGGCACTGGTGGTCCCTGACATGCTGCACTGGTGGTCCCTGACATTCGGCACTGGTGGTCCCTGACATTCGGCACTGGTGGTCTCTGACATTCGGCACTGGTGGTCCCTGACGTGCAGCAATGGTGGTCCCTGACGTGCGGCACTGGTGGTCCCTGACATGCGGCACTGGTGGTCCCTGACATGTGGCACTGGTGGTCCCTGACTGGTGGTTCCTGACATGGTGGTCCCTGACATGCAGCACTGGTGGTCCCTGACATGCGGCACTGGTGGTCCCTGACTGGTGGTTCCTGACATTCGGCACTGGTGGTCCCTGACATTCGGCAGTGGTGGTATCTGACATTCGGCACTGGTGGTCCCTGACGTGCAGCAATGGTGGTCCCTGACGTGCGGCACTGGTGGTCCCTGACATGCGGCACTGGTGGTCCCTGACTGGTGGTTCCTGACATGGTGGTCCCTGACATTCGGCACTGGTGGTCCCTGACATTCGGCACTGGTGATCCCTGACATGCTGCACTGGTGGTCCCTGACATCCGGGACTGGTGGTCCCTGACATCCGGGACTGTTGGTCCCTGACATGCGGCACTGGTGGTCCCTGACATGCGGCACTGGTGGTCCCTGACTGGTGGTCCCTGACATGGTGGTCCCTGACATGCGGCACTGGTGGTCCCTGGCATGCTGCACTGGTGGTCCCTGACATGGTGGTCCCTGACATTCAACACTGGTGGTCCCTGACTTGGTGATCCCTGACATTTGGCACTGGTGGTCCCTGACATTTGGCACTGGTGGTCCCTGACATGTGGCACTGATGGTCTCTGACATGGTGGTCCCTGACATTCGGCACTGGTGGTTCCTGACATTCAGCACTGGTGGTCCCTGACGAGCGGCACTTGTGGTCCCTGACATGCAGCACTGGTGGTCCCTGACATGCGGCACTGGTGGTCCCTGACTGGTGGTTCCTGATTTGGTGGTTCCTGACATTCGGCACTGGTGGTCCCTGACATTTGGCACTGGTGGTCCCTGACATTTGGCACTGGTGGTCCCTGACATTTGGCACTGGTGGTCCCTGACATGCGGCACTGGTGGTCCCTGACATGCGGCACTGGTGGTCCCTGACTGGTGGTCCCTGACATGGTGGTCCCTGACATGCGGCATGGGTGGTCCCTGATATTCAGCACTGGTGGTCCCTAACAGGGTTGTCCCTGACATTCGGAACTGGTGGTCCCTGACATGCGGCACTGGTGGTCCCCGACATTCAGCACTGGTAGTCCCTAACATGCTGCACTGGTGGTCCCTGACATCGTGGTCCCTGACATGTGGCACTGATGGTCTCTGACATGGTGGTCCCTGACATTCGGCACTGGTGGTCCCTGACATTCGGCACTGGTGGTCCCTGACGAGCAGCACTGGTGGTCCCTGACATGCGGCACTGGTGGTCCCTGACTGGTGGTTCCTGAATTGGTGGTTCCTGACATTCGGCACTGGTGGTCCCTGACATGCTGCACTGGTGGTCCCTGACATGCTGCACTGGTGGTCCCTGACATTTGGCACTGGTGGTCCCTGACATTCGGCACTGGTGGTCTCTGACATTCGGCACTGGTGGTCCCTGACGTGCAGCAATGGTGGTCCCTGACGTGCGGCACTGGTGGTCCCTGACATGCGGCACTGGTGGTCCCTGACATGTGGCACTGGTGGTCCCTGACTGGTGGTTCCTGACATGGTGGTCCCTGACATGCAGCACTGGTGGTCCCTGACATGCGGCACTGGTGGTCCCTGACTGGTGGTTCCTGACATTCGGCACTGGTGGTCCCTGACATTCGGCAGTGGTGGTATCTGACATTCGGCACTGGTGGTCCCTGACGTGCAGCAATGGTGGTCCCTGACGTGCGGCACTGGTGGTCCCTGACATGCGGCACTGGTGGTCCCTGACTGGTGGTTCCTGACATGGTGGTCCCTGACATTCGGCACTGGTGGTCCCTGACATTCGGCACTGGTGATCCCTGACATGCTGCACTGGTGGTCCCTGACATCCGGGACTGGTGGTCCCTGACATCCGGGACTGTTGGTCCCTGACATGCGGCACTGGTGGTCCCTGACATGCGGCACTGGTGGTCCCTGACTGGTGGTCCCTGACATGGTGGTCCCTGACATGCGGCACTGGTGGTCCCTGGCATGCTGCACTGGTGGTCCCTGACATGGTGGTCCCTGACATTCAACACTGGTGGTCCCTGACTTGGTGATCCCTGACATTTGGCACTGGTGGTCCCTGACATTTGGCACTGGTGGTCCCTGACATGTGGCACTGATGGTCTCTGACATGGTGGTCCCTGACATTCGGCACTGGTGGTTCCTGACATTCAGCACTGGTGGTCCCTGACGAGCAGCACTTGTGGTCCCTGACATGCAGCACTGGTGGTCCCTGACATGCGGCACTGGTGGTCCCTGACTGGTGGTTCCTGATTTGGTGGTTCCTGACATTCGGCACTGGTGGTCCCTGACATTTGGCACTGGTGGTCCCTGACATTTGGCACTGGTGGTCCCTGACATTTGGCACTGGTGGTCCCTGACATGCGGCACTGGTGGTCCCTGACATGCGGCACTGGTGGTCCATGACAAGCGGGACTGGTGGTCCCTGACATGCGGCACTGGTGGTCCCTGACTGGTGGTCCCTGACATGGTGGTCCCTGACATGCGGCATGGGTGGTCCCTGATATTCAGCACTGGTGGTCCCTAACAGGGTTGTCCCTGACATTCGGAACTGGTGGTCCCTGACATGCAGCACTGGTGGTCCCCGACATTCAGCACTGGTAGTCCCTAACATGCTGCACTGGTGGTCCCTGACATCGTGGTCCCTGACATGTGGCACTGATGGTCTCTGACATGGTGGTCCCTGACATTCGGCACTGGTGGTCCCTGACATTCGGCACTGGTGGTCCCTGACGAGCAGCACTGGTGGTCCCTGACATGCGGCACTGGTGGTCCCTGACTGGTGGTTCCTGAATTGGTGGTTCCTGACATTCGGCACTGGTGGTCCCTGACATGCTGCACTGGTGGTCCCTGACATGCTGCACTGGTGGTCCCTGACATTTGGCACTGGTGGTCCCTGACATGCGGCACTGGTGGTCCCTGACATTCTGCACTGGTGGTCCCTGACATGCGGCACTGGTGGTCCCTGACATGCGGCACTGGTGGTCCCTGACTGGTTGACCCTGACATGGTGGTCCCTGACATTGTGGTTCCCAACATGCGGCACGGGTGGTCCCTAACATTCGGCACTGGTAGTCCCTAACATGCTGCACTGGTGGTCCCTGACATCGTGGTCCCTGACATTCGGCACTGGTGGTTCCTGACATGGTGGTCCCTGATATTCGGGACTGGTGGTCCTTGACATGCGACACTGGTGGTCTCTGACATTCAGCACTGGTGGTCCCTGACATTCGGCACTGGTGGTCCCTGACATGTGGCACTGGTGGTCCGAGAATAAATTAATTTGCAGTGCAAATCTATGTAATATTGTTTGGAATATGGAATAGATGTTTCTAGAACATAGTGGGCTGGAAAGTCAAATGAGCAGCCTGAATATTTTTTGTGTTTCAGCCAATACCAGGGGAGGTGTGCAGAGCAGGTGGCTGGAGAGGCATATAAATAGTCTGAGTTTTACAACAGTAGGGTCTTCCCATTGAAGGGATTCCACCTGTCTGGGTGGGGGTGGCAATCCCCCTTCCTTCAGCAGTTCTACTTATTCAAGCTGATGTTCACTGAGGACCCAGCCTATCTCTAAATCCCTCTGGAGTTAAAGATCTGGTCTGAAGAACTCATTGAAGAGTGGCCGGTGGAAGCTGAAGGGTGCATGGCTGTCCTGTGGCATTACCTCTTCCTTACTGAAGAATGTCCGACTCTCACCCTCTACTTCCCACTCCCACTGCCACTACAGTAGTCTTCTGTGCTTTTCAATGACAGCTGGTATGGAGTGAATGTATAGAGGGAGATGTATGCAGAGGTCCAGTGGTGGAAATGAGATGTTGCACCCTGTATGAAGTGCACCCCTAAACCCTGCACTCTGTATACTACCCATCCCTGAACCTTGCACTCTGTATAAAACGCACCCCTGAACTCCGAACTCTGTATGCAGCACACCCCTAAACTCCGCACCCTGTATGCAGCGCACCCCTGAGCTCTGCACTGTATATACAGCCTACTCTTGAACTCTGCACTATGTACGTAGCATACTCCTTAAAGAGGAAGTAAAGGCAGGGAAAAAATTAAAAACACACCCTGTAAGGCAAAGGCATAATGAGCTAGTATGCATAGCATACTAGCTCATTATGAATAACTTACCTGAGATGGAAGCAACCAAAGCGACCCTCGTTCTTCTCCTTCATTGCCGCCATCTATCCTGGAGTGACTTCCGGGTATCGCGGCTCTGGCCAGATGACGTCACTCCTGCGCATGCAAGAGGGAGCCACCACTAACGGCATGATCGCCGTTTGCAGCGGCATGCTCAGTGCGTGTGTGCGCTGCTGTCTACGGCGCATGCGCTGTAGACATCGGTGCCGCTCTTTTGCAAATATCTCCTAAACCGTGTAGGTTTAGGAGATATTTGTTGCACCTAGAGGTAAGCCTTAAAGGGGTTGTAAAGTTGTTTTTTTTTTTTTTTTTAAATAACAAACATGTTATACTTACCTTCACTGTGCAGCTCGTTCTGCACAGAGTGGCCCCGAACCTGGTCTTCTGGGGTCCCTCGGCGGCTGTTTCAGCTCCTCCCCCCAAGCATTTACCACCTTCATGCGAGCTCCCTCGCACGGTGGTGAGTGCTTGCGGGCGCGCTCCCGTGATACAGCTGGCGGCTATAGCCGCTCGCTGTATCACTCGGCCCCGCCCCCCGGCGCGCCGCGTCATCGGATGTGATTGACTGCTTTCAATCCATCCACTGCAGCCAATCAGCGACCAGGCTGAGCTGCAATGAAGCTGACGAGGACGAGGAGCGAAGATTCGAGGCGTCAGGTAAGTAAAACGGGGGGCCTGGGGGCGGCGGTACTGTCAAAAGTTTTTTCACCTTAATGCATAGAATGCATTAAGGTGAAAAATTTTTTACCTTTACAACCCCTTTAATCTAGGGTTACCTGTAGGTAAAAGTGGTCCCAGAGGGTTTACAACTACTTTAACTCTGTCAGGTACATAATCCTGAACTCTTCATTCTGTACGCAACGCACCTCTAAACCCTGCACTCTGTACATAGTGCACTCCTAGCACACAACCAGCCCTTTGACATGCCATCCATAGAGAGCCATGACTCCCACGTACATGCATACGCATAATAAATGAGTGGACTACTTCTAATAAAGGCGATGACTACTTCCAATAAATGAGAGGACTACTTCTAATAATGCAGGGGACTACATCTGATAAACGTGGGAACAACATCTAATAAAAGAGAAGATTCATTCTGATAAAGAAGAGGATCACTTCTGCTAAGAAGATTTAATCTAATAAAGGAGATGACTAATTCTAATAAAGGAGATGAGGAGATTTTCAGCAAGTCCCTTTAATTCCCAGCCCACAAAGTCCAATTTCACAATCCCCAGGATTCCTTGACAAACCTAAGGGCCGTACACAGGGGCGAATATTGTGTGGCATGGACTGGTTCAATAGAAACCAGCTGAAATTCGGCCCGTGTGTACGGCACACCGTTCGGCCAGCTTCTGTCAAAGAGGTATGACCGGAAAAGGTCTGGCATCCAATCGGCACTCTCAGTCAATGGCTGACACCGCTGCCTGATGAGGCGGGGGGCCTGTCAGAGCACAATAGCTCAGTGGGGGGGAATCACTGTACTAGCATTGAATCGTTAGTACAACGGGTCCTCCTGAGCTCTTCAGGTTTTTTTCGGTCAGCCCACTGAAAGCCCACTGGAAAGAGGATTAGGCTTTCTGCTCCCTCCAGCCTGCAGGGGGAGATAGACAGCCAGCAGACTTTCCTTCCTCTCTCCCCTTACCACTTATCACATGACTGGAGATAGGAACGAGAAGCTGCCTTCAGAACTGAGTACACGTGGAAGGGGAGGAGGGGGAGGAGAAGTGGGACACTCTGATGTGAAGGGAACTGCTGATGGGGACACTCTGATGTGAAGAGGGCTGCTGATGGGGACACTCTGATGTGAAGGGGGCTGCTGATGGGGACACTCTGATGTGAAGGGGGGCTGCTGATGGGGACACTCTGATATGAAGGGGGCTGCTGATGGGGACACGCTGATGTGAAGGGGCTGCTGATGGGGACACTGATGTGAAGGGGCTGCTGATGGGGACACTCTGATGTAAGGGGGCTGCTGATGGGGACACTCTGGTGTAAGGGGGCTGCTGATGGGGACACTCTGATGTAAGAGGGGTGCTGATGGGGACACTCAAAATTAAAGTGGGCCGGTCTGGATGAAGTCCAGGGCCAAATTTTTGTCCCAGTCCAGCCCTGCAATTGATTGCAGCAGGTTGTGTGTTAAAGAGGTTAGCTACTGAACTACTTCCTTAGTTCACTAACAGTTTTCACATCCCAGATACCAAGATGAATATTAGGAAGTAATGGAGGCATTTTCTATAGGAGATCAAAGGCCGAGGTTGTGATGATTTAACACCAAGATTAAGCAGACAGCAACAGCTTGAACATGAGCCTGGTCTTTATTCAGCAGCATCCATCTGACAGAACTAACCCCAGCTCCCCGCCCCCAGATCACATGACCAAAACTATTAACTGTTTCCTAACATGCATAAGGAACTAGGCATAACAAATGAACTTAAATTATAACATAAAGCATACACATCATTACATCTTCCCTCTCAAGTATGAAACATTTAATATGAGACAAAGTCCCTCCATATCTTTGGTTTAATAGCTCGACCAGAGCAAGAGAAAGTAATTGCTGGCTCATCATCTGTAGGATTGGTGTCCAGTTGAGAGTCACTCCCAGCATTATCACATGCTGATACGTTTATGCTGTCCTTGGTATCCTCAGTAGACTCAATATCCGTGTTTAGGACTTCTGTGCCATCATGGGCTTGTTCTTTATCTCCCTTGTCATCTGGTTCCTCTGATGATGTATCTGCAGCAGTGTCTGAACGAAGATGATGCCTTTTTCGTCTCAGTTTCTGTCCACACTTCTGTCCGGTCTCGATTATATATGATTTTAGTGAATTGGCTTCTTTGACAATTTGAGCAGGTTCCCATGTATTCCCAGTGACTCTGTGTCGTACAGCTTGCCCAGCAGAGAGTGGACGAAGGGATTTTGTAGATTTATCAAAATACAGTTTTTGCCTTTTCATGATTATGATCCTCTGAGCTGTTACTCGATCCTGTGGAATAGACTGAGGCTGCAATTTCCCTGGTGCAATAGGCACTGTGGTCCTCAGTGTTCTACCCATTAGCAGCTCTGCAGGTGAGCATAAACCCTCAATAGGTGTTGCACGATAGTTTAACAGTCCTAGGTACACATCCTGCCCTGATGATTGCGCTTTCAGTATAATGGATTTGGCTATGCCAACATACTTCTCTGCTAGAAAACAAGGAAAAAAACTGCGCTATTAGCGCAGTTTTTTTCTTTGTTTTCTGTATTATTGTGTATATCTCACAGTTGAACTGCTGCTTTTTAGAAAATACTTCTCTGCTAGACCATTGGCCTGTGGGTGATAGGAGCTTGTGGGTTTGTGCCTGATTCCCCATTCACACAGGAAGCACTGGAACTCAGAACATGAGAATTGTGGCCCATTATTAGACACAAGTTCTTCAAACACTCCATGTCTTGAAAGTATTGTTTTGAAAGCCCATATGACTGTCGATGCTTTTAAATTTCTCAGCTGCACTAGCTCAAAGTATTTGCTGTAGTAATCTACTACTATCAGGTAATGGTTGTCCTCAAAATGAAAAATATCTGTAGCCAGTCTCTGCCATGCCCGTGAAGGAGCATTCCACGGTGTAAGAGGTTCCTTTGCATTGTGTTTTTGAAATGTCCGGCAGGTTTCACACTTCACTTTCAACTCCCGCGCTTTGTGCTTACAGAGTGATGCCCAAATGCCCCTGGTGGATTTGTTTCAGTACTTCTGCCTGCTGTGACTTAGGAATTAGAATACGGTCACCCATAAATATGATATCAGAATGAATGTATAGCTCATCTTTCATAGGCCAGAATCCCTGTAGTTCAGAACACAGATTCTTTCGTTTTTCTGGCCAGCCATTGCACATGACACAAGTTAGTTTTTCTAGGACTTTATCCTGTTTGGTGTCTTGTCTTATCTTCTCCAGCCGTACATCTGATATTGGAATGTTCGCTAGTACTGTATGTACCTGTTCCTCCAACTCAGGTTCATCCCCTGCTTCATGTCCTTCTAGAAACACCCTAGACAGGGTATCTGCCATTGGAATTTCCTTTCCAGGCTTATACTTTACTGTGAGATCATACTGCTGTAATTTCATAACCATCCGCTGCAGACGTGGAGGTGTAGACGCTAGTGATTTCTGTAGGATGTACTCCAATGGCTTGTGGTCTGTTTCCACAACTACCTGGCGACAATATATGTACAGGGGTGAAATTTCTCACATCCATTCACAATAGCCAGCATCTCTTTCTCAATTTGGGCATAATTGGCTTGCGTTGTGGTCAGTGCTCGTGAAGCATATGCCACAGGATGTCCTTGTTGAGTCAGTACAGCACCTAACCCAAACTGGGATGCATCCACTTGAAGTACAGAGTCACAGTTTACATCAAAATATTTCAGTATTGGCCCTGGGTGTTTAGTGATCAGTTTTTTCACTTTTTCGAAAGTCTTTTCCATATTTGCATCCCAACACCAAACAGCATCCTTCTGTAGCAGTGTATGTAGCGGTGCTATCTGTTGAGCAAGGCCCTGAGAGAATTTGGATAGATAGTTGAAAATACCTAGTGATGTCTCCAGCTCCTTTCTGGAGGTTGGGGCCTTCATGTTAAGAACTGCTGTAATCTTCTTTGGATCAGGCCTCAAGCCCTCTTTGGTTAGTAAGTGTCCAAAATATGTAACTTCTTCTACCCCAATTTGCATTTTGTTTGGATTGAGTGTAAGATTCTTCTCACGACACTGATTGAGCAAAGCAGTAAGGTTTTTGTCATGTTCCATTTGATCCTTTCCATAGACCAGCAAATCATCAACTATTACTTCAACACCCTGTAGACCAGCAATCAATTCGTGTGATTTCTTTTGAAATATTTCCTGTGCAGATGTTTTTCCCGAAAGGTACCCTTGTGAAGCGCCATCGACCCAAAAGGGACTTAAAAGTGGTCAAGTAACTGCTGGATTCATCAAGATGCAATTGCCAGTAACAGGAATGGGCGTCTAGTACACTAAATACTGTTGCTCCTACTAGCTTGTGCGCTATATCCTCTATGGTGTGGAGTTTGTAGTGTTCTCTCATTATGACTTTATTCAAATCACGTGGGTCAATGCATATACGAATTGCACCTGTGTTCTTCTTCTCCACCACAACCATAGAACCGACCCATTCCGATGGTTCTGTGACCTTTTTTTCTACTCCTAGCTTCTCCATCCTAGTGAGTTCTTGTCTGACTTTATCCACAAGATTTAAAGGTATTCTCCTTGCGGCGTGAATGACAGGCTGTGCACCCTCTTTTATACGTATGTGGCTTACACCCGGGAGGCAGCCCAGGCCCTTGAAGAGATCACAGTGCTCATGTTTAATGTCAGCCTCTGTCAGACCTCTGTGACCACCATCCACAGTCATTTTGATCTTCACAAGTCCAATCTCTTTACTTGTTCTGAGACCTAGCACAATTAGACCTAGCACAATTATAAAACTTTTTCAGATCCCTTGTATGAACATTTTGCATGACAGCGACCCATTACTTTCAGCTTTTCACCACCATATCCCATTAGTTTCAGTAGGTCCTGAGTCTCTAAAGGGAATTTGTTACTGAGGTGTTCCAGGTATATGTGGCTTGGCACACAATTTACTTGTGCTCCTGTACCTATTTTAAATGTGATTGGAGTTTTGTTACCCCCTATCTGTAATGTTACAGTTGCGTCATCTGCAGACTGATGTGCTTTTTGTACTGCTGCAAGATATATTGGGGTGCAATCTGAATCTGACCCTGCATTGTCATCATTGTCCTCTATGGCGTGTACAGAACGTGTTTTTGACCTTCCGGTTTGTGAAGACAGTTTACACACCCTGGCAAAATGTCCTCTTTTCTTGCATTTATTGCATATCTGCCCCCTTGCCGGACAGACACTATTTTTATGGTGCATGTTTCCCCAACATCCACACGCTTCTTGTGTGTTACTTGTCCCAGTGCCATAGGTGTTCTTTATTCCTTTGTGTGTTCTTTCTTGCCCATATCTGCTGCTGTGATTTTCTATAGCATTAATCTGGAGCTGTGTTCCTTCCAGTACCTGCATGTCCTTTCCAGACATTTCATATGCTCTGGCAATCCTTATGGCTTTCTCAAGATTTAAGTCTTCTTCCTGCAGCAGCTTTTCCTGAACTTCCTTAAACTTACTGCCCATCAGAATGTGGTCTTTTATCATATCTCCAGCATCATAGAAAGCACAGTCTTTGGCAAGCAAGCGCAACTATGTCACCCATTCATCCACAGACTCACCTCCACATTGGTTCCTCACATAAAACAGTTTCCTTTGCACTGTGGAGTTTCTCCTTGGGTTGCAGTATGCCTCAAACTTTGCAAACAGTACCTCTGTTTTCTTTTTGTCCTCTGCAGTGATCTCCCCACTTGCTTGCCAGGCTCGACACACATAACGTCCTTTTTTCCCACACATATCAGAAAGTGAGCTGCTTTCTGCTGATCAGACCATTTGTCTGCATCTGGTCCTGCAAACACAAGCTCTATCAGCTCCCTCCATTGTGACCAGTTTTCAGATACATTCCCTGATTCCAAATCCAGGGATGGAATGTTCTTTGTGTTGCTGTCATGACTCTTCTGACCCCACTTCTGGAACCATGTGATGATTTAACACCAAGATTAAGCAGACAGCAAGAGCTTGAACATGAGCCTAGTCTTTATTCAGCAGCATCCATCTGTTTCCTAACATGCATAAGGAACTAGGCATAACAATTGAACTTGAATTATAACATAAAGCATACACATCATTACAGAGGTAATAACTGTCCTAAAATATAAAGAAAGCTTTTTCTTTTCTGCAGCAGAGGAACATTAAAGCAGAACTCGGGGAAAACATTTGTTTCCATGTCCTTGTTGCTGATCTCCTACCTTCACCAAGTATGTCACCCATGTTCTTCTGAGCTCTGTAGTTCCTCTGCAATAGGCTGCTGAACTTGCTGAAAAAACGTTATTGCCTGGCGACTTCCTGTTTGTAAGACTGCTGGCTGCTAGCCCTCCCGTGACCTCAGCCAGCGGTCTGACACGCCCCCTTGTAGTTTTAGCAGGGAGGAAGCAGACATGTAGTGGGCGGAGGAGGTCTCACAGGCCCCGGTCTGCGCCGCCCATGGAGGAGGTGTCCTCCTCCTCCTCTCTCCTCCCTCCTCCTCTGCTCCTTCCAGTAATCCGCCCCCACTCTACTTCCACTCTGTCCCTGCCGCAAAGCCCCCCCCCGCCTGCTATGTCCATGCAGAGCGGGGATTATTATCAGAAATTACTTGTATAACACAGCGGGTGATACAAGTGCTGTGTCAGGTATTGTATATGATAAAAAATATATAGTGCAGCGCTGAAAATACTCTTTAATTATCATAAATGTCCATAAATGAAAAATCAGAGGGTGTCAACGATGATGCAGGGTGCTTCATGCAAATCCAAAGTGCTCTTAAATCCGTGCTCCCCCCTCTTGCCAGTCAAACCGCTCACCTTGTTATAGGGACCCCTGAACTAACAGGAAGGTCTCATAAGCATTCACAACTTATTAGTGGTCGGGGTGGTATCTTGACTGGAAAACCGGAAACCTCTTCCTTTATATGGCTTAAACGTTTTCATCCATATATGCATGAAATAAATAAAGAAAATACATAGTGCTCTCTGTATAACTAGAAAACGATTCCTTTTAAAAAAAGACAGGTACTTACATATATAGTACTATACCCACTGCTAATTACAGGTGACAGTGAATGATAAGGCGGCTGCAGCGACGTCTAAACCGGGCTAAAACCAATCCGCACGCGTATCGTCCAGCAGGACTTTCTCAGCGGTCTTAGGGTCCCTTACGTCTAGTCAGTGATTTATATAAAGCCCCCTAATTCACTCGTCTGTTGCCAATCAATTCCTGAGCGGTGCCCGTCCAATCAGAACGCACCGCTTGGGTGCGACCACTAATAAGTGGTGAATGCTTATGAGACCTTCCTGTTAGTTCAGGGATCCCAATAACAAGGTGAGCGGTTTAACTGGCAAGAGGGGGGAGCACGGATTTAAGAGCACTTTGGATTTGCATGAAGCATCCTGCACCACCGTTGACACCCTCTGATTTTTCATTTATGGACATTTATGATAATTGATTAGTATTTTCAGCGCTGCACTATATATTTTTTATTGTATTACGTGAAAGGACTTATATATTTGCCTTTAGTGTTCAGCAGCTTTGTTTTTTCTGATGGTTTTTGCGCTGACTGTTTGTCTTTGATTAGGTATTGTATATGAGAACACCGATCGCTGATGTCCCGCCTCCTGCCGGTATAGGAACAGTGCGCTGTCAATCACAATACCAGCGGGAGCGGGACATCAGCAATTGGTGTTCTCATATACAAAATCTGACACAGCGGGAGATCCCCACTGTGTCATACAAGTAATTTCTGATAATAATCCCCGCTCTACACTGGTGGGACAGACATGGTGGTCCCATGGTGGACATGGTGGTCCCTGACATGATGGTCCTATGGTGGTCCCTGACATGCGGCACTGGTGGCCCCCCGACATGGTGGTCCCATGGTGGACCCTGACATGGTGGTCCCTGACATGCAGCACTGGTGGTCCCTGACATGCAGCACTGGTGGTGCCTGACATGGTGCCTGACGTGGAGGCGGGACATCAGCAATTGGTGTTCTCATATACAAAATCTGACACATCGGGAGATCCGCACTGTGTCATACAAGTAATTTCTGATAATAATTCCCGCTCTACACTGGTGGGACAGACATGGTGGTCCCATGGTGGACATGGTGGTCCCTGACATGATGGTCCTATGGTGGTCCCTGACATGCGGAACTGGTGGCCCCCCCACATGGTGGTCCCATGGTGGACCCTGACATGGTGGTCCCTGACATGCAGCACTGGTGGTCCCTGACATGCGGCACTGGTGGTGCCTGACGTGGTGGTCCCTGATTGGTGGTCCCCGACATTCGCCACCAGTGGTCCCTGACATGCTGCACTGGTGGTCCTTGACATGCAGCACTGGTGGTCCCTGACATACGGCACTGGTGGTCCCTGACATACGGCACTGGTGTTCCCCGACATGGTGGTCGCTGACATGTGGCACTGGTGATCCCTGACTGGTGGTTCCTGCGTAGATTGATGGCGCTACATGGGTACCTTAAATATATAAAAAATAATAATATAGTGGATGGGCATCTTGATGGGACGCAATGTGCGGGGATGGGGAGAATTGTGGGTGCTCACTCAGGTTGAACTGGATGGACTGGTGTCTGTATTCAACCTTACTAACCATGTAACTATGTAACCACTCTAGAAGTCTGGAGATTATGGCCGCTGAGTGATATAATTGAAAGTCCGGAAGACCGATGCCTCCTTGAATTTTGGGGGCACACAGTATTTTGTGTTTAAGTCTGGGGGTTGGTGTTGCCAAATTAACTTAACCGCCAGGGAGCAAAGCGTGAGGAAGAAAGCTTTGGGGAGAAGGATGGGCATAGTTTGAAATAAGTAGAGTAGTTTGGGGAGGATGTCTATTTTAAGAACATTCATTCGTCCCCGCCATGAGAGCTTGAGATGATGCCAGGATTCTAGGGATTGTCGGATTTTGGTTAACAAGGGACTGTAGTTTAGGTTGCAAATGTTCTGTACGTCTCTAGGGATCTCTGTCCCTAAGTATTTAATGGAGTGTGGTTGCCAATGGAATGGGAATTGTTTCCGTATCAGGGATGCCGTGGTGGGTGAAGGGATATTTAGCTTAACCACATCCATTTTATAACTTAGTTTCCATTTTGTGTTTTTCCCTGTGCTCTATTTCACATATTACTAGGAGTGTAATGTAATCTAGTTTCGTTTCTCACATCCCTGTTATCTTTTGTGTTTTGTTTCCTGTAAAGCACGTGATATCTTAAAAATAATTAGTTTCACTTTTGTCATAAATTGTTTCTATATTTTATTGGATAATTTGTATGACACGGTCAAGGGGCGGTAGTTTCTGAAAGCCCCCTTTAAATATTCACACCAAAGAATAAAGATTAGATTTGCTCGGCAAGACTTTTGCAGTTTTTATCATTGTCTCAATGGGCTAATCTCACAGGCCTGTGGGGATTGTAAGGTACATCTTACGCAGACTTATCGAGGGTCTAATAAATATCCCTAGACAACCTACATTTGCCAACAGTTTTGGCGGCTCGTCTGAAATTGATCATAATACGTCCGGTGATTTTGATTTATATTTATTTTTCTCTTGCCGTGATTTATTTAGAGATTGATTCCTTTTAGGGGACCTATAATTAGTTTTTTTAGACCTCGATAGATAAGCCCTGGGTGGGCTTCAAGAAACTGTTCTGAGAAACAGTAAGATAAGCCCTGGGTGGGCAGAAAATTGCTCTGAGAAGCAAGAAAATACCCTGGGTGGGTTTTAAGGACTTTAAGGAGAAGTCCATAGAATAAGACTGCAGCGGACTGTTTTGGGTAAACAGTAGAAAAAAAGCCTTTGCGTAGCTAGCTGTCATAAGATAATTTGTAATCTGTGTAATGTTTGTCTGTGTGGAATTTGTCGGGTGTCGTAAGGTAAGATGACATCTTTTCCACTGCACTGTTTATTTTTTAATGATTTATACCGTGTTTCCCCGAAAGTAAGACAGTGTCTTACTTTCTTTTTATCCCTAAAAGCCCCACTATGTCTTACTTTCGGGGTATGTCTTATATTGGGAAAAAAAAAAAATTTTTATTTTTTATTGCAATATTTTTTTTTTTTTTTTTTTTTTTTTAATCAGCCCTGTTGGGGGGCTTTGGTGAGATATCAGGGGTCTTAACAGACCTCTGATATCTCCCCCTTGAGACAGAGAAAGAGACAGAGGATAGAGATTCCCCAGTCCCTTTCTCTGCAGCGTCAGCTGCTCTGAGAATGAAAGGAGAGAAGACAGCGGCTTCTCTCCATTCATAAACTGACACATTGTAATCACAGGAGATTACAATGTTTCAGTTATGTGAATGGACAGAGTCAGCTGACTCTGTCTATTCACAAGGGAAGGAGGGGGAGGACGGAGGAACGGAGGGGGAGAACGGAGGGGACAGAGAAGGAGGGGGAGAACGGAGGGGACAGCGGGGAGGCACAGAGGAGGAAAGCGGAACGGAGGGGGAGAACGGAGGGGACAGAGAAGGAGGGGGGAACGGAGGGGACAGCGGGGAGGCACAGAGGAGGAAAGCGGAACGGAGGGGGAGAACGGAGGGGACAGAGAAGGAGGGGGAGAACGGAGGGGACAGAGAAGGAGGGGAGAACGGAGGGGACAGCTGGGAGGCACAGAGGAGGAAAGCGGAACGGAGGGGGAGAACGGAGGGGGACAGAGAAGGAGGGGGGAACGGAGGGGACAGCGGGGAGGCACAGAGGAGAAAAGCGGAACGGAGGGGGAGAACGGAGGGGACAGAGAAGGAGGGGGGAACGGAGGGGACAGCGGGGAGGCACAGAGGAGGAAAGCGGAACGGAGGGGGAGAACGGAGGGGGACAGAGAAGGAGGGGTACCGCACTTCACTGCAGGCAAATCCCCCCGTGTTTCCCCGAAAGTAAGACATATGTCTTACTTTCGGGGTATGGCTTATATTAGCTGACCCCTCTGAAACTCCCGATACGTCTTACAATCGGGGGTGTCTTACTATCGGGGAAACACGGTATATGAATGCTTTGACTCGAAAGTTTAAGATATAACTTGTATCGTATTGTAATCGGCAGAATGATTCTGGTATTGTTTCAGTGAGTAAAAATATTTTCATTTCCTTGCAGTAATCAGACGTTCAGTGTCATTTTAGAGAAAGAACTAAAAAGAGAACTAAAATATTGGGTGGTCTGACAGAACTAAGTCTTATACCAGAATGATTGTTTTAAGGTTTATTGGTGTTTAGTTTCTGCTGATTTGTCTGTATAGAGTTGAATAAGAATTTTAGAGTTTATAAGAAACCCTGGATTGGTGAGTATCCAGGTTAATTTCTTCTTATGTACTAACAAATGTTTTTAAAGTGTTTTGATTGTATTATTGGTTTGTTATTCTGTTATACTGGTCCTTGGACATATCTTGTAGCCAGTGTCCCAGGAGGTTATTCTAAACTAGGTAAGGGACCCTTATTTAGAGAAGGTACACCAAGGGTTCAAGTTTTAAGGTTTCATTTACATAACAAATTTGTGTTTTACGAAGGGTTGACAGTGAAGGGAGTAATGTCACTTATTCGAAGAGCAGGGGAGACTTATCAAGTCTGTCCCAGGTCTTTGAAGTATTGTGACATTAGGGACGTTTTTACCAATTAAAATATGGGTAGAGCGTTAATATCACTTTATTAAGGTAATACATAAATTGGTGAGGCTAACTTTTAATTAAAATATGCTATTTGAATAATTCTTTTTGCTACTGACATTTTTTGCGAAGGGAAAGTCAGGTGCAAAATTTGGACATTTGGCTTTTTGCCAACAGGGTTCAAGTGCTAATATCTTACTGACTGTAATAGATTGTGGGGAATTGTTTGCGGCATTACTGCTACCGCAATTGAAGGCACTGTTTGAACCTGTTGGCACTCTGCCAAAAATTTGAAATGTAAATAAAAATTGTTTGGTTATAAACATAGGAAAATTAATAACATACAGAGATTTTGTATCTACAAGAATTTAGGATGTTTAGAAAGAAAAATAAAGATTAAAATAAAAATGTATGTTGTGGAGATCCCCCGGCTGGACCGAGGCTCCCTATAGCATCCTAGCCCAAACATTGTTCATGATGGGTTTAGCAGAGTCATGGGATGGTCCATTTAAGGGTTAAATCAACCTTCTTTATGCTTGTACCGTATTTTCCGGACTATAAGGCGCACCGGATTATAAGGCGCACTAGCAATGATCGGCTGTTAATGGGGATATTTCCATATATAAGGCGCACCGGACTATAAGGCGCATTTAATGAAACAAAACTCTGATGCAGTACCGTAAGTCAAATTTTATTCAACTCTTTAGCAATAACCATAAAATGGTCTATAACAATAACTCTTAACACTGTTCAGTTAAATACAAAACCAGACACTAACTTTTTCACTTTATTCTTCAATAACTCTTAACACTGCTCAGTTACCGGTGAATACCGTACAAAACCAGACACTCACTTTTTCACTTTATTCTTCTCCCGCAAATCCATCAAATTCTTCATCTTCAGTGTCTGAGTTTAACAATTGGGCCATTTCGGCATCAAGCACGCCCGTATCCCTCTCATCATTCTCATCAGTATCCGAGTCAGGCTCGTTGCTGTCATCGGTACCGGTACTTAGCTGTTCAGTGATAATTCCGGACTTCTTGAAAGCTCGGATTACACTGGTGACTGATACCTTCGTCCAGGCATCCACGATCCACTGGCAGATAGTGGCGTAACTCGCCCGGCGTTGCCTCCCTGTGTTGGTGAATGTGTGTTCGCCTTCTGTCATCCAATGCTCCCACGCAGCTCGCAATTTAACTTTAAATGACCTGTTGACACCTATATCTAGTGGCTGCAGTTCTTTGGTTAATCCACCCGGAATGATGGCAAGCTCCGAATTAGTTTTCTTCACTTGGGCTTTGACAGTATCTGTCAGATGGAGTCACAGACCAATAGGGATGGAGATTTGTGGAAAAAGCCACCCGGTCTCTTGACGTAAACCTCTCTCAGCCACTCACTCATCTTCTCCTCGTCCATCCAGCCCTTCGGGTTAGCCTTGATGATGATGCCAACCGGGAACCTTTCTTTTGGCAGAGCTGCACTGCTTGGATTGGGCATTACGGCCATCGTAGTCAGGAGGCGTGCACATATATTCGTTCATTTTCTATACTGTACTAGCTGCCCCAAAAATGGCTCCTGTTAAGAGACATGCTTATGATGCGGATTTCAAACTCATCGCTATCAGTCACGCAGTAGAACAACCTGAGAGAGGTTTACGGTACGTCTGTTTACGGTAAGAGACCGGGTGGCTTTTTCCACAAATCTCCATCCCTATTGATCTGTGACTCCATGCGCGCCCATCTGACAGATACTGTCAAAACCCAAGTGAAAAAACTAATACGGTGCTTGCCATCATTCCGGGTGCATTAACCAAAGAACTCCAGCGATGTCAACAGGTCATATATAAGGCGCACCGCATTATAAGGCGCACGGTCGATTTGTGAGAAAAGTTAGGGCTTTTAAGTGCGCCTTATAGTCCGAAAAATACGGTACTATGTTCCCCGCCTCCTCCCCTTACATTCCAGAACCAGATAAAGACCTCATCACATAAAGACACACAGCAACATTTTTTTTTTTTTTTAACAGCTTGCAAGCAAAAGTTAGTAGAATTCTTGTTAGAATGCTAGAAAAAAAATTATAGACGTTTGGACACAAGAGGCAGGATTTGTTCAGTATAACATGCACAGTCTTTTAATACAGACATACCTCAGCAACCTTGGCCTTAAACATACACTTACAGTAAGACAGCAAATATCAGTTTGGGCTACATGCACTGTAACTGATGTTTGCAAGAAGCTGACAGAGAAGGATGCTGCAGGATGTTTTGACATTCCTAAACAAACACCAGTGCAGACACATTATCAAAATGATTTCTCAGGAAATCAAAAGGGGAAACTTTTATACAAAGAGGGAGGGGGCAAGGGCAAAGAGGGAGTTACATACAGAGAAAAAGAGGAGAAAGGAATCTTAAGGGAAATTGTCTCGCCCTACAATACTCCCATTAACCTGGTAAAGAAGGCAAATGGTGACTATAGGTTTGTACAAGACCTAAGGGCCATCAATAGCCTAGTGGTACCGATTGCCCCAATAGTGCCTGATGTGCCATCAATACTTACCGCCATACCATACGATGCAGAGTATTTTGCTGTGATTGATTTAAAGAATTTTCTTTTTCTCCGTCCCTGTAGACGAGGAGACACGGCCACTCTTTGTTTTTACTGTGTCGATTGACCAACACAGTCATCAGTTTATCTGGTGTAGAATTCCGCAGAGTTATATAGACCTGTGGTCTATTCTATAGTACTCCAAGCCACCCTCGGCCTTGGACTGCCTCTCATGGTTCTGTACTGTTGCAGTATGTTAATGATCTTTTGATTTGTAGTTCTTCAGAGGAGGACTGCAGAGCTGATAGCCTATCCTTATTGAAATGGTTACATGTATGTGGTCACAAAGTGTCTAAGAAAAAGTTACAATGGTGTAAACAGGAGGTTGAGTACCTAGGGTTTGTGCTGTCTCCGGGAGTTAGGAAAGTCATTAAAAAAAAAAGAGCTGTCGCTCTTGTGGGTTTGCCCCGCCCACTTACCAAGAAAGACATGCTTACCTATCTTGGAATGATTGGTTGCTGCCGCCAATGAATACCCGACTGTTCTTTCTATGACAATATATTGAGACAAGCAACCCTCTCTGAAATGTCTGATACTGTAAAATGGTCTGATGAAATGTTAAATGTTTTTGCCATGTTGAAATGTGCAATGGTTACCAGCCCGAGCCTCGGCCTCCCTGAAATATGGCAAAATGTATAACTTGTTTGTCAAGAAAAATTGCAGAACCATGGCGGGAGTACTGGCCCAGGAACATGGTGGGAGACTGCGCCCTGTAGTTTTTTTCTCAAAGATGGTCCCGGTGCAGGTTCAGGGCATGCCCGTGTGTCTCAGAACTCTAGCGTCCTGTACGATGGTGGTTGAGATGGCCATTTCTTTCACTCTGGGACACGACACCACACTTCACACCACCCACAATGTGTCAATCCTGTTGAAAAATGTACATACACAGCACATGTCTGCTCAGAGGTTGAGCGGATATGAGGTGATTTTGCTGTCCAATCCAAAATTGCACATCAAATATGCTTCTCCCACTGCAGGCCCAGCGCCAATTTTAAACGCCCTTTTAGGATTAAAAGGAGAACAGGATGAGGTCATGCCACAAAATGACTGCATAAACCTCATTCACCAAGACACATCACCCAGGTCTGATTTATCTTCCACAGCACTACCAGATACACAGAATGTTTTTGTGAATGGTTCTTGCTCTAGGCCAAATGATCACACATACCATGCAGGGTATGCAGTTGTGCAGTTTCCAGATGTTATACTTGAGGCCAAGCCTATCTCATGTCAATCAGCACAGGCTGCTGAATTGCACTCACTAGAGCATGCCAAGTCTTTGAAGGTCAGGATGTATACATTTACACTGACTCGAAGTATGGGTACGGCGTGGTACACGACTTCAGTGTGATATGAAGTAGGCGTGGCTTTGTGGCAGCAGATGAAAAGAACATTTCACATTCTTCTTTGGTAATGTCACTGCTGAAAGCTATCCAGCTACCTAAAACACTGGCTATAGTACATTGTAAAGCACATACAGGCCAACAGACAGAGATAGCCAGGGGAAATGCCCTGGCTGACCTTGCTGTCAAGCAAGCTGCTATCTCACAGACAGCAGACATCCAAATGGCTATGCTGATACCTGACCTATCCCCATTTGAACAGTCACTTGCAGATCTCCAGGATTATGCCTCAAATTATGAGTTAGGGGACTGGGATAAAAAGGGTGTGCAGAAAGCTCCAAAAACTGGACTTCTCTGTAAAGAGGGGAAACCATGTATACCAGCGGCAAGTGCATTACTCTTCATCTCACAGTACCACAGAATAGGCCACGCAGGTATACAGGTCACAGCGGATCTTCTGATCTTCTGAGTATAGATTTTTATATTCTCAAGATGGGTCGAACTTTTCGTGACCACAAAAGAAGATGCACAAACAGTAGTAAGGATCCTCACTCAGGAAATCATTCCTCAATGGGGATGCCCACTTCAAATAAACTCAGACTATGGCCCAGCTTTCATGGCCAGGGTCTGCCAGGACTTGGTAAAAACTCTCAAGATAGAATGGAAGTTCCACATTCCCTACCAACCTCAAAGCTCAGGGATAGTAGAAAGAATGAACAGAACAATAAAAGACAAGAAAGGCCACAGGAGGAACCTTTGCCAACTGGAAAAAAGGTCCTCCCAGCAGTCCTGGCAGAAATAAAAATGACCCCTTCCAAAACAACAGGGTATTCACCTTTTGAATTTTTGATGGGTAGACCTTTTCCCACCCCATGGGCCAGATCACCTTTAATGGTAGAAAAGGGAGATTTAGACCTAATACAGGAAGAATATGTAAGAAAACTGGTTGAAACATTGGATACAGTCGAAAGAAATGTTGCTCGCACCTCTCCTTTTTCTTCACAGGAAGCTACTCACCACTTCAAGGTGGGAGACACCATGGTGGTCCAACAGCTGAACAGAAATAAGAAGCAAGAGTATCCCTTTGGAGCTCCTACCGCAGTGGTTGCAGTGACCAGAACAGCCATCCTAGTGGAAAACTGCCAGTCCTGGATCCATGCCAGCCGAGTAAAAAAGGTTGCCCAAAGCCCAGCAGCAGGAAGGAGACCTTGGATAAAGGAGGCCCTCAAGCAGAAGTCCAAGCAGACAAAAGAGGAGTTCCTGGGAAAGCAGGTCCGGCCAGAGAAGATGACCTTGCTTATTTCACCACAGACTTCTGGCAAGGCATTTTGCCTCCTGATCTCTCTGATAGTGTTCCTGCCCACCTGGATCATCACTAACTGTATCTACCACCCTGAAGATTTGGGTGCAATTAAAAGTATCTGTGGGAACACACACAAGAACATTACAGTGACACAAGCTAGAACAAAGAGAGAGATTGGAGATAGTTTTACTGATAAGATGCTAAAATTTAAGTATGCTTATGCTCAAAAAAATCAGGGTATGAAGAATGTTGGATATGTAGCAAAGTACATGGCTGTACTTTTAAATATCTCCTCCTTTCTCAACAAGACTCCACCTGTCTTCTTAACTAACATATCCACTCTGTACACAAATAACGCTGTTACCTTTCCAATAGCAGGTAAAAGTCATTCCCCGATTTGTGTTTTAATTTAGGGAATGAGACACAGACTAACTTCTCCATTTGTAGGAGGTCAATATTTAACATTTCCATGTGCGAATCTAGAGGCCAGTATACACCCCAGATACCCCCTCAAACACCACAACAAAAGGGAATTGTTCTATAAACAAGATATTGCCTGGGCATGGTTTCCTTCTTGGACAGGATGGGGTATAAACATGATGAAAAGGTTGAACAATTATTCAAGTATATTGGATGAGATAATGGAGAGGAATTCAGATGACATTGCTATGTTAAACATAGAAACTAGAGCAATTAGAAAACAGCCAGAACTACATGAGTTAGCTATAGAAAGCATGAGTGCAGCTCTCACAGGTTTATGTGAAATGACTGAGGACTACGAATGCTGTACTTGGATCTCTAACACAAGTGCTAAGGTGCCTGACTACTATGATATTATTGCACAACACCGAAAAGAAGTAGGCCAGCTCCAGCAGGAAGCTAGGGACATTGCTAAAACATGGAGTCCATTTGCCAATGCAGGATTTGGGCTTGGAGGTATATTTTCATGGTAAAAGACATTGTCCTTGTCATTGTTATGGTATTTATCCTTGCTCTGATTCTTTACCTCTGCTTTAAGTGTTGTATTTGCATAATTGCACGCATTCAATCTCCTGATAATAAGGTTCTATCCTACATGACATACATGAAGAATCATCAGGCAATCTATGCCACAATCCCAAAGAAGTACTAGAGCACTAGATAGAATGTAGAGATCATCTTATATGATCTAAGAGGTGATTGAAGGGATATTTAGCTTAACCACATCCATTTTATAACTTAGTTTCCATTTTGTGTTTTTCCCTGTGCTCTATTTCACATATTACTAGGAGTGTAATGTAATCTAGTTTATTTTCTCACATCCCTGTTATTCTTTGTGTTTTGTTTCCTGTAAAGCACGTGATATCTTAAAAATAATTAGTATCACTTTTGTCATAAATTGTTTCCGTATTTTATTGGATAATTTGTATGACGCGGTCAAGGGGTGGTAGTTTCTGAAAGCCCCCTTTAAATATTCACACCAAAGAATAAAGATTAGATTTGCTCGGCGAGACTTTTGCAGTTTTTATCATTGTCTCAATGGGCTAATCTCACAGGCCTGTGGGGATTGTAAGGTACATCTTATGCAGACTTATCGAGGGTCTAATAAATATCCCTAGACAACCTACATTTGCCAACAGTGGGACTAAGGGAAATGTTCAGAGCTTCGGTTTTAGTAATATTTAATTTTAAATTGCTATGCGCTCCGAATCGGTCAAGCTCCTGGAGTAGAGCGGGGATGGTCATCTGCGGTTGAGTGACATATAAAAGTAGGTCATCTGCATAAAGTAATAGCTTTCGGTGTGCTGAGGGGGTGGGGATACCGTGTATGGAGTCATTACCTTGAATGGCCTGAGCCAGATATTCTACAGTAAGTACAAACAATAACGGCGATAACGGGCACCCTTGTCTGGTAACGTTTCTAATCTCAAAAGGTTCAGAGGATTCCCCGTTGGCAGTCACCTTAGCCAAGGGTTTGGAGTAGACTGACATAATTTTGTGTAATAGTCTCGGGCCCAGACCTATCTGAAGTAGTGAAGCTTGTAAAAAAGGCCAGCTTACCCTATCGAAAGCCTTCTCGGCATCGCAAGCTAATAAGCATGTGAGGATGTTGTGGTGTCAAGCGTAAGTTATAAGATAACTTATAACAGCCAGGTATGAATCCTACTTGATCACTATGAACTAGGTTTAGGAGTATTGGGGCTAGTCGAGTGGCTATTATGTTGGAGAATAGTTTAAGGTCGAAGTTTAAGAGGGATATGGGGGGGCGTGGCCAAGACAGGCATGTGAGAAGACCTGTGTCTCACAGCTCCTCCACAACACAATATACCGATCCTCTCCCAGCAGTGATCCGAAGGTGAGAAAAGGCTCTCCAGCTGGCTACCGATCGGGGCAACATCCCGGACCACCCGCCGGCCCTCTGTACCCAGAGAAAAAACAAAGAAAAAGGAGGATTTCATGCATTCGGAAATCCAAGATGGAGCCGCTGCGGCCCTGGCACAGCGCATGCCGAGAGGAGCAGATGCATCTAAGGGGGATCCCAACAAGAAAGTACAAAAGATACAGGGTAAGGAGTACCCGAGAGACATGCTTTATTATACCCAAAAACTGGGGGGTGGTCCCCTGGATCAGAATGCGAGAGGAGGTCCCGCTCAGCCCCTCGTGGCACCACAGGACTCAGCAGTACAGGGCTCACAGTGTCACACTGTAGGAGAGAAGGAGGGACAGGGAGAGCAGTATTATGCAGCCGAGCACTCTATTCCCCTGCCCACAGACACAGAAACTGAGGACACTGAGCAGCCAACTTTGGCTGAGATTCTGAGAGCAGTGCATGTCTGCACAGCCTCAGTAAATACTCTCAAGGAGCAGTTTGGGGGATTGAGAGAAGACGTTTCCCTGCTGAGACAGGATTTGCAAAAAATCCGGGAACACACAACCGCAGTGGAAAGCAGGGTGAGCAAGGTTGAAGATAAATTGCCCCCAGTTGCTTGGGAGGCCCATGTAGCACATCAGCTGGCTAAAGATACCAACAACAGAGCAGATGACATTGAAAACCGTCTGAGACGGAATAATGTGCGCATTGTGGGGTTACCGGAGAAAACAGAGGGGAGAGATCCTACCACCTTTATTGAGGGATAGCTGCAGGAGGTATTTGGAAAGCAGGCCTTTTCCCCGTTCTTCACTGTCGAGAGGGCTCACCGCACATCGGGCTGCCCGCCACAACTGGGTGCCCCCCCAGGCCAATCCTCGCTCGTCTTCTACATTACAGAGACGGTACCCTATACCGCAAGGATAGAGAAGGTAAAAAAGGGGGAGGGGTATGCCTATATATCAAGAATAATGTACAAGTGAGTGTGAGAGATGACATCACTGAGGGGGCTAGGGAGGAGGTGGAATCTTTATGGGTAGAGCTCCAAAGGGATGAAGCTAAGGGGAAAATAATAGTGGGAGTATGCTATAGGCCCCCAAACCTGAGGGAGGAAGTGGAGACGGATCTCCTATCACAAATTGGATTAGCAGCAAGGATGGGAAGTGTTATAATGGGGGATTTTAATTATCCAGACATAGACTGGGCGGAGGGAACCACACATTCATTTAAGGCTCGCCAGTTCCTTAGTGTTTTGCAGGACAATTTTATGGGTCAGATGGTAGATGCACCAACTAGAAATAAAACATTACTTGATCTACTGATTACCAACAATACAGACCTGATAACAGATGTGGTAATACGGGGCAATTTAGGTAACAGCGATCACAGGTCAATTAGTTTCAGTATAAATCACACAAATAGGAAACATGAAGGGAACACAAAGACACTGAATTTCAAAAGAGCCAACTTCCCTAAACTACAAACTTTGCTAAAAGGCATAAATTGGGATAAAATATTAGGAACAAAGAATACGGAGGACAGATGGGTTTGCTTTAAGAGCATATTAAATAAGGGCATTAGCCAATGTATCCCATTGGGTAATAAATTTAAAAGAGCGAACAAACATCCTGGATGGCTTAACTCCGATGTAAAAATGCATATAAAAGCAAAGGAGAAGGCCTTCAAAAAATACAAGGTTGAGGGATCATCCTCAGCATTCAGAATTTATAAAGAATGCAATAAGAAATGTAAGGGTGCAATTAGGATGGCTAAGATAGAACATGAAAGACACATAGCGGAGGAGAGCAAAAGAAATCCCAAGAAATTCTTTAAGTATGTAAACAGTAAAAAAGGGAGGACAGACCATATTGGCCCCATAAAGAATGAGGAAGGACATCTGGTTACAAAGGATGGGGAGATGGCAAAGGTATTGAATTTATTCTTCTCCTCAGTCTTCACAAGTGAATCGGGGGGCTTAAGTAACCAAAACTGCAGTGTTTATCCTCATGACACATCACAGGAAGCACCTCCATGGTTAACAGAGGACGGAATTAAAATTAGACTTGAGAAACTTAACATTAATAAATCACCGGGACCAGATGGCTTGCATCCGAGGGTACTTAGGGAACTCAGTCAGGTGATTGCCAGACCGTTGTTCCTAATATTTACAGACAGTCTATTGACTGGAATGGTACCAGCTGATTGGAGAAAAGCCAATGTAGCACCAATATTTAAAAAGGGCCCAAAAAACATCCCTGGGAATTACAGACCAGTTAGCCTAACATCAATAGTATGTAAACTCTTGGAGGGGATGATAAGGGACTATATACAAGATTTTAGTAATAAGAATGATTTCATTAGCAGTAATCAGCATGGATTCATGAAGAATCGTTCTTGCCAAACCAATCTATTAACCTTCTATGAGGAGGTGAGTTGCCATCTAGATAAAGGAAGGCCCGTAGACGTGGTGTATCTGAATTTTGCAAAAGCATTTGACACAGTTCCCCATAAAAGTTTACTGTACAAAATAAGGTGCGTTGGCATGGACCATAGGGTGAGTACATGGATTGAAAACTGGCTACAAGGGCGTGTTCAGAGGGTGGTGATAAATGGGGAGTACTCAGAATGGTCAGGGGTGGGTAGTGGGGTTCCCCAGGGTTCTGTGCTGGGACCAATCCTATTTAATTTGTTCATAAACGACCTGGAGGATGGGATAAAGAGTTCAATCTCTGTATTTGCAGACGATACTAAGCTAAGCAGGGCAATAACTTCTCTGCAGGATGTGGAAATCTTGCAAAAAGACCTGAACAAATTAATGGGGTGGGCGACTACATGGCAAATGAGGTTCAATGTAGAAAAATGTAAAATAATGCATTTGGGTGGCAAAAATATGAATGCAATCTATACACTGGGGGGAGAACCTCTGGGGGAATCTAGGATGGAAAAGGACCTGGGGGTCCTAGTGGATGATAGGCTCAGCAATGGCATGCAATGCCAAGCTGCTGCTAATAAAGCAAACAGAATATTGGCATGCATTAAAAGGGGGATCAACTGCAGAGATAAAACGATAATTCTCCCGCTCTACAAGACTCTGGTCCGGCCGTACCTGGAGTATGCTGTCCAGTTCTGGGCACCAGTCCTCAGGAGGGACGTACTGGAAATGGAGCGAGTACAAAGAAGGGCAACAAAGCTAATAAAGGGTCTGGAGGATCTTAGTTATGAGGAAAGGTTGCAAGCACTGAACTTATTCTCTCTGAAGAGACGCTTGAGAGGGGATATGATTTCAATTTACAAATACTGTACTGGTGACCCCACAATAGGGATAAAACTTTTTCGCAGAAGAGAGTTTAATAAGACTCGTGGCCACTCATTACAATTAGAAGAAAAGAGGTTTAACCTTAAACTACGTAGAGGGTTCTTTACTGTAAGAGCGGTAAGGATGTGGAATTCCCTTCCACAGGCGGTGGTCTCAGCGGGGAGCATTGATAGCTTCAAGAAACTATTAGATAATCACCTGAATGACCGCAATATACAGGGATATGTAATGTAATACTGACACATAATCACACACATAGGTGGGACTTGATGGACTTGTGTCTTTTTTCAACCTCACCTACTATGTAACTATGTAAGGGAGGCAGTACTGAGACAAGCCAGGGAGAAAGCTAATGTGCAGGTGAACGGAGTCCGAGTGTCCTTCTATCCAGACTTTTCTGCGGAGGTGCAGCGGCGCGGGGCCAAGTTTTCAGATGTGAAAAGGCGTCTACGATCATTGCAGCTTCCTTACGCCATGTTGTACCCCACCAAGTTGAGGGTTACTGCTAACCGTCAAACCCATTTTTTTGAATCAGCTCAGGATGCTGCTCTCTGGCTGGATCGTAATGAGCAGGCTTTACGCCACAGAAGTGGAGAGGAGGATGGTGATTGATTTGTTCGTTGCTGCAGCTAGTCACCACGATGAACAATGGATATATTGGATATACCGGCAAGTTTTATATGTAAAGCTCACCTTATGTTCACTTTCTGCCCCTTTGTTTTACCCCCCCCCCCCTTTTTTCTTTTTTTCTATGCCTTATCTGCCCCTTTTCTATTTTTGGCACAAAGAGCTACCGTCTGTTTTGATCCTGGCGTATAAATATTGGACAGGAGGGGAACCTATGCCTTGTTCTGCTGGGAGACATAATACTACCATGTGAACCCTGAGCTATCTTTTAAAGTTGCAAGAAAAATGCAATCTTTCTACGCGAGATGTGTAAAAAAAGTGCTTAAACAGTTTTTGATCCACGTTGGATCATTCTGGCCTGTCCTGTTGACGGCCTGGACGCATGTTTGGTTTCTATGTTTAACCCTTTACACCCACAGGCTTCGATTGGAGGACATTAAGTTCTGGACTTGTTACTATGCAAAATATGGCATATTTGTTGCGCCTAGATTATGGCTCACAGTAAATATTCTCGCTGAACTTATACACCACTAGATCGATTAAGAAATATTTAGAATACACTTAAAATTACCACTAAAGTATACCCCCCCCCCCTTTTTTTTTTTTTTGCTTTGAGGAGGAGGTATTGCTCCTAAAATACAACTTTGCAGTGATATGAATACTTGCAACTAAGATGTGAACTGATGTGCCTTGCTTTTTGATGTAATACTTGAGACTATTTATCCTAAATTGTCACTTTCCTTCTGGAAATGGTTCTTCTTTGCCTTTTTTATGTAATCCTCTCTTATTGTGCCCTTTTATATTTTTATGTATATGTATAGGTATATGTACATTTATATATATATTTGTGAATGTACTTCCTTTTTATCTTTGTACTGAAACTTTTCTCCTTTGGAGATGAATAAAAACGTAACTGTTAAAAAAAAAAAAATATATATTCTATGCAGGGGGTTGACCTGGCTGTTATTGGACTGGCCCAACGTCCCCACAGGGGGTTATCTAAACATGGTCTACTTATATATGCACCCTGTTGTTCCTAGATATCATGGTTCCCAATGGCTAAGGTGTATGTAGTGTCTTGAAACGTTAGGGGGCTAGGTTCCCCACTTAAACGCATGATGATCTCCACCTGCCTGAAAAAGTTTCACCCAGCCATACTGTGTTTCCAGGAAACACACTTGACTCCGGAAACCCAAAGCTGTTTAAAATATTCCTGGGCGGGGAAGGTGTATCATTCCACACACACCTCTATCTCTAGGGGGGTGAGTGTGTTGATGCACAGTGCCATAGATTTCCAGGAGTTTGACACATGTATAGACTCAGAGGGGCGATATATTTTTTTGCATTGTCGCATAGGATCGCTACACTGTAATTTGGCATGTATATATATTCCTCCTCCGTTCGCAGTGGGGGTGCTCCGAACGCTGCTGACATATATGGTGGGCAGGCTGGATCTGCCATTACTGATAGTCGGAGATTTCAATTGCTGGCTGAGTCCCTCCATGGACAGGCACCCGAGTGTACGGGGGTCTGCCTCATCGAGGGAATCACCATTGCTGAGGTTACTTAATGAGGTGGGCTGGGTGGATGTTTGGAGACACAGGAATCCATCGGAGAGGCAGTTTACCTGTTTTTCCAAAACACATGGGGCGCTTTCCAGGATTGATCTAGCAGTTTGTGACCCTGTCATGCTCCCATCCGTCTCGGAGGTGATGTACAAACCTTGCAGTGTGTCTGACCACTCCCATATGGTGATTGGTTTGATAATGGCTCCACTGTCAGGGTTGCCCAGGGCACCCTGGAAATGTAATGCCTTCTGGCTAAAGCTATTTTTATCCCCCGTGGAGCTGGAGAGGAGCATGCAGGAATTCCTAGCTAGGCAGGAATTTTCTGATTCCCCTTTGACTCAATTGGAGGCTTTTAAGGCTTACTTGGGGGGCCTATTAATTGCAGAAATTATAAAAGTTAAGAGGCGCTCATCTGGGCAGAGGGAGGAACTTGAAAAGCTGGTGCAGGATTTGGAGGAACAATTTGTTAAGGATCCCACAGACTTCCAGGGAGTCTTGGAGGTCTGCTCAATCGGTTTATGAGCGGCTTCTGTCCTCCACGGCAGAGAAGAAAAGATTCTTCTCCAAGGCAGCTTTCTTTGAGGAGGGTGAAACCACGGGTCGCCTTTTAGCAAGATAGCAAACTCACAACAGCGGTCCCCGGTAATAGGGGCAATCAAAACTTTGGAAGGGAAACTAGTGAGCTCCCCTGATCTGATTCTGCAGGAACTGGCAGGATTTTATGAGAACCTGTATCTTCCTACTGGACAGCATACTGTGGAGGAACTTATGAGGTATCTACAGGGCATTAGTTTCCCACAGATCACCAATGAGCATAGGAGGGCCCTAGACACTCCACTTACAGTGGAGGAGTTACAAATGGCGCTGGCAGAATTCCCAAACTGTAAGGCTCCTGGGTCCGATGGGCTCCCCATGGAAATCTATAAGCAGTACGCGGCAGTTCTTCTTCCTAAGCTTCTGGGGGTGTTTAATGCAGCCAGGGAAAATATGAACCCTGCCCCCCTCTATGTCCACAGCCAATATTGTTCTAATACTAAAGCCTGGGAAAGACCCTCTCGACCCTGGATCATATAGACCCATTTCCCTGCTGCAGAGCGGCAAAAGTCCTAGCAATTAGGTTAAATAAGGTCATTACGTCAATAGTGCATCCGGATCAAGCAGGGTTTATGCCGAATAAATAAACGGCAGTGAATCTCAGGAGACTTTATTTGAACATTCAGTCCCAGGCAGATAACAGGGGACAGAGGGCTCTGCTCTCATTGGATGCTATTAAGGCCTTCGATGGCGTGGCCTGGAGAGTGATGGGGTAGGACGTGTTTAGTGAGAGCTCCGCTTGCCAATACTCCTACAACACAATCCTGCTATAATCCAGGCGATCCTAACCTCTCTGCAGTGATCAGCAAGCCTGCTTTGTTCCCGGCCTGGCCATCGACCTAATCCAGCCTTTTGGAGCGCCATCCGCGGCCGCGATCGCCGGATCTCCCCGCCCGGGGACTGCCTGTAGGACAGACCGCGGCTTCGGCCTAGTCCGTGGAGCGGCGACCATCTTGCTGCACCCGGCGGCGGCTCCATCACGATTTCTGGCCGCATCCTGCACCCCAGAGACCCCTGATTAGCTGCCCTGGCCACCGGACCACCTGTGGACGCTACCACAGCAATTTTGAGCCCTGTAGCAGCTGGCTGGAGGGTCTGAGGCCCGACCTGCTGCCTGGAGCGGCGGCCATCTTGCTACACCCGGCGGCAGCTCCTGAACATTTCCCTGCCACATCTTGCTCCCTGGAGGCCCCTGACTACCTGCCCTGGCCAACGGATTACCTGTGGGCACCGCCACAGCATTCCTACACCCTGTGGTAGCGAGTTGGAGGATCTGGGGCCCCGACCTGGTCTCTGGAGAAGCGGCCGGGATCACCTCCGCCATGTAACTCACTTGTAGAAGATTTTTACAGCAGCATCAGCAGCGGGTCTTTAAGCCGACGGACTTCTTCACATGCACCGCCGATCATCCCGGCCAGCCAGAGGAAGGGGTAAGAAGTTGAAATTTTCCCCCGAACCGGTGGAGACAGAGGCGGCCTGTGTAGGCCGCGTGGGGCCTGGGAGGCGAGCTAGTAACAACATGGCGTCCCAGACAGAGCAGCCAGAGCAGTCCCCCTCTACACAGCCAGGCCTGGCTGATGTCCTGGCTGCTATAGGAAATTGCCAAGCCTCCCTTACTACCCTTACCTCCAAGGTAGATGCTGTGCAATTAGATTTGGTCTAATAAGGCTGGACATGGATAAAATTAGGGGCAGACTTTCTGTTGCGGAACAGCGTCTGGGGCAAGTGGAGGACACTGTAGAGTCTCATGGAACAGACTTAAGGGCCCTGCAAACCAAAATTAGAGCACTGGAATATAAATCCGAAGATGCGGAAAACCGTAATAGGAGGAACAACCTCCGTATTGTAGGTCTGGCAGAAGGAGCTGAGGGGAAATGTCCGACGGAGTTTATTGAAGGCCTACTACGTTCCCTCCTACCAGGGGCTCAATTTTCACCTTTCTATGCGGTGGAGCGGGCTCACCGGATCCCTCCCAAGCCGGGCCCCCCCGGAGCACCGCCACGCACATTTATCCTAAAGTTTCTGAACTTCCGTGACAGGGATGAGGTGCTTCGGGCTGCTAGAGTACAGGGAGAAATACGCCATCAAAATAACAAGCTACTTATCTTCCCTGACTACTCTGTCGAAACTCAAAAGCTCAGACGCTCCTTTGACCAGGTGAAGGCAGCCATGCGTCTTAAGGGCATTCGATACAGTGTTCTGTTTCCAGCGCGATTGAGGGTTCAAGACGGGGAAACTACCAGATTTTTTACCTCCCCCAGGGATGCTAACGCATGGCTGGAATCACTGCCCCCCAACCGTTAAACGCTGCAACATGCTCTTCTGTACTTCTGCTCTGAATATTGGCCGCTGATTGTTCAAATTTCAATAGGGGATTTAATCTTGCACCCGTTGTGCCTTTTGTATTCCCTGTCAGTATACAGTATAAGTGTTGTGCCCCTGGCTATGCCAGGTGATATCTACTCTCAAGCTTGCCACTGTTTGAATCTACTGTGGGATAACCTTTTTTGTCCTTTACAAGATGTTCCTGAGATGTTGGGATTTTTAGAGATGAAGATTACCTATGTTTACTGACATGCTGCAGCAATGACTTGTTTGGCTCTCTTGGAAGCTCAGAATTCAGTAATTCCTGAAGGAGGGTCACTGGCGGACTCTAGTGACCATTACATGTATTGCAGGTTCACTTCTCCCTCTACTTTCACTTGCAAGTGATATACACCTTTCATTATGACTGCCTAGGGCTAGGCTGTAATTCCACTCTGGGAGACAATCAGTTGCTAACTGCAATACAGGGAGAAAAGCACTATTGTCAGATTGATTGCCTAAAGTATGGCATACCCTGTCTTCCCAAGCTACAGGATGATCCTCCTCATTTATCCTAAACAGAGAACATACTTTATTTTATTTTTTATTTTTTATTTTTTTTTTATTCTTCATGTGTTGCTAGTTTAATCCACACATCTACTCACCCACAGTGGTCCGAAATGAGACGGTCCGAAATAACCTCTGTTGGTTGGAACGCTATTTTTCTCCTGATTCCTAATGGCGGCGGAGTCTCTCGTCACCTTACGTGGACAATCCTCTCCACTAAGGGTCTACACCCACTGGTTCACGCTCCCTGAACTTGGGGTTTTATTTTTCTTTTTTGATGTTAGGGGAACAAGGCATTCCTAGGTTTGGGTGGGGGATGCGGGGTGGGGGGCGGGGTTTAATGCTGGGTTTGTTTTTGTTAACACTATTTTACTGTTTCAGGTGCTTTAGATATGACGCATGTTTGAACAGAACCATTTACACAGTGCTATGTAGAACAATATATGTGTGGCTGGACTGGGATGCTACCTGTCTGGTATGTTACATAACTGCATTTCCACTATACCTCATACTCCATGGCTGAGATAAAGGTAATTTCATGGAACGTTCGGGGGCTTAATACTGCTGTTAAGCGTTCCCTGGTGTTTCGTTTCCTTCGATCCCACAACCCGCAGATCTGTATTCTCCAGGAGACACATCTGCCGCAAAACAAAACGGTATGCCTTAGGAAAGCCTGGGTGGGCCTTAATTATCATTCCACCTTTTCCACCTATGCCCGAGGGGTCAGCATCCTGGTCCACAAGACACTACCGTTTAGGCTGATTGAGGTTAAAACAGATAAAGAAGGGAGATTTGTTGTTATACATGCTAATATATTTGATAAGAATGTGGTACTAGTTGGGCTTTATGTTCCTCCGCCAGCATCTGGCAGGGTCCTTCACGAGATCATGCAAATAGCGGTGCAATTTGATACCGCATTGGTATACCTCGTGGGGGACTTTAACATGGTTCCACTGGTGGAACTTGATCGGCTGCAATCCTCGGCTCGGGACACCCCGGACCTCAGGCAGTGGGCGGAAACTTTTGCCCTCACTGACGTCTGGAGGCACTTGTACCCGACACTGAAAGTTTTCACTTGCCATTCAGCCTCACACAAAACACTATCTAGAATTGATCTTGTCTATGCTTCAGGCCCTGCATTACAATATGTACATGACCTGTCTGTGCTTCCCAGGGGAATTTCAGATCACGCACCATTGTGCTTGACACTGACGCTGTCTGTTCCACCAGGGACTCGCCTGTGGCGTTTGTCCAGATTTTGGGCTAATGATGAGAGACTGTTGGAACCCCTAACGGCCTCTATCTGCAATTTCTGGACAGACAATGCTGAATCAGCTGCCCCTCCTGTTGTATGGGACTCATTTAAAGCTTGGATACGAGGGGAGTATGGGCATAGTATCACTCGGCTCAAGCGTGACTCTACTCGCTCCATAGATGAGCTGGAGGCACTGGCAGGCAGGTTGGAGGCTGAATACGTTTCTGCTCCTGGGGAGGACCGGTATAGGGCGTGGAAAAAGGCCCTGCGTGACCTATCCACCACTAGGATGGCCCAGACAGACAAGGCTTTGTTATACTCCGCTCAACGCGTGTTCGAGCATGGTGGAAAAAATGGGAAGCTTCTTGCGTGGCTGGCTAAGGGAAACATACCTTCAACCCCCATAGGCTCCATTAGAGACAATACTGACCAGATCCTTACTGCCCCTGCTAATATTAATAACCGTTTCCGAGAATACTTTCAGAAGGTTTACTCCTCTAGAGATGTTGCATCGGACTCATCCATGTCCTCTTTTTTTGACTCCCTGTCTATCCCTGTGTTGTCTGAGGAAGCAAGGGAGGGGCTGGAGGCTGACATCACGCTTGAGGAGATACAGGTTGCCATGGGACATCTCAAGGGAGGGAAGGCCCCAGGTGCAGATAGGTTACCATCTGAATTTTACTCCAATTTTTCTGAACTACTGGCCCCTAAGTTGACTTCACTGCTTTCTAAATTTGCAAATATGCCAGCCCTACCTGACTCAATGAATGAGGCGGTTATTGTACTGGTTCCTAAACCAGGAAAAGACCCTCTTGATTGTGCATCGTACAGGCCCATCTCATTGCTAAATGTTGATGCCAAGATCTTTGCTAAGGTCTTGGCCACCCGACTATCCCATGTAATAGAAGACCTAGTGGGTATAGACCAGACGGGATTTATGCCAGGCAAGGGCACAGATATTAATATTAGGCGCCTATTCCTTAACTTAGCAACATCGCATGACAACACGGGGTCCAGGGTTATTGCCTCTTTAGATGCCGAGAAGGCTTTCGACTCTGTTGAGTGGAAGTTTTTATGGGAAACCTTGCGTAGATTCGGATTCGGTCCTAAATTTATTCACGGAGTACGATTGCTGTACCGATCCCCCCGGGCACGGGTTCGCACCAACAATTGGGTCTCAGACTCCTTTGATCTGTTTCGTGGTACGAGGCAGGGATGCCCGCTCTCCCCCAGCCTGTTCCCCCTGGCGCTGGAGCCTCTGGCAATTGCCATTAGGAGTGCTCCGGACGTTCTGGGCCTGCGGGTGGGTATGATGGAAGAGCGCCTCTCCCTCTATGCCGACGACGCATTATTGTACCTTAATGATGCTGGACCCTCTCTTCAAGCTGCCCTGCGTATTTTTGAGAGTTTTGGTGGACTCTCGGGAGTTAAGATAAATTGGACCAAATCAGTCCTATTTTTTATAGATGATGAGGTTAACTCTGGACCCCTCTCCTCCCCACTACAAAGGGTTGGGGAATTTAAATATCTTGGAGTTGTGATCACTAGGAATCTCTCTGATTTTATTGTAAAAAACCTGACCCCTGTCCTGAACACCCTACGTTCGAAATGTGCTGCCTGGGACAATCTTCCTCTGAATCTTCTGGGTCGCATTAGTCTCCTTAAAATGATGATACTGCCCAAATTTAACTATCTGTTTAGGAACTGCCCGGTCTGGGTCCCCGCCTCGTTTTTTAGGGAGATTGACCGTATAGTGGGTTCCTTTATTTGGTCGGGGAGAAACCCTAGGTTGGCACGTACTACGTTATGTTTACCTGCAGATTTGGGCGGACTTGCCCTCCCAGATTTCCAGTTATATTTTTGGGCAGCCATGTTGGTGACGGTACACTGGTGGATCCAATGTGGCAACCTGTCTCGAGGCGAATATTCTGGGTTCCCTGACGGACCTTCGGAATTTTCCCTATAGAGGACCCAAGGCATATTGTGAGATCCCTGGGCCTACTAGAGCAACTTGGAGAGTATGGGAAGCGGCTAGGCGCAGATACTTGAGACCTGGCCAATTGTCTCCAGCTCATCCCCTGTGGGGGAACCCACGACTTAAACACTTCCGTATGATACCGGACCCACAGGTGTGGGCTAGATATGGTGTAACCTTGTTGGAACACGTAATGTCTGGGGGTCAACTGCTCTCCCTGCATGAGCTTACGGCTAAATTTGGACTGCCCCGCTGGATGGGGTTCCGGTACCTACAGCTGAGACATGCGGCCAGGGCTCAATTCCCGCAAACTCCCCTGTTACAGACGGACCCCATCGAAGAATTCCTATCCCCTGGAGACTTGTCTAAACCCCTATCCTCAATATATAATGCGTTGCTGGGAAGAGATTCCCCTAAGCTTAATGATTTATGGGAAAGATGGCGGACTGATATCCCGTCACTGGATAGGGAGGGATGGGAGGACTGTCTAGAGTATGGCCCGAAATTAGTGATAGCATCCAAGGACAAATTGATTCAAGTTAAATTTATACACAGGGTCTACTATACCCCGCAGAGACTCCATCGCATATTTTCTGAGAGAGACCCCATGTGTCCTAAATGCAAGGTCCATATAGGCACATTTATACATATGTTCTGGGAGTGCCCAGTTGTTGCACTATTTTGGACTAAGATTGTAGGTGAAATCAACTCCAGATTGCAGACCTCTATTCCGCTCTTGCCGGCCATGGCGTTGTTGGGGATACATGATGATGAGCAGAGGCCATATCATCTTAAATTACTGATTTCCTTCCTTCTTTTCTATGCCAAAAAAGAAATACTTATGAAATGGATAGATTCTTCCCCTCCATCCTTTTCAGCCTGGGAGGCACAGATTGAGGCAGTAATCCCCATGTATAAAATGACATATATAAACCGTGGCTGTCCGTGGAAATTTGAAAAAGTTTGGGCTCTGTGGATGGCCTCGTAGAGAAACAATCAGTTCATTACGTTTATTTATCCCAATAGGGAAGGGTTTTGGAGGGTGGAGGGTGGACGGTACTTGTTGAGAATGGTACTATTAACCTTATGTATTGTTTGTGGGTTTTGCATATTAATTTCCCTATCCTCAAATATGTAATCTCCGTATGTAATGTATTCTACTCTGTTGAATGGTATTCTGTAACTCTGATTATCTATTACAATAATAAAGCACCACTGTTTTTGTTAAAAAAAAAGGCCTTTGATAGCATCGAATGGGAGTATTTATGGGGCGTTCTCCAGAGGTTTGGATTTTGGGAAACATACATCTCCTGGGTTCGATTGCTTTACTGCTGTCCACAGGCAGCCATTAGAGCGTCGGGCAGAATGTCTCCTACCTTTGCGCTTGGTAGGGATACAAGACAGGGGTGCCCTTTGTCTCCCCTGCTCTTCGCGCTAGCCATTGAACCCGTGGCTATCACAATCAGAGATCACCCGGGTATCACTGGCTTTCGATATGGTGACAGGCATGAGAAATTGATGCTCTATGCGGATGATACAAGGATTCTGCTGGGTGACGTTGAAGGTTCCCTTCAGAATTTGGCACCTACTCGGGACTCCAAGCCTCCCTAATGCTAATAGATGAAGGGGGTAGGCCTCCCAACAACAACTCCATACCCCTGTCTACATCCTTTAGGTATCTGGGAGTCCAAGTAACGCCTACGGTGAGGGATTACGGGAGATTGAATATCTCCCCACTACTGCAGAAATTCCGAGATCGGATTAAGACATGGAACTCATTATGTTTAGCGATAGCTGGTAGGGTGAATCTGATCAAGATGATCCTCATGCCCCAGTTATTGTATGTACTCCACAATTCTCCAGTAGTGGTCCCTTTGAAAACATTCAGAGTTGTGAACTCCCTCTTCCGCTTGTTAATTTGGAAGAATCGCCCTCCCAGGATCAAACTTGAACAACTACAGCGCCCTAAAGATGAGGGGGGCCTGGTCCTACTGAACTCATGGTTATACTATTTAGCAGCGCAGCTCCAGCACTTAATAGGGATCATGGGTGGGGAGGCAGATAGGTCAAGTATCACCCGCAGCTCTTCGGAGGCTGTGATGTTGCATACGGTAAAACTAAATTCAGTGCCGGCGGCGCTTGACTCTCTAGCTTTTGGGAAACCGAATAAGAAATATCCGACCTATAATCTTCTCCAGAAAATCTGGAACAAAATTAGATACCTACAGGGAGTGACGGGATATGCTGAGTTTAGCCCAATATGGTCCAATGGGACCTACCCTGAAATAGCACAGTTACAGCATGGGGCATTATGGAAGAGATTTGGGGTGATATACATTAGAGATATTTTTCAGAACGGAATTTTACTATCTTTTGAGGCTCTGCAGGAAAGACACGGCTTGCCGTCCAATATGAGGTTCCACTATATGCAATTGAAACATGCGGTGAAGGCTCAGAGCATTGCTTCCGAATGGTCTCCTTCACCTACACCATTATTTAACTTAGTCCTGAGAGCTGCCAACACTAAAGGTTTCATCTCTCAATGTTATAATATGCTCCTGAAGGGCTTCATGAATAAACATCCCTTGAGAATGATGGAGAAGTGGGAGAGAGATGTGGGACAAATAGATGGAGACCAGTGGGAGGAGATTCTACAAGCGGTGCCCACGAGTTCACTTAATGTATCGCAGAGGCTAACATAACTGTATCTTATTTTTAGAGTGTATTATACTCCACACAGACTGCACCAAATGGGTCTCAGATCTACCCCGACGTGTACTAGATGCAAAAGAGATCATGGAGATCTGATCCATCTTCTGTTGCGGTGCCCGAAGCTTCACCCCTATTGGGGTGGAGTGTTGGGTACCATTAATAGGGTATTTCAGATCTCTATGCCTACTGACCCAAAACATTGCTTATTAAATGTGCTGGAAGTATTTGAATGGGAAGAGAGCATCAGAATAGCAGTTACTAGGACCCTATTGTTAGCACAAAAGATGATAATGCTTCACTGGATATCAGAGGATCCTCCCACTGTTAAGGAATGGATCGCTGCGGTTGGGAACATGATCAGAATGGAGAAAATGGTATATCAGCACAGGGGGTGCACCCGAAAGTTTGAAAAACTCTGGGGACCGTGGCTGGATGTACCGGGACTAGTCCCGGTGGATCTGGTGATGGAGAGATTATTGGGTCTAAATGCTGACTAAATACACTTGAACAGACTATTGATCAGAAAGATGGGCCGCACTCAGGTTTGTGGTATTGCCAAATTGTAATGAGAATTCACAAAATATGCAATGTAACTGAGTACTGTTGAAGCCTGGTTATGTTTGTTTATGTTGAACTAAATAAACTTTTCTTTGGATAAAAAAAAAAGAGGGATATAGGCCTATAATAGCTGCATTGGGAGTGGTCCGTACCAGGTTTGGGTATTACTACTATTTGAGCCTGTAGGAGTTGTGGTGGCAATGGGTACGTTTCATCTATTTCCTCAAATGCTCGGGCCATAATAGGGGCTAATTGTTGTGCGAATGTTTTATAAAACTGGGGAGTGTAACCGTCTGGGCCTGGCTCTTGCCAGTTTTGAGGGCAGTGTCTTGAATGTATTGATGTAAGTCCGAATTGGTAGGGGAGGCTATTGTAATTTGCTTCACTGGTTGCGGAAGATTGTATAAGGAGGAGTAGTAGTCTCTGAATTCGGAGACTATCTCTGAATTTTTATGCTTTATTCGTTTGGACGGTGTAGTAATGTGGGGTATGTGTTGTCTATGTTGTCTAGGATGTATAACTCTGGCTAAATGTCTTCCACATGTATTTTCTTGGAAGTAATGTATATGACACCCTTTGTGACTGGCAGTTAATGATCTATCTGTGAAAATTTTTAACAAATCTCATTGTGCGTTTGATAGTTCTACTAATGTCTTGGGGTCTAACGTGCGTTTATGTGTAGATTCAAGGGAGGTGATCAGGGCAAAAAGGCATTTTAGGTCATCTGTACAAACTTTTTTTAATCTGGAGCTGTGTTGGATGAAAATCCCTCTAAGTACACATTTCAGAGTCTCCCATTTGTTCATAACAGAAGTTACATCTTTGGCGTGGAGTTGGACAAAGTCCGTGATAGCTTTAGACACCGCTGCAGTGCATGCTATGTCGTTTAATAGGTTGTCATTTAATCTCCAGGTGGCCCGGCGTGTACGCTGTGGCAGTTTGCCTAGTGTTACGTGAATTGGTGGATGATCTGACCATAATTTGAGACCGATCTTGCTGGTGGGATCAAGGTCTAGTAATGCTTGAGAGAGAAAGATGTAATCTATCCTTCTATAGGACTTGTGAGCAGGGGAGTAATATGTGTAGTCTCTCTCAGTGGGATGCAAGAGTCGCCAGGTATCAACCAGGGAGAGTTCCGCCAAAATATAGGACTTGTGAGCCAGGGAGTAATATGTGTAGTCTCTCTCAGTGGGATGCAAGAGTCGCCAGGTATCAACCAGGGAGAGTTCCGCCAAAATGGCCCGTATTTTGGTCAGTGAGGAGGGGGAAACGTGTGACTTATCCGTGGAGGTATCCAGTCTCGGGATAATGGGGATGTTGAAGTCTCCTGCAAGGATCAAGTTGGGAGTACCAAAGGTCCTCAGGCGGGCTGTCACGGAGGAAAGGAAGTGGAGCTGCTCCTGGTTCGGGAGATGAACATTAGCAATTGTAAAAACAGTTTGTTGATATTTTTATTTCAAGAACAAAAAGCGACCCTTAGGGTCTATGTCTGAATCGAGTATTTCAGGAGTGAGTGAGCTATGAAATGCTATTGATAAAAGAAGAGTGTGTGAGTGTGGCGCTGTCCCAAAGTTGCAGAAGAAATGTCTTCATATATACAGTTTTATCAAAAGTGTCACGTGTGTATTCCTTTAAGTGAAATATGTATGGCAGTTATTACCACTCCTGTGGGTTAAAGTGACTGGTGATTTAAACATGAGAAGCATAATGAGTGCAATAAATCGCATCCAAGGTGTCTAGTGCTATATTCCCTCAAAAGGAAAAAACAGTATTAACCACTGCTAAGAGCATGAAGCGGTCTGTGTCTAAACACTAGAAAACACAAAGTTGCAATAAATACATCACACGTGACATGCAAAAAATTCTAAAGTGTCTAGTGCTAAATAAATAAATATTAAAATGTTGTTCTACAAACGTTGCAAATAACAAAGTGACAAGTGCCCTATGAAGAGGTCACTCTGAAAAGTGCTAAACACACGTGCCATGCAAATGGTTCTATGACAGTAAACAGTTCATATGGGTATGTCCCCGGTGCACTATAAGTGAAAAAAGGCGTCCTTTGTGGGATTCCTCAAAGCATACAACAGGTGTTAATCCAGTGCTGGTGTCTCGCGTTGTGATTGTGCAGAGACTCACCAGCTGTATATCCCCTGCACTAGACACTTTCGAATTTTTTGCATGTCACGTGTGATGTATTTATTGCAACTTTGTGTTTTCTAGTGTTTAGACACAGACCGCTTCATGCTCTTAGCAGTGGTTAATACTGTTTTTTCCTTTTGAGGGAATATAGCACTAGACACCTTGGATGCGATTTATTGCACTCATTATGCTTCTCATGTTTAAATCACCAGTCACTTTAACCCACAGGAGTGGTAATAACTGCCATACATATTTCACTTAAAGGAATACACACGTGACACTTTTGATAAAACTGTATATATGCAGACATTTCTTCTGCAACTTTGGGACAGTGCCACACTCACACACTTTTCTTTTTTCACTTTTTCCGCTCATTCCACCCCCTGTGGAGTCAGCGTATGTGAGGGCAGCAGTCTATCAATTTAGGAATATACTTCCCACCTAGGCTTCTAATTACACCCATTAGCGCGGACTCCCTATTTCCTCTGTTCCTCTATGAAATGCTATGGCGACCCCTTTTGTTTTAGCTGCGGGATTAGTGCTGTGGAACCAGGTTGTGAAATGTTTGTCTGGCAGAGATGGGTTCGCATCTAAGCGAAAATGGGTTTCTTGTAATAACAGGACCTGTGTTTTAGCTTCGTGGAAATGGTGTAGGATCTGTCTGCGCTTTTCTGGTGTATTGAATCCTCTACAGTTTAGTGAGGATATCTTGAACTCTAAGGTGGATGCCATGATGTGGGGATGTGGGGGTTATGGATTCTCGTGTTAGGCTCTTAAGAGTTATAGTGTGAGAAGGTAGGCTCGTGTCGTGGCATGAGGGTGGAGTAGGAGAGGTAAATAGAGAGGGTAGAGGGAGGAGAAAGGGCATAAGCACTGGAGTGGTGTTAGACATAAATGACCTTCATGTAATGTCAGTGCAAGGCAATCTTGGGAAGGGTGTTGTAGGAAGCAGTGTGAGATAATATTATATTGTGTATTACTAAGCATAACATTGCTATCCATGAGAGTATAGCTCCCTCTAGTGTCCAAATTGGGAAGGGGGTGTTGGACACTACCTAGTGAATCTAAAACAAGCATTAAATACAGAGGCAGTAAAGACTCTGCCAACCCTATTGGGGGGAACGTGGCTAATCTGAAGCGGGGCACTCTGCCCCCGTCCGAGTAATAGTAGGAATTAAAACAATATGAAATTATGTAATTAAACAATTTAGCACACTGTGCGGTCTAAGGTGTAAGTAAAGTATTCTGAGTAACTTTTAGGGACAACCAATAACATATCTTATAATAGTGTATGTAACATTCGGGTTGAAAAGCAATTAAGCTATGTACATAACAAACTTGTCTCTGAAGACAGCTGTGTGAGCCATCAAGTCTCTCTTCTCCCTCTCCTGTGGGGAGACCGACCAACACAGGGGGTCGCTCGCCACTCCCGGAGATCCGGGATAGGAGAAAAGAAAAAAAAACAAGAAAACAAGAAAAAGATCTCAAAAACTCAAAAACTTAGGTGTATGGAAAAAAAACTGAATCCCCACCGGCCGGTGGGGGGATGAGTGTTCATCCAGCAGGGGACTTGGAAGCCTGTGAGCGGGAACGTTTCTTTTTCGTATGTGTTTCCCATCCAGTAGAGAGAGAAAGGCCCAGGGTTGCCGGTCTGAGAGGCCAATCTGGTATCTGAATTTGAGGAAGTTTAAAAGTCCCCAGAAAGTTAGCCAGGTTCCCGAGCGTGCAGAAGATTGCTGATTTGCCATTCAGGGATGCAGATATTTGGAAGGGGAATCCCCAGCAGTACTTGATGTGTTTTGCTTGCAAGGCGTCAGTAACTGGTTTCAGGTGTTTCCTCATGAGTAGGGTCTGCCTCGATAGGTCAGTTAAGAACATGATGGGGGAATCATTGAAGATCATGGACTCCTGGGTAGGGGCTACTTGCATGATGTCATTCTTCACATTTAAGAAATGTATGCGGCAGATGACATCTCTGGGGTAGGCAGGATTCGGATTGCGGGGCCCCAGTGATCTGTGAATTCTATGCGTATGCGGATATTGTTGCGACGGCTTCTGTTCTCCTGGTTGTCTAAACCATAGAACAATTGCTGGATCTGAATTGTGTGCTCCTGCAGTATGGTGTCATGCTCAGTTATTCTGGCGACATATTCCTCCACAGTGGCCTCAATGTCCTCAAATCTGCGGCCTATGTCTTTGCACAAGTCACTGATCTCTCTTCTATAGGATCTTTTAAGCCTGCTAATGTAGGATTCAATGTCCTGCTTAGTGGGGAGGGCCTTAATGTAGGCCTCCATGTCCCAGTTCCCCCTCTGACTGTGGGGTATAGGAGAGGGGCTTCTGGAGTGAGAAGGGCTTCTGAGGTGATCGGGCTCCGGGTCTGAGGACCGAGGGGAGTGAGGGGAGTGCACGGCCTGTACCTTGTTGGCTGCCTGAGCCGCCACCGAGTGGGTCTCCGCCATCTTGGAGGCCGGCGTGGTCTTGGTGTCCGGTCCTTTTGCAGGGAAATAACTCCCTATTTGGGTCCCCAAGGTGTGGGGGGTATTACTGTAGCCTCTCCGGTTCATGTGGTAAGCCAGCGGGGATCCTGTCTGTGACGGTGTGCTGTGTGAGGCGGACGGGTGCGGGAGCTGGTCACTTAGATGTCTTTCCTCTCCTTGCGTTGGGCCACGCCCCCGTGTACCTTATCTTAAACTGTGCAAACACATGTGTGCCATGAGTATATGTGAAGCCCTAAGGTCCCCTAATGCAACCGTTGGAGTGTACACTGCTTCCAAGTGGCTGATTATCTTGTCCAGGGAATCCTGGTCCTCTGCTGGAAGGTGCAGAATTAACTTCCTTGCTTCCCCGTCATGGGTGTTAATGGCCAGATCTTCCTGCTGTGTGGGTAGAACCTCATATGACCGTATGAAGCCCCGAAATCTCCTAATCCAGTCATCTAAATCCTGATCTGGTCCTGTGTACTTAGGCAGCTGTTGCGGTAACAATCCTGCCAGCAATAGAGAAGCAATAGCAGACTGTTTAACTCCCTCAGCGTTGCTGACTCTGCCGTCGTGCTGCTCCCCTCACCACTGACTGACATGGCTGATCATGTTTGTGACGCCGAAGTGTTGTATAGCGGTATCAGGCAAATGATCAGACCAGCGGTGATATGCAAATTCTAAATGACTAAACAATGGTAATCAACATAACATTGCATAGGGGATATCTTATGAGCAGGGGAGTATAGTATAGAACAGTAGGGAACACAGTAATGGAACATATGAGAACAATTCTCCAAATGGCCACTAGATGGCAGCAGAGTTCCCAAGTTCAGCGCAGCTTCTGAGAGAGAGAGAAGACAATGTCCACCTTATGAAGGAAGGTCCTGGGAAGTTCATGGCAGCGTGCATCTGGCTTGGCAAAGGCTTCACACTGGCACTGCTGTTGGCTTCACTCAAGAGGTTCTGGTGGCTGAAGATAGGGCCACCCCACTGCATGGGCATTCTCTCCAAACGGACTGTAGCAAAGTCCTCTCCAGTGACTGGGGCTTAGATAGATGCTGCATGCTCTTGTGCTCACTGCTGGTGGCCCGCACACCAGACTTAACAGGAGAGAACCCAGCATGTGGTGACAGCTCACTTGCCCAGTTGCAGCTGTCCCATCAAGCAGGGTTTCTCTGAGCACAGGGAGGAGCCGGAATTTATATCCCCTGGGCGTGTCCAAGAGCTCAGGGGATGCTGGGAACCCAGAGGATTGTGGGAGTTTGATATAAAGGGACTTGCACCTCACTGTGGATAAAGGGGCACTCCGCCGCACTGTCCCAATTAGTCTACTGTTTTGCAGGTCAGAAACGCACGTGATTTTGTGAGCATTTCTGACCCATGGGAGTACTTTGTTATCTGTGTACCTGTGGTCTGTACTGTGCTGCCACCTAGTGTCCTCTGAAGGTAAACTACCCCTAAGTGGTCATTATTAGTTATTAGACTTATTCTATGGTTATTGCTTACCCTTTTATCTATTTTATTGCTTTTTTCATTTAACCTACATTTATCCATGTAACATCAAGCTGAACACTGCAATTTAGGTTATCATTTGGCCAACACCTCTGCGTAACAAGATCAGCAAGAGGACTACTTTTAATGAAAGAAAGAACTACTTGTGATAAAAGACTACTTCTGATAAATGCAAGGACTACATCTGATAAAGGAGTGGACTACTTCTGATAAAGGAAATGACTACTTCTAAGATTGGAGAGGACTATTTTTATTAAAGAAGAGGACTACTGCCAATAAAGAGAGGATTATTTCTGATAAAAGAAAGGACTATTTCTAATAAGGGAGAGGATTATTTCTGATAAAAGAGAGGACTATTTCTAATAAGGGAGAGGATTATTTCTGATAAAAGAGAGGACTATTTCTAATAAGGGAGGGGACTACCTCTAATAAAGGAGATGCCTACTTCTGATTAGGGAAGAGCCAAACAACCCAGTCCCCCCCCCCCCGGTTTGGTTCGCACCAGAACATGCAAACAGGCAAAAAATTTGTGCGAACATGCAAACCCTATTAAAGTCTATGGGGCACGAACATAAAAAAATCAAAAGTGCCTTTAAGACTTATATGCAAGTTATTGCCATAAAAAGGGTATGGGGACCTGGGTACTGCCCCAGGGGACATGTATCAATGCAAAAAAAAAGTTTTTCAAACAACCGTTTTTTCAGGAGCAATGATTTTAATAATGCTTAAAGTGAAACAATAAAAATGAAATATTTCTTTAAATATCGTGCCTGGGGGTCCCCTTAGTCTGCCTCTAAAGTGGCGCATCTGTGTGATGTGTATTACAGTGCCGCAGCAAAATTACATTTCTAAAGGAAAAAATAGGATTTTTATAACAGCTTACCTGTCAAATCCTTTCTTTCCAGTACACAGAGCCACAGTATTTACTGAATGGGTAATATAGGCACCTCTAGGTGATGGACACTGGCACACCCTAGACAGGAAGTTTAGCTCCCTATTTAACCCCTCCCCTTACTTCAGTTTAGTAGCAAAGCAATATACGTGTATTAGAAGAGGGGAGGGACCTCTGTGTCCCATGATGTACTCGAAGAAAAGGATTTTACAGGTAAGCTGTTAGAAAAATCCTATTTTCTTTTTCGTACATCACGGGACACAGAGCCACAGTATTTACTGAATGGGATGTCCCAAAGCAATGCTATCTGAGGGGAGGGAGACACAATCAAAAAGTAGAGTGCAATCAGACCTGAGGACCTTATACTGCTGCCTGAAGCACACTGCGCCCAAAGGCGATATCCTCATGCCTTCTCACATCCACCCGAAAGAATCTGGTAAATGTATGGACTGAAGACCAAGTTGCGGCCTTGCAGATTTGAGCCATGGAGGCCTGGTGATGCACAGCCCATGAAGCACTAACAGCCCTGGTGGAGTGCGCTTTGATTTGAAAAGGTGGAACTTTCCTCTTCAAACCATAAGCTTGAATAATTACTTGCCGAATCCACTTAGCAATAGTAGATTTCGACGCTGCCTGTCTTTTTCTAGGACCGTCAGGCAACACAAACAAAACTTCCATTTTTCTAACTTGAGCAGTCGTCTCCAAATAGATTTTGACCGCTCTCACTACATCCAAAGAATGTAGTGACTTTTCTTCCGTAGGGTTCTGGAAAAAATAAAGGCAGAACAATATCCTGGTTTAGATGTAAACCTGAAACCACCTTCAGTAGAAAGCTAGGATGAGGACGCAATACTACTCTATCCTTGTGAATGATTAAGAATGGCTCTTTACAAGAAAGAGCCGCCAATTCTGATACCCTTCTTGCAGAAGAAATGGCTACCAGAAAAACGAAAAAGGAGGGGGGAACAAGTGCGCAAAACCAAAGTGAAAAAAAGAAATAAATTAAGGATGAGAGAAGCCGTCAAACATATAAAAAGTGTTCCCACACAAAAAAGCAATAAAATAAAACAAATATGTGGCACTAACTAAAGTGAAAAATAAATCAAATATCACAAAGATAATGTGACTGAAATGTGTAGCTAATGACAATTCTTCAATGTGGCATCCAATGATAACAGGATAATAAGTATAACCAATAGGCTAACAGGATAATACGTATAACCAATAGTAAAAAATAGATCCAATAAAACTCATAAAGTGCATACAAGTGAAAAAAATCACAAGATTAGAAGAAAAATTGCATAAAATGAAAAAAAGTCCCATGAATAAAAATCGCATAAATAAGTCCAAAAGTGTAAAAATACAGTCAGTGGATCCAATAAAACTCATAAAGCACATAAAAATGAAGAAAAGCACGTAAAATGAAAAAAAATCGCATAAAGTGAAAAAAATTGCATAAAGTGCAAAAAAGTGCAAGAAAGCCGCTAATTAAATGAATTAAAGTGCATAGTCCAACAAGTGCAATCTTCATATAACAGTTCATGCAGAAAAAACCCAAAAAGCATGTGCAGAAAATGATCGGTTTCAAATTCCTCCAATCATCCACAATCCGTGGTGCACCACACGATTCCCCCAGCCTCTCACCTCTATTAAAGACCTCTACGGGGCAAATCAACCCTGCAGTCTGGAAGCAGATATGATCCAACAATCGATCGATCTCCTCCGATCGTCACAGTACTGGCGGGTCTCTGATGGAAGGCTTCAGGCTTGGCAAGTAAGGTGGGGGCATGCAATATAAAGGAATAACCCCATCGTGTAGTAATCCAACACAGTTTTATTAAAACACAACGTAGTAACTTACATTAAAAAAATTGGATAAACAGCACAGGACAGAGTACTTCCGGTCTCGGTCGCGACCGGAAGTGACGACACCTGACTCCTCCCTACCAGAAAAACTAGCTTCCTTGTCAAAAGGACCAAGGGAATATGTTGCATCGTCTCAAAAGGCTGTTTCTGTAATGCCGACAGAACTAAATTCAAGTCCCAAGGGTTCAGGGGTGCTCTAACCGGAGGATTAAGCCGCGTTACCCCCTGTATAAAGCTTTGGACCAAAGAATGCGAAGCAAGCAGACGTTAATACAATACTGATAAGGCCAAGACCTGGCCCTTGATAGTACTCAAGGCCAGCTTCATCTCTAATCCCGTTTGCAGAAAAGCAAGGATTCTACCTATGAGAATAAAGACTGCGCTGCCCTCTAATTAAATAAGTGCTATAAACTGGTGTGGTAAGTGAATCCTGGTAATTAAATTAGGTGTCAATGGTGCAATCTACACAAAATATTCAGAGATGACCGAAAAAGGCAGTAACACCAGTAAATTAGACATTAATAAATAAATCAAATCCCCCCAGTGGGGTAAATATGTTAGTCAAAATAAAAAATAAGTTAAAGAGTGAAAAGATAATAAGGTGAACACTGTGGTTAAATAGAAAAAGTGATAAGTTTCCTCAAAACTCAAAAGTTTTGGGACAAGATGGCGCCAGGGATCATGTGGATTGTGTGATGAAAAATTATTATATGTGCATGTAGTGCTGATGTAATATCTGTGTTACCACTTCCATGTGTATGTACAAAATATTAACCTTGGTCGTGAGTTACCCCAATATTCAAAAATATTGGGACACCGTGGCGCTTGTGAAACGTAAAATATCTTACTGTGACACCCTATTATCAAACTCCCTATATGTTAAATACAAAGAATATATAAAAGCATACATCAACCATAATTTCCGATTTCATAAGTGTGTGACAAACAATCGTTAGCTTCTAAAAGGGGTGGATAAATAGTCCATGCAAAGGGTTGTGTATTTATAACCAGGTAGAAAAAACAAAGTTCAAGTATAAATGCTGTTTATTTCATCCTTGGGGACACACCACAGTGACTTCTGTGCCTTTCAATCAAGATGGTGACTTTGAGGTGCTCACCCCCCCAATGCTACCCCACTCACCAGAAATGATCACCCCTGCAGGGGTACCGAGCGACAGAGTGGGTGTCTCAGGGCAGATGATGTTCACTCCTAGTGTGCTTCCATTCCTCTACTGTGTGCGGTCCTCACAGCTGCTCCAGGGAAAAGGTGTGCTCTAATATGACCATGCTATTCCAACGGTATGCCACCTTATTCTGTTAAACTCTCCAGTAAACCGGAGAAAAAGAAACACAAGGTGGCCTCCTTTGTGAAGTACGTTTGGTAAATTTATTGCACATAAGCCATAAAAGAGAGTCCCAGTAAAAGAATGTCCACAGATTACAAGCCAAAAACAGAAGTAAAGTTAAAACAGGCACCGCTGTGTGCAGGGATGGGACCAGCAGCGATCTGCGAGCGTGCGTCCCACCGTGCGTTCCAGCCAGCACTTCCGGGTATGACGTGTGAGCGTGACTCCACCTTACGCGTTTCGTCATAGGACGTTTTCAAAGACGGTGTCGACGCCTACGCTTCACACAATAATATAGTCCCACAGTGCACATAACCACTCCCCTTATTATGGTAATGTCGCTCGAGGGGAGGGTGTGATCTGGCCGCTAGACGGCAAATGTGTATTCCTAACTAGGTAAACCTAGGCACTAACCTGTCGTTTAGCTGACTATTCACCGCTATCATTATTCCAATCGTTCACTGCAATATCGACCCCTCAGCTGATTTTATTGTGTGCAGAGCAGTGATATATGGTCAAAAAGAGAATAAAATCCCATGATATATTTGTATATAATTGAGGCAGATAGCGGTGAGTGTCATGTATTAAGATTACATAAAATGCAACTAAATAAATAAGATAAATTTGATCTGCTTATGTGGAGCTAGATTATCAGTATTAAAATAAAAATACATATATGGAAAATGCATATAGAGCATATCATAATGAGATCCCCAATGTTTAATAGACATTTCATAATCTAAAATTCCTAAAATTAAAAAATAATAAAATACATATAATATGAGATCCCCAATATTTAATAGACATTTCTTAATCTAAAATTCCTAAATGTAAAACATTAAAACACTGTATTATATCGGCCTATATGTGAAACGAATCCATATACTAACATGATAAAACTACATATAATTAAAAATATATTTGGCAGAGGGTGAGGAAATAGTGATCAGGTGTATGTGAGTATACATGAGTTTTTAATGCAAAAATATTATTGATATATATGCTTTTTTAAAAAGGTGTAAAGACATATACAGCGTGGGTACTACACCCATACTGCAGACTGTAAATGGGCCACTTATGTGCCGTATCCCCATGCTCTACAAGGTTCAAAAGTTTTGGGACAAAACCCATAAGCCGGATATGATTTTAATAAAATGGTAATAGAGTAATAAAATAATAAAGACCAAAGTGGTAGTAGAGTCATAGGGTAATAGAGACCAATATGGAAATGATTAAGGTTAAGAAGGATTAAGGTTTCAGATATCCACTTTCTAATTGCTATGTATAGTAGGCGTCCAAATAGGAGGCCCATTATCACTATATCTGTGGATTAGATCTTGCTATTATCTAGGAATTAGCTATATAGCAATTCAGATCTATATCCAAGTTGAGCCCTTTTGGGGCAAGAGAACCCAGTCGGTAGATCCAACTCGTTTCATTTCTGGATATTGAAGTTTCTCTGTTTCCTCCACGCCAGTGTTCCTGGACAGAGTCAATACCATAGAAGGTGAGTACACTTGGATCCCTATGGTGAACCTCATCAAAGTGTCTGGATAGACTATGATTGGGGAACCCCTTCCTAATATTTTTAATATGTTCCCGGATCCGGACAAACAACTGACGGGTAGTTCTTCCCACATATTGGAGGTGGCATAGGCATTCCACAAGGAACACTGGCGTGGAGGAAACAGAGAAACTTCAATATCCAGAAATGAAACGAGTTGGATCTACCGACTGGGTTCTCTTGCCCCAAAAGGGCTCAACTTGGATATAGATCTGAATTGCTATATAGCTAACCCCTAGATAATAGCAAGATCTAATCCACAGATATAGTGATAATGGGCCTCCTATATGGACGCCTACTATACATAGCAATTAGAAAGTGGATATCTGAAACATTAATCCTTCTTAACCCGCATTTCCATATTGGTCTCTATTACCCTATGACTCTACTACCACTTTGGTTCTTATTATTTTATTACTCTATTACCATTTTATTAAAATCATATCCGGCTTATGGGTTTTGTCCCAAAACTTTTGAACCTTGTAGAGCATGGGGATATGGCACATAAGTGGCCCATTTACAGTCTGCAGTATGGGTGTAGTACCCACGCTGTATATGTCTTTACACCTTTTTAAAAAAGCATATATATCAATAATATTTTTGCATTAAAAACTCATGTATACTCACATACACCTGATCACTATTTCCTCACCCTCTGCCAAATATATTTTTAATTATATGTAGTTTTATCATGTTAGTATATGGATTCGTTTCACATATAGGCCGATATAATACAGTGTTTTAATGTTTTACATTTAGGAATTTTAGATTAAGAAATGTCTATTAAATATTGGGGATCTCATATTATATGTATTTTATTATTTTTTAATTTTAGGAATTTTAGATTATGAAATGTCTATTAAACATTGGGGATCTCATTATGATATGCTCTATATGCATTTTCCATATATGTATTTTTATTTTAATACTGATAATCTAGCTCCACGTAAGCAGATCAAATTTATCTTATTTATTTAATTGCATTTTATGTAATCTTAATACATGACACTCACCGCTATCTGCCTCAATTATATACAAATATATCATGGGATTTTATTCTCTTTTTGACCATATATCACTGCTCTGCACACAATAAAATCAGCTGAGGGGTCGATATTGCAGTGAACGATTGGAATAATGATAGCGGTGAATAGTCAGCTAAACGACAGGTTAGTGCCTAGGTTTACCTAGTTAGGAATACACATTTGCCGTCTAGCGGCCAGATCACACCCTCCCCTCGAGCGACATTACCATAATAAGGGGAGTGGTTATGTGCACTGTGGGACTATATTATTGTGTGAAGCGTAGGCGTCGACACCGTCTTTGAAAACGTCCTATGACGAAACGCGTAAGGTGGAGTCACGCTCACACGTCATACCCGGAAGTGCTGGCTGGAACGCACGGTGGGACGCACGCTCGCAGATCGCTGCTGGTCCCATCCCTGCGCACAGCGGTGCCTGTTTTAACTTTACTTCTGTTTTTGGCTTGTAATCTGTGGACATTCTTTTACTGGGACTCTCTTTTATGGCTTATGTGCAATAAATTTACCAAACGTACTTCACGAAGGAGGCCCCCTTGTGTTTCTTTTTCTCCGGTTTACTGGAGAGTTTAACAGAATAAGGTGGCATACCGTTGGAATAGCATGGTCATATTAGAGCACACCTTTTCCCTGGAGCAGCTGTGAGGACCGCACACAGTAGAGGAATGGAAGCACACTAGGAGTGAACATCATCTGCCCTGAGACACCCACTCTGTCGCTCGGTACCCCTGCAGGGGTGATCATTTCTGGTGAGTGGGGTAGCATTGGGGGGGTGAGCACCTCAAAGTCACCATCTTGATTGAAAGGCACAGAAGTCACTGTGGTGTGTCCCCAAGGATGAAATAAACAGCATTTATACTTGAACTTTGTTTTTTCTACCTGGTTATAAATACACAACCCTTTGCATGGACTATTTATCCACCCCTTTTAGAAGCTAACGATTGTTTGTCACGCACTTATGAAATCGGAATTTATGGTTGATGTATGCTTTTATATATTCTTTGTATTTAACATATAGGGAGTTTGATAATAGGGTGTCACAGTAAGATATTTTACGTTTCACAAGCGCCACGGTGTCCCAATATTTTTGAATATTGGGGTAACTCACGACCCAAGTTAATATTTTGTACATACACATGGAAGTGGTAACACGGATATTACATCAGCACTACATGCACATATAATAATTTTTCATCACACAATCCACATTATCCCTGGCGCCATCTTGTCCCAAAACTTTTGAGTTTTGAGGAAACATCACTTTTTCTATTTAACCACAGTGTTCACCTTATTATCTTTTCACTCTTTAACTTATTTTTTATTTTGACTAACATATTTACCCCACTGGGGGGATTTGATTTATTTATTAATGTCTAATTTACTGGTGTTACTGCCTTTTTCGGTCATCTCTGAATATTTTGTGTAGATTGCACCATTGACACCTAATTTAATTACCAGGATTCACTTACCACACCAGTTTATAGCACTTATTTAATTAGAGGGCAGCGCCGTCTTTATTCTCATATCATTTACTTATTCAATAATTGGACCCCTTGGGGTACCAATTAGGGATAGGCAGCAGCTCTCACACTGTCCTAAGCGCGGACCTATCTACCTCTAAGGATTCTACCTATGACATACTTTCTGGGATGCCAACCCCTGGATTCACCCCAGGAAACATATGCCTTTCAGACTCTATAATAAATGACTCTGGAAGCTGGCATCCTTGCATTAATTAAGGTAGATATCACTGAGCCTGAAAGCCCGCGATTCTTCAGAATGTGGGTTTCAATAGCCACACCGTTAAATTTAGCGTTTGCAAGGTAGGATGGAACATTGGTCCCTGCGATAGCAGGTCTGGATGTGTTGGTAGGGTTCAAGGGGGCCTACCGCCATCTTTACTATTTCTGCATACCAAGATCTTCTGGGCCACGCTGGGACCACCAGAAGCACAAAATTATTTTCCTGCTTGATCCTGCCATTGGATCCCTTGTTCTTGACACAAAGTTGTTGATCTTGTTGTTGAACCTGGACGCAAACAGATCTACGTCCGGGATCCCCCATCTTTGGCATATAGCCAGGAAGATGTCGGGGTGAAGAGACCATTCCCCCGGGAACAACTGCTGGCGACTTAAGTAGTCCATCTGCCAGTTCTCTACCCCTGGAATGAAGATTGCCGATATGCACGGCACAAGTTTTTCTGCCCAGGTTAGGATATGGTTAACTTCTCCCTGGGCTGCACGACTTCTGGTGCCCCATTGTTGATTGATATAAGCCACTGCTGTGGCATTGTCGGATTGGATTCTGACAGGACAACCCTGCAACCTGAATGTCCAGGCCTTTAGGGCTAGGTACGCTGCCTGTATCTCTAGAATGTTGATGGGTAAGGTCCTCTCGATTTTGGACCATTTCCCTTGGACGGTCGTCTCTTCCAAAACTGCTCCCAAACCCGAAAGGCTGGCATCTGTTACCACCTTCCAGGTAACTGGTAAGAAGGATTTCTCTTTCCGCAGATTCTCGGGTACCAACCACCAACTGAGGCTCTGACGCACTATTGGCGACAAACGCATCAGAAAATCTAGCGCCTGGACTTTCTTGTTCCAGGCAGACAGGATACTGTTTTGCAGCAGTCTCGAATACAACTGAGCATAGGGAACTGCTTCGAATGAAGCCACCATCTTTCCCAACAACCTCATACAAAGGAGAATAAAAGGACCCTTCTTCGCCCTGACTACCTGAACCAGCTCCTTTATGGCGCTGATTTATGCCTGGGGTAAAAACACCATCTTCTGGGTTGTATCTATAACCAGACCCAAGTACTCTAGTCTTCTTACTGGTTTTAAAGAAGACTTCTCTAGGTTAAGGACCCAACCTAGATATTCCAGGTAGTTGACTGTGGTGACCAAGCTTTGGTCTAAGCGGGCTACCGACCGGTATATTAAGAGCAGGTCGTATAGGTAAGCTATAATCATTATACCCTAGGCCCTTAATCTGGCCAGAGGAGGGGCCAGGACCTTTGTAAACACCCGAGGTGCAGTAGCTAGACCGAAAGGTGGAGCTACAAACTGAAAATGAAGTTTTTCCACTTTGAAACGCAGATATTTCAGTTGAGCGGGGAAAATAGGTACATGCAGGTATGCATCCTTGATGTCGATTGATGCCAGAAGTTCTCCTCCTTGTAGGATCTAGACTACCGATCGGATTGATTCCATGCGAAAAGATCACATTTTTGAGATCTTTGAGATCTAAAATGGGTCTGACATCTCCATATGGTTTTGGCACTGTGAAAAGGTTTGAATAAAACCCCAACCCCTGCTCTTCCATGGGAACCACCATGATCACTTTTTGCGACAAAAGTCGGTCTAACACTTGAAGAAGAGACTTCTTTTTCTCTGGGTCTTTAAGGAAATTTGATCTGAGGAAATGGGAATTCTCAGAACTCTAGTTATTGTGGAGACCAACCATCTGTCCTGAAAATCCTCCTGCCAGACCTTTGAGAACTGTAGCAGTCTTACCCCCACTTGAACGTGAGGGGGCGCCCCTTCATAAAGAGGCTTTAGCGTTCTGTCTTGTAGGTTTCCTCCCCCAGGACTTCTTTTGTCCCTGGGGTCGATTCTGAGTTTTACCTCTTGAACCTGACAGTGGAGGCCGTCGCGACTGGAGGCAGATGCCCCTGGCACTGGAGAACGAGCCTGTTTAAATGAGGGACGTTTACTCCTTTTCTTAACTGGCAAAAGGGTACTTTTCCCACTTGAAATCTTTTGGATATAATTGTCCAAATCATCCCCAAACAGCCTTACACTGCAAAAGGGAAACCCAGCCAGGAGCTTTTTACATGGCATTTCGGCTGACCAATTTTTCAACCATAACATTCTACACATTTGCACCAACCCAAGCGTAAAGGCAGAGGTCTGAAGAATAGAATCTCTGATTGCGTCAACTGCAAAACACAAAGCCGCTGGCAGCTCGGCTAACTCCTGGGCCTGCTGTTCAGGGAAAACCTTGAGCACCTGTTTCAAGTGGTCTCTCAAGGATTGACATACCCCAATTGCCGCCACTGCAGGTTGAGCTACTGAACCTGCCAAGGAAAAAATGTTTTTTAACAGGTATTCCAACTTTTTATCGGTTGGATCCCTAAGCATTTGAGCGTTGTCAACAGGACAAGTCAAACTTTTACTTACAGGGGATATAGCAGCATCAATTGCTGACATACCCCACATCTTTGTAAATTTTTCCTCCATAGGATAAAGCGTTGAAAACTTTTTAGGAGGGAAAAAATGTTTATCTGGGTGATCCCACTCACAATAAATAAGCTTTTCCAGCAATGAATGAACAGGAAAAGCATGCACAGCGTGAGGAGGACTCAGTGAACCCAAAGAATAAGTGGGCTTTTCAACTGACTCAGTTATCCGGCCAGGATAATTTTTTTTTAAAAGTCAGCAGCTACAAACACTGTAGCTGCTGACTTTAAATAATTAGACTTACCTGTCCTGGGTGTCCGCGATGTCGGCCGCCCAAGGCCGACCCGTCCCTCAGCTCTCGGATCCTAGCACCGGCATCCTAAGTAAGGGAAACAGGCAGTGGAGCCTTGCGGCTTCACTGCCAGTTTCCTACTGTGCACGCGCGAGCGGCGCGACGCTCTGTGAATGGTTTTCTGGGAACACACACAGTTCCCAGAAGGCAACGGGGCCGCTCACCAAGGAGCAGGACACGCCGCGGAATAGGAAGAGGCAGATTAGGAAGACTGCCTAGCAACAAGGGTTTCAGGTAAGTAAAAATTTTTATTTTACATGTTTTTGTTTTTTTTTTTTAAGATTTCTGGTGCAATTTTTTTTTTTAGGGTGGCCCTCCACTTTAAATGTGGTGCGGACCATTTCAGTAAGAGAATGCACCAGCAATTTCTCAGCCTGTGAAGCTGAAGAGGGTCCTTCCCCACTTGATTCCTCAGAAGCGGAGTCATCAGTCTCTTCCCGGTCCCCTGAGGGGGATTCCTCTCCCTTTTCCCAGAGTTCCTCTGTTTGAGGGCCCTGGGTGGTAGAAGGGGATCTAATGCGTTTTCTTCCATTTTGTGAAGATGCAATTAAGGCCACTAATCTTTTCCTCTAATCCACTCATGGCTGAGGAAGAAAAAACCTCCTGAGTAATATATACAGGGGCTGAAATGCCAGAAGAAGTTGCAGCCCCTACCCCAGACGGCTCACTCTGACCAGCCTCCCTAGGTCTTTCAGGGGGAGATGGCGTTGCAGAGAGGGGGTCCTCAAACCCAGAGGGAGATCCCTTTGAGCCCTTATTTTTGGGGGTATTTGTACCTCCCCTTTTGCCCATAGTGCTAAGCACAAATGCAGAGGTACTACCAAAAATGCACCCACTGCTGAGCAAAATAGTTCAGCAACTGCCGCTGCAATCAAGGCTCAGTCTGATGCTAAGTAAATGTGCCTGGGAATGCCTGTGTCACTCACACTCACATGCCATCCATCTGCTCTGTGTCCCTCCTTTAGCTGTGTGCACCTGCAAAAAGTGAACCTTTATAGCTATGCATGGTCCGCTTTGTGGGCGTTGAACCACGCCGATGCTCCGCCCCCCTCCTCCGACCACTCCTTCCGCCCCCTTTTTTAAAAAAAGACTGCTTTCCCGCGCAAGCAGGGGCTCCGATCCGACCAGATCTCACGTGGGGGGGGGGGGCTGGGTCAGAGGAGAGAGGAGGGCAGGTGGATGGAGAGCCGCCGACTGACCCATGGCCTCTAGCCTGGAAGGAAAGCTGTGGGGAGGCATTCTTGAAAAGAAAAAAAACCCCTTCCCACATCCTACCTGGAGCTTTGGCTCGGAGGAAGCGTGCATCCTGTGGCACAGAGCAAGACTGACAAGCATGGAACATGTACGTGCTCTTGAAAGCCCCTGGGGGCGACTTTAGGCATAGCAACATTTACTTAAAGGAGAAAACCCACAAGAATTAGAAAAATTCCTAAGGAATCTCCCTTACATTATCCGGCTGCAGGGTTCTGTGGTAAACCAAACAGACCCAATCTTCAGCACTCACGGTGGGCTCCGTTAAAAAACCTTCAGGAATGGGGGCCCCTTGTTATCAAGGCGATCCACACTCCTGGGCCTGTAAAGCACCTTGCCAGGTAAATATGGCTGAAAAAAACAAACACTGGATCCCGGGGTCCAGCTCTCTAAAAAGAGAAGAGTTACAGGCAAAACCTCATTTCTTTGGACACGAGGCCCGGGTACAATTTAATTCGGCCTAGAAAAAACACTTTGAATGGATCCAATTGCATGGCTTGCCCTAGCAAAGATTTCTTCAGCGGAGCTCAGCACAGCACATCTTTACTCGTGACCAACACCTTAGACACTGGTGAAAAAACTGAGGCACTCCCAGTAAGGGTAGGGGTTATATAGGGAGATAAACTTCCTGTCTAGGGTGTGTCAGTTTCCATCACCTAGAGGTGCCTATATAACCCATTCAGTAAATACTGTGGCTCTGTGTCCCGTGATGTACGAAAAAGAAAATTTTATTTAAAATTGCTCGCATGGGGCCCCCCAAAATCCATACTAGACCCTTATCCGAGCATGCAGCCTGGAGGATAAAATGGGGGGGCGAGTGAGCCTCCTGAACCATACCAGGCCACATGGGAAGGGTGCTTTGGGGTCCCCTGATTTCCAAAGTGCATTATGGGGCGCTCCACGGCACTCAAATTTGTCCCGAACGCCCCAAATGTTTGTTTGTTCTGCAACAAACGAACACCCAATGTTCAAGTTTAAGTTACGTTCGACTCAAACATCGGGCCCATCCCTACTTCTGATATAGGAGAGGAGTACTTCTGATAGGAGAGGGCAACAGCCAGTAAAGGAGAAGACTACTTCTGATAAAAGAGAGGACTAGCTCTAATACGTGAGAGGACTACTTCTAATGAAGGTGATGACTACTTATAAAAAAGGAGAAGACCACTTCTGATAAAGTTGAGGACTACTTCTGAGATAGGAGAGGACTACTGCCAGAGAGGATTATTTCTAATAAGGGAGAGGACTACTAATAAAGGAGATGCCTACTTCTGATATAGGAGGAGTAGTATTTCTTAATATAGGAGAGGACTACTTCTGCTAAAAAATATGACTGCATTTGGTAATGGAAAGGACTACTGCCGATAAAGGAGATGATTACTTCTGATGAAGATTTTTCCAAGACTCAAGAAGTTCCAGCTGATGAACCGATATACAAGATTGAGAGATAAGGCAACACACACATCTAAATGAAAGTGCTACAAGACACCAAGGTAAAGGAGAGACAAAAACAATATTCAAACCATGTCTAAACACAAGAACAGAATTATATTGATGTAGATGTTTACCAGTCCATGGATGTTGGGGCTGCAATAGTTTTCTTTTTTAGACATTTTCCTTCATCTTCCCTTGGTTATCCTGCCAGTAACACACTTCCTCGTACACACGACCAGACTTTCTGGCAGAAAAGGTCAGACGGAATCATTTTATCGTATATTCCGATCGTGTGTGGGCTTCATCTGGCTTTTTCTTTCGAAAATTCTGATGGATCTAGAAACAGAACATGTTCTAAATCTTTCCGACGGAATCAATTCCTATTGGGAAAACCATTTGTCTGTATGCTATTCCGACGGACCAAAAACGGCGCAAGCCAGCTATTGGCTACTGGCTATTTAACCTCCTTTTTCTAGTCCCGGACTTTGGTGTGATCGTGTGTACGCAAGTCTGTTTCAGCGGAATTCCATCGGAACTCCGACAGAAAAACCGTCAGAGTTTATTCTGATGGAAAAACCGGTCGTGTGTACACGGCATTAGGGTGACAACGCTCACTAGCTGTACTGTATCGATGGAGGAGCAATGTTGTCACCCTAGAAGAGGACTACAGAACACCTCCCCTTTCCTCATTTTCATAACATAGAATGGAGGTGTGTTAGAGTCCACAGAAAAAGCTGTGAACAATGTAATTAAACAGTCAGCACGGGTAGAAAAATCAAAGTTTCAGCTAATAAGATTTTCAGCAGGTCAACAGGTATTTTTTTTGCACTTAGCAAACAGATATAGCTAAACACTTTCAATGTGTTTTTTAACATCATTATTCACATTCAATCAATATTATACCATGTGACTTAACTTAGTTCCATATCCTTCATGTATTAGTGCCATATTATGAGGCATGCGACTGCATGATTTGGGACTCACCGGTGATGAAATTAGATCTGGAGATGGACTGTCCGTACTGCTGCTCCATGTATTTTGGGTTGTACGTTATAAAGCCGATGAAGCTGTTTACTTGCAGCAATGTAAAGCCCATCAGCAATATATACAGACGGTTGCATGCCAGCTCTTTCAGTGCCAGGAGGAATCCTGAAAGGAAGACACACAAAGGGTTAAAGTGATTGTAAAGTCTTGTTTTTTTCATATAAAAATAAAAAACATGTCATACTTGCCTACTTTATTGCAGTGGATTTGCACAGAGCAACCCGGATCCTCCTCTTCTCGGGTCCCTCTTCTGTGACCCTGGCCCCTCCCTCCTGTTACATGCCTCCACAGCAAGCAGCTTGCTATGGGGGCACCCGAGCCTAGTCATAGCTCAGTATGTCCATTCAGACATGAAGCCCCGTCCCGGCCCCATCCCTTCTCTCCCCCGATTGGCTAGCTGACTTTGATTGACAGCAGTGGCAGCCAATGGCGCCGCTGCTCTTTCTCAGCCAATGAGGTGGGAGAATCTCGGACGGCTGAGACAATCATGGACATCGCTGGACAAAGAGGGACCTTGGGTAAGTGTTTGGGGGTCTGAGAGGGGGCTGCTGCACACAGATGGCTTTTTATCTTAATGCAAAGAATGCACCTTCTGCCTTTACAACCCCTTTAATGCCCAACACCAAGCTACTGTTCTATGTCCCCTAGCAAGTAGTTTGAAGGTTAACTAAAGGCAAAACTTTTTGTTTCATTCTGGATAGAGTGGAGAGGGATAAGAACCCTACTAGGTTTTGATTGCTGTCTGTGCCCCTGTTAGGGAGATTTACTCTCTCTGTCTAGTTTACCATTTTCATTAACCACTTCAATACCAGGCACTTTCACCTCCTTCCTGCCCAGGCCAATTTTCAGCTATCAGCGCTGCCGCACTTTAAATGACAATTGCGCGGTCATGCAACGCATTTTCTTAGGTGGGTGAGGGATGCCTTTTTAGGTGTGGTAAATGCCTAACGTAGAACCTGTACGAAAGGAAGAAGAAAGACCACACATTTCCTATCTAGGACCACAGGACAAATGTATGAAATATCCAGGTTCATTACATGTGGGACCACACATTTCACATACCTTTTGGAGTGTGAATGTGGCCTGCAGTACGTAGGTAGAACCACTAGGGAACTAAAAGTAAGATTACGAGAACATGTCAATAATATTAAAAAAAGGCTTCCATAAGCATAGCCTTTGAGTAGAATCATAGGGGTCTGATAATGTTGAATTATATATATGTACTTTAAGAATTGTTACTTTAAGAATTTATAATAGACTGTTACTTTAAGAATTTATAATATGCTTTATTTTTATTTTTTCTGCTTAGATGGCTTGTTTCCCAAGAAATGAAACTAAGGAACGTCTGTGACGACACGGACTACTGATAAGGACTCAAAGGCTGCTCAAAATAGGCTTTCGTACCAAAACCAATCTGAACTGACCAGATACTGCTGAAATCTCTTTTTTTGCCAGTCGCATAATGTAACCACCTACCTAACTGTTCCCTTGCTGTTAAGAAGATATGAATGCTGATTGGACTAAACTATACGGTCACACCTATAACATGCCTGATAACCTGATTCAACAGAATAGTGCCTGCGACTCGGATCCAGTGGGCTCCCGGCCAGAGAGACACAAAACTCACGTTGGGCAGACAAGTGGCCACGGTAAGAAACTGTTATTCTTACTTATTCTGCTCCCGTTGCGTGTAATTAGTCAGTGTCTGGGGTTCATTGGCTGAAGGAGTCTTACGCTGTTGATGAGATGGTAAGATTAAAGGTAAAATTGGAGTGTAAACTATAGTAATGTTGATGCTACACAGTTTGACCCAAAAAACTGCTTGTAACAAGGGGTTAAATTCTGTGTTACATTTATTCATAGGTTCATTCATATATTTCAGATATGTGGTCAGTAAATGCAAGAATTAAAACACACAACACAAAGAATGTAATAAAAAGTTTAACTTTGCTTTGATTAAAGATGTATTACAGATGATACGATACAAGATAAATACAGCATATTCAATCCAGGGGACCCCTTAACTTCTGAAATCTTCATAAAGTTCTGGAAGCCGATGGTCCAATGTGACCATCTGTGAGCTCAGAAACATACATTTATATATATATATATATAAGTAATTACCCTAAAACTATTACTAAGTTTCTTGTAATTCAATAACTAAAGTTATATATGAATATAGACCCATACTACACTGCTTTACTTTACCTGTTGCAGAAATAGAGCGGATCAGGATGGGGCGGGGAGTTAACACGTAGGCGCGCTCCGTGCGCGCTCTGGATACCCGGGTCCCGCCCGTAGCCTTGCTCCGCTCATGGCTGGCATGCTGAGACACCGCGAGCATGGAGTTGACCGGCAGCCGCTGTCCAGTGCCTGATCTGGTGCCAGGCCTCTCGCCCCCCCCCCCACCGTTTTAGCAATGAGGGGGAAGTCAACGAAGACAAATAAAGGTGCCCCGGCTGCCTTAAGCCCTGGAGGCATCCAGCGCTATATGTCCACGAATTCCAGCATGGTGGAGGAAGCGCAGGGGAGACCTAGACAGGGGGCTCCAATGCGCTCAGGGTTAAACAAACAGAAAACGGCAGTGGAGGAGAATAAAACTGGAAAGGGGCAAGAGGGGAAGACTGTAAGGCCAAGAAGTAATGGAAGTAACCCTCAAGAAAGTTGTAAGGCTCAGGGGGGGACTCAAAGGAAAAGTGGAGGTGAGGAGGAACTAACAGGAGAAAGACATCTGCAGCCATCAACTCAAGAGAATGTCCCTCAGATTAAAGAGATCCTTGCAGAAATGTTAGCAAAAATGGAGGCCTCACTGAAAGTAGATATAGCTGCAGTAAGAACGGATATTGGCCAAGTACTTGGAAGGGTGGAGGAGGCTGAGAGCAGATTGGATGATCATGATCAAAGATTTCAGGATATCAGCAACCAAATTAAAAATCTACAAAGTACAAATAGACACCTCCTTTATAAAATAGAAGATCAAGAGAATCACAGCCGACGTAACAACTTGAGAATTAAAGGGTTCCCGGAGAAATATAAAATGAGGATTTGACAACAATAATACAGCAATTATTTAACCCCTTACTGGAGAGAGAAATGTTAGAGCCCTGAAACTCGATAGAGTTCACAGGATTGCACACTATTCTGTCCATAGGTCTGAAAGTCCCAGAGATGTGATAGTGAGATTCCATTATGCAGAAGAAAAATCCAGAATCATGGAAAAAACACGGAATTTGCCAGGTCTAAGTTATGAAGGGGCAGAGCTGCAGGTTTACTCAGATCTGTCAGCTGAGACTTTAACTAGAAGGAGACTTTTAAGACCCCTTACAGAATTGCTGAGGTCATCCGGGATACCTTATCAATGGGGGTTTCCCACCTGTTTGGTGGGGAATTAAAAATGGCCTGACTGCAGTTCTGTGGTTTCCGGAGGATTTGGGGGATTTCTGTGGCAGGCTGGACATTCGGCGGCTGGGGGGAGGTGGAGGGTCCGGTAGCCCCTCAGGAGAGGATGCGTTGGAGAAAAAGGGGTGACGGGGAAGAGGCACTAATTAGTGACATTCTCTCAAGGCAATGAGTTGGGGTGAGCAGAGTTGGAGGGGGGGACCGGGAGGGCTGGGGCGTGTTTGGAGGGGCCTGGAACTTGAGCCCACTGGGCATATGGCAACGGGGTGGCATCGGGAGAATGACGACCGTGACCATATATTAGAACAAAAGGGGGGGTCTGCCCAGCCTTTTTGTAGGCACTCTGTTCCAGACATGGGGGGGAGGTGGAGGGCAGGGGGGAGGTTCAAGGGTTGGGGGATTTTGGAGGGTATGGGGGTTGGGGGTTTTTTTCTCTCTCTCTCTCCTACCCCTGTAGGTGTCTTGGTGTCTCCCCGAGGGGGGTGGCTTCTTGGATCGGTCAGACGCTCTTACCAGGGTGAGGTATGGGGGTTGTGAATTTGGTCATGTATAATGTAAGGGGATTAAATACAGCAAAAAAAAGGTTTAAATTAAATAAGGAACTGCAGTTCTTGGGAGCAAATGTGGCATGCCTCCAGGAGACTTATGTTTTGCATATGTCAGGGGGGGGGTTAGAGTCATACCAGTTTACAAAGTGGTTCTACGGGGAAACAGGATCAACACACTCTAGGGGGGTGGCTATTGGATTTGACAAAACAATGATGTTTGTAGAAGGTGGGCGTCTGGATAATCTGGAAGGAAGGTATCTCTTTATAAAGGGGAAATTGTTTAATACGATGTGTACAATAGCAAATATCTATGCCCCAAATAGAGACCCCGATAATTTTTTGAAGAAAGTATTGAAAAAACTTGAAGCCTTCAAAAGAAGGCAAACTGATGATCGCAGGGGATTTAAATTGGAGCATAGATCCACATATAGATTCCTCAGGAGGTACCCCTAGATTTACGGCTCATAGGTATGAGGCATTTAAAAATAGCTTATGAATTTTCAGCTACTGGATGCATGGAGGATCAGCCACCCAAAGAAGCGGAATTATACTTATTATTCTCCTGCTCATAAGTCATATTCAAGGATTGATTAAATTCTGATAGAACACCAGTTAGCCCCAGGTTTGCAGGCTGCTGAAATGAAAGCCATCACCTTGTCCGACCATGCCCCGGTTAAAATCAGACTGGAGATAGCTGGGACAGTTCCAATGGGGAGGAATTGGAAACTGAATGATTCTCTCATTTAGGATCCGGATACAATTAGTAAAATAGAACAAGAATTGAAAGTGTATTTTGAGATCAATGACACAATGGAAATTTCTAGGGTACCCTTCGGGAATCACACAAGGCTTATATAAGGGGGATTTTGATTGGGATTGGAGCGGGGAAAAAGAGAGAGAGGGGGAAAAGGATGACATCGCTCTATGGGGAAATCCAGGAACTCGAGCAAGGTACGCGACCTAGAGGGATCCCTGAGAGGCAAGAACTGATAGCAAAAAGAAGAGAATTTGATGAGTTGTTGGAACAAGAAAGGAAATGTACTTTCCATTCCATAAATAGGGAAAAGTATATGGGTGGCAATAAATCAGGGAAATGGATGGCGAGAAGAGTAAAGGAAAAAAAAAATAGAGCTTTTATACCCAAGATTCGAAATGAAGGGGGTGGATTCGAATTTTTCTCCCCCAACATTGCCAAAATATTCCATTTGTACTATAGTTCTCTATTTAAGGTGGATCATAAAGAGGGGGAAAGGAGGAGGGAACGGATGAAGGAATATCTGCGAGGCCTAGACCTTCCCAGGGCAGAGAAGGAGGAGGTAGAGTCCTTGGAGGTTCCTATCTCGCAGGAGGAAGTGGAAAGAGCGATAAGTAATACTGCCCTGGGAAAGAGCCCGGGCCCCGATGGATACTCTATATTATATTATTAAAAATTCTCCAAATTTTTAGTACCTAAATTGTGCAACTATTTTAATGCCTTAGGAGTAGAAGAGATGCCCCGAGAGGAGTCATTGTTGGCCCACATCACTCTTATATTGAAAGAAGGGAAAGATCCAGCAGAGCCTGGAAGCTATAGGCCAATCTCGTTATTAAACACAGATATAAAAATTTTTGCCAAAGTATTAGCTGATAGGTTGAAAGCTTGGTTACCTGGGTGGGTACATAATGATCAGGTGGGGTTGGTGCCTGGGAGGGAGGGGAGAGATAATTCCCTGAAGTCCATCTTTTTGATCCAGGAAGTAATTAGGAAGGGCACCCTGGCGGTCCTTATGTCAATTGATGCCGAAAAGGCTTTTGATAGAGTTGACTGTGGGTTCATGTTTGAAACACTGAGGTACCTGGGGGTCGGGGAGAGGATGATGGGGTGGATCTCCTCCCTATATTACCATGCTAAGGCTAAAATTAGAATCAATGGAACCCTGTCTTCTCCCCTTGAATTATTCAACGGGACAAGACAGGGTTGCCCCTTATCCCCAATCCTGTTTATTCTGATACTAGAGCCTTTATGGACAGCAATTCGAAAGAACCCAGATATTGGGGGAATCCGGGTTGGAGAAAGGGAGTATAAAGTAGCGGCATTTGCGGATGATCTGCTCTGCTATATTTCCAATCCCAGATTAACAATTCCTATGGTACTGAAGAAATTCAAACGCTATGGTGAATTATCAAATTTTAAAATAAATTAGGCTAAATCAGAGCTTTTAAATATAACACTCTCTATGAAAGAGCAGAAGGCAATCCAACCCAGATTCCCCTTTATGTGATGTAGGGGGGAGTTGGGGTATTTGGGCATAAATAAATAAATAATAATGCGCCAACTGGAACAAGAGGGAGCTGCCAACACAACAATCAGACTAATTGTGATGAAATAATGAATACAAACATGTGGCGCTAAATAATAATGTACGTTAGTGGACAAGACCTGACAGAATGGAAATCCGTGAGGACAATGGTCCAATAAAGTGTATTTTATGAAACACCAAAACAACTTGTGTATAAAACTAGTGAAAATAATGAAAATAAAACGTGAATAAGTAGATGAATCGAAAGGGACCGAACACCACTAAAGAATAGTGATGGTACGGACCCCTGGCTATAATCAGTGTAGGGAAGAGGATCAGGAGGTATTCTCTCATTGATCTACAAAAGAGTAACCAATTAAAACATCTTATGAGTAATATGGTGACCCATATGTAAAGTGTAGATAGTGAAATACCACAAACACATACATTGCTGTCATAAAAACGTCCAGTGTACAACTATAAATGAATAAATAATAAAAAGTCTGTAGTTGTCAAAATGATTGGTAGAAGACCTTCAATCCAGGGATGACATCCACAGGACAAGGGGCTCAGCGTATATCAAGATGCGATAGGTAAAACATACTCTTACCGGAAACAGTGGACCCCTCGGCCAGCGGCCTGGGGGTCAAACGAGCTTAAAGATATGGGAGAAGACTTCCACGGCAGTTGGAGGGGTTGGAGGGGACCCTCAGCACTCACCAGCCGGCCTCTCAGATAATGATGACTCCCGGTCTCCAGAGGTTCGATTGGGGGTCAGTCACAAGACAGCCGCTTCCAAAGGCCAGGTACGGGTCCTCAGAGTGGGGTTTTAAAAGGAAGGAAACCACCCCATAGTGTAAATCCGCTTACTCAGAAGCATTTATTTATAAAACGAAGGCTAAACAACATGCGTTAACCTAGACACTCTCTGTCAGGTATAAACAATAAAAAGCGCTAAAAGATAAAAAGTGGCAAGACAGGCATAACGACCCGACGCGTTTCGTCCTACGGGACTTCAACTGGGGTACATGACTGTCCGCCACAAATGCCTGTATATATATATAAAACTTATGATTACCTAGTAGTAGCAGCTGTTTGTGCCATGTGGGCCGTTACTTCCGGGTTATCCGGAAGAGGGCGTCAGAATAGGGGAACCACCAATCATGAAGAGACAAGACTTGGCTCTAAACCAAGCCTCTCTATGGATGGTCCCATCAGGGTGTAGCGTGGGCGACGTCCCCCTCCTTAATGGGAGGCAACGCCCGTCCGCCAATAGGTCGGAGCGTGTTACCTTAGAGGGCCAATCATGGCCCAAAAGTAAAAAACGTCCTGCGTAGCGTCCATAAGAAGGCCGTACAAACCGACCGCATGTGACGTCAGTTCCGTAACAGCCGGAAGTGACGAAAAATGGAACGCAGATGAGTCACGTGAGGGGGCTTACTGAGGAGACCTGTGCGACGTCAGTTCCGTATACCCGGAAGTGACGAAGAGTGGAACGCACATACGGACTGAGTCTCAACAAGCCTGGCACGCAGACATAATGTTCCGCCGGTGACAGTACACATAGCGCGCTGTAGAGGCTGGAACGTATATGCGGACCAGCCACTAGGGGGGAGAATGTTGATATGTGTTGATATAAAATACCATGGCATAAACGTCACTACATACAACAACCTTAAATAGCTAATAATGCGATAGTTGCAATTCTGCTAGAATGTACAAAATTCGAGAATCATAAGGAATATACCTAAATGAACAATATCAAAGCACTATATAGCTCTAAAAGGCTGAATCTAAATCAGCAAAACAGAGGTTATGGAGGGCAGTGAGGTAGGTATATAGTCTCGGTACCAAATGATGTAAGGAAGGGGGAAATGTATTCCACTCATTGGAACGCCAAATCCCCGTCTTGACACAAATAAGTGTAGGAATTACAAATAAAAATACAAATAAAAATCCAATCATTCAAAAAGAGGACTAATGATGTAACTATCATGACTGATTAATAAAAGCATTTATATCCCAGTCGACATTGAGGCCAAAAGGTAAATAACATTTTAATTGATGTATCCAGAAAGTTTCCAATCTGGACACACCCCTTTTCATAGACGCACCCCTCCAATTTGGAATAAATTTATCAATAGCTTGGAACTGGATACCATTCGGATTTTGGTTGTGGCATTGCAAAAAGTGTTTGGGGACGCTGTGATTCGTAAGGCCTTTTTTAATATTTGCTATATGTTCATTACCTCTCACTGATAATGTACGTATGGTCCGGCCTACATACTGTTTTTTGCAAGGACATGTGATCAAATAGACCACATATCTAGTCTCACAAGTCAAAAAATGTTTTATCTGATATTCCTTCCCCGTAAAAGTGGAGGTGAATGTCTCTGTTCGTCTACGTCCACTGATGTTATGCCGACATACATTACAACGTTTACATGGGAAAAAACCTTTCATATTGTGAAAAAATGAACGTATCCGAGGGGGATCAATAACATTAGCGGCAATTTGGCCTCTAATGGATGGAGCCCCCTTAAAAATTATACCACTTCGTTCAGGTAAAACTGGACCCAATATTGGGTCATTTTTAAGAACTTTCCAGTGTCTGGCTAGGATTGCTTTGATCTGTTTATGTTGTATGGAGAAATTTGTCAACAAAGACCATTTATGCTTATTATCAGAATTGTTTTTGGGGTGTCCCATCAGTAAAGATTCCCTATTAATCTGAGCAATATTTATAATTTCACTATCCACATCTCTAGGGTCATAGCCCTTATCGATGAACCTGGACCTTAAGATTTGTGTCTGTTGGAAGTACTCAGTAAGGTTGCTACAGTTACGTCTAATCCGTGTGAATTGGCTACGTGGCACCGATTTCAGCCACGTGGCGTGGTGGCAACTATCGACCGGAATGTAACCATTCCGGTCGGTTGGTTTGAAAAAAGTTTTGGTCTCTAGGTGGTCATCAACTGCCATTATTTCTAGATCCAAAAAATGGATAGAAGAAGTACTGATCTCGTATTTCAGTTCAATCCCAATCTCATTATCGTTGAGTTTCCTCAAAAAGGCGTGTAAAGTATCCACGCTCCCTCTCCAGAGGAGGAGGATGTCGTCTATGTACCTCGCCCAGAGAACCAGCTCCGGGGGATCGAGAGCATAGACGACATCCTCCTCCCAACGGGCCATAAAAATGTTGGCCAGGCTAGGGGCGAATTTCGCGCCCATAGCCACTCCCTTTCGTTGGATATAGAAATTTCCGTTATACCAGAAGTAATTATGTGTCGTCGCGAACCTCAGCAGGTCCATAATGAATCTCTGCTGGGTTCTTGGGATAGAATCCTCTCTAGATAGAAAAAGTTCAACTGCAGCTAATCCGTCATCATGGGGTATGGATGTATATAACGAAGTTACATCAGCGGTAACGAGAAGTAGGTCTTTACTATAAGTTATATTATTAAGTTTGGAAATGGTGTCTTTAGTATCCCTGAGATAGGATGGTGTAGATCGTACAATGGGCTGTAAGAAAAAATCTATATATTTTCCTATGCGGGAAGTAATGGACTCAATGCCGCTAATAATAGGGCGGCCAGGCGGTTGGGTAACACTCTTATGTACCTTTGGTAGATAATAGATTACCGGGATTCTCGGGGCGGTCGGAATCAGAAAACTTTTTTCTTTATTATTAAGAATACCAAGTTGGAAACCTGTATCCACCAAGTCGGTGAGTGACCTCTTGAAGGATACTGTAGGGTTGGTATAGATCCTAGTGTATGTGTCCGTGTCGCCTAGGATTCTAGTCATTTCTGAGTGGTAGTCATTTTTATCCAATACGACTATTCCACCTCCCTTATCCGCGGGACGGATAACTAGATCTTTACGTTCGCATAGTTCCTTAAGTCCAATTCTCACAGTAGGGTTACTGTATACTCTTTTAGGTGGTAGTTTGTCCAGGTCTCGCAGAACTAAGTCCCGAAACACTTTAATGGAAGGGGCAGTGGGGCCGGGAGGGTTGAAAAGAGAAGGGTTTGAAAGTCCAGAGTGGACTATATGAGAGTTGGTCTCTATTTTAGGTCTAGTGGGATTGGAGATAATATATCTTTGTACATTTAGTTTTCGTACATATTTCTGAATATCTATAAAAGTGTTAAATTTATTTAATTTATTCGGAGGAGCAAACTTCAGGCCTTTCTCTAAGACCAAAAGTTCTGCTTCCGAAAGAGAAGTTTTACTCAGATTAAATATCCCACTTTCTGTTAAACCCTTTTTCTTTTGTCGGGAGCGCCTCCCCCCTCTGGTCCCACGTTTCCGTCTATGGCTCGCTTGATTCTCCCTTGTTCTTTGGGAAAATCCCCTTGGTAGGAGGGGCCTGGTTGTGGCTGGTTATAATTAAAAGGAGATTTGATATAATAACTGGAGTCCGTCTCTCTATAAGGATGATAAGAGTTAGGATTCTCACGTGGTCTGTCCTCTCTCAGGGGTGAATATCTATTGAACGTGCGTATAGGCGTCCTTTGTGGGTAAGAGTATTCATACCGTTCGTTATAACCGTCGTGGTAGTTATCTCTTCTCGGTGTCAGTCTCTGGCCCTCATAATGAGAGGACCTATCTCTCTGACCTCTCCCCCTCCCTCTACCCCCTCTCACCCCACCTCTAGGGTTTGTCTGGGGTCCCCTCCGGTATGGGTTAGGTGTATGGGGGGGGGCGGACCGATGATGATCAACGGCCCTACGGTCCATCCCACCCGTATTTTTCGACGGTGGTTGCGGATGGGGAAGCTGTTGCTCCGAGACCTCCATCTGGCAGGGGCCGCTCTCAGGGGCAACCGGTTCTCCATCCTTATTCTGCCAGGAAAAAACATTCCCATTCTTGTAGTCACTAACGTCCCTGGTATATTTTTTTTGTTTCTTTAACTTCTGATCCTTTTCCTCCTTCTCAAGGAGGTTTCTCAGGGCGGTAGAGTGTGTGACATATTCTGGGGAGGATCTAAAGGGAATCAATTTTTCTTTGATATCCTTTATCTCCCTATCTATGACTATCATTCTGGCTCTTTTTTTGTCCACTAGGAATTTTAAAAGAGAGATCCCCACTTCATTAAAATAACGGAACCAAGATTCCAATTCCAGATCTCCCTGTTGTGGATATACGTTCCACCTTAAGCCTCTAGGGACCATGTGTTCCTTGGTGTACTGCTCCAAAAATACAATATCCCAATCTAAATGGAGCTCAGATACCATAAGGTTCTTCAGTCTGAGGAATAAACCTCCCAATTCAGTATCCGTTTTAATAAGGGTAAATACCCCCTCAGTGTTTACTGAGCGGTTGGTACGGTAGTCAAATACATCCATGATGGACGCAGATGACTCAGGAAAGTCAAAATAAGGCAGCACTATATAAGTCTAAATGAGTAACTCCAAATAAATAAATAAATAATAATGCGCCAACTGGAACAAGAGGGAGCTGCCAACACAACAATCAGACTAATTGTGATGAAATAATGAATACAAACGTGTGGCGCTAAATAATAATGTACGTTAGTGGACAAGACCTGACAGAATGGAAATCCGTGAGGACAATGGTCCAATAAAGTGTATTTTATGAAACACCAAAACAACTTGTGTATAAAACTAGTGAAAATAATGAAAATAAAACGTGAATAAGTAGATGAATCGAAAGGGACCGAACACCACTAAAGAATAGTGATGGTACGGACCCCTGGCTATAATCAGTGTAGGGAAGAGGATCAGGAGGTATTCTCTCATTGATGTAATACCTCCTGATCCTCTTCCCTACACTGATTATAGCCAGGGGTCCGTACCATCACTATTCTTTAGTGGTGTTCGGTCCCTTTCGATTCATCTACTTATTCACGTTTTATTTTCATTATTTTCACTAGTTTTATACACAAGTTGTTTTGGTGTTTCATAAAATACACTTTATTGGACCATTGTCCTCACGGATTTCCATTCTGTCAGGTCTTGTCCACTAACGTACATTATTATTTAGCGCCACACGTTTGTATTCATTATTTCATCACAATTAGTCTGATTGTTGTGTTGGCAGCTCCCTCTTGTTCCAGTTGGCGCATTATTATTTATTTATTTATTTGGAGTTACTCATTTAGACTTATATAGTGCTGCCTTATTTTGACTTTCCTGAGTCATCTGCGTCCATCATGGATGTATTTGACTACCGTACCAACCGCTCAGTAAACACTGAGGGGGTATTTACCCTTATTAAAACGGATACTGAATTGGGAGGTTTATTCCTCAGACTGAAGAACCTTATGGTATCTGAGCTCCATTTAGATTGGGATATTGTATTTTTGGAGCAGTACACCAAGGAACACATGGTCCCTAGAGGCTTAAGGTGGAACGTATATCCACAACAGGGAGATCTGGAATTGGAATCTTGGTTCCGTTATTTTAATGAAGTGGGGATCTCTCTTTTAAAATTCCTAGTGGACAAAAAAAGAGCCAGAATGATAGTCATAGATAGGGAGATAAAGGATATCAAAGAAAAATTGATTCCCTTTAGATCCTCCCCAGAATATGTCACACACTCTACCGCCCTGAGAAACCTCCTTGAGAAGGAGGAAAAGGATCAGAAGTTAAAGAAACAAAAAAAATATACCAGGGACGTTAGTGACTACAAGAATGGGAATGTTTTTTCCTGGCAGAATAAGGATGGAGAACCGGTTGCCCCTGAGAGCGGCCCCTGCCAGATGGAGGTCTCGGAGCAACAGCTTCCCCATCCGCAACCACCGTCGAAAAATACGGGTGGGATGGACCGTAGGGCCGTTGATCATCATCGGTCCGCCCCCCCCCATACACCTAACCCATACCGGAGGGGACCCCAGACAAACCCTAGAGGTGGGGTGAGAGGGGGTAGAGGGAGGGGGAGAGGTCAGAGAGATAGGTCCTCTCATTATGAGGGCCAGAGACTGACACCGAGAAGAGATAACTACCACGACGGTTATAACGAACGGTATGAATACTCTTACCCACAAAGGACGCCTATACGCACGTTCAATAGATATTCACCCCTGAGAGAGGACAGACCACGTGAGAATCCTAACTCTTATCATCCTTATAGAGAGACGGACTCCAGTTATTATATCAAATCTCCTTTTAATTATAACCAGCCACAACCAGGCCCCTCCTACCAAGGGGATTTTCCCAAAGAACAAGGGAGAATCAAGCGAGCCATAGACGGAAACGTGGGACCAGAGGGGGGAGGCGCTCCCGACAAAAGAAAAAGGGTTTAACAGAAAGTGGGATATTTAATCTGAGTAAAACTTCTCTTTCGGAAGCAGAACTTTTGGTCTTAGAGAAAGGCCTGAAGTTTGCTCCTCCGAATAAATTAAATAAATTTAACACTTTTATAGATATTCAGAAATATGTACGAAAACTAAATGTACAAAGATATATTATCTCCAATCCCACTAGACCTAAAATAGAGACCAACTCTCATATAGTCCACTCTGGACTTTCAAACCCTTCTCTTTTCAACCCTCCCGGCCCCACTGCCCCTTCCATTAAAGTGTTTCGGGACTTAGTTCTGCGAGACCTGGACAAACTACCACCTAAAAGAGTATACAGTAACCCTACTGTGAGAATTGGACTTAAGGAACTATGCGAACGTAAAGATCTAGTTATCCGTCCCGCGGATAAGGGAGGTGGAATAGTCGTATTGGATAAAAATGACTACCACTCAGAAATGACTAGAATCCTAGGCGACACGGACACATACACTAGGATCTATACCAACCCTACAGTATCCTTCAAGAGGTCACTCACCGACTTGGTGGATACAGGTTTCCAACTTGGTATTCTTAATAATAAAGAAAAAAGTTTTCTGATTCCGACCGCCCCGAGAATCCCGGTAATCTATTATCTACCAAAGGTACATAAGAGTGTTACCCAACCGCCTGGCCGCCCTATTATTAGCGGCATTGAGTCCATTACTTCCCGCATAGGAAAATATATAGATTTTTTCTTACAGCCCATTGTACGATCTACACCATCCTATCTCAGGGATACTAAAGACACCATTTCCAAACTTAATAATATAACTTATAGTAAAGACCTACTTCTCGTTACCGCTGATGTAACTTCGTTATATACATCCATACCCCATGATGACGGATTAGCTGCAGTTGAACTTTTTCTATCTAGAGAGGATTCTATCCCAAGAACCCAGCAGAGATTCATTATGGACCTGCTGAGGTTCGCGACGACACATAATTACTTCTGGTATAACGGAAATTTCTATATCCAACGAAAGGGAGTGGCTATGGGCGCGAAATTCGCCCCTAGCCTGGCCAACATTTTTATGGCCCGTTGGGAGGAGGATGTCGTCTATGCTCTCGATCCCCCGGAGCTGGTTCTCTGGGCGAGGTACATAGACGACATCCTCCTCCTCTGGAGAGGGAGCGTGGATACTTTACACGCCTTTTTGAGGAAACTCAACGATAATGAGATTGGGATTGAACTGAAATACGAGATCAGTACTTCTTCTATCCATTTTTTGGATCTAGAAATAATGGCAGTTGATGACCACCTAGAGACCAAAACTTTTTTCAAACCAACCGACCGGAATGGTTACATTCCGGTCGATAGTTGCCACCACGCCACGTGGCTGAAATCGGTGCCACGTAGCCAATTCACACGGATTAGACGTAACTGTAGCAACCTTACTGAGTACTTCCAACAGACACAAATCTTAAGGTCCAGGTTCATCGATAAGGGCTATGACCCTAGAGATGTGGATAGTGAAATTATAAATATTGCTCAGATTAATAGGGAATCTTTACTGATGGGACACCCCAAAAACAATTCTGATAATAAGCATAAATGGTCTTTGTTGACAAATTTCTCCATACAACATAAACAGATCAAAGCAATCCTAGCCAGACACTGGAAAGTTCTTAAAAATGACCCAATATTGGGTCCAGTTTTACCTGAACGAAGTGGTATAATTTTTAAGGGGGCTCCATCCATTAGAGGCCAAATTGCCGCTAATGTTATTGATCCCCCTCGGATACGTTCATTTTTTCACAATATGAAAGGTTTTTTCCCATGTAAACGTTGTAATGTATGTCGGCATAACATCAGTGGACGTAGACGAACAGAGACATTCACCTCCACTTTTACGGGGAAGGAATATCAGATAAAACATTTTTTGACTTGTGAGACTAGATATGTGGTCTATTTGATCACATGTCCTTGCAAAAAACAGTATGTAGGCCGGACCATACGTACATTATCAGTGAGAGGTAATGAACATATAGCAAATATTAAAAAAGGCCTTACGAATCACAGCGTCCCCAAACACTTTTTGCAATGCCACAACCAAAATCCGAATGGTATCCAGTTCCAAGCTATTGATAAATTTATTCCAAATTGGAGGGGTGCGTCTATGAAAAGGGGTGTGTCCAGATTGGAAACTTTCTGGATACATCAATTAAAATGTTATTTACCTTTTGGCCTCAATGTCGACTGGGATATAAATGCTTTTATTAATCAGTCATGATAGTTACATCATTAGTCCTCTTTTTGAATGATTGGATTTTTATTTGTATTTTTATTTGTAATTCCTACACTTATTTGTGTCAAGACGGGGATTTGGCGTTCCAATGAGTGGAATACATTTCCCCCTTCCTTACATCATTTGGTACCGAGACTATATACCTACCTCACTGCCCTCCATAACCTCTGTTTTGCTGATTTAGATTCAGCCTTTTAGAGCTATATAGTGCTTTGATATTGTTCATTTAGGTATATTCCTTATGATTCTCGAATTTTGTACATTCTAGCAGAATTGCAACTATCGCATTATTAGCTATTTAAGGTTGTTGTATGTAGTGACGTTTATGCCATGGTATTTTATATCAACACATATCAACATTCTCCCCCCTAGTGGCTGGTCCGCATATACGTTCCAGCCTCTACAGCGCGCTATGTGTACTGTCACCGGCGGAACATTATGTCTGCGTGCCAGGCTTGTTGAGACTCAGTCCGTATGTGCGTTCCACTCTTCGTCACTTCCGGGTATACGGAACTGACGTCGCACAGGTCTCCTCAGTAAGCCCCCTCACGTGACTCATCTGCGTTCCATTTTTCGTCACTTCCGGCTGTTACGGAACTGACGTCACATGCGGTCGGTTTGTACGGCCTTCTTATGGACGCTACGCAGGACGTTTTTTACTTTTGGGCCATGATTGGCCCTCTAAGGTAACACGCTCCGACCTATTGGCGGACGGGCGTTGCCTCCCATTAAGGAGGGGGACGTCGCCCACGCTACACCCTGATGGGACCATCCATAGAGAGGCTTGGTTTAGAGCCAAGTCTTGTCTCTTCATGATTGGTGGTTCCCCTATTCTGACGCCCTCTTCCGGATAACCCGGAAGTAACGGCCCACATGGCACAAACAGCTGCTACTACTAGGTAATCATAAGTTTTATATATATATACAGGCATTTGTGGCGGACAGTCATGTACCCCAGTTGAAGTCCCGTAGGACGAAACGCGTCGGGTCGTTATGCCTGTCTTGCCACTTTTTATCTTTTAGCGCTTTTTATTGTTTATACCTGACAGAGAGTGTCTAGGTTAACGCATGTTGTTTAGCCTTCGTTTTATAAATAAATGCTTCTGAGTAAGCGGATTTACACTATGGGGTGGTTTCCTTCCTTTTAAAACCCCACTCTGAGGACCCGTACCTGGCCTTTGGAAGCGGCTGTCTTGTGACTGACCCCCAATCGAACCTCTGGAGACCGGGAGTCATCATTATCTGAGAGGCCGGCTGGTGAGTGCTGAGGGTCCCCTCCAACCCCTCCAACTGCCGTGGAAGTCTTCTCCCATATCTTTAAGCTCGTTTGACCCCCAGGCCGCTGGCCGAGGGGTCCACTGTTTCCGGTAAGAGTATGTTTTACCTATCGCATCTTGATATACGCTGAGCCCCTTGTCCTGTGGATGTCATCCCTGGATTGAAGGTCTTCTACCAATCATTTTGACAACTACAGACTTTTTATTATTTATTCATTTATAGTTGTACACTGGACGTTTTTATGACAGCAATGTATGTGTTTGTGGTATTTCACTATCTACACTTTACATATGGGTCACCATATTACTCATAAGATGTTTTAATTGGTTACTCTTTTGTAGATCAATGAGAGAATACCTCCTGATCCTCTTCCCTACACTGATTATAGCCAGGGGTCCGTACCATCACTATTCTTTAGTGGTGTTCGGTCCCTTTCGATTCATCTACTTATTCACGTTTTATTTTCATTATTTTCACTAGTTTTATACACAAGTTGTTTTGGTGTTTCATAAAATACACTTTATTGGACCATTGTCCTCACGGATTTCCATTCTGTCAGGTCTTGTCCACTAACGTACATTATTATTTAGCGCCACACGTTTGTATTCATTATTTGGGCATAAAGTTGACATCAGCCTCAAGCGATTTGTTTAAAGCAAATTATATCCCCCTACTTAATAAGATCAAAGACCAGCTTAGGAAGATGAGATATAAGGCTTTATCATGGGTTGGCAGGATAAACGCTGTTAAAATGTTTATCCTGCCAATGTTAATTTATACTGTTCAGATGATTCCAATTGTACTCCCCCCTGACTTCTTTAGAAAATTGCAATCTATGGTTGTAAAGTATATTTGGGCACATAAACGCCCTAGGATTGCGTACGATATTCTGACTAAGGGGAAAAAGCAAGGGGGGTTAGCAGCACCAGATTTCATAATGTATTATCAAACGATCTCCATATCCAGAATCGCAGATTGGCTGTATAATAAAGAAGGGAAAAGTTGGGTTAATATAGAACAAAGTAATGTTGTTATTGAAAAGATGATATGGATTCCGTCACAATTTCGTGAGCAAGGATATAATATTAATCCTTTAACAAGGAACACATTTAAGATTTGGGATAGACTAAGTAGCAAGTTTCACTGGGACTATAATTCACCATTAATTTCACTAAAAGGCACTAATTATTTCAAACCAGGGAAAGAAGAGCACTTATATTTTAAAAGGTGGGCTAAAAAAGAAGTGATACAATTACAAGACATAATGAGGGGAAGTAGGTGTTCCACGTACACAGAAATCATGCAGGAATGGGGTAATAAATCTTGGGATAAATGAAGGTATGCCCAGCTACAACACTTCGTTCAATCACTACCACAGCCATTGAAAGGTAAAGGCCAATTGAGAGTGATTGAAAAATGATTAAGTTCCCTAGTTTGTATAGTCAGGAGTATCTCGAAAATATATAAAATACTCAGGGGAGAATCGGGAAATGGGTTTGCCCTATTTTGATAGGGCAAAACTATCAGGCCCTTCTGGAGAAGAATTAAAGATCATGTATACTATGCTACAAATGGTCTTTTAAACACCACAATGTGTTATCACATAGCCTTCAAGCATATGTATGACCCTGTGATGTTTAAATTTGCAGCCCTCGACATTGTCCATGCCGACCCTCGTGGGGGTGATTTTGATAAAAAAAGTACTCCAGCGTGAAACACAATGGATACATAAGTTACAAGCCACGGTATATCCAGGCATGAACGATATGATCAGTTTCAAACCCTTTCTCTAAGAAGGTTATCCTTCGGTGTACCATGTGAGGTGCTTGACTTGCACCTTTTTATATCTCTCCTCAATCGTTTCCCTTGTCCCCCTTTTCCCCTTTCTGTTCCTTTAGATAAGGATACATATGTAAACATACTTAGTATGTATTTGTATTATATGTAAGATTTGATATTTGATCTGAATGGAGATATTGATACATATACCTTGATAATATCTTGTATGCAGAATGATTATCAATCATAAATTGAACGTGACTTGGAGAAATCTAGCAGGACTTATAAACTGATTTAATATATGTATGTATCATATTGCTCATATATTGTTATATGCATCTTTGTTCTGTTTTTATGATGCATCATGCGCTATCCAACTGTGAGCGATATCGACGGAATATCGGATGCTGAATACCTGCTCTTCATTTACCTTCTATGCAGCTCCTCAGATATGTATGTTTGGGGTAGCAGACTTATCACAGTATCTTTAAAGAAATTTTTCTGTTTAGCAATTGCTGACCTCTGCTAAATGTAGCAGGAGATAAAAGTGATTGCGCTGAGTTCTGTTGAATCATACGTTCTCTATACAGCGGCGTCACGTTAACACTGGCACTCTGCCTGCTACTGGATAGACCTTGATTCTAGTAATGGACAGAGACACGAGTTCCTACAATGCCCATAATGCACTATGCGAGCCGGCGCATGCGCGAGGTCTTCTCGCTTGGACGCTGTACTCACTCGGCTCCCCTCACAGAGAGGATGTTTCCTCTTCGGCATACCTTCTGCATATGCGCAGAAAGCTCTGGTACCCTGGCCTACAATTCCCATAATCCAACCTGCTTACCTGGGATCACATGATGCTGTGTCCTACGATCAGCTGTGACTGATCAAGGGTATAAATATCTGTCAGCTCTTGCTCGTCTTGTGTGCAGTGTAATACTGTCTCCCAGGGGCACGCTGGATGATTTGTATCCTCAATGTAAGTACTAAGCTATATGCTTTCATTTGGCCTTTGCTGCACTAAACCTCCTATAGGCGCTTACCATTACTGCATTAAAATTTCTACATGCTATCACTGTTTCTATATTTAGCTGAATCTGTTATTGTATGCTTATATATGCAGCGATGGGATTGTATTGAGCCTTCAGCAATGCTAAAATTAAATTCAGGATCGAATTGGTACATCCGGTGTTGGTCCTCTTCCCTCTAACGGCTGCTCCCATAATTAGGAACACTGTTTACATGCCCCTGCCGAGATACCTGGCTATATTGAATATAGTAAGTCTCATTCCCTAACAAACCTATCAAGTTCTCTCTGCTTAAACACATAGTTCTGACGCTGGTTGTATTTGATTTAATTTTCAGCTGGCTAACTTCCGATTGAACTTTCTCATCCTACCGTGACTTGCATGAATTTGCATTTCAATTTAAGGTACCGGCTTGGTGTTTCTTCCCTATGCTCGCAGTTGCTTAGCGCATGTTTTTTATTGTTAACAGTTTATTTATGTGTTAGTTGTGTGTGTCTAATGACATTATATCTCATTCTAGATAGATTTATTTCCTTCTCTGTCTCATCTGTGAACCTTGGCCATGTCCTGAGGAAGCCTAACGGCGAAACGTGTAGACATACAAGGGGTCACTGCACAATAATCATAGATGCATATATGTTACAATTGTCAGTGTGTGTTGTTTTTTAGATATTTGTAATTTTAAATAACTATATATTTTTTATACTGCTATATCCTCTCCACTGTTTCTTAGCCTAAAAAGTCTGCCTTCCTGTGTAATACTCAGTACTCGTTAATATTTATGGCAAATTGACAGAGTTGGATAAGGGGATTAAATGTGTACAATATTGGATTTTTGAAAGTATGCAACGTGATGACATTTTAACTAGTTATGTGCCTGTCAAAGTTTTTCTAACGCATATCACTGATGGGTCTAGCAAAAGAGAACTAGACCAGACAGTGCAAGTGTTATCTAAATATTTAAGAAATGTTTGAGAAGCAGAAGGATAATGCTACGTATGGATTATTTATAAAGTACTGTTCAGAGGAGCCTGCTTGTGTTTGCAGATTCCTCACCTCCCACCCTTGTATTTTTGTGTAAGAAAGGAGTGAGGTGCCCCTCCCCTTCACATTCTTGTGTGGCATTGTGTGTTTGAAGAAAGAAAGAAGAAATAAATCAGAAGGTTATTTATGATTTAAAGTAGATAGGAAACCTAAAAGTGAATTGCACTAGAAAGAAAGTGGACAGAATGTTGTAGAATTATTAATGAGTGGCCCTCGCAGAACAAATCATGTGGCTTGATGGATGTGAGACAAGAAAAGGCTGAGGATGTTTTGATTACTTTAATGTGGATATGACTGATCATACTAACTTTACTGCCATAATAAGGAAACAAGAATTTGAATAGGCTTTGCTAAGAGAAGTGTATAGAATCATTGAAGCCCATAGAGAGGACAGGAAAGAGAAAACAGACTTAATGCTTTTATAGACTAAGATGAGGTTCAAGAAGCTAATGTGTTTTTCAAAGAGAAACAGGAAATGTATAAATTATAAGAAAAATTGGGCATCTTGCCAAAAAGCGCAGATACTAGAGCTGCACAATTAATCATTAAAAGATCTAGATTCAACCCCCCTGACGATCTGTATTGCAGAGTTTCCAGATTCTTTCATGTAACAAGTATAGAGAGCTAGAAAATTACTTGGAACCCCCAAACATTATAGATATTTTTTAGCAGAGACTCTAGGTAATAAAATGGCGATTGTTGCAACATTTTATGCCACACTGTATTTGCACAGTGGTCTTTCAAACGCAATTTTTTGTAAAAAATACACTTCAATGAATAAAAAAAAAAAAACGAAACAGTAAAGTTAGCCCAATTTTTTTGTTTAATGTGAAAGATGATGTTATGCCGTGAGAATCGTGAGAGAATCGTGATCTATCTTCTAAGCAAAAAAATTGCGATTTCTTTTAGCCAGAATCATGCAGCTCTAGCAGATACCAAAGAACATTGTGAACAAGATAATGGACTAACAGATTGCAGTTGAGGAATCAGAGCTACAATAGCCTTTGTTTGGCTGGTGATTTTATGGTTGCATCCATTTCTGACCCTGCTGAGATAAGTCACATTATTAGGTTTAGTGGAAAAGATGAGGAGCAAACGTTTATGCTCATCTGATGCCAGAGACCAGCAACATTAAGAAAAAAAAAGGTGACAAAGGCAAACAGTGGCGTCACTAGGTTGGTGTCACCTGGTGCGAGAAAACATGGTGTCAACCCCCCCCCCACAATAACCTCTTCCCAATATATTTTTACCCTACTGTTTTCTCTCTGTTCTCCCTTCTTCCCCTTTTCTCTCTCTCTATCCATCTTTCTTGTTCTTTCTATCTCTTCTTCTTCCTCTCCCTTTACTTGTCCCTGTTCCCCCTACCCGCCTCTCTCTCCAGGGCCAGATTTACATCACAGGAGCCTATAGGCACTGGACTCTGAAGCCCCCCTCCCAACAACGTTGCCAACCCCCCACAATTGTATTATACACATTGAAAAATCTACTGACAGAATGCTTTTTTTTTCCTGAGAAGCTGAGATGACAGCGTGCTGCCCGATATTGTGGAGAATGAAATGTACATTTTGTATACTTCAAACAAAGGTTGTACAAAAAAGGGGGGGGGGGGCAGTAGGATGC